>CM056052.1:61610559-62333059 GCA_029574335.1 Rana kukunoris | reverse complement strand
TTTTACATGGAGACAAAATGATGCATCAAAAGATAAGCATTTCAAATACCTTGTTCTTGAAACTGCTGACCACTGTGCTGTAATGCCACATTCCTGGTAATCTCAGGAATAGTATGCTCTCTCAGGTCTTCATTCGATACATCAATTACATGTTCCCAAACTTGGTTCCCAAATTGTTTGGCTTCCAAAGTCTCTGTGACATCTCGAGAACCCAAAGTTTCTTCACATTCCTTTCTGTCCTCACTAGGCCCACAGTCTTCACTTCTCACAACCTTTGTAATTCCTATGAAGTCTTTAGTTTTGAAAACCTCCTTTATTATGCCTGAGCTCACTACAATCTCTTTATCCTCAACAGTATCTTCACTTTTTACAATACCTTCCCCAGTAGCATCATCATCTCTTTGTAACTGGTCATCTCTCACTAGAGCTCTTTCAGATTCTACAGTAACTTGGCTAGATACAACCAGAGATTCCACAGCTGTATTGATAATATCACCCCTAGAGTTTTTACTTTCACCAATGTCAGGAACTGCTACAGCATCGTCCACAGAAGTGAAAGCTTTAAACGCTTGAGGTTCACCAGTGTCAGGAACAACCACTGCCACTTCACTGGTCACATAAGTAAAATCCTTAACCTCTTCACTGTCATCAGTGTTACCAGCTTCAGGCTCTGCACTGTCCATGTAATGGATAGTCTCATTTTCTTTAATTTCATCAATGTCTGAAAAATGTTCAGCCTCTACCTCTATACATTCAATGTCACCAACAGCCGCATGCTCTACACAGTTCATGTAAGTGACAGCCTCCACCTCTTCACTTTCATTAGTGTTTCTTACAGCTACAGCCTCAACCATGTCCACATAAATGATATCTTCAAGTCCTACATGTTCACAAATGTCACCAACAGCCTTTACACTGCCCTCATAAGCGATAGCCTCAACCTTCTCACATTCCGTAATGTCACCAGTAGTTACAGCCTCTACGCTGTCCACAAAAGTGGCAACCTCAACCTCTTCACATTTACCAGTAATTACAGGCTCTACTCTGTCCTCGAGCTCCTCATATTCACCAATAACTTCAGGCTCTACTATGTCATCAACCTCTTCATACGCCCCAGCAACTATAGGCTCTACTCTGTCCTCAACCTCTTCATAGTCATCAATAACTAAAGGTTCCATCATGTCCTTAAGCTCAGCATATTCACCAATAACTACAGGCTCTACTATATCCTCAACCTCTTCATAGTCACCAACTGCAGGTTCTACTATGTCCTCACTTACAGCTACAGCCTCCATCATATCCACATAAGTGATAGCATTAAAGTCATAATTCATATCAATGTCAGCAAACATTGCCTCTACACTGTCCACATGAGTCATAGCCTCAATCTCCTGACATTCAACAATGTCACCATCAGTTATAGACTCAACACTCTCCATAAAAGTGATAACTTCATGTTCACCAATTGCTAAAGCATCTGTACTCTCAACATGTTCACCAATAGCTACAGGCTCTACATGGTCCACAAATGCGATAGCTTCAAACTCTTGATGTTTACCAATAGCTAAAAAGTCTTCTTCGTCCATGTAAGTAATGGCCTCAACCGCCTCACATACACCAGTGTCACTGAACTCCAAAGCCTCCACACTGTCCACAAAAGTGATAGCCTCTTCACTTTTCTCAACTTCACCCACTACAGCCTCCACAGTGTCCACATTGAAGATGCAACCAATCTCACTTTCAGCAAGAACTCCAGTAGCTAGAATTTGCATAGTTGCATCCTCATTAATTTCAAGCACTTGGTTTTCGACAACACATGCGTAAGCTGAATGTTTTTCACCTTCCAAGATATCATTTTCATTTGGCAAGACAAAAACTTTGCTTTTTTCAGTGTCTTCACTTTTGTGGACATGTTGAGGTGTTGGATCTTGTAAGGTATGATCTATTGGCTCTTTACTTTCCATGACAGTGTTGTAAGTTGCAGACTCTTCCACTTCAAATTCCTCTTTAGCTAGACATTCATGTTTAGTACAGTCATCGTCATATTCCAGGCTGCTGCTATATGATACAACTAGTCCACCATGACATTCATAGCCAGTTTCAAAAACATCTCCAGCTAGTGTATCTTTGTGAGTAATGGTTTCCACAAGTCTTTCGTAAGCTTGGTCGTCTTTGCTTTCCACAAGATGCTCAATACCCTGATCACCCGCTTCCTCACTTATTCCTGAAAGCATAAACCAATAAAAATGTTAACCTGCTGCACTTCAGCCATACCATACGTACCTAATTTGCCATCATACCTCAAAATGTACATTGTGTCGGTTTGTTATTGACATTTTAAGAAAAACTAAACTGTTTTTAAACTGCATTTCAGTTTAGCGGTTTATGTGTGGAGCATATACCTCAGATAATAAACCTGACTCTAAATGGATTGTAGTAGGTCTCAGCCTCAACGAAAAACAAGCTTATCCTATATAGGTTCAGGTGCAAAGGACAGTCTACTTCTAGCAACCTATGCATTTTCCCAGTAAAGGCTACTTTTGAAGTGTGATCCTGTGATGTAATGGATCTATAATCCGACTTTCTCAAAATAACAAAGAAACTGAAAACATTACTTCTAATGGCTAACTGCAACAGAGGTTGTAAGAACCATTCAAGGCCCCTATCAATCTGAAGAAAGGGCTTTGTTCCTTACAAACATTACAGACACGTCTTCTACTGCAGTCAGTCATTTACAATGTTACATCCATTACTCTGTCAAGAAGTACAATTCCTAAGCATGTTTAAAAGCCAAAATGCAAATAAGTTTTTTTTTTTACTTTAGATTGGTCCAGTTTAGTTAGATTTAGAAAATTAAGACAACAAAAAGCATAGCTTTCTGGTCACTCCTGACAAAGCTTTATTTGAGCGAAACATGGTTTTGTTCTACACCGGTTTTGTTCTACACCGGTTTTCTTTTTTTGTTGTGGGAAAACACTTTGGTTTTGTAGGATAGGGACTCCACCATTTCCTCTGGCAAGTGACAGAGCTATTTGGAGAGGTTTCAGTTGGGTTTCCTCCTTTTTGGCTACATCAATATTTTATTTTAGTAGTGTTCTGTTAGAGGTGAAAAATGTGCCATACATTGATCATTTCAACAGTTCTCTAACTTCACTGTTTGTTTGCATCTCCCCTACAGTATTCCAAAAACATTTTTTTGGGCTAGCCAACTAGTGGCAAAGAAGTTGCAATTACTAAAAGATCTGCACCCCTGGTTCCATGGTCTGTGGATACAAGCCTTATTAATCCACCGCCGTAGAGCAAGTTGGGTCTACATCCAAGGGTAAGAGTACCCATTTCTCTCCTTTATTACCAAAAGACAGCTGGGTTTTACAACAACAGTTGGTCATCTTCGCACATTTTGGCTAATTTCTGATGTTTGTCTTAAGGACGACTAAGTAATTTAGTCTATTAGCACTGGACTATTACTACATTGGAATTGTTCAACGTAGAGATATATGGACACATCCCATCTAGTACCATCATTGATACTTTAGAGATCTGATGTTTCATATAGTCACAGATGTTATTTATTCACACAGGATTTTATGATTTAATTTTCACATTGTTTGACATTTCACTGTAAGATTTCCGTTTTTCTGTGATAAGCTTACATGAATATCTCACATACTTCTTAATGTAAGATTTATATTTGTGTTCTTATACAGAGACAGATATTCACTTACCTCACCATGACCGATAAGAATCTACCAGTGTCTCAGCAGTGAGCTGACCCACCAATTTTGGTTCAATCTGGATTTACGGTTTTAGACAAAAGAGAGTAGATATATCAGAGCTAGGTTACTAGGTACAACAGGGCTGTGTCGAGTTGAAATGGTAAAGGAGTTATGAAAAAATGTGTACTAGGATATACACAATGACAAAAATGAAGTGCGTTTCAGAAACAGACCAGTCCGATTACCTATGGATATGATCCCAGTAATTCTGAGGCATGATATAGGCAGTTTGTAAGGAGGAGATAAAGGTTAGTACAGGAGAGGGAAAAGAAAGGAGGAAGGGAGGGGGGGAACCATGGTTCTAAGACTACATGACAATATCTTTCCGCAATCCAGTCCCGGAATGAGCGCAGTCCCACCATATGTGCATCATGTTTCCAGTAAAGTGTGAAATCACTAGAAGATATGACAGACATCTAAACCACCTAATAACAATTTTAAAACCTTTTACTTGTATCTTTGTGGTCAGTGAGTTCATGAGTCAGAATTAAGCATTTATGCCATCTATCAAGAGAGATATTGTTCTCTCTCCCATGCAGAAGTATAGGGAGGTAGATTCAGATGAGTTAGGGAAGAGAGAATCGAATATATGAGGGAAATCGAGTCAGAGCCATTGTTTGGAAAAGCAATTTCTTTAAAGCAGGCGTGTCCAAAGTCTGGCCCGCGGGCCAAATGCGCCCCCTGTTGATTTAATATGGCCCCCCTTTGGATTTGGCTATATATATATAGTTTGTGGCCTTGGAGGGGACAGGCAGGGGGCAGGACTAGCGCCGTCATGAAGAGAATCTCCTGTTTACTCAGCAGCGTCTGTATTAGAAGTCCCATCTCCTGGGATGCCATTGGACGACTATTCTGTCTATCAGAGATTCTCCTGTTTGTAATCTGTCGGCACTCGTCCTGCCCCTCTCCCTCTGCCCTCCGAGGCTGCAAATGGGCATCGATCAGGCTGCACTGATGGCAATGGTAAGGCTGCATTTATGGCACATGTGAAAATGCATTGGTTGCAATGGTAAGGCTGCATTCATGGCACATGCAAGGCTGCATTCATGGCACATGCAAGGCTGCATTCATGGCACATGCAAGGCTGCATTCATGGCACATGCAAGGCTGCATTCATGGCAATGGTAAGCCTGTGCGTGTTATACACCGATAAATATGGTATATCCAAATAACACGCCCAAGCTCATCCTTAGTCCTGAGCAGAACTCTGGGATTCGTTGGGGCCACAAAAGAAATATATACAGTATATCCAAATAACACGCCCAAGCTCATCTCTTCACCACACACAGCCACAAAGGAAAGAGAATTCTTGTTGGGAAGTGTATTAGTGCTCGAACGAACTCACTTAGACCAAATTTTAAAGGTTCAAAGAATGTCAGGCAAAATAGTCGGCCCTCACGCATGTTCACTTCATCAAATCTGGCCCTCTTTGAAAAAAGTTTGGACACCCCTGCTCTAAAATAATAGGCTGGGAAAAGATACCGGAAAATCTCTGAGCATATAAAAAACGGAAATATCTGTCTCAAATGAAACCGATACCTTGAGGGGCTTTATAGAGCCTACATTGAGGGTCTGTAGTTCGGATTGTCAGGAAACCACTGTGGGATGTATAGTGGTGCACAGATGTGTGCATGCATCACAGATGGGCTATTAAAGGGATCTTTCTACTCACATTCAGTGCTGACTGGTCTTCAGCTCTCCCTGTGTCTCTGGTTTTAGCTTGCATTATATCCTTTGCTGACCCAGCTTATTGACCTGACCTTGAGTCCGGTTCATGCTTCTGCTCATTGGTTCCTGACCTTGGCTCACTCTTGACCACGTCTATGCCTGATGCTTCTGTATCACGTTGCTGACCTTGGATGACCATCTGACTACACTTTTGTCTCCGGTTTGGCTCCATGTTATTCCTGAATGCCTGTCCTGGCTGTCCATCTACACTCCAGTTTTTGCTTTGTGTTCCTGCTTCAAGTCTGCTGGGAGCTCTAACAAGCCACGCATCCAAAACAGGCAATTCCTGGGGAGTACCCTTTTAACCTCAGCTGGTCTTCCCTGCATTGTCTCTGTTCCAGACCTGTTGCCCTGCTTAACCTTCCAAATCTACATCTCCAGTTGCAAGTTTTGCAATCAACATTTTCCAGCTCATGTTCATTGGCACCATCTTCAGTGGGGCCTGGGCTGGAGATGCAAGAGGTCAACCTCATCAATTCAGTCACCTATCTGGTACACAAAAGTTGTAGGTATTAACTACCTACACCACTAATAACACCACTGTGGGGCAGCACATTTGTGTAGTGGTTAGCACTTTCACCCAGCAGCAATAGGGTCATTGGTTCAAATCCTGCCTGGAGTTTGCATGTTCTCCCTGTGCGGGCTTCCTTTGGGTACTCCGGTATCCTCCCACACTCAAAAGACATGCTGGTAGGTTAATCAGATCCTGTCTATAATTTGGCCCTAGTATGCATTTCTAAGCGCGTCGGGACCCTTCAGGGTAAGACTGCACTATATCAAGATACCTCTCAACTCAACTTGGGAAGCTGGCAGGAAAGCAGGGTTGCTGAAAAGGGGCCTTAAGACCTTCTCAGTATTTGTAATTTTTACATAAGATGGTCCCAGACTGAGAGGCTAACCCTGGTAAGTGTGGGAGGGGGCTTCTCTGGAGTGTAGGAAACATTCACGTAGGTCAAGTGAAAATATGCAAGTTTCTAATTGCACCTAAACCATCAATTTAAATGTAATAGGTTGAAGACCTGCGTCAGGGATGAAACTATTTATTTACAATGACAGCTATCGGGTCAGTGTTTACAACCGAATAGATGAATACAATACATAAGCTTGCAGTCATCCTCCTTGCAGTCCTTGGATAGCTAGCGGTGCAGCAGGTCGCTCTCACTTAGTCTGCTCACCCCAAGGAATAGTGAGAGCAGGACGCTCTTAAACGAGTCGGCTCTCCCCAGGGATAGATCAGCCAGGCAGGGTTCTCAGCCCTCTACGGCTGCACTTGCTACAGACCATCTCCTGCGCTGCTGTCCGCTCTCCTGGAGACTCACCACTGGCTTCCTTCAGCTTCCCCTGGCTCATTCCCCTGGCTTCCTCCTTCATCCCTTGCCTAGCCTAACAAGTAACCCCCTGCTCTCAGGGCTATTCACCCCCCTGGGACCGTTGGCAGCCATCCTTTTCAGGACAAGCCGCAGAAACGGCCTAATCTCGGCGGCTCACCCCTTTTGCCTTCAACCCCGCTTCTTTACCCCCACATTTGCCATCCCTATTCAAGGCACCCCCCACCACCTCCCCGCCTCAGTTACCGGCTCTTTCAGCGGTCTTTCTAGACATCCACACCAGCCTGTGGAGATTTGCGGCAGCCGTGCTCTAGGAAATACCGCGGCTTCACCCACAGCCTAGCGGCGCGGAGCTCTCCCACGCCTGGCAAAATCCCCCCCCCCCCACCCCAGGAGGACACCATCCTTTTTTTTTTATTATTAAATCTCTTTATTTAAATTTTCTCATTTTCCATACAAAGATAAAATCATACATATACATTATATTTTAATTACCTTTACTTCCAACATTAACTTTTTATATCTCCAAGACATCCATACCATCCTTCCATCACAACACATTCTACTTTCACCCTTCCCCACTCTCCCAATGGTGTGATTATTACCCCGGTTCCCCCTTTATCCTGACGCTGTTGTAGAGTTCTCTATCCAGTTTGCCCATACTCTCCTATATTTCTCCCCATATCCTCTATTGCAATATGTCTCTCTGTCTAATATCAGATTGCTGTTTACTAAGTTCTTCCACTGTGCTATTGAGGGGGCTTCTGTTTTTTTCCAGTTTAGCACTATTGCTTTCCTGGCATAGAACAGCAGCAGGCCTATCTGTGTTTTTCTTTCTTTTGAGATAGCATTACCCCCTATTAATCCTAAGAGGCAGATCTCCACTTCTTGTTCCAGCCTTACAGATGTTACTCTTTCTATCATTCTCAGAATCTCACTCCAAAATACTGCTATTTTGGGACAAAGCCAAAATATATGCATGAAGTCTCCTGGAGCAACTACACACCTCCAGCAAATCTGAGAGTTAGTTGGTGAAATCTTATGCAACTTGTATGGTGTATAATGACTTCTATGTACAATTTTATATTGTATTAGTTTGTCCCGGAGGGATACAAGAATCTTCAGTGGAAATTTCCATACTTCCTCCCAGTTCCCTAAACCCGGGGCATCTCTTTTCCAATTCTCCCTTAATTTGCTCAGATCATAAGGTGTAGTATTTATCAAGTATCCATAGAAATTTTACATTGTCCTCTTCCCGCCTTTTATCATTTGTTCTATATCTGATTCCATCAATTGTGGAGTCCCCTCAGGGAACTGGGCCACCAAGGCATGTCTAAGCTGCCTATATCTAAACTCGTAGCTCTCGGGAACATTCCATAGTTGTCTCATCTCCACATATGATAAAAACTTTCCCTCCCGTAACAACTGTGAGAGTTTCTTTACCCCATATTTAGCCCAGGCTCCCGGATCCTGAACCAGATCTAAATGTGGCAATTCCGGGTTCCTCCACAGGGGGGTATTTGGAGATAGATTATTATTTCCCCTCTCTCTTCCTATGACCGCTTTCCATATTTTTACTGTTGTTTTCATTGCTGGCGTTAAATCTCTCCTGGTTTTAATACCCCTATATAGTAACCCTTGCAATGCTTCCATCGATTGGACCACTGTTGCTTCCAACATTGTAGCTGTGTCATACCCATCCGAGTTTAACCACCTCCCTGCTGTCACTAACTGTGCCGCTGTATAGTACTTATGGAAGTCTGGGAAAGCTAATCCCCCCTCCCCTTCCGGTCTCATGAGTGTACTTAATTTAATTCTAGCTGGTTTATTGGCCCATATGAATGCAGAGAGCATTCCATGTAGCTGTGTAAAAAAACTTTTTGGGAGCCACTGTGGAGAATTTCTGAAGGCATATACAAACTTTGGCAGCACCTTAATTTTCACCAGGTTTATGCGTCCCAGTAGTGACAAAGGCAGTGTTGCCCAGATCTGTATTCTCTTCCCGAGCTCCTGTACCTCCGGGTCTAAATTTCATTTTCGAAAATCTTCAATCTGTCTAGATATTTTAATGCCTAAGTATTTAAATTCCGATACCCATTTTAACCGCTTGCCGACCAGCCGCCGCAGTAATACGGCGGCAGGTCGGCACTGGTGCGCGAGAGCCCGTAGCTCTACGTCGCCACCTTCGACGGCCACTAGGGGGCGCGTGCGCGCCGCCGGCGGCCCGCGCCCCCCCCCCCCCCCCCCCCCGAGTCCCGTGCGTGTGCCCGGCGGGCACGATCGCCGCCGGGCACACACGATCGCTCGTTACAGAGCGGGGAACGGGAGCTGTGTGTGTAAACACACACCGCTCGTTCCTGTCAGCGGGGGAAACGCTGATTTTTTGTTCATACAATGTATGAACAGAAGATCAGTGATTCCCCCTAGTAAGTCCACCCCCCCATACAGTTAGAACACAAATAGGAACACACTTAACCCCTTCCCCGCCCCCTAGTGTTAACCCCTTCACTGCCAATGGCATTTTTATAGTAATCCAATGCATTTTTAAAGCATTGATCGCTAAAAAAATGCCAATGGTCCCAAAAATGTGTCAAAAGTGTCCGAAGTGTCCGCTATAAGGTCGCAGTACTGAAAAAAAACGCTGATCGCCGCCATTACTAGTAAAAAAAGTAATAAAAATGCCATAAAACTACCCCCTATTTTGTAAACGCTATAACTTTTGTGCAAACCAATCAATAAACGCTAATTGCGATTTTTTTTTACGAAAAATATGTAGAAGAATACGTATCGGCATAAACTGAGGAAAATTTTTTTTTTTATATATATTTTTGGGGGATATTTATTACAGAAAAAAGTAAAAAATATTGCATTTTTTTCAAAATAGTCGCTCTGTTTTTGTTTATAGCGCAAAAAATAAAAACCGCAGAGATGATCAAATACCACCAAAAGAAAGCTCTATTTGTGGGAAAAAAAGGACGGCAATTTTGTTTGGGAGCCACGTCGCATGACCG
Organism: Rana kukunoris; assembly: GCA_029574335.1. Lineage (NCBI taxonomy): Eukaryota > Metazoa > Chordata > Amphibia > Anura > Ranidae > Rana > Rana kukunoris. Next base: position 62,323,216 of record CM056052.1, on the reverse strand, counting down.
CGCAATTGTCAGTTAAAGCGACGCAGTGCCGAATCGCAAAAAAAGGATTTTTAAATACAGCTTACCTGTAAAATCCTTTTCTTGGAGTACATCACGGGACACAGAGCGGCATATTCATTACTATATGGGTTATATGGAGTACCTTCAGGTGTGGACACTGGCAATCTCAAACAGGAAGTCCCCTCCCTATATAACCCCCTCCCCTAGAGGGAGTCCCTCAGTTTTGTAGCAAGCAGTATGCCTCCCAAAATGTTTCCCCAAAAGAGGGGTGGGAGCTCTGTGTCCCGTGATGTACTCCAAGAAAAGGATTTTACAGGTAAGCTGTATTTAAAAATCCCTTTTTCTTTCTCGTACATCACGGGACACAGAGCGGCATATTCATTACTATATGGGATGTCCGAAAGCAATGCTTTAATGAGGGGAGGGAGACATCTTCCAAAGAAGGATTCAATTTAGAGGTATACTCAAATAATAATAATAATTCCAACTTAGTCAAGAAAAAACTTTTTTTTTTTTTTTTCTTTTTACAACCAAGGGTGCTTCTGATCCCGAGGATCTTAAACTGCAGCCTGTAGTACTGCCTGTCCAAAGGCAGAATCCGCATTCCTTCTCACGTCTGGTTGATAAAACTTTGTAAACGTGTGGACTGATGACCACGTCGCCGCCTTGCATATCTGAGCCATAGAGATCTGATGGTGTGCTGCCCAGGAGGCGCCCATGGCCCTGGTAGAATGGGCCTTTACCGACAAAGGAGGAGGCAACCTCTTCAAACCGTAGGCTTGAATGATTAATTGTCTAATCCATCTCGTGATGGTGGATTTTGCAGCTGCCTGCCCCTTCTTGGGGCCATCTGGTAGAACGAATAACACATCTGTCTTCCGGATCTTTTCTGTAGCTTTAAGATAGGCCTTCATGGCCCGGACAATATCCAAGGTATGCAACAACCCCTCCTTTCTAGATGTGGGTTTTGGAAAGAAGGATGGAAGTACCAAATCCTGGTTCAAGTGAAATTTGGATATAACCTTTGGTAGAAAGGAAGGATGGGGCCGGAGAACTGCCCTGTCCTTATGCAGAACGAGATATGGTTCCTTACACGATAAGGCTGCTAATTCTGACACTCTCCTGGCCGAAACTATGGCGACCAAGAAAACCAACTTTCTTGTCAGTAAGACTAAAGGAATCTCAGCCAACGGCTCAAAGGGTTGTTTCTGTAGAGTGGACAGGACAAGATTTAAGTCCCATGGACAAATTGGTGACTTGACAGGAGGATTAATACGCAAGACCCCCTGTAAGAAGGTCTTTACCAGCGAGTGGGTGGCCAGCGGCCTCTGAAACCACACTGACAGAGCTGAGATCTGTCCCTTGATTGTGCTTAGTGCCAGGCCTTTATCCACTCCTAGCTGGAGAAAACTTAACACCCTATCAATAGTATATTTGCGGGAATTCCATCTTTTGGATTCACACCAGCCTACGTAGTTCCTCCAAACCCTGTAATAAATCACCCTGGAGACCGACTTTCTAGCCCTAATCAGGGTAGGAATTACCTGCCTAGACAGACCTCTACCCCTGAGAATCAGGGATTCAGCCTCCAGGCCGTCAAATTTAGACGCTGTAATGTAGGGTGGAGGATCGGGCCTTGTGAGAGTAGGTCTGGTTGTAGAGGAAGAGTCCAAGGGTCTCCCACTGCCATCTTCAGGACTAGTGAGTACCAAGTCCTCCGGGGCCAAGCTACTAGAATGACTGGCTTGTGCTCCACTCTGATCCTGCGCAACAGGCGAGGGAGTAACTGTAGCGGAGGGAATGCATATAGAAGTTTGAATTGATGCCAAGGGCAAACCAACGCATCGGTTCCGCAGGCCATAGGATCCCTCGCTCGAGACACGAACCTGTCTAGTTTCTTGTTGAACCTGGATGCCATTATATCTACGTCCGGCATTCCCCACCTCTAGCAGATTGTCTGAAAGACCTGGGGATGCAGAGACCACTCCCCTGGCAACAGACTCTGGCGACTTAAGAAGTCTGCCTGCAGGTTGTCCACTCCGGGAATGAATATCGCCGAAATGCAGGGTACATGAACCTCTGCCCACTGAAAAATCAAGCTCACCTCCCTCTGAGCGGCCTGACTCCTGGTTCCCCCTTGGTGGTTTATGTATGCCACCGCCGTGGCATTGTCTGACTGGATTCTCACCGGGAACCCCTTTAATCTGGAGGTCCATGCCAGAAGGGCTAGGCGAGCAGCTCTGATCACCAAGATATTGATGGGGAGCTGCCTCTCTGCTTTCACCCAAGTTCCCTGGCGAGAGAACTCCTCGAAGACCGCCCCCCAGCCTGCCAGGCTGGCGTCTGTGGTAACTACCTTCCAGACAACAGGGCTGAAGGATTTTCCCTTTAGAAGATTCTGGGGGTTCAACCACCAGGCCAGGCTTTGTCGGACCCTTGATGATAGCGTCAAATGGGACTCTAAGGCATGTGCCCTCTTGCCCCAGGCTGCTAGAATGGCTGCCTGTAGGACGCGAGTGTGGATCTGAGCGTATGGTACTGCCTTGAACGTGGCCACTAGCTTGCCTAGTACTCGCATACACAGGCGAATAGTTGGTTTTTTCTTGTTTAGAACCAACTGAACCAACCCCTTGATAGCCTCGATCTTTACAAGGGGCAGGAACACCCTTTGCTGTTCTGTGTCTAACCTCATGCCGAGGTATTCCAACTGCTTTGTAGGCTGGAACGCTGACTTTCCCCGGTTTAGGACCCAGCCGAATCCTTCGAGGTACCGAACCGTGAGGTTTACTGCCTGTTGCAGACCCGGCCGTGAGTGATCTATGATTAAAAGGTCGTCCAAGTATGCTAGGACTGTGACCCCTTGGATCCTTAAATTGGCCAGAACTGGGGCTAGGATCTTCGTGAATACCCGGGGGGCCGTGGCCAGCCCGAAGGGGAGCGCCCTGAATTGGAAGTGTCGCTGCCCCACCGCGAAGCGTAAAAATCTTTGATGCGACTGAAAGATTGGTACATGAAGGTAAGCATCCTTTATGTCTATGGAGGCCAGAAAATCGTCCCTCTGAAGCGCGGCGGCTGCTGACCGGATGGATTCCATCCGGAAGGAACGAACCCTTAGGTAACCGTTTAACCTCTTTAGGTCCAAGATTGGCCTGACATCGCCGTTGGGCTTTGGTATGACAAAGAGATTGGAATAGAAACCTAGCCCTTGCTCTTGGGCTGGCACCTCTATTATTACGTCCTGGCAAAGCAGGTGATCCAAAGCTGCCAGCAATGAGGCCTTCCTTGCTGGATCCTTTGGTAGCCTTGATTCTTGAAAATGAGGCGGAGGACACCTTAGAAACTCCAGTCTGTAGCCTGTGGTTACAGATGCCCGGACCCATTTGTCGGGGATCTTGGCTTCCCAAACTTCTGAGAAGAAACGAAGCCTTCCCCCCACCCGCGAGAGTGGGGGCGCCCCTTCATAAGGCAGACTTAGGGGCTGTCTTTGTCGGCTTGCGATACCATGGCCTCTTACCCCCAGGGGCCTGTCCCTGCGATCTACTGTTAACGTTGGATCGTGCAGGCGGCCGTCGATACTGCCTGGAATTTGAGGGCCCCGAGACAGGAAAGAGCTGCCTTTTAAATGTAGGACCCCGGAATGTCTCTTTTTGACCGGTAAAAGGGTACTCTTGCCACTTGAAATAGTCTGAATATATTTATCCAGATCCTCTCCGAAGAGTCGTCCTCCATGGAAGGGAAACCCTGCCAGAAGCTTTTTGCATGGGGGCTCCGCCGCCCAGTTCTTCAACCATAAGAGCCTTCTCATGTGCACCAAAAATAGTGATAAACGAGAGGCCTGCTGGATGGAATCTTTTATAGCATCTACAGCAAAACACAGAGCTCTGGGAATGTCAGAAAACTCTTCTGCTTGTTGGGTAGGCATGTCCTTTAACATTTCTTTTGTCTGGTCTTTTAACGCCTGACAAACTCCAATTGCAGCCACAGCTGGCTGTACCACTGCTCCTGCCGTAGCAAAGGATGCTTTTAAAAGTGTCTCTAACCGTTTATCAACCGGATCTTTAAACATATGTATGTTTTCCACCGGGCAAGTTAGTGATTTATTCACACATGAGATGGCTGCATCCACTACTGGGAGCCTCCACCTCTTGGAGAATTTTTCCTCCATGGGGTAAATGACCGCAAATCTTTTCGGTGGCAGAAAAATCCTGTCCGGCCGTACCCAATCCCGAAAGATCAATTCCTCCAAGAGAGGATGGACCGGAAAAACTGCGTTGCTTAACGGAGCTTTCAAAGAGCCCAGAGAGGATACCGGAGGAACATGAGGCTCTGGCAATGGTAAACTAAATGCCGAGCGGACCATGTCCGTCAAAGACTGTACCCACAGTCTTTCTGTCTGGGAGTCTGAAAATGGTTCCTCAGAGGCAGATCCCTCAATCCCTGAACCCTCTTGGTTCAGGTCTAGTTGATCCTCCTGTGATTCCAATTCCTCCGGAGAGAGAATCTCAGCATCTGAGGATACACCTCTTGGTGATGGGGATCTAACCCGTTTCTTACCAGGAATAGCTCTAGCGATCAATGCTGCTATTCTCTCTTCTAGCCCCCCTAGTGATAAACACAGGGCTGGGCTGATCTGGGCCAGCCTCCGCACCAGATCCCCCTAATGGCTCATCCAAGGCGCCCTTTATGTTAATAAGTTGCGGGGAAAGTATCGGCATATCATCAGAATCAGAGGGGGAACCCCTTTGTTTTTTGGTCTTTTTTGTACCCTTTGACCCCGAACCTTTGGAAGCCATAATACAAATCGAGGGACTCCGCCAACAACAACAGACTGTAGTGGCCAGGAGTACAAAACCAGAGCTTAGGGGACAATAGATCACTAATGCCCAAAAACTGATGGGGCCCCGTATGTTTTTTTTTTTTTTTTAAATATATATTATATATATATTTTTTTTTTTAAAACATACAGTGACCCCAAACTTAGTTTGCCAGCCTCCAACCTGCTGCAAAAAGGGGAATTTCTTGGCTTAACAAAAAAGGCATTGGAACACAGTCCAGCATGTACTACCCCTCTTCCGCCACCGGGAGTCACTGTTCTGCCGCTCTGCGTCCTCTCCTTCTGAAATCAGCCTCAGACTGAGCACTGACAATGCCTGCTGATCTATAACAGCACAAGGCGCGCCCCTGTATGCCGCCGCAGGCACGCCCCCCCCCCCGCCCTCCTCTCTGAACGGCGCGAAAAACGTCTATAAGACGTGCGCGCGCACGCGCGCGTATGCCGGAACAGGAGGAACATGGAGGAGCCGCGCTGCTGGAGACCCAGGACTGCAGTATCAGGCGGCAGATTCAAACCCCCGGCCAGGTAGGACTCCAAAAGGCCCCATAGGGATCCTTACTAGTCCTAGGAAGAAAGCAGCAGGTTAGCTAGCAACACATTCTTAGACAGGGGAACCTAGTGATGGGGGAAAAAAGGGGTCATCCTGTCTTTCTCAGACATAGTGAGCAAGGTTGCCAATGCAGAGCATACTTAGGCTATCCCCCCTTTTAGGTTACCCCGGAGAGCCTGCTGTCGAACCAAGTCCCGCAGGCTCCCCCTTACCTACTCCATGCTGCAGGATGTTTGTCCAGCAAAACGATCCAATCTTCTCCCATCTCCGTGGGTAGCGTAGTAGACCTTCAGGCCCTGGGGTCCTATGAAGGTACCCACTGTCCTGGACCTATATAGCACCCTGGCAAACAGGCACTTATGGTTTTTACAAACTCCAAGTCCTGGGCCCAGGGTCCAGCCCTTCAAAGAGGAGCATTATAGGCAAAACCCCACGGTTTGGGGCCCGGGTACTGTCCACTTTGGCACTGAGGCTCCTTGGACAGATCCGGTTAGCCCGCCCTTAATCCCAAGGATGTGGAGCAAAGCTATTCCGTGACCAACACCTAAGACACTGGCGAAAAAACTGAGGGACTCCCTCTAGGGGAGGGGGTTATATAGGGAGGGGACTTCCTGTTTGAGATTGCCAGTGTCCACACCTGAAGGTACTCCATATAACCCATATAGTAATGAATATGCCGCTCTGTGTCCCGTGATGTACGAGAAAGAAAAGTGCTCTGGTCTTTGGACAGCAATATGGTCCGGGGCTGAAGTGGTTAATAACGTATTTGGAGCAGCGGTTTTTAGTGCTCCTTGATCTATCGGGAATAATACTGATTTATTCCAATTTACTTTGAGCCCTGTATATATCGAATATGTATTTAATAATTCTAGAGCCCCTTCCAGTGATGGACCTGCATCTCTCAAAAAAAGCAACATGTCATCGGCATACAGGGCTACCCTCTCCTCCAGCCCCCCTACCCGGAGTCCCTGAATATTGGGTGTGGTCCTGAGAGCCTCTGCCACTGGCTCTATTGCGATTGCAAAGAGCGTCGAAGAGAGAGGGCAGCCCTGCCTCGTGCCTCTATATAATTGAAAAAACGATGACAGTTTCCTCCCTAGTTTCACTGCGGACATTGGCCTTTCATATATTGTTTGTATCCATTTGATAAATATTAAGGGGAATCCCATCCTTCTAAGTATTTCCCAAAGAAACAGCCATTCCACCGTATCAAAGGCCTTCTCAATATCTAAAGAGGCCACTGTCCTTGATCCCTCATGTATATGGTGTGTATGAATATTTGTGTAGAGCCTCCGTAAGTTGATATCTGTTGTCCTTTGTGGCATAAATCCTGTTTGGTCCGAGTCTATTATGTTCCTAAGCAGTGGCTGTATTCTAGGTGTTAGTATTTTTGTCAATATTTTTAAATCTGTATTTAATAATGCAATTGGCCTATATGATGAGCATATATTTGGGTCTTTTGTTTCCTTATATATTAATGTTATGTGTGCCTCTCTCATAGAGTCCGGCAGGGCTCCCTGCATTAGCCCGCTTGTGAATACTTCTGCTAGTTTGGGGGCTATTAATACTCCATATCTCTTATAGAATTCCACAGGAATTCCATCTGGGCCTGGTGCCTTTCCTCCCGAGGATGTTCGTATAACCTCTATAATCTCCTCCACCCATATAGGCCTAACCAGTTCTCTCCTCTCCCCATCTGACAACCACCCCAGGGAAATCCGGTCCAAAAGGTCCGCCATGTCCTCCGGGCAGGAGCCAGACGGGAGAGAGGATGTGTAAAGCCCACTATAATACTCTCTAAAGGTCTCCAGTATCTTTTTGGGTTCTTTTACTATCTGTCCATTTAAATCTTCAATCTCTGCAATAATTGTGGCTTGATGTTCTTGTTGTGCCAGCCTAGCCAGAAATCTACCCCCCCCCCCCCCCCCTATCTCCCTGTTCAAAAATATTCTGTCTATTTTTATGCATTTCCAGTCTTGTTATTTCTTCTATGTGAAGATGAAGATTTCTACATGCTGCCATCATTTCATCAAAGTTGATGCTACTGGGGTCCTGCCCATATCTCTCCCTTTGTATGTCAATCTGTGTTTTTAATTCCTGTTCCTTCTTCCTCTGTTTTTTATTAACTGTTGAAATATTTGATATATATTGCCCTCTTATATAGGCTTTAAACGCATCCCATACCATCCCTACCGAGGCTGATCCTGCGTTGTTTTCCCAGTATTCCCCCATTATTGATTCCATTTTCTCTCCTATTTCTGGGTGTTCTACCCAGTGTGGGGTTAGTCTCCACAATGATGCATTTTTAGAAGTTGGAATACGTACTGACAAAAATAGGGGAGAATGATCTGACAGACCACTTGGTAGATATTTGGCCTCCTCAATATCTGATAACATCAAGGAATCCGTAAATGCCAAGTCTATTCTAGAGGCCGTCTTGTAAGAGGTGGAAAAGCACGAGTATCCCCTTTCTCCTGGATTCTTCCATCGCCAAACTTCTGTTACCCCCATTTCTTGTGCCCAGTTATATAGTTCTGTTGAATGTTGTTTAGGGGGTTTTGGTCTGTCCAACTCTGGTGATAGGATAGCATTGAAATCTCCTATTAGTATCAGTCTCGCTGGCATATACTGAATAGTGTTTTCCATTATCTCATTCAATACTGCCACCGAGAATGGGGGTGGAATATATACGGCAGCTGTTACATATCTCTGCTTACCTATCTTATAGACTAGAATAACATACTTTCCGTTTACATCTATATGGGCCTTCTCTATTTCTCCTATAAAAGATTTGTTAACTAGGATCGACACCCCTCTAGCATACGAAGAATACGTGGAATGGTATGTTTTCTGTATCCAGGTTTTTTTTAACGTTATACATTTTTTCCCCAATAGGTGCGTCTCCTGTAGTACGACCAACTGGGGAGAGTTCTTTTTTATACACTGAAACATTAATGCACGTTTATACTTTGAATTCAGTCTTTGAACATTCCAGGATAATATCGAAAAGCAGTTATCCTTCCCAGGCATGGTATCTAGTATATATATAGGATTTATACTTCCATTGTTCACTATGCCACGTCATTCTTTTAAGTGATACCTCTTGGGTACCTAAATCACACCATTGTCTTTCCCATTTCCTCTTCACTTCCCCATTCATTCCCCCTCCCCCCGCCCTACCCACCCTACCCCTCCCCACTCCCTTCTCTTGTAGCTTCCTCCATCCATTCCCGGATGGGAGTGGAGAGGAATTTCTTCTATCCCCTATTTTACTGACCCAAATCTCTTTTTTAGGTCTAGTATCTAACATACCCCACCCTCCCTTCTTACTGCTTTAGGAAGGGAAGCACCTAGCTCTCAAAACTCTCATTCACTTTGTGGTGGGCGCCTCTACTCACTGCATATCCTCCCTACACACCTATATTTCTTCATATCTTAAAGCCTCCCCTCCCCCAGAAAAAAATAAATAAAAAAATAAAACCCCAAGGAGGGGGGGGGAAAAAACACCCCCTTTCATCCCACCCATATTTTTATGTGACCAAGTGCTTACGTGCTTTCCATTAATTATTATTACCTAATTATAACCAATACTCCAATTCGTATTCATAGTTAATCGCTCCTTAAAAGGAAAAAAAAAAAACCCAGAAAGCAAACCTCTCTCATATTATCTTTAAATATCCAAGTGCTTAAGTGTTCATTATTGAATATTGATTAACTATTAATTATTACCGATCCTCCATAACTTATATTCCAATTCTTACTCATGATTAATCGAGTGTTTTAGGTGTATAATCTATTGTTGATCGGCCGCCTTAATTCATATTCCAGTTCATACTCATAATTGATCCCTCATTCAACAGATAAATATATATTTCCTATTTCCCTATTTAAATGTGGTGCTCTCACATATTCTTTAATACCCAAGTGTTTAAGTGCTCATTATTGATTAACTGTTATTAACTGCTATCAATCTGTCATAACTTATATTCCAATTCATACTCGTGCTTAATCACTCATTCAAAAAAAAAAAAAAATAAATACATATTTCCTCTTTCCCTGGATGAATATGTTAAACACTGTACAATTTCTCCACATAGCTCAATTTATACCTTCACCCTCCCCCTCCTCCATCCCCCCGCAAAAAAAAAAAAATATACATATTTCCTCTTTCCCTGGATGAATATGTTAAACACTGTACAATTTCTCCACATAGCTCAATTTATACCTTCACCCTCCCCCTCCCCTCCATCCCCCCCAAAAAAAATAAAAAAATTTGGAAGTAGAAAAAATAAATTCCCCAGTCTTTCTATTTGGTATCGAGCCACTCCCCCGCTTGAATTGGGGTCTCAAAGAAAAAGGACACGTGTCCCGTCCGTTACTCGTAGTTTACTGGGGTATAGTAGACTGTATTTTAACCCCTTCTCTCTCAATCTTCTACGGATCTCTGTATACTCTCTTCTTTGCTGCTGAATTTCCATCGGGTAGTCAGGAAAAAAAAGTAGCTTTGTGTTCTCATATTGGATGTCTGCCCTTACTCTTGCCGTTGAAAGGATTTGGTCTCTGTAGTTCAATAGACGCACCAAAAAAGGGCGGGGGGGTGCTCCCGGTTTGGGGAGACGAAACGAGATTCTATGTGCTCGCTCTACCACAAACATTACAGTTGCTTCTGTTAATTTCAGTATTTCAGTTAATAGTTTTTCTGCAAATTTGACTGGATTGTCTCCCTCCGCTCTCTCTGGTAGGCCCAAGATACGTACATTGTTCCTCCTCATGCGGCCCTCTGTATCTATAGCTTTGTCCTGTAGTTCTTTTATTTGTTTTTTCAGTGTATGCCAGCCTTTGCTATCCTTTTTTATTTCCTCTTCCACCTTAGAGATGCGGGTTTCCATTTCTGCCGTTTTTTTTTGTATTTTATCGAACTCTCGTTTTATTGAGCATATATCCACTGCCAGGGCATCAATTTTATTTAACAGCACTTCAACGCTTGCCTTGATAGCCCCTCTAGTATCTCCTTCCCGGAGGCACTACAGTCCATCTCCCCCTCTCTCCCCTCTCTCTCGGTTTGAGTCCCTTCCGATATCCTTTTTGCTGGGGAGTTCTGGGGGGATTGTATGGGCTGTATAGATTTTCCTGTAGCCCCTGTCACTTTAACTGTTTTTGCTGCCATAGCTTGGGGGGAAGAACAAGGTGTCACTGCTGGTACATGCGTTTTTGCTCGCGATTTACTTGGTGCCATTTAACCTCATATCAGTTCACTTATGGTAGATTTACCGTTCCCAGTAGTTTTTTTCCCCCTCCCTAAAGTGTCCTTTATACAGCACTTTCCACACCAGTTCCACACTACAGTGGCAGGTTGGTGATAAAGTCAGAAGGTTTGGTCGTGCGGCGATCATCAAAATGGTGATTCTACCTACATTTTTGTACCTGATGTGCACATTACCAGACAAGGTCATTCAAAAGTTCTTCAGGGCTTTAAATTCTATTGTTGTGAAATACCTCTGGCAATACAAAAAGCCTAGAATTAAATTGGCTACCTTGACGAAACCTAAAGCATTGGGGGGGGGGGGGGTTGGTTTCCCGAGTTTTAAAAATTACTATTACGCATCACAGTTAGCCAGAGTGATTGACTGGCATTGTCACGAGTGTGGGAAGGATTGGGTTGCTTTAGAAGCAAACCACTGCTCTATTCTGCTTGTGTATACTACCCTTTGCAGACATCCTATTACGGGTACTACTCTGGAGATTTTAAGCACTATTGCCAAACGAACTGATGTCACCACAGTGCCCAGCCCATTGACTCCTTTTGGGGATAGTCCTGATTTTGTTCCAGGCATACAAAATTCAACCCTCTGATCCCAGTCTCGGAATACTCCTTTGCTGGCAGGTGATTGCTTTCTGGGGGGCAAACTGAGGGACTGGACATCCCTCAAAGCTGAAAATGACTTACCGCACTTGAAACTGTGGACTTATTTCCAGTTACGTAGCCATTTAGATAAATTCAGACACTCTAAAGACCTGTGTAGGCCACTAACTGACCTGGAGTCGGCATGTCAATGTAAGACCCCATTAGATAGGGCTACATCTCTGGCTTACTCATGGTTGCAGCACCCCAAGATCACGGAGGCGAGCGATCACAGGAGGAGGTAGTCGGAGCATCTGAACGTGGAGTTAACGGATAAGAAATGGAGGTATGCTTGTATTTTAATGCCCAAGTGTTCAATTAGCACTAGATTGCTAGAGACAAGTTATAAGTTGTAGACATATTGGTACCACCCCCGACAGACTCCACAAGTGGGATGATCAGAAATCAGAGACTTACTGGAGGTGTCAGTCTGAACGGGGTACCTTGATCCACATTTGGTGGCAATGCCCCCTGATTGCAAGCTTTTGGTCCGAAGTTGGGAAAATAGTCCAAAAAATTACTGAAACTAAGCTGATCCTGAATGCCGCATGTTGCCTACTGCATGTGAACAATTTTTCGCTTAAGAGATATAAGCACTCCCTCACAAAACACCTTTTGAATGCTGCCAAGTCGCTGATTCCTTTATACTGGAACTCAGCTAGGGTTCCCTCCATGGTCGAGTGGTTGGCCAAAGTCGGACATTCGTGAGATGGAGGATATCCTGGCACAAGACAGGGGTACTGTGGAGGTTTCATAAAACTTGGCAGCCATGGTTTGTCTTTAAATTTTCTCAGGATTATACAACAGTGAGAGCACTTCAGATTTCCTAAAGTGGGTTTTGCTGCCAATTTCTCTTTGAAGGTTCATTACTCTGGGGTCTTTTCTAGTCCTCTTTCTTTCTCTTTTCTTGGTATTCCTTTTCCCTATTCTTTATTCTCTGTTATAATTGAGATGGCAGACGCTGATGGAACTATATGCTAGTATATTAGATGCATAATGAGTTTTGTTCTATTTTTCCCTGAATGTGGATTTAGATGTTATGTTTCAATGGGCTGTGTGGGATTTATTGCATTCCCTTGCTAAGTTCATTCAGGTCACTCTGGGTTTCCTTGGGTTTAAATGGGCTAAAAGATCCAGTTCCACCTTTTCCTGTTAAGACCCCTTTCAGCTCTGGATATAGTGCCTGTAAAGCACCTGAAAACTGCCTCTCATTCATTACAATGGGTGCTTTCACACCTGGGCGGTGTGCTTGTGGGACGTTCGGAAAAGTCATGCAAGCAGAATCTTTGGGGTGGTTTGGAGGCACTGTATACAGCACTCCCAAATGCCCCTGCCCAGTGGAATGAATTAGCAGCGATTCCAAAGTGCCTAAAAAGCACTTTGAAAGTGCCACAACACAGGAGTTTTTAACCTCTTTGGGGTAAAAAGCGTCCTGCTATCGGCTGAAAAGCACTGCTAAAACTAGCTGCCCCAGTGTAAAAGGGGCCCAAGTTTGGACTATGGGCTAACAAGACAGATAGTGGAAAAATAAACCAGTGTACCCTTATGGGGTCCATCCAGAATACAAAATAATCACTATCTTGTGGGTGAGTAGAGAGGAATGTCTCCAATGATGACTTTTGAGATAACTATAGTTACAGAAGAACGAAGAAGGGGAGCTACATATGAAAACCCTTTGTACAAAGGTCTAAATCAAGGAGTAAAAAGACTAACCGTTTCAAATAAGATAAAGCTGCAGAAAGGAGGAGATGATTAATCCCACAAGGAAACTCCAGGGGTGGAAGCCCCACTATTGACTTCAAGCAAAGTATGGCTTCCACATCCAATGATGGGCATTTTGGAAAGCAGCCTTCCTAGCTGTCAGAATTATATAACACACAAATTAAGAGTTGCCCTGACTAAACAAAACAAAACAGGGCTTCAACAATCATGCCATTAAAACCAATGACTGGAGAAGTATTGCAAAAGAGTCCATTGGACAGAAGATCCTGCTAACCTGACAGAGCCCAGAGGGTGTCTGCAGGGGATTTACCAAGTTGGCATTAGACATCTGCCTAGGCCAGTCTGAAGCAATAAGAACAGGACTTGGCCAGGAAATAGATTTTAGGGAAGGAAAAGCATGGGTCAGCCTGCACTATTGGGTATACACTAGAAGAATTCTGCCCTGTACCTCGAGACAAGCCTGCCAAGTCTGATGTAAGGGTGGCGGCGTGCTGACGTCTTTTAACCGCATACTGTGTCCCGGAGTGAACGGGTTGTGCTAGCCGGCCGGCTATATATTCACATGCAAATTTTATCTACTTTCTTGTAATTGTGATTTTAATTTTTTATTAAACAAGTTATATGGGTTCACACTATGTAGCTTTTTTCCTTCTCCATATTGGTTTCATTCAACACTGATCACCGGTCCACTGTTGGAGAAGTCTCGGCTGGATATCCTGCCACGTTAACCCCCTGGCTGGGGACTAAGCCATCTGCTTCAGAAGATCTCTAGTTGGGATCTTCCCCTCTGGTAAGGGGCGGTGTGATTGAAAGGTGGAGGTGTCTTATCTATCTATGCACTGTTTCTGAGGTTCTCGCATTTGATGTCACCATCTATTTGAAGGGAAAATAATTTTTTTGCATAATGCATAATGTGTTCCGTACCTGATCAATAGACTTTCATTTGTTTTATATATCACTTGTAACAGGACATTTATATTATACATAGGACTATCATTGGTGCTATACATTGTAGTGTTCATATTTGCGCAGCTTTTCTTCCGTCGATGTAAAACCCGGTGGCTAGGTCTGTCCGCAATGAGACTTCTGATTCCTTCCCGACTTATTATCATCCAAAATCATAGTATGTTGACAACCAAGTTCCAGCCTAACATCTGTTGTGAGATCATCTACAACAGGGGTGCTCAACCCTTTGAAGGGTGAGGGCCACTGAAGAGACTAACCTGACGCGGGCCACAATAAATGGAGTGGGCAGATGACAAGCCCATGTCCACTCTGCATATGCAGAGCAGACAGGGGCACAGCCCACTACTCTATTGGACCTCCAATCCAATCTTCCCAGATGCAAGGGGACGGATCCCCCCTTCGTTTTTTTTTTTTTTGTGGCTCAAATTAGAGGTAGGTGTGTGTACACGACCATGTTTAAATCTGTGGCTCAATAGAGGTGAACGAAGGGTCCAATTGGGTCGGACTGATTGTGTCAAAGGGGCCTAAGGCTTGTCCCAGCGGGGCCTCTGTTCAGTGTTCTGCCTATCACGGATGCCTTCTCATCCTCGGACGAGAGAACATCGGTGAGGGGGAACACTGAACAGAGGCCCCGCTGGGAAAATTTGTGTTCCACCTATCGTGGAACAGTCTGAGGAGAAGGCGCGGTTTTTGAATCATGGATGCCCACAGCCTGGAAGCCAGAATCGGCAAAAAAATAAGGCAGGGAGATCGTCTTGGCCGGCACAGTGGGAGCAAGTGATGTAATGGCACAGCGAGATTTGAAAAAAGCCTGTTTCTGTCAGCGGTTGTTCCAGCTACCCCTCGGCTTCCAGAAAGACTAGTAGGAAGGGGGTCGTCTTATATGGTGAGTATATCCCAAAACCAAAATTTTTCCTGGAAAATAGGGGGTCGTCTTATACGCCCAGTCTTATACGCTGGCAAATACGGTACCTTTAATAACAGTCTTCCATTCAGGTATCACCAGCTGTTGCTGTCTCAGGCACAGTATTTGGTATCACAACACCTGTGACAGGAGTTGTCGCTATCCATGAAGCATTGGCTTATGTCAACCCACTATTCCAGAGCAAGAGGTTGCGGGCCACTGGTTGGGCACCCCTGATCTGCAATATGGGAACGCAGGACTTCCGCTACCAAAGCCAACTGTATAAGCCACCAGACCAGGTAAGGCCTGGTTCTACATGCCAAATTACTCTGTCCTGGGATCGGATTGACTTGTTCCATGGAAGGTTAGGAAACAGCCTTGTAGAGGTCTGGAGTGAAACTGTGCAAATGGAACTGCCCTTGGAGGAGTCTACTATCAGGTCCAGAACCCATCATGCAAGAGCAGACTGAGACCTAGACTGAAAATCTTGAACCTAACTAAAACATAAAAAATCTGAAGTTTTCCTCTTTAAAAAAACACTGTGACCTAAATTGTAGCCAAGACTTAACACAGACCTTTCTTATGATTAGTTTTTATCAGCAACCTATACTGAAGGTTCAAGATCTACCCGAACCACTGCAATTGCTGGACAGTCAAGGCCACATTGCCAAGACAAAAGCCTGTGCCAAAAGTTCCCTCAAGAGGAGGTTGTGTAAGTATCCATCAATGGCAATAAATGAATCAATGGGAATGAGCACAACGGGGCTATTACTAGGACTAACACTTGAATTAACTTTTAATAAACAGACACTTACCTGCCCCATGGTCCGGCTATGCGGCTGCATGGACCCCCCCTCTCCTTGGTGCCGTAATACTTACTGTGGGCACGTGGCCATGACAGATTTTACGGATTCACAGTCAGGCTCGCACTGTGCATGCGCGAGATGCGCTGCCCTCTGCTATTGGCCAGCCAATCTTCCGGGACCTGTGTTGTGTTCCAGAAGATAGTTGGTACGGAGGGGCCGACTAGGGCGAGGAGGACAGGAAGAAGGAAGTGGGACAGGACACGCGTCGCACTCCCCCCCCCCCCAAAAAAAAATGACTAGCACATCACGGGCGAGGAGTGCTTAACCCTTTCATGCCTAGCAAAGGAAAGTCGATACTAGCTGTGGGTTATGGGTGCTGCACATCCTTGATATCAATTTTGTAGAAGGAAAGGTACCCCAAGGGGCTTTGAGTTGCGGCAAAAAATTATTATTAGGCTCCATGCACACTGAAGCTGATAAAAGCTATAAAAAATAAAATAAAATAAAACGCCAGTAGCTTTGCAGGGAGCCTTGCAACATTTTTTTTAGCGTTTTTGCAATCGCTTTAATCAGCATTTTTCAGTGTAGCTTTTATCAGCTTTTTTTATTTCTTTTTTCAATGGATAAAAAAAAAACGCTAAAAAACGCTGGCGCCGGCGGTTTTCCCAACGTTTTGCGTTTTTCCCTTTTTTTTTTTTGAAAATTTCTGTTTATTGAAAAATTTTATGAAAAGACAAACAAACAAATAACCAACATCTACGAGTGGTACAAAACACACCCCTGTCACTCCCGACCAACATGGTCTGTTTGACAGCAGCTACCTAACATATAAAAACTGACTAACAACAAACTTTTACCCTTCCCCCCCTCCCCCCAACACCACCCAAACAGAAACTCAGTCCACCACCCCAAGCAACAGCATCAATATACAGGAAAAGAAACGAGAATCGAGTACCCAATTTAGCAGACTCAATTAGGGACGACCAGATGAAACCTCGAAGGCTGCTACAGGACTAGTATCCAGCAGTTCCTCCCCCTCCCGGGACCTAGCGACCCAACGCCACAGGAGCCAACCACCTCCATTCCCCCACACCCAGCACAGCCCACCGTCCAGATGTGTACACTCAGCAATCCATATAGGACATCCCACCCACCAGTCCTCCGATCTACCCGGCAGTATCATCAGAGTTGTACCAGGCCCTCCAGACCTTGTCAAATTTTTGGACACAACCCCTTGAAAGGTAGGTTGCCTTGTAGAATGGCATCATAGAGTTTATCAAGCCCTTCCAGAAGGGCAAGCTCGGCGGGGCAGGCGACCTCCATTTGAGCAGAATGGCTTTCCTCCCATAAAATAAAAGTATGTTCAGCAGTGTCCTGAGGGCCCTGGAAGGAACCACCTCCTCCACCAGACCCAAAAGACATACCTGTACAGACAAGGGAACAGGCACCTGCAGTACATCACCCAGACATGAAACCACCCCCTCCCAAAACTCCTTAACAAGCGGGCATTCCCAGAAAATATGCCTTGCATCCGCCGGTGAAAAGGAGCACCTCCAGCATTCCGAGGTAACCAACGGATACAAAACCGAAAGCCGCGCTGGGGTATAGTAGATTCTATGTAAAAATTTGAAGTGTATTAACCTATCCCTTGCTGAGACCAAGTGCTGAAAGGGGCAATCCCACATGTCATCCCAGTCCTCACTATCTATACCCGGGACCTCTCTCTCCCACCTCTCCCTGCATTTAACCAGAGCCTTCGGCCGGGATTTGAACATTTCCTTGTAGGTAACCGACAAAGTCTTGGGAAGATCATCCACCATGAGCATGTCCTCAAGGGTCGACTGAATAGACTCAATCTTCCGCTCACGAAACTGCGCCTGAAAGGCATGCCTGAGTTGGAGGAACCTAAAGAAATAAGAGTTTGGGAGGCCGAATCTATCCTTAAGCTGATCAAAGGTGATTAATTCCCCAAAACTAGTAATGTCCTTAAGAAGTTTGACACCCCTAACCACCCACACCATCGGGTCCGGAAAGGAGTAAAAATGTGATAGCCTGGGATTTCCCCACAGCGGAGTCTGTGGCGAAAATCCCAGATAGGAGGGGCACGTTAGCCCCACCGACTCGTCCCATGCTCTGATCGTCACCCGCATGGCCAACGTCAGCGGCAGGTCCGATCCCGCCCCCCTATGTATTGCCAACCGAAGAGTCTCGTAAGACCCCAGGTGAGCCGCCTCTAGCACCGTGGCAGAATCCCCTTCATCAGAAGTCAGCCATCTGTGAACAAAAACAAGTTGACCCGCGAGGTAATATTTCCTCCAGTCAGGTAAAGCTAGCCCCCCCTGACCCCATGGTTCTTGCAGCACCTTGAGTCCTATACGAGGGATCCTGGGGGCCCAGAGAAAGGTACTGGTAATACTATCCAGTTGCCTAAAAAAGGATTTAGGGACTCTCACTGGGGCATGTCTCAAAAAGTACAAAATTACCGGGAGGATTTTCATTTTCAGTAAACTAATTCTTCCCAGGAGTGATAGTGGAAGCTTCTGCCATGCCTGAGCCTTCTGCTTAAAAAAGGATAGTAAGGGCATCAGATTGAGCGTCAAGTAGTCGGCACTCCGTGCCGTGACTTTAACCCCCAGGTAGGTGAAGGAGGAGACCCATTGTAAAGGCAGATCAGGGTCCGCTCCCCCCCTGGCTCCCTCATCCAAGGGCAATATAGAGGACTTGCCCCAGTTCACCTTTAAGCCGGAACATCCAGCAAACTCATCCAGTATTTTCAGAGCCGCTCGGAGCGAGGAACCAGGGTCCTCAAGAAATAATAGCATGTCATCGGCGTACAACGCCAGACATTCTTTTATACTACCTACTCTGATAGCTCGGACCTCCGTAGAACCCCTGAGTGCCGCCGCCAAGGGCTCCATGGTGAGAGCGAATAGAAAGGGGGACAGCGGACACCCCTGCCTAGTACCCCGCCCCACCGGGAAAAATGGAGACACCGATTTGCCCAACCTAATCGCCGCCCTGGGAGCACTGTAAAGTAACGCTATCCACCGCCTATAGACCGGTCCAAACCCCATCTTTTCAAGTACTCGATGCATATACCCCCAGTCTATGGAATCGAATGCCTTTTCGATGTCAATGGACACCACAATTCGAGTGCCGCCATCCGGCCCAGGGAGCTGTAGGTGTGTGAACAGCCTCCTCAGATTAGTATCCGTGGACTTCCCAGGCATGAACCCAGTCTGATCAATGTTTATCAGAGATGGGATCACCCCGACTAATCTACCCGCCAGAACCTTTGTCAAAATTTTAAAATCTGCGTTTAAAAGGGCAATAGGCCTGTAAGCCGAGCACTCCAGAGGGTCCTTGCCGGGTTTGGGCAGTAGCACCATATAGGCGTCCATCATAGAAGCAGGGAGCTCACCCGCTTCCAAACAGTGGGCAAAAAGGTTATTCAACCTGGGGGCTAGTTCATCAGCAAAGCACCTATAGAAATCTGCTGGGAAACCGTCCGGTCCCGGCGCCTTATGCGGCGGGAAGGCATATATGGCTGTCACTATCTCTTTTTTAGTAATAGGCGCATCCAGGGATATCTTGTCGCTGTCAGACAACTCCGGGAGGGCCAGGCCCCCCAGGAGAGCCTCCAACGCATCAGTGTCGTAACTCGGAATTGGGGAATAAAGTTCAGAGAAATACTCCTGGAAGACTGCCAGAATCTTGGAGGGCTCACTAACTAGGTCCCCATCCTTATTCTTAATGACTGGAATATTTGTTATCTGCCCATCTATTGCTACCAACCTCGCTAATAATTTCCCGTTCTTGTCTCCTTCCGAGAAAATAGATTCAGCCCTATGCTTCACTTCTGTGTGGGCCAGGTCAGAGAAATGTATGGAGAGGGAACGCCTAGCCTCCATCAGGGATGCATAGGAAGCATCTGAGGGGTCATTGGCATGGCTCTCCGCACAGTCCTGCTTAATCTCCTGCAGTCTACAAATTCCGGCATTATGTGCCACCCTCTCAGCCTTTATAGCCGAAATGCACTCCCCTCTCATCACAGCCTTAAATGAGTCCCACACCACCGACGGGTCCGCGGAGTCCAAGTTCGCAGGCCAATAGGTGGCGACTGCCTCCTTCAATTGTCCTACAACCTGGTCATTTTGTAACCAGCCAGGTGACAGTCTCCACCCCCCCCCCTCCCTCCCAGCAGACAGGCCGAGAACCAGGGACACGGGACAGTGGTCAGACACCCCCCCAGCCAAATATTCACCCCCCGCACCAAAGGCAGTACGGGCAGGTTGCCAAACACTAAATCTATCCGTGCTGAGGATCTGTGGACCGCGGAGACATGGGAGTAGGCTCTGCGAGATGGATTCCTGGCTCGCCACAAATCCGTTAGTCCCGTCACCGACATCCAGGAGAGCAGCTCCACCGAGCCCCGCCTCCCAGGGTTGGACGAATCCAACGCATCCAAAATGGCGTTGAAATCGCCCATCATCACCAGGGGCAGATGCGCAAAAGGGGCCAGTCGAGCAAATAGATCATATAGAATTTGAACATCAACAGGTGGGGGTAGATATACATTCACCAACAACATCTTATATTGGAAAATATCTAGGAGAACCGCCACATATCGCCCCCCCGGGTCCGAAAACACCTGATGTATAGTACATGGTATGGCCTTACTAATCAGGATAGATACCCCCCTTGCAAAAGTGGAGTACGTAGCGTGGAATGACTTTTGAACCCAGGCCCTTCGCAGAGCCAGGATCCTGTTGCCATCCAAATGTGTTTCCTGGAGGAAGACGATATGCGGCTTGCATTGCTTAAGCACTTGGAATACAGAAGCCCTTTTAAACTTGTTATTTACCCCCCTAACATTCCATGACACTAATTTAACCGTATCCGCCATTTACCTGCTGGGAAAAATAAAGATACAAAAGACAACAATACATCAGACATAGACCCCATAAAGCATATATGTCCCAATTACAAAATGGACAGAATGCAGGGCCCCAAACAGCGAAAGTGTGCCGTCCAGGGTCCCGAATCCCAGCCACACATAGGTAGTACCGATTCTCACTGAAAGGTGGTGAACTGAGTAAAAACAACCCCCCTCCTCTGCTGCAATACCTGACCCCATCAAAAAAGAAAAAAACACAAAAAACAACCAACAAAAACAATGGTACACAGCTTAGTCCCATACTCCCAAAAAAAGAGGGAGACAACAAGAAAAAGAATGAGAGTTTCCGACCTTGCGACGAATTGTCCAGCAACATATTCAAGAGTTCCATGTGCTTCCAGAAGGGCTCCGACCACACGATTCGGACATAAAAAAAAAAAAGGGAGAGAATATGAAGGAAAAAAAAGAAAAAACATTTTTTTCCCCTCTTCCCCACAAGTATGGACAAGAGCAGAGCAGTTCACAACTCAATTTACTGTGCAGAGTACAGATTAGTAATCCAAGGGCGCCACCTAGTGGCTACACATAATTCGATAACAGGGAAAGAAAAAAAAAATAAAAAAAAAATAAAGATAAAAATAAAACTCCAATGCAGAATAGAGAACAGTGCCCGTCAGAAAGAATAAAATAACAAAGGATGGAGGTGTCCATCGTGCCTGAGCGGTATATGGGTATGCACTTCAAAGGCCCAGGGGACCATGTCACTCACAGCAACGCCAGGCAGACCCAAAATAAAACAAAACGGGGCACACATATAAGTGACTCACAGCCATCCATCCAAAGAAAAAGAAAAAGAAAAAGGGGGGGGGCACAGGTCATCCCACACGCCAGGGTCACGGATCACTGTCCAGCCATGCACAAGCCTCCGCCGGGGCATCAAAGAATTTAACAGACCCCCTGTGTTGAACACGAAGCCGGTTGGGATACAACATGCTGTACTGGATCCCTTTGTCCCTCAGCCGTTTACGGACATCATTGAAGGAGCGCCTCTTACGCTGGGTCTCAGCTGAAAAATCAGGGAAGAGCATTATTTTGGTGTTCTCAAAGCGTAATTCCTGATGTTTCCTCGATTCCCTCAGTATCATGTCCCGGTCCCGGTAGTTTAAGAACCTGACAAGGAAAGGGCGCGGGAAGGCCCCAGGAGGACGCATCCCAGTAGGCACCCTGTGCGCCCGCTCTGCCACATATGTGGGGGGAAGATCCCCCAATTGCAGGACCTGCTTGAAAAGCTGTTCAGCAAAGGTGGTTGCCGCGGAGCCCTCAGCCCCTTCAGGCAACCCCACCACACGGACGTTGTTACGGCGTTGGCGGTCTTCCGCGTCATCGGCCCTACGCTGGAGGGATCTCACCTGGTCCTGTAGCTCTAGTAGTTGGGCACCGTGGGAGTGTGTGACATCCTCGACCTCAGAGATACGGCTTTCAGCCTCTGTCAGCCGGCCTCGGAACTTGTCAAAGTCATGCCGGATGAGTGTGCACTCAGTAGCCACGTGCTCTATCTGCAGCATCACCGCCGCAGTGCTGGCGTTGATCGCTTCTAAAATAGGCTTGGTAACGGCATCTGAGGTTGCCCCGTGCTCCGGTGTAGCTGGCGGGCCGACCTCCTGTCCATGATCGGCACCCACTGCAGCCCCCTCCATGTCTCTGAGCTGTTTACCCCCCTTCCTGGAGGACAAGCTGGGAGTCAAGATGGCGGCGGCTGCTCCTTGCTCACTGCCGCGTGTAGAGCGGGTCCGGCGCTGCGAGTTCTGCTGTGTCCGTCCCTGCTTGTGCCCAGATCTTCTCATGTCCAGGATGGCACCAGCTTTGCCCGATCACACAGCACCGCCAAAGTAGCCAGGAAAGTGTCCTAAAACGGGGTATAGATCAGGATTATCCCGGAGCTCCGTGGAAACACTTGCTGCCTCGATCACATCCGGCCACGCCCCCTCTTGCGTTTTTCCCTTTGAACGCAAATTTTGGGCGTTCAGAAAAAATCCAATAAACTCCAAAGCTCATTAACACTGAAAAACGCCCAGGTGTGCGTGGGCAATTAGGCCAACATAGAGTTCAGTTTATGGGCAAAAAAAAAAAAAAAAGCCAAAACGCCAATAAACTGCAGTTTATCAGCTTCAGTGTGCATGGAGCCTAATGGATTCAAAAGTTGAAAAAATATATAAATTATTTAACCACTTGCCCACGGTGTCATAGGAAAAATACGTCATGATTTTAAAGATGGATATCTCGGTAACGGCAGCAGCTGCTGCCACAACCGAGATATCCATCTTTTCCGTGGGCAGTGCTGTACACGATAATGGCGGTCCCAGCGGCGGATTCGCCGCAAGATCGCCGTTATCGGTGGCGGGAGAGGGCCCCCCCTCCCGCGCCCTCCGCCGCTTACCGGAGCCGTCGGTAGCGGCGGAGGCGATCGGGTCCTCTTGCTGGCTGTGTTGGGATACGAGTGAGGGAAAAATCGCCCCCACCCGTCCCCCACAGCTCTGCTGGGCGGAAGTGACGTCAAAACGTCAGTCCCGCCCAGCGTCTTAAAGAAACATTTATTTTTTCTGAGATTTGAAAAATGACATTTTTTTTTCTTTTTTTGCATTTAAGCCTAAATATGAGATCTGAGGTCTTTTTGACCCCAGATCTCATATTTAAGAGGACCTGTCATGCTTTTTTCTATTACAAGGGATGTTTACATTCCTTGTAATAGGAATAAAAGTGATAATTTTTTTTTTTTTATTTATTTCGATGTATACAATTATAAACTAATTAAAAATAAATAAGAAAACAAAAAAAAAAATGTAAAACGCCCCGTCCCGACGAGCTCGCGCACAGAAGCGAACGCATACGCGAGTAGCGCCCGCATATGAAAACGGTGTTCAAACCACACAAGTGAGGTATCGCCGCGATCGTTAGAGCGAGAGCAATAATTCTAGCCCTAGACCTCCACTGTATCTCAAAAAATGCAACCTGTAGAATTTTTTAAACGTTGCCTATCGAGATTTTTAAGGGTAAAAGTTTGACGCAATGCCACGAGCGGGCGCAATTTTTAAGCGTGACATTTTGGGTATCATTTTACTCGGCGTAACATTATCTATTACAATATATAAAAAAATTGGGCCAAATTTATTGTTGTCTTATTTTTTTATTCAAAAAAGTGTTTTTTTTTTTCAAAAAAAGTGTGCTTGTAAGACCGCTGCGCAAATACGGTGTGACAAAAAGTATTGCAATGACTGCCATTTTATTCTCTAGGGTGTTAGAAAAAAAATATATATAAATGTTTGGGGGGTTTAAGTAATTTTCTAGCAAAAAAAAACAGTTTTAGTCTCGTAAACACCGAATCTGAAAAACAGGCCCGGTGGGCAAGTGGTTAAAAAAGGTACATGGTGAAAAAAAGCATTCTATTGGGATCAAGACATGTCTTGATCCCACAAGAACGCTTTTTTTCACCATGTACCTTTTTAAATAAATGATATATTTTTTCAACCTTTGAACCCATTATTTTTTGCTGCAACTCAAAGCCCCTTGGGGTACCTTTCCTTCTACAACCCTTTCATGCCCAAGCCTATTTCTGACATTTGGTGTTTACAAGTTAAAATCCGTATTTTTTGCTAGAAAATTACTTAGAATCCCCAAACATTATATATATTTTTTTTATCGGAGAATCTAGAGAATAAAATGGCGATTGTTGCAATATTTTATGTCACACGGTATTTGTGCGGCGGTGTCTTAAACGCAACTTTTTGGGAAAAATGTAGTTTCATGAATAAAAAAAAAAATGAAAGTAAAGTTAGCCCAATTTTTTTGCATAATGTGAAAGATAATGTTACGCCGAGTAAATAGATATCCAACATGTCACGCTTTATAATTGCACGCACTCGTGGAATGGCGACAACTGTGGTACCTAAAAAATCTCCATAGGCGACGCTTTAAACTTTTTTTATGGTTACCAGGTTGGAGTTACAAAGGAGGTCTAGTGCTAGAATTATTTCTCTCGCTCCGACAATCGCGGCGATACCTCACATGTGTGATTTGAACACCGTTTTCATATGCGGGCACGACTTCCGTATGAGTTTTCTTTATTGCACAAGCTCGCGGGGAGGGGGGGCGCTTTAACATTTATTTTTTATTTATTTTTTATTTTATTTTTTTACAATATAAAAAATATTTTTTTTTCATTTTGATCACTTTTATTGCTGTCACAAGGAATGTAAACATCCCTTGTGACAGTAATAGGTGGTGACAGGTACTCTTTATGGAGGGATCGGGGGTCTGAAAGACCCCCAATCCCTCCTTTGCACTTCAAAGTATTCAGATCGCCGAAAAATGTGATTCTGAATACTATGTACTGACGTCGCTTCCGTGTTTACAGTGCGGAGACTGAATCAAAGCCGTTTGCGGCTTAGTTTCAGTCTGCGCCTGGACACACAAGGCGCTGGATGGAGGATCGGGTCTCCCGGTGGGGGGGGGGGGGGGTGTCCCCTCCCGCTCCTCCGGCATAACAACCGAGCGTCTTTTAGCTGCATGGGTTGTTATGTCTGGATAGCCAATCGCTGGCTCTACACGATGGTATCGGGATGATGCCTGCAGCTGCGGGCATCATCCCGGTATAACCCCCGAAAGCCGAGGACGCATATATGCGTACGCTCGGCACGAAAGGGTTAAAGCGGAAGTGCCACTTTTGGGTGGAACTACGCTTTAATAGCCAAAATTCTAAATTACAGTCATTAGTCAATGCATACTCATAGTTCAACATTAGAGGTCGACCGATATATCGGTCGGCCGATATATCGGTCGGCCGATATATCGGCCGATATTTGGCCGTTTTTACATAATCGGCATCGGCCGATTATTGTGGAAGCCAGGCCGATTTTGCGGCCACCAGCAGTACTGACCAGGGCCCCGCTCCCGCAGCATGCGAAATGAATCCTTTACCAGCGCGGCAGCCGGCCACTGTAGAAGAGAAGGGAAGGAGAAAAAGTTTCACTTGCACCGCACTGCCCCGCCCACCTCCCCCGGCGAGCTGTAGCAGAAGAACAATAACATCATTAGCATGTGACAAGCCCGAGCCTCTGCTGCTTGACTAGTAACCCGACCCCAGCAGGAGATCGTGGCCAGCACTAGCTAAGCTTCTCTTCCTTCCCTGCTGAAGGGAGCATGCTGGCTGCTTGTATTTTTTGTGATAGACGCTGATGAGCTGACCAGCCAATCTGCAGGCACCTACCCCTATCAGGTGCATGCAGATAAATACCAGGAAGCAGCATGGATGGAGGGTAAGTGACAAAAGTTGAGTGTGTGTTACTGTGCCCCCCTGCAGACTTTATTTAGACTCATTTTTAAAGGGAAACCTGGCTGAGACTGACATTGAGGAAATGGATGAGGATGACTGGGTGGATATGAGAGTTACATTGTGGAGATCCTCTTCACAATGTAACTCTCATCCCCACACAGAGTCATCCTCATCCATCTTCACAATGCAACACAATCATCTTCATCCACCCCTCTCCAACGCATCCCCTTTACAGCCACCTCTGTACCCCCCCTCCTCCACAACCACCTCTCTGTACCCCCCCTCCTCCACAACCACCTCTCTGTACCCCCCCTCCTCCACAACCACCTCTCTGTACCCCCCTCCTCCACAACCACCTCTCTGTACCCCCCTCCTCCACAACCACCTCTCCGTACCCCCCCTCCTCCACAACCACCTCTCTGTACCCCCCCTCCTCCACAACCACCTCTCTGTACCCCCCCTCCTCCACAACCACCTCTCTGTACCCCCCTCCTCCACAACCACCTCTCTGTACCCCCCTCCTCCACAACCACCTCTCTGTACCCCCCTCCTCCACAACCACCTCTCTGTACCCCCCTCCTCCACAACCAC
The DNA here is from genome assembly GCA_029574335.1 of Rana kukunoris. Taxonomy (NCBI): domain Eukaryota; kingdom Metazoa; phylum Chordata; class Amphibia; order Anura; family Ranidae; genus Rana; species Rana kukunoris. The sequence goes on along the minus strand of CM056052.1, from coordinate 62,296,715 downwards.
CTCTCTGTACCCCCCTCCTCCACAACCACCTCTCTGTACCCCCCTCCTCCACAACCACCTCTCTGTACCCCCCTCCTCCACAACCACCTCTCTGTACCCCCCCCCCCTCCTCCACAACCACCTCTCTGTACCCCCCCCCCTCCTCCACAACCACCTCTCTGTACCCCCCCCTCCTCCACAACCACCTCTCTGTACCCCCCCCTCCTCCACAACCACCTCTCTGTACCCCCCCCTCCTCCACAACCACCTCTCTGTACCCCCCCTCCTCCACAACCACCTCTCTGTACCCCCCTCCTCCACAACCACCTCTCTGTACCCCCCTCCTCCACAACCACCTCTCTGTACCCCCTTCCTCCACAACCACCTCTCTGTACCCCCCTCCTCCACAACCACTGGTGGGCACTGATGGACACTGATAGTCTGCTCTCCACCCTAAACAATAACCTCCTCCCCACCCTAGATTTTCTGAGATAATGAAAAAAAATCGGCCTAAAATATCGGCCGCAAAAATCGGCCTAAAATATCGGCCATCGGCCGAGCAAATTTCGAAATATCGGCATCGGCCAGAGAAAAACCCATATCGGTCGACCTCTATTCAACATAGTAAAAATCAAAAGCAGGCGTAGATAAGGTGGTTGCTTCCGAAAGGCAAGTGCAAAGTGCACTTGAAATTGCACTTGGAAGTGAAGTCGCTATAATTCTGAGGGGCATATCTGAAATAAGGGGAAGCTCTGTTGATTTTATTATCCAATCATGTGCAAGTCCCCCTCGGATTTACAGTGACTGCAATTCCCGTGCAATTTCAAGTGCACTTTGCACTTGTAGTGCAAAGTGGATTTGTGTTTCGTAAATAACCCCCTATGTCTCAGATGTGGATATAATGGCTGCAGACTGAAACTGGTCTGAACAATTCTTCCATCTGAAGGGATTGAAGTCCAAACCTAAAAAAAGGATCCACAGAAGGTTCCTGATCCAAAGCAGATTAAGCCCAGCATGTACACAACGCTCCCAAAGCGCCCCTGCCCATTGAAATGAATGGGCGGCGCTTGCAAAGCGCCTTGACAGAGTCGCTCTGTGGGCACATTTAGCCTTTTATCCGCTAGGGGGGGGGGTTATCGGCCGAAAAGCGCCCCAGTGTAAAAAGTGTCCTTAGTAGTCTATCAAGAGGACGTGTCACACAGTAACAAAGCAGGAGAAATGGGAAGTTGTTATCCAAAAACAGGACATGCCTAAAACAGGGACCTTCAAGGCAAGGTAATATTTTACGGAAATAAATAAAAAGGTTACACTGCGCGGCCGATGCTCTGCTCGCGCTCTTTAACCATGTGATCGGCTGTGACCAAAGCACGTGTGAGCTTTTTATAGCTTCCTAGGAGCAAACAAAGCCTTAGTATTTTTAAAATATTGTACAGGAACCCTTCTATGGATTTTATCAAGACCTAGACCCAAAATATGTAAATCACCAAGAATCTATAGGGGCTAGTCTGCTACCAAGTATCTGCCCGCCAGGGCTAGTCTGCTACCAAGTATCTGCCCGCCAGGGCTAGTCTGCTACCAAGTATCTGCCCGCCAGGGCTAGTCTGCTACCAAGTATCTGCCCGCCAGGGTACAAGTGCTCGGTATTGGCACCGATACCAGTATCCGTGCAACCCGTGCAATCCGTGTACTACCAAACTATCTGCACCCCAGGCAAGTGCACTACCAAGTATCTTCACCCCAGGGCAAGTGCACTACCAAGTATCTGCACTAAGAATAGGATTATGTGTAACTCTTGCCATAGCCAGAACATAGAGTAATACCTTCTTCATTTGCCGTTTGTCCAAGATCTCTTGGTGACGAATCCCCTGTGTCATCTTCAGTCTCCTCTGTATTCAATAGATCGAAACCTAGGGTAATATATCATAAAAAACAATAAATTTAAAAAATGTAACACGTTCTACATGTTACAAGAGGCAGAGCTAAAATGCCTTATTTGGTCTAGACCAGTAGTGTCCAAACTTTTTTCAAAGAGGGCCACATTTGATGAAATGAACATGCTTGAGGGCCGACCATTTTGCCTGCCATCTTTTGAACCATTAAAATTTGATCTAAGGCGGCGTACACACGACCAAGAAACTCGGGCGAAACTCATCGTTCTGCCCGTCGAGTTCCTAGTTCAGCAGTCAAAAAGCTTGTCGAGCTAAATTTTCCCATTGAACAACGAGGAAACAGAGAACCTGCTCTCTTTTTGGCTCGACGAGTTCCTCGACGGGTTGCTCGGCGAAAAGTGTACACACGACCAGTTTCCTCGGCAGAATACGTCTCCCATCGAAGTTCTTGCTGGATTCTGACGAGAAAAACCGGTCGTGTGTACGCCACCTAAGTGTGTTCATCCGAGCAACTAATACACAGCCCAACAAGAATTCTCTTTCCTTTGTGGCTGTGTGTGGTGAAGAGATGAGCTTGTGTGTGTTATTTGGATACACTGATAAGATCTCTTTTGTGGCCCCAACGAATCCCCGAGCGCTGCTTAGGACTAAGGATGAGCTTGGGTGTGTTATTTGGATATACCTTATTTATCAGCGTATAACACGCACAGGCTTACCATTGCCATGAATGCAGCCTCACCATTGCCATGAATGCAGCCTCACCATTGCCCTGGTAAGAACCTGTAAGATTAAAAACATACCAACGCTCCATTCTGACTTCAGAACCCACTTAGAAATAAACAATATTGTTTTATATAATCCTCCTCTCCATAAATGAGTGCTCACATGCAAAATGTTCACAATTCTCTGCATCTATTTCTTCCAATGGTGGGAAGAAATTTTGTCCACTTCTTTAACTGGTGGTTAAAGAGGGACAAAAGTCACACCCATAAATATTTGGTCAAATAAATCCACAATCTTAAACTGTCAGTCAAAAAATGGTGGTTACTATAGTATTAAAAAAAAAAAACAGACACACACACACACAGCGCTAACCAACAAGATCCACCAGGTTGAAACTTCTGTTCAGTTTGTAATAAAGAGAAGGTTGCGCTGAACATCACATCAAAAGACAAACAGCCCAAAAGACATACAGTACACTGGACATAAAACTAAATCAACCCCTTTTCCCCCCACATGTAGCAATCCTTAGACCATTTTCACACCGAGTCGCTTTACAGGTGCTATAGCACTAAAAATAGCGCCTGCAAAGCTTTCACACTGGAGCGTTGCGCTGGCAGGACCCTCTATAAAGTCCTGCAAACAGTATCTTAGGCCACGTACACACGATCAAATTTATCGTGATGGAAACGGTCTGGACCGGTTTCAGCAGACAAATTCGATCGTGTGTTCCGCTTATTATATATATATATATATATATTATATATATATATATATTCTCATTAACCACTTCAACACAGGGCATTTTCACCCCCTTCCTGCCCAAGCCAATTTTCAGCTTTCAGCACTGTCACGCTTGGCATGACAATTGCGTGGTTCTGCGAAGTGACTACCAAACAAAAAGTCCTTTTTTTCCCACACAAATAGAGCTTTCTTTCAGTGGTATTTGATCATCTCTGCGGTTTTTAGTTTTTTGCGCTATAAACAATAATATATATATATATATATTTCACTTTTTGCTATAATAAATATCCAAATTTTTTGGTTAGATATTATATATATTTATTATATATTTTTTTTCTCAGTTTAGGCCGATATGTATTCTTCTACATATTTTTGGTAAAGAGAAAAAAATAATAAAAATAATCTCAATAAGCGTTTAGTGATTGGTTTGCGCAAAAGTTATATAGCGCCTACAAAATAGGGGATAGATGTTTTTTTAAGTATTTTTTTTTTACTAGTAATGGCGGTTATCTGCAATTTTTGTCAGGCTTGCGATATTGCAGCAGACAGTTCAGACACTTGACACTATTTTGGGACCATTCACATTTATACAGCGAACAGTGCTATAAATATGCACTGATTACTGTACAAATGTGACTGGCAGGGAAGGGGTTAACACTAGAGGGCGATCAAGGGGTTAAATGTGTTCCCTCAGGGAGCGATTCTAACTGTGGGGGGAGGGGACTGACTGGGGGAGGTGACCGATCGGTGTCCCTATGTACAAGGGACACACCATTGGCCTCCTCTCCCTGACAGGACGTGGATCTCCGTTTCCATACAGAGATCCACATCCCTGGCTGTGTAACTGCCGAACACGGGTACCTGGCGAACATCACAACCGCCAGGCATGCACTTTGGCACCCCTGCCCCCTAGTGGCCGGGAGGTCCGAGGACGTCATATGAAGTCCACCTAGGATGGCAGAGCCACCTTGTGGACGTCATTTGACATTATGCGGGATGTGAAGTGGTTAAGCGTATGTTGATTGATCGGCGCAAAAGTTATAGTGCCTACAAACTATGGGATATTTTTGTTACTAGTAATGGTGGCGATCATCAACTTATAGTGGGACTGCGATATTGTCTTTTTGGAGCCAGTGACACCAATCGGTACTAAAAATATGCACTTTCACTGGCTATGAAGGGGTTAACACCAGGAGGCGATCAAAGGGTTATTATCTGTGTGCCTAGCCTGCATTTCACTACACTGTGTAAAACGCTCTTACTAGGAGAGGAGATAAAATGTATTCCCTGTGACACAAACTACATCCCTTACCCCCTGTCAGAACGGCGATCTGCCGATTGTAGTTCTCCGTGTCTGGCCAATGATTGACGGAAGTTGGCGTCCATAGAGTATCTGGAACAAGCTAGCCAGCGCGCGTGTGTGTGTATATATATATATATATATTCAGCTACAGGGTGGTCAGCAAGCGGTTAATCAATGTACCTTACCCTTTACAAAAACTATACTGCAAAACAGCATCCTTTATATTATCCAGGGTTACATCTTAGGTAGCTGTTCCTAAATGTTACAGTGGTGGCTCTCCCAAAAAAAAAAAAAAATCTGATTCTATACTTCGTACCTGAACACAGAAGATGGCTAATGGCACTTTTCTTTTTTATGTGCTGTAGGTTTCCCCCATATAACTAGAACATGAAGTTTGAGAAAAAACAGCAACACTCGGCTTTCTAATTTAGCCAAAAATGTTGGTTAAGATTTGGGCTTTATGAGAACTCAAAAAGGAAATCCCATACTTGTGTTGTAGGCACTTACGGGAGCTGATAGTTCACTATAAGCCACTAATTGTTAACCACTTCAATACCGGGCACTTTCACCCACCACCTGCCCAAGACAATTTTCAGCTTTCATCAGCGCCGTCACATTTTGAATGACAACCGTGCAGTCATGCAACACTGTACATGAACTCCATTTATTTATTTTACACAGATAGAGCTTTCTTTTGGTGGTATTTAATGAGGCTGCACTGATAATCAGTGTAAACTGACAGGCTTGCTGGGCAACAGCAGTCCTTTTCTCACACAGACACAGCGTGGGAGGAAAGAACTGCCAACAATCGGCAGGCTTGTTTGCATGTGAACAGCTGTGATTGGACACTGCTGATCTCATGGTAAAGGGCTGCTGTGATTGTCCCTGTAGCAGTCTTCTGGCTAAAACGTGGTCAGAAAGGTGTTATGAAGCAGAAGCACATACTGTACTTATCAGATTTAGGCTGCATTCACACTATAACGCGGCGTATTTTGCTGCGATTTGTAAACTTTTTTTTTCACAAAACATTTTACATTGATGTCTATGCCGAATGCCGAAAGCCGCCTGAAAAAAAGGGTCCGGGACTTGTTTTCAGGCGGCAGGCGTTCGGCGTGAGATGTGAACCTATAGGAGCTGTGTCCGTCCATGGATGAAATGAGAAAACACACACAATGGGCATTTTTCAAGCTTCATTATGGCTTCAAAAGCATGTGTGAGCTTTTTATAGCTTCCTAGGAGCAAACAAAGCCTTAGTATTTAAAATATTGTTCAGAGCCCCTTCTATGGATTTTATCAAGACCTAGAACCAAAACATGTAAATCACCAACAAAGTATATAGTATACGTACTGACAAGAATCTACATGCAGGAAAATGTGTGCCCCAGGGCTTGTCTGTTACCAAGTATCTGCCCCCCCCCCCCCCCGGGCTAGGGTACTACCAAACATCTGCCCCAGGGCTAGGGTACTACCAAGCATCTGCCCCCCAGGGCTAGGGTACTACCAAGCATCTGCCCCCCAGGGCTAGGGTACTACCAAGCATCTGCCCCCCAGGGCTAGGGTACAAGTGCTTGGTATTGGCACCAATACCAGTATCTGTGCAACCCTAATTCCAAGTATATGCACACCAGGGCTAACCAAATATCTGTACCCCAGGGCTAGAGTGCTACCACGTATCTGGACCTGAGGGGTATTGTACTACCAAACTATCTGCACCCCAGGCAAGTGCACTACCAAGGATCTGCACTAAGAATAGGATTATGTGTAACTCTTGCCATAGCCAGAACATATCAGAGTAATACCTTCTTCATTTGCCCTTTGTCGAAGATCTCTTGGTGATGAATCCGCTGTATCATCTTCAGTCTCCTCTGTATTCAATAGATCGAAACCTAGGGTAATATATCATAAAAAACAATATTTTTTTTAAATTTAACACGTTCTACATGTTACAAGAGGCAGAGCTAAAATGCCTTCTTTGGTCTAGACAGATGTGTCCATTAGGGCAAGTAACCCAACCTGTAAGATTAAAAACATACCAACGCTCCATTCTGACTTCAGAACCCACTTAGAAATAAACAATATTGTTTTATATAATCCCCCTCTCCATAAATGAGTGCTCACATGCAAAATGTTCACAATTCCCTGCATCTATTTCTTCCAATGGTGGGAAGAAATTGTGTCCACTTTTCTAACTGGTGGTAAATAGGGACAAACAGTCACACCCATAAATATTTGGTCAAGTAAATCCACAATCTTAAATGCATGATCAGTCATGCATTTGGTGGACATCAGATGGTGGTTACTATAGTATTAAAAAAAAAAAACATGAAATCAGCGCTAACCAACAAGATCCACCAGGTTGAAACTTTTGTTCTGTTTGTAATAAAGATAAGGTTGCGCTGAATATCGCATCAAGAGACATAAATGGTCCAAAAGACATACAGTACACTGGACCTTAAAGTAACTGTCAATCATTGGCCAGAAACGGAGAACTACAATCTGCCTATGTAAAACAGCAAACTTTATATTAGAGCAGGTTCACACTTCCATGGCACGACTTTTGGGGCGTCTCTGTAAGTCGTCTTGAGGATGACTTCAGAGGCGACCAGCAAAACGACTTCTGTATAGAAGTCAATGCAGGTCACCCCGAGCCGCCCCCGAAGTCGTGCAGGAACCTTTTTCGAAGTCGGTCCTATTAGAACGGTTCCATTGCATTGAATTGGACATGACTGGTCTGAACCGGCTCTTATTAAGGTTACATCTTAGGTAGCTGTTCCTAAATGTTACAGTAGTGGCTCTCCCAAAAAAAATAAAAAATCTGATTCTACACCTCGTATCTGCACACAGAAGATGGCTAACAGCACTTTTTTATGTGCTGTAGGTTTCCCCCATATAACTAGAACATGAAGTTTGAGAAAAAACAGCAACACTCGGCTTTCTAATTTATCCAAAATGTTGGTTAAGATTTGGGCTTTATGAGAAATCAAAAAGGAAATCCCATACTTGTGTTGTAGGCACTTACGGGAGCTGTTAATAATTCACTATAAAAGCCGGTAATGGTTAACCACTTCAAAACCGGGCACTTTCACCCCCCTCCTGCCCAGAACTATTTTCAGCTGTCATCAGCGCTGTCACATTTTGAATGACAACGGTGTGTGGTCATGCAACACTGTACCTAAACTACATTTTATTTTACACAGATAGAGCTGTCTTTTGGTGGTTTTTAATCACCACTGGGTAAAAAAAGTTCATAGTTTTGAGTATAAAATTTTGCAAATGAGTAATTTTTCCTCTTCACTGATATGCGCTAATGAGGCTGCATTGGTAAACAGTGTAAACTGACAGGCTTGCTCCTTTTCTCACACAGACACAGCGTGGGAGGAAAGAACTGCCAACAATCGGCAGGTTTGTTTACATGTGATCAGCTGTGATTGGACACCGCTGATCACATGGTAAAGGGCTGCTGTGATTGTTCCTTTACCGTGATCTGTGATTAGCTGTATACAATGAAAGCAGCAAATACTGCGCCAACCATAAATTACAAAGAATAGAAGCAGCCAACACAACAATCAGACAAAATTAGAACAATATGAAAATTATAAAGTGTAGCGCTAATATATATATATATATATATATGAATGAAAGAAATAGGCTGACCTACATCAAAAATATATGTATTAGTGAACAAAATAGGGGTTAACCCTATGTATAATAGAACATGAAAAATGTAAAGGTGTGAACACCAAACAGTAACACAGAATTCCTTGAGCAGTAATATAAATTAATATATCCTATAGCAGGATATCATAAAAACCTGAAATCATTATGAAAATGTGCAATATAGAAGTGACCATAGCTTGCGCAATAAATGTCCCACTGTAAGAAAAGAATACATTCTGAATAGATATGGACTTGTGAAAATTTTATAATGAAAAGTTTATCAATAAGCATCTAGATGGAAAAGGACGGCAAAAAGTTGACACACTACAGTCATGAGTGCTTTCAAACAGTCCTTAACCACTTGCTTACTGGGCACATATACCCCCCTCCTGCCCAGGTGAAATTTCAGCTTCCGGCACTGCGTCGATTTAACTGACAATTGCGCGGTCGTGCGATGTTGCTTCCAAACAAAATTGATCTCCTTTTTTCCCCACAAGTAGAGCTTTCTTTTGGTGGTATTCGATCGCCTGTGCTGTTTTTATTTTTTGCGCTATAAACAAAAAAGTGCAACAAATTTTGTTGCTATAATATCCCAATTTAAAAAAAAAACACTTTTTTTTCTCAGTCTAGGCCGATACGTATTCTTCTACATATTTTTGGCAAAAAAAAAAAAAATGCAATAAGCGACTGGTTTGCGCAAAAGTCATAACGCCTACAAAATAGGGGACAGAATTATTTTTTATTATTTTATTTTTTTTACTAAAAAAGGTGGCGATCTGCGATTTTTATTGGGACTGCGACGTTCTGGTCGACACATCGGACACATTTTTGGAGCCATTCACATTTACTGCGATCAGTGCTGTAAATATGCACTAATTACTGTATAAATGTGACTGGCATTGAAGGGGTTAACACTAGGGGTGAGGAAGGGGTTAAATGTATTCCCTACAAAGTGTTCCAACTGTGGGGGGAGAGGGGGTGACTGGGGGAGGTGACTATGTACAAGGGACACAGATCGGTCTCCTCCTCTCCAGAGACAGGACGCTGTCTCTGTGTAAAACGGCAATGAGAGATGATCTCATATGTTTACATAAGAGATCATCTCTCATTGGCCGCACAGATCGCATCGCAAACGGCCACTCTGATTGGCCGTTCGCGGCGATCTGTGATTGGCTGTGTCCAAGGGACACGGCCAACACAGAATTTCCCCGCGGCGTGCTCTGGAGCGCGCGCGGGGAACGTGCTAGTGACAGGCTGTCAATTGACGGCTTTTTGGCTATTTAGATCCACGCTGAAGCCGTCCTTCAGCTATAGCGCGGATCTCAACAGGTTAAGGCAGAAGTAGTGTGTAGCTGGAAATGTCACCCGGGAGTGCCTTCACCTTTGGGAAACAGGGAGAGAAATAAATACTCCTCCCGTCTCCACACTGTCTGCAGAGCATCGCATTGATGTGTGAAACGTTATGGAGAGAGAAAAGAGAGCTGTCATTAGGGAGGTTGGATGTCGGGGTGGCCGGACCCAGCTAGCCAATGGGATCTGGGCGGACCACTACATGTATGTGGCCCGCCCATTTCTTTAACGGCCCGATCATTGGCTGCATAGCTGCTGGGTCCAGCCCACCACCAACATCACACTGAATCTGTGAGCTCCTCTCTCTCTCTCCATACAGTTTTACGAGGCGCTGCAGAGAGCACTTTCACATAGTTAGTTTATCCTGCACTTAAGCAAAACGCATATCGTCCCACATATGGGGTATCGCTACGAATGTCAGATAATGGGCAGCAATTCTAGTACCAGACCACCTTAACCACTAGCCGACCAGCCGCCGTGGTTCTACGGCGGCAGGTCGGCTCTCCTCGGCGAGAGCCCGTAGCTCTAGGTCGGGACTTTCGCGGCCGCTAGGGGGCGCGTGCGCGCCGCCGGCGGCCCGCGCGCGTGCCGCCGGGCACACGCGCTCGTTCGTTCGTTAGAGAGCGGGGAACGAGAGCTGTGAGTGTAAACACACAGCGCTCGTTCCTGTCAGCGGGGGAAACGCTGATCTTCTGTTCATACAATGTATGAACGGAAGATTAGTGATTCCCCCTAGTGAGTCCACCCCCCCATACAGTTAAAACACAAATAGGAACACACTTAACCCCTTCCCCGCCCCCTAGTGTTAACCCCTTCATTGCCAATGGCATTTTTATAGTAATCCAATGCATTTTTATAGCATTGATCGCTATAAAAATGCCAATGGTCCCAAAAATGTGTCAAAAGTGTCCGATGTGTCCGCCATAATATCGCAGTACCGAAAAAAAACCCTGATCGCCGCCATTACTAGTAAAAAAAAAATATTAATAAAAAAAGCCATAAAACTACCCCCTATTTTGTAAACGCTATAAATTTTGCGCAAACCAACCAATAAACGCTAATTGCGATTTTTTTTTTACGAAAAATATGTAGAAGAAGAATAGCTATCGGCCTAAACTGAGGAAAAAAAATGTTTTTTTATATCTTTTTTGGTGATATCTAAAATAGCAAAATGTAAAAAATAGTGCTCTGGTCTTTGGACAGCAATATGGTCCGGGGCTAAAGTGGTTAATACATCTAAAGTGGTAACATGTTAAGGCTTTTAAAACGTTGCCTATAATTACTAAAATTTACATCAATTGTGGGCATGTGCAATTTTAAAGTGTGACATGTTCGGTATTTACTCAAAGTGCCATCTTTTACAAAAAATCTGGGTTATGTATTGTGTTTTTTTTGCATTAAAATTATGAAAAACAAAAGTATTTTTTTCCCCAAAATTGTGTTTGAAAAACCACTGCGCAAATACTGTACGACATAAAAAAAAGTGCAAAATCCACCAATTTATTCTATAGTGCCTTCGCTTTAAAAAAAAGATATGTTTGGGATTCTAACAAATTTTCTAGAAAAAAAATAATCCACAAACAAAAAGTGCCAGAAAATGTCTGATCTTCAAGTGGTTAAACAACTGTAGTATGAGGCTGTAAAATAACTCTGGATAGAGTGAAGGGGTCTGAATACTTTATAAATGCACTGTACCTACTAAATATTGCACAAAGCGTTCCTGTAGCTCTTCCCTGCTTATCCTCTCTTCCAGTAGCCCGCATAGCAAGCCCTGTGCTATGGAAGCACCCATGCCCGAGCCAGGCTATGTGCGTCCATAGACGCACACAACTCGACCACAGCCCCCACTCCCCCCTCAAAGGATTTGACTACTCTTAGTAAAGGCTGGGAATCCAGGAAGAGAGAGAGAATGGAGCTGCCAGTGCAGACAGCATTAGAATGTGATTATATATATATATATATATATATATATATATATATATATATATATATATATATATATATATATATATATATATAGATAGATAGATAGATAGATAGATAGATAGATAGATAGATACACACACACACACACAGCACAGACCAAACGTTTGGACACACCTTCTCATTTAAAGAGTTTTCTTTATTTTCATGACTATGTCACACTGGAGGCATCAAAACTATGAATTAACACATGTGGAATTATATACATAACAAAAAAGTGTGAAACAACTAAAAATATGTCATATTCTAGGTTCTTCAGTAGCCACCTTTTGCAGCAGACACATCTCTAGAACAACTGTTAAGAGGAGACTGTGTGAATCAGGCCTTCATGGTAGAATATCTGCTAGGAAACCACTGCTAAAGAAAGGCAACAAGCAGAAGAAACTTGTTTGGGCTAAAGAACACAAGGAATGGACATTGGACCAGTGGAAATCTGTGCTTTGGTCTGATGAGTCCAAATTTGAGATCTTTGGTTCCAACCACCGTGTCTTTGTGTGACGCAGAAAAGGTGAACGGATGGACTCTACATGTCTGGTTCCCACCGTGAAGCATGGAGGAGGAGGTGTGATGGTGTGGGGGTGCTTTGCTGGTGACACTGTTGGGGATTTATTCAAAATTATAGTCATACTGAACCAGCATGGCTACCACAGCATCTTGCAGCAGCATGCTATTCCATCCGGTTTGCGTTTAGTTGGACCATCATTTATTTTTCAACAGGACAATGACCCCAAACACACCTCCAGGCTGTGTAAGGGCTATTTGACCAAGAAGGAGAGTGATGGGGTGCTGCGCCAGATGACCTGGCCTCCACACTCACCAGACCTGAACCCAATCGAGATGGTTTGGGGTGAGCTGGGCCGCAGAGTGAAGGCAAAGGGGCCAACAAGTGCTAAGCATCTCTGGGAACTCCTTCAAGACTGTTGGAAGACCATTTCAGATGACTACCTCTTGAAGCTCATCAAGAGAATGCCAAGAGTGTGCAAAGCAGTAATCAAAGCAAAAGGTGGCTACTTTGAAGAACCTAGAATATGACATATTTTCAGTTTCACACTTTTTTGTTATGTATATAATTCCACATGTGTTAATTCATAGTTTTGATGCCTTCAGTGTGAATCTACAATTGTCATGGTCATGAAAATAAAGAAAACTCTTGTAATGAGAAGGTGTGTCCAAACTTTTGATCTGTACTATATATATATATATATATATAAAATTTTAGAATCACTAGAAATTCAGCACATTTTATAAAGTGGCTAAATTCTTGGGAGTTTAGTTTAAAGTGGTTTTACACCCTGTACAACCACTTTTACCTACAGGCAAGCTTAGATTAAGGCTAACCTGTAGGTGCTCTAAATATTTTAAAAACAGTGATCATGCCGTTTCTAAAAAAGGTCATGCCGTGACTGGCGGCTCCTGCACGAGATTGACATTGCGCCTCCGGCCGATCACAGCGCTGGAGCCGCGACAACCGGAAGTAACTCTGGGACGACATGTAGCCAGCAACGCAGCGGAGGCTTCCATCCCAGGTGAGTATTACATAATGAGCTAGTATGCTATGCATTCTAGCTCATTATGCTTTTGTCTTGCAGGTGTTATTTTTTTAAGTGGGTTTACACCCACTTTAAAACCAATGTCCCATTGCCGTCACTTCCTGTCCTATATACACAAAAAATTAAGCTTAGAACTTAGATAAACTATATAAACATTATGGTAAATAAAGTAAGTGCCAAAGCATACCCATATTACGGTTAGCTTCATCTTCCATACTGGGAATAGGCCAGTCCAACTTTTCAGCGCCAAGCTGCTTTTCCTCCACCGTCTGTCTTCCTTCAGTCATGTCTGGTTTGGTAGATGCTGACTCTGCAAGTTTTGAGGATTCTTTTTTGCCCACTTGCCAGAAGTGTTTCATTTCTTCATTAAGGTCCATTTCATTATATTTCAGTCTTACAAGTGCCAGAGGAATTTTACACATTTCATCGTTCTGTATATCTTCAACAGTCAACTCCAGTATGTCTTCTGTAGCACGTTGGAAGAAATACTCACACCCCTCTGATGTCCATGTACCGGCAGCAACATTAAATCCAGCAAGGCAGCATGGGAAAGCTTGGGTCGGAACACTGGTGAGGGTGGTAGGAAGCTGTCGAATTTCCTCTTTAACAACATTCTCTACGTTTCCATAGTCAACAAATCTTACAGTAGCAACATCGGACTCCATTTTGGAAACGAGAGCCCGGTACCAGTTTTGGTCTTCGCTGTACATAACATTGCAGAGGCTGCCAACCTCAATGGTAGCAATAAAATGGTCATCTCTGACAGACTTTTCTCCGGCTTCTTGAACTTGTTTGGCAAGGACATCAACATTTGTTGTGCTTAACTGGCACCAGAAGAGGCCAGGGCTGTCTACAGAACTTGTAAAAACTTTTACAGATTTTTCAGTTTGAGGCAAATTCCAGGTGAATGATTTAATGGCAGCAATATTCTGTGGTCTAGTCTGCCATTCAACAGTTGGTTCTGCATGACATGTATCCAGTGCTGTAAAAAAAACAAAAAAAAACAGCAAGACTGTAAAAAATTGAGAAATGCCATCCACAAAACATTTTTCTCATCTCACAATCAGGCCACCATCATGTACTCAAAGATCCCTTCTCCTTCAAAACAAACTTTTTTAATGTATACTGGTAAAAAAAAAAAAAATTCCCAGGTAAAATTTATTAAATGAGATACAGTACCAGAGTCTTTATGCTGGTAAACTAGATCTTCCTTTTTTTGGGGGTTCTATGTTCAGCACATCTTACCCTTTTATACAATACAAACCCCCCCAAAAAAAGAAGATGCTGCTGCTAGCAGGACTTTTTTTTACTATCCTGCTAGCGCACCGCTTCGAGACTGTTTCAGGTCTTTGCAGGCATTATTTTAGGCGTTACAGCGCCTGCAAAGCCACCCAGTGTGAAAGGGGTCTTGGAGATGAACAGCCCAGAATGGCATGCTTAAAGCAGAGTTTTACCCAAAAAAATTGAACTTCCGCTTTTCCGAACCCCACCCCCCCCTTTCAGGTGTGGCATCTTTCAGGGGGAGGGGGTGCAGATACCAAAGACAGGTATTTGCACCCACTTCCGGACATATACTTACTTCTGTGGGAGTCACGCCAGTGCCCCCCCCCCCCCACCCCCGCTGTCTCCTGGGAAGTACACTGGTCCCAGGAGAATGCGGGACCAGTGACGGCGCGCCGTGCTACTCGTGCATGCGCAGTAGGAACCGTGCAGTGAAGCTGCAAGGCTTCACTTCCCGATTCCCCCACCAAGAATGGCGGGAGAAGCATCCGAGGACCGAGTGCACTGGACAGGCAAGTGTCCATTTTTTAAAAGTCAGCAGCTGCAGTATTTATAGCTGCTGGCTTTAAATATATATATATATAAAATTCAGATGGACCTCCGCTGTAAGCTTAACGTATGTTATTTTGCCTGTACAGACACAGGTGGGCACTGTGTGACCAGTGCTCAGGGACCAGTGATTATATGAAGGCTATGCGATCACATGATCTAAATGTCAACAAAGCTGTCTGTTATGCATCAAAATGATTCATAACAGCTTTGATTTCTTTAGCCCTGGTTCACACTGAATGCCACTTTGAAATCATGCTACTTCACTTGACGTAGTACAATTTAAAAGCCGCAGGTCAGTGCGATTTGGGGAGCAACTTGCCTGACATCTTTGCAACTTGATGCATGCCCGTCCACCCATGTCAGCAACATTTATTGCTACAAGCGCAATTGACTTATTTTTTATTTAAAAGGGTCACTGCTTTCTGGTAAGCTGCCATCCTTATCTTGAGTACACTTGGGTGTCTTTTTTTGCCTACAAAATTTGGTGAACGTGAACATTTGCAAGACACGTTATTTTGGATCTGGTTTTCAAAGGACATTTTTCGGAATACACCAACAAGAATTTTTGCATCAAATATTGTTTTTTCATCTGTAGGACTTTTATCAGGACAGGCATAGTCCTGAATTGTTTGTGTTGTTACTGATACAATTATCTTAAATCACAGGTGTTGGACACATTCATTTTTGGAAGCACTGTTATAGATTTTAGTTGGGAACAACTTATCTATGCTAATGTGTTTTACACAATGGTGGTTCATCTAAAAAGTGTTTTGGTCCATATAACAACATGGCCTACTTGTAATAGTAATTCATGACAACCCTTACAACTGAAGGCCATCCCAACTGTGCTTGGAATGCAGGAGTACTGCAGGAGTAGTGCAGCAGGAGTCCTGTAGACAGTCAGTAGGCACATTGGTCTATCAGACGGACGTGTGCCTAAGAGCTCCTCTCACCTGACCTCCAGTGACTCCATCCTCCTCGCACGCTCCCCCTCGAGCAGCAGACAGCTAGGCAGGCAGGCGTTTTTCTCCTCCAGGACAGCTGCTCTCTCCTCCTCCTTGGGCTCCCCTCCTTCCCCCAGCAACATCCCCAAGGTAAGGAGCTCCCCGGCAGCTTTCTTACAAGGCTTTCTTGCCTGGTCTGTCCCCTTCGGGTTTGAATGCGGCCGTCATCTCCTGTCACCCCCCTCGGCCATCCTCTATCTTTGGGGCCCTGGAAACTACCGCCACTAGGAACGCGGCCGCAATCGTGGCTGCCGCATCCTAGGAGACATCCCTCTCCTGTTCCCCCCCCCCCCCCCTCCAGGCATCCCTCCGCCACCTCTTCGCCTTAATTTCCGCCTTTCGGGCGTTTTCTCATACAACCGCGCCGGCCTGTGTAGAATCGCGGCAGCCACGATCTAGGAAAGGCCACGGCTTCAGCTGCGGCCTAGCGGCGCGCCGCTTCCACTCCCCGGCAATCTTCACCAAACTGGCCAAACAGCCCAGAAAAGGCCCCCCCCCCACCCCTGAAGAGCACCACCTTCTCCCTGTTAACGATCCTGCCCTCCCCCAGTAGCACCGATCCACTCATTCTGATAGCCCCCAGCCTGGATTCTACTGCCTGATCTGCGGCCATCTTGCTACACCCAGCCCCACTCTCCCCTTTCTCAATAATATTAGAACTTGATCCAGGGTTCGCCCGATTGCCTCTCAAGGGGTCAGGAAGGATTTTTTCCCGTCACAGTATATTGGCGTAACTAGGCCAAGGTTTTGTTTTGCCTTCCTCTGGACCAAGCCAGGAGAGAGGATTCAGTTAATCCTTGAAAAATCTCCCCCCCCCCCCCACCCCGGTGTTTGGCGACCATATTTAATCTGTAATATTCTGCAAAAACCATTTGGAATTTGAGGCGATCTGCCGCAATATTGCCAGCCATCACCAAAAAAGCCCTAAGAATTGAGCGACTATTGAGAATCGATCGACTATCAAAAATCTCTGCCGTTTACCGCAGCCTAAGCACATATCATATCATATCACAAAGAAACTCCCAGGAGACTGACCGGATTCTACTCTGCTATAGACCACCTGGTCCAAAATCGCAGCTTTTACTATCATTGACAGACTTCATCTCTACTTATACCCTTAACAGCAAACACCTTTTGCTGCTCGGGGACTTCAACCTCTGGGCCAACTCTGCACAAGACCCCATTGCCGACGCCTGTATTGACCATCTGGAAGGATTAGGGCTACAGCAACTAGTATGTGGGCCCACACATGCTTCAGGTCACACATTCAATCTTATTTTCAGACAAGTTCTGGAAATAAAAATCTTGGAAAATGAACTGTTGCCATGGACAGATCACCATGCAATTAAATTCATTATTTCCGAAACCCCTCCCTTGACAAAAACATCAAAACTAGTGACAACACACTGACATAGATGTCAGAAGAGGCTCCACTCGGAACTCATTAAAACCACTTTAAAGGATCACTAAAGGAATTTTTTTTTTTTAGCTAAATAGCTTCCTTTACCTTACTGCAGTACTGGTTTTATGTCCTTATTGTTCGTTTTTGCTTTGAAGTTGCTGTAATCCTGCTCTGTTCTCCACACTTCCTGCTTGTCTGTTTCCTTATAACCACCATACTGGGAGCTTTCTCACGATGGTTTAAGCTGTCATTACTGTGTGTCTAAAACTTCCCAGAACCAAATCAGATTCATTTTAAAAACAAAACACTGCCTTGGATTTGTTTGTTTTTGTTCTGTGTGTCTATTTCTACTTTGCAGAAACATGAAGCCAGTTCAAAAGTGAAACTTACCTGCAGGCACATTATATGATTGATTTTTATCTATTTTTAATCATTTTGAAAAGGAATCAGTTAACTTTTATGTCTCTATACCCTGTAAACAGTCATTTCAGCAAAAAAATGTTTTTTCCTTTAGTGACCCTTTAAGGGAAAAAATAAAAACTATTCAGCCGCATCAAACGGCCGAAGAAACACTGGATGCCATAAACATAGCACTAATACAGTCAGCTGACTTAACCACTTCATTACCGAGCCTGTTTTTCAGATTCGGTGCTTACGAGACTAAAACAGTTTTTTTTGCTAGAAAATTATTTAAAACCCCCAAACATTATATATATTTTTTTTTCTAACACCCTAGAGAATAAAATGGCGGTCATTGCAATACTTTTTCTCACACCGTATTTGCGCAGCGGTCTTACAAGCGCACTTTTTTTGGAAAAAATTCACTTTCTTGAATTAAAAAATAAGACAACAATAAATTTGGCCCAATTTTTTTATATATTGTGAAAGATAATGTTACGCCGAGTAAAATGATACCCAACATGTCACGCATAAAAATTGCGCCCGCTCGTGGCATGGCGTCAAACTTTTACCCTTAAAAATCTCGATATGCGACGTTTAAAAAATTCTACAGGTTGCATTTTTTGAGATGACGAGGAGGTCTAGGGCTAGAATTATTGCTCTCGCTCTAACGATCGCGGCGATACCTCACTTGTGTGGTTTGAACACCGTTTTCATATGCGGGCGCTACTCGCGTATGCGTTTGCTTCTGCGCGCGAGCTCGTCGGGACGGGGCACTTTAAAAAAATTTTTTTTTGGTTTCGGTTTTTATTTTTATTTATTTTATAATTTTTAACACTGAAAAAAAAAAAAAAAAAAAATTATCACTTTTATTCCTATTACAAGGAATGTAAACATCCCTTGTAATAGAAAAAAGCATGACAGGTCCCCTTATATATGAGATCTGGGGTCAAAAAGACCTCAGATCTCATATTCAGGCTTAAATGCAAAAAAAAAAAAAAAAAATAAGTCAAAATGTAAACATATTAAATGTCTCTTTAAGACGCTGGGCGGAAATGACGTTTTGACGTCACTTCCGCCCAGCAGAGAGAGGGGGACGGCTGAGGGACATTTTTTCCCTCAGTCACATCCCCGGACAGACAACGAGCGGACCCGATCGCCTCCGCCGCTACCGACGGCTACGGTAAGCGGCGGAGGGCGCGGGAGAGCGGCGGGAGGGGGGGGGCACCCTCTCCCGCCGCCGGTAACGGCGATCTCGCGGCGAATCCGCCGCGATGACCGCCGTTATCGTTAACAGGACCGCCCCACGAAGAGATGGATATCTCGGTTGTGGCAGCAGCTGCTGCCGTTACCGAGATATCCATCTTCAAAAACGTGACGTCTTTGGACGTGGGGCCGGTCACAAGTGGTTAATAGCGCCAAAACATAAAACCTGCATCCGGAAAAATACCTCCAGCTGGTTTAACAACCAACTGGCGGTACTGAAGCAAGAGCGCAGAAGGGCGGAAGCCGCCTGGAAAAGAAGCTTGTCAGAGGAAAACCTCTCCACCTACAAAGCAATAACAAGAAAATACCACAAAGAAATCTTCAAAGCCAAGAAAAATCATCGGTACTTTGCGTAACGGCACAGCGCCGAATGATATCATCCCCACTAAACTGCTAAAGGAATGCGCTAACATCTCAAAGGTAATGGAGAAAGTAGTGGTACAACAGCTGCAACAGCATCTAGATACCCACAACTTACTTGATCCATTTCAATCGGGTTTCTGTCCTGGACACGGGACAGAAACAGTATTGCTCAAAATGTGGGATGACACTCGAGGCCGCAGACGAAGGAGAATCTTGTCTTCTGGTTCTGTTGGACCTAAGCGCAGCTTTCGACACTGTAGACCACAAACTATTATTGACACGGCTAGCTGAAGTAGCCAGAGTCGCAGAAGGCGATTTATCTTGGTTCTCCTCTTTTTTGGAAAACCGATCGCAAACAGTGAAGTTAGGACCTTTCACTTCTGAAAAACGCACAGTATCGCGCGGAGTCCCTCAAGGATCCCCTCTGTCGCCGGTGCTATTCAACATCTATCTTCGTCCTTTTTTTGAAATCATCAGAAGCCAAAAACTGCTTCATCATGCAGACGACACGCAACTATATTTCCGCATTTGCAATAGGAAGGATCACCACCTCAATCTAGAGACATGCCTCTCTTTGATAGAGAATTGGATGACAAAGAGTTACCTTAAACTCAGCGGAGCAAAAACAGAACTTCTCCTGTTTCACGCCAAGCGTATGAATCAACCTGCAACAACGTGGATACCCCCGCCCATTCTGGGAAAAATCATCACCCCTAGCGCCAAAGTCAAAAGTCTAGGGGTCATCTTCGATTCCTACACGACAATGGACGCACAAATAGAGTCAGTAGTCAGCGGATCTCACCATCTGCTGCACCTACTACGCAGACTTACTCCTTTTTTTCCCAAAGAAGACATATCGGTCGTGGTGGGAGCAGTTGTGCACTCCAGACTGGACTATGCAAATGCCCTTTACCCCGGACTCCCAAAGTACCAAATCGCTCATCTGCAAGTCGCTCAAAATACGGCCGCCAGACTTGTGACTGGGAAAAGGCCCTGGGAAACAATCTCACCTTCACTGAGAACCCTTCATTGGTTACCAGTAAAAGACAGAATTGTTTTTAAAGCACACATAGATGTGTCCATGGGAATGCTCACATTATCTATGCGAAAAAAATAAAAGCCCATAAGCCCATAACCCCAATCGCGTTCTGCGATCCACCAATCAAAATCTCCTCCAGATACAAGTCCAAAGGAGATAGAAGATTCGCGGTCCAAGGTCCCAGACTATGGAATGCTTTACCAACCAGCATTCGGTTGGAGGAGAACCACTTAGTCTTCAGGAGAAAGATCAAGACTCATCTCTTTTGATATCAAAGGAGAAAGGAACAACAAACGCCCAGAGGCGATTAAGTTCGCATGTGCCGCGCTATATACGTTTTTATTCATTCATTCAAGGCCAGACTAAAGTCTACCAAGCACTGTAAACAGGACAGTGACTATATTCACAACCTGATGATCTCTTTATACCGCCACCTACAACTTTCTTCATGACCCTCACTCTGTGGGTACATAAATTATAACCCATCGTTGGGGGCGCATGAAGTGTTAGACACAGCATCACTTCACACCAGGAGACCATTACCACATACCGGTTCATTTCTCCTGAATACTGAAGTTTAGGGGCTCAGCTATGGATTTATGTTCTAATACACAATTAATAGATTGTATGAAGATCCATTGCTGTATGTCTAAGTTTGCAGAAACGTTCTACAGTCCATTTAACATTAGTTCCTATTAGAGGCCGGCTGACATATCAGCCGATTTTTTGAACTTTTTAATCAAATCAGCATCAGCCGATTGTTTTAAAAAAAAGCCGATTTACTTCAGCACGACTTGCAAATAGCTTCTGTATCATAGAAGTCAATGCAAGTTGCCTGAAGTTTCCTGTAGAGCGACTTGTCTCTGGGCAGCCTGTCAAGTGTGAGAAAAGATACAATGTTTCTACTTGTGTGTAGAAGTTCGCTTTTTTGGGGGAAAAATACACTTTAATGAATTAAAAATAAATAAAATAAAAACAGTAAAAGTTAGCCCGGTATTTTTTTTTTTCTTCGTCAAATGTTTTGATTACCTGTTTTTGTGACTGCTTCCTGATTCCCTTACTGAAGATGGCCGGGGCAGCACCCGAGAGCAGCTGCAGTATTTGCTAGTTTTAGTGGCACTTTACCATAATTTTAGCAGTGCTATTCAGCTGCTAATGGGACGCTAATAACCCAGCGAGGTTCAATGCGCCTGTGTAGCACCGCTGCATAAGCGATTTGCAGACGCTTCGGCAGCAGTGCCCATTCATTTCAATGGGCAGGAGTGGTGGAGGAGCGGTATACACTGCTCCAAAGATGCTGCTTGCAGGACTTTTAACGTCCTGCCAGCGCACCACCTCAGTGTGAAATCCCCCAGGGGTTCACACAGAGACTGCAGGGGAGCCGTTTTGCAGGCACTTTACAGGTGTTATTTTTAGCCCAAAAGCACCTGAAAAACACCCAGTGTGAAAGGGGTCTAACTGTTCGATTTTATGAGATGAAGGGGAAGGAAATAAAAAAAAAAAAATAAAAAAAAAAATCGGCATAACATATCAACCCAAAAAAAAAAAAAAATACGGCAACATATATCGGCCATCAGTGGCCGCAATTTCTAAATATCGGCATCGGCCAGGGAAAAACCCATATCGGTTAACCTCTAGTTCCTATAGGTCACGTTCACATCTATGCAGCTTTCATCTGGCCATTTTTGGGAAAGGTGCAAGGACCCCCCCCCCCCCCCCATGCAGCAGTGTTTTTTTGGCCTCCATAGACTAATTGAGCTGCATCAAAAATGCATGAAAAACAAATGTACATGCATTTTCTTGCATGGCAATAGACACCACTTCCTAGCAACATTAACACATCCTAGAAAAGCAAAACACATTGGGAAAAAAAACGGAAAACAAGCCTCAAAAATGCATCAATGACACATACATAAATGTAAACCTAGCCTTACAGTATAATTCCAGGTAAAATCTAACTAATCCTAAAACTGTCCCCTCTAATTCCGAACACCTGTGCTGACTAACCTGTGGAAAATATAGGGGAGAAAGACCCATATTTTAAGCTCGCTTTGGTCACATGATCCCCTGCGTCCGCCAGCAGCGGTTGCAGGGCAGAGGAGAGTGCTTTTAACAGCAGCTGGAAATGGCTGGGATCGGCGAAATCACCCATAGGTTACCATGGTTCATTAGTTGTCGTTGCTCCGTCCTCTCCTTTTCAGGGGAGCCAGATCACATGACCAGAGCGGGCTGAAAATAAGTATTTACATCTTACTTACACAGGTTAGTCAACATAGAGGTTAATAGGGAAAGGACGCTTTTTAATGAATAGTTTAAGTAGAAGCTGGAGCTAAAACTAGCTATGCCTAAAGCTGCTCCCACCCCCTTCTAGCACCTATACAAGCTACCCTGAAGAACAGGGATATACAATTAGCGGACCTCCAGCTGTTGCAGAACTACAAGTCCCATCAGGCATAGCAAGACCCTGACAGCCAATAGCATGACACCCAGAGGCATGATGGGACTTGTAGTTTTGCAACAGCTGGAGGTCCGCTAATTGCATATCCCTGCTGTAAAAGAAAGGTGCATTGCATATACTTAGCTATTCTCAGGGTGCTCTAGTTCATGTGATCAGCTTCCAGCAGCTGGCTTCAGGGGAGAGGACGGACAGCCAACAAGGCATAGCCCATAGTGAGCCTATCTATGGGTGGCATCACCACACAGGCACTCGATCCATTGTCTGTGCTCTCTCCATTCCCCTGAAGCCATGACTGGCCCATAGCGCCCTGAGAACAAGTGTAGGGTTAATAGTATAGGAGTCAGAAGGTGGG
Organism: Rana kukunoris; assembly: GCA_029574335.1. Lineage (NCBI taxonomy): Eukaryota > Metazoa > Chordata > Amphibia > Anura > Ranidae > Rana > Rana kukunoris. Next base: position 62,273,424 of record CM056052.1, on the reverse strand, counting down.
TGGGAGCAGTTTTCAGCACAGTTAGTTCTGCCTGTACTTCTACTTTTGCCTGGTTCAATGTAATTTGCCTGTTACAAGTTCTTACACTGCTCCAATATTGCAAACCCTCAATACTGAAAACAGAACAAGGATAATAGAATTCCTGTATTGTTAAACAGGGACTACACAATTGAAGGACCTATGCACATACCCCGTAAATAATATCCTAGGCGACAGGTGCTTTCTATTTGAGCCTAGGTTCACACTTGTGTGGTGCAGGACACTGCATTCCTGTGCAAATTATATGCGATGTCTGCACATAGTGTATGGCTTAAATCGCACCAAAACGGTGCAGGATCCTTTTTTTGCTGCACCTGAACTACATCGCACGGGGCTTCACACCCATGCAATCCGATTCTGGCAATCGCAACGTTTTGCGTGCCAATTCGGGGTGCAGTTTAACATGGACACCCCGCAGCAGATCGCATGGACACATCAGTGTGAACCGAGTCTAAAACTGAAAACCAAAAGGTAGATTAATAAAGCAAGATCCGATAAAGGTAAACCTTTGCATTGCATACCAAATCAATCTTCAGAAATTATATTTTTCAATGTTATGCAGAAACTGACCTGGTTGCTATAAATAACAGTCTTATTTTTATTTGCTCCATAATGTTAGCAAAGGGAACTGGACTTAACCACATGCCACTCAGACCTTAGGGAGTAAAATGGTGGTTGTTGCAATTTTTTTTTTTTATCTCGCACGGTATTTACTAGGGTTGTCCCGATACCACTTTTTTAGGACCGAGTACAAGTACCGATACTTTTTTTCAAGTACTCGCTGATACCGAATACCGATACTTTTTTAAATGTGTCCCCAAATGCAGCCATGTCCCCCACATATGCAGCCATCTCCCTCCAGCCATGTCCCCCACGTCCCTTCAGCCATTTCTCCCACATATGCAGCCATCTCCCTCCAGCCATGTCCCCCACATATGCAGCCATGTCCCCCACGTCCCTTCAGCCATTTCTCCCACATATGCAGCCATGTCCCCCACATATGCAGCCATTTTCCCCCAGCCATGTCCCCCACATATGCAGCCATGTCCCCCACATATGCAGCCATGTCCCTCCAGCCATGTCCCCCACATATGCAGCCATGTCCCTCCAGCCATGTCCCCCACATATGCAGCCATGTCCCTCCAGCCATGTCCCCCACATATGCAGCCATGTCCCCGCAGCCATGTCCCCCATACCTAGCCACCGAAAGCCGCCGCCACCGCACAGGGAACATCACAGCTTTCATTTGAATAGCCGTTTTCCCCCGCGCGTATAGACACTGCCCCTTGCTCGGGATTGGACAGATCACGATCACCCATCCAATCCCGAGCAAGGAAACACTACGCTACACGGCGGGAACACTACAGCTTTTCAGCTGATGTTCCCGCACGCTGTTTAACCCATGCGGCGGCGGCTTTCGATGCAGCGGCAGCTTTCATTGCGGCGGCGGCGGGACAAGTATTCTATATCAGGCATCGGGGGTATTTGAGGCAGTACAAATACTGGTATCGGGACAACCCTAGTATTTACACAGCAATTTTTTTAACCCCTTCCCTACCGGCGCATTGTAAAATGATGCGGGCAGAAACCCTCCCTCGATCCGGGTGGACATCATATGACGTCCTTTGTTCCCGGCGTTCTAGAGGGCGCGTGCGCTCCCGCGGCACTGCTCGTGACCCGGCGCACATGCCGGCGGTCGCGATTGCCACCGGGCACCCGCGATTGTCGGTGATCAGGGCAGGAGTGTGGATCTGTGTGTGTAAACACACAGATCCACCTCCTGTCAGCGGTGAGGAGACCGATGTGTGTTCCCAGTACAGAGGAACACACATCGGTCTCCTCCCCTTGTGTGTCCCATCCCCCTACAGTTAAAACACACTTTAGGTAACATTTTAACCCCTTCCCTGCCGGTCACATTTACACAGTAATCAATGCATTTTTATAGCACTAATCTCTGTGTAAAATGTGAATGGTACCAAAAAATGTGTCAAAAGTGTCCGATGTGTTCGCCGCAATGTCACAATAAAAAAAAATACAAATGCCAGAAATCTATCACCTATTTTGAAGACGCTATAACTTTTGCGCAAACCAATCAATATACAATATTTTTTAAATTGTGATTATTATTTTAAAAAAAATTCGCTCTTTTGTTTATAGCGCAAACAATAAAAACCTGCAGAGATGATCAAATACCACCAAATGAAAGCTCTATGTGGGGGGGAAAAAAACAAAGATTTAATTTGGGTACAGTGTTGCATGACCGCACAATTGTCAAAGTGCAACAGCGCGGAAAAATAAAAATTGGTCTGGGCAGGAAGGGGGTGAAAATGCCCTGTATGGAAGGGGTTAAACGTTGTTTTATGCATTTAAAAAAATAAAAAATAAACACTAATGCTGTGTACACACGGTCGGAATTTCCGACAACAAATGTTCGATGTGAGCTTGTTGTCGGAAAATCCGACCGTGTGTAGGCTACATTGGACATTTGCTTTCGGAATTTTGGTTCTCAATTTTTCCGAAAACAAAAGTGCTTGTTGGAAATTCCGATAGTCTGTAGCCGACGCACAAAAAATCCTACGAATCAATTTGACGCATGCTTGGAATCATTGAACTTAAAGGGGTGTTCCAGCCAAAAAATGTGTTTATTAAAAGTCAGCAGCTACAAAAAGTGTAGCTGCTAGCTTTTAATAAACACTCACTTACCTGCTCCTGCGTTCCAGCGATGCGCCGACCGGGGCTCCGCTCCTCTCCCCCCCTCCCCAGTCGGCGTCTCCATCCCGACTGTGGGCACCCAGCCGTGACAGCCTTCGGCTTCACGGCCGGGCACCCACTGCGCATGCGCGAGCCGCACTGCGCATGCGGCTCGTCGCTGATTGGACAGGCGATTGCCTAGGACCTGTCAGTGTCCTAGGCCATCGCCTACAGGGAGGGGCTGAAATAAGGCGATTACGCCTCTCACCTTATCAGCCCCTCGGCGGAAGCAGGAAGTGGGACAGGAAGTCCCACTCCTACTGAAGCCCCCACTCCCCCCCCCAAAAAAATTACATGCCAAATGTGGCATGTATGGGGGTGAGGAGTGGATTAAGAGGAAGTTCCATTTTTGGGTGGAACTCCTCTTTAAATTTTCTCGGCTCGTCGTAGTGTTGTACGTGACCATGTTTCTTGACGTTCTGAATTTCCGACAACATTTGTGTGACCATGTGTATGCAAGACAAGTTTGAACGAACAATCCCTCGAAAAAAAATTCCAGTTTTGATGTTGAAATGTCCTATCGTGTGTACGCTGCATTAATGCGATACTAAAGGGTTTTTTTTTTAAATAACAAACATGTCATACTTACCTTCACTGTGCGGCTCGTTTTACAGAGTGGCCCCAAACATCCTCCTCTTGTACCCTCATCGGCTACTCCCAGCATTAGATAACCCCCTAGGAGATGCGCTTTCCCAAGGGAGTTACCTTGTGGGCACGTTCCCGAGTCATTTCTTCTGCGTCCCTGGATGCAAAATGTATGATTGGGCCCCACCCCCTGCATGATTGGATGTGATTGACAGCAGCGGGAGCCAATTGGTGCACTGCTATCAATCTAGCCAAACAAAGCCAGGACCCTGTGGAGACGATGGTGCGTCCCTGTCAAGGAGATGAAGGGGCTGAGGTAAGTAAGACGGGGGGGGGGGGGGGGGCTGGTGACTGGCAGGTGTTTTTTCACCTTAATGCAAAGGATGCATTATGTGAAAGATGATAACACGCTTTAAAATTGCACACACTCATGGAATGGTGCCAAACTTCGGTACTTAAAAATCCCCATACGCTTCTAAAGGTTACCTGTTTAGACCCTTTTCACACTGGAGGTGCTTTGAAGGAGCTATAGCACTAAAAATAGTGCCTGCAAAGCACCCTTAAAGAGCCGCTCCATTCACTCTAGTGTGAAAGTCCGTGGGCTTTCACACTGAAGCGGTGCGCTAGCAGGGTGTCAGAAAAAGTCCCGCCAGCAGCTTCTTTGCAGCGCATTAAGATCGGTGAATACACCGATCTTAATGCGCCCCTGCGCATTGAAATCAATGGGCAGCGCCGCCGGCGCTTTGCGGGCGCTTCTTAACCCCTTTTTCGACCGCTAGCAGGGGTTTAAAGTGCCCCACTAGCGAGTGAAAAGCGCTGCAAAAACTATGGTAAAGCACTGCTAAAAATATCTGCGTTTTCGGCGCTCCAACGGTCAGAATTTCCGTCAAATGTTCGATGTGAGCTTGTTGTCGGAAAATCTGACCGTGTGTATGCTCCATCGGATATTTGCAGTCGTAATTTGACAACAAATGTTTGAGAGCTGGTTCTCAAGTTTTCCAACAACAAAAGTTGTTGTCGGAAATTCCGATTGTGTGTAGCCATTTTTCGACACCTAAGCGTTCTTGACATTTGGAATTTGTGACAACATTTGTGTGACCGGGTGTGCAAGACAAGTTTGAGCCGTCATTTCTTCGGAAAAATATCCACGGTTTTGTTGTCGGAATGTACGATTGTGTGTACGCGGCATTAGAGTTACAGAGGTCTTGGGCTAGATTTATTGCTCTTGCTCTAACATGCGCGGCAATACCTCTCATGTGGTTTGAACGCCAATTACATATGTGGGCACGACCTATGTATGCGTTCATTTCTGCGAGTGAGCACACGGTTATGGGGGGCGGTCTTTTTTTTTTAACACTTCTTTTACATTTTTTTTTTTTGTTATCACCTTTATTCCTATTACAAGGAATGTAAAATGTAATCATCACTTGTAATAAGAATAGGGCATGTCAGGTCCTTTTTACAGCGAGATCTGGGGTTTATAAATCCCCAGATCTCACTTTTAGGCTGCATTCACACCTGAGCGTTTTGTCGCCTGAAGCTCCAAAATACTAGAGGGGAAAAAATTGAATATTCTCAATGAAGATGGTTCACATCTCCACTCCAAAATGCCTGACACTGAACACCTGAAGCTCAAACATGTTCTGGACCCTTGTTTGTCACTCGAATTGAGCGTATTTGGGCATTTTTTATTGTTTTTAACATTGGTGGCCCTAGGCCTTTACAAAATCGCAGTAAAAAACGCCATCGCGGCAAAACACGGTAAAAACCACCGCAAAATGCTACACTCAGGTGTGAATGCAGCCTTACGGCTGGAAAATCTAAAAAAAATAAAATAAAAACACGATCTCGGCTTCCCTGCCGAACACACGGCAGTGTTTACAACTGCTGAGGCGGGATAGGACATAATGTCGAGCCTGGCCTTTAAAAGGTTATTAGAGACTGCCTGGGACCATCTGGTCCATGGTACTCTCTATGGTGAGCTTTCTGCCATCAGCGGATTCCTTCGCCAGCTCGCTGATCGCACGGTAGAAGCACCGGAGGGCATAGGGGGCGGGGGATTCTGCCATCTGTAAAAACATATCAAGGGGTTGAACAGCATCATTCAGATATAACCACCAAAAGTCTTTGACGTCTTATGATGTCATTGGGTGGCAAGTGATTAAAGGGGAAATATACTCAACTTCGCTAGCACTGCCGGGAGACATTACCCACTTTCATTGGCCAGGATGAGATTGCAACACTGCGGGAATTTACCCATCTCAGCCTTACCACAATTGCACACTGAGCTACACATGTGCTGCTCAATGTAAAAGGCATGCAGGTGGGTAAAGGAATGTTAAGGCTCTGTTCACATCTTGGCGTATGGGGGGGGGATGGGTGACAATTGCGGTATAACCGCACAAATAGAATCGCAGCATGCCCGTCGCCCAAAAGAAGCTCATGTACTTCTTTTGGACAACAGGCACCCCGCTTTTCTGTAAGCAAATTTTTGGACGAATTACGAGAACATCGCGCCGCATTTGGGGTGCTATTGAAATCGAGGGGCAACTCACCGGGACTACACAGGCACCCTGCGTTTTGTCACTATTGCAAATCATGGCGATTCTGCCCCTGATTCTGAATGCGGAGATGTGAACGAAGCCTTAAAAGAGGAGTGCCAGCCTTTTTTTAGGTTTATTAAAAGTCAGCTGCTACAAAAAGTGTAGCTGCTGACTTTTGACACTTGCCTGCTCCACGGTCCCGTGATGCGGCCGCCCGGAGTGTCGCTCCTCTCCCCCCCCTCTCCGCCAGCACCTCCATTCACTCTGTGGGCACCCGGCCGTGACAGGTTTTGGCTTCACGACTGGACACGCACTGCGCATGTGCGATAGGCGCTCCCTGAGTGGACAGGCGATCTCCTGGGACCTGTCACGTGTCCCTGGAGAGCGCCTAGAGGGAGGGGCTGCCTAAGGCGAGAGGAGGAGTCGCTGAGGCGGTCCCTGGGGGGAAGGAGGTAGTGGGACAGGAAGTCCCACTCCTACCGAACCCCCCAAACACCCCCCCCCCAAAAAAAATATGACATGCAAGGGGGTGAGGAGTACTTAAAGCATAAGTTCCACTTTTGGGTGAAACTCCGCTTTAAGTGGTTGTAAGGCTTTGTTTTTTTAAATAACATGTTATACTCACCTCCTCTGTGCAAGGCCCTGATCCTCCTCTTCTGGGGTCCCCTCGTGGCACTCCTGGCTTCTCTTCTTGAGTGCCCCCCAGGGAGAGCTGCGTCAATACAGAAAGCAGGACTAGGCCCCACCCCGTGTCACTAGATGGCAATCTCTCCAATGAGGACGCGAGACAGCGGCTGGAGCTGCTGTGCTGGTCCCAGTCACTGGAACAATCGGGCTCAGGTAAGAAAAAAAGGGGGGGGGGGGTCTGGGAAGGAACTGCAGCACAAAAGTTTTTTTTACCTTAATGCAATAAGGTGAAAAAACCTTGAGGGTTCAACGACCCCTTTAAAGAAGACACACGGAGGATGATTTTCTAAAAGTGGAGCGTGCAAAATTTGCTGCAACTTTGCATAGAAACCAATCAGCTTTCAGTATTTTTGTCAAAGCATAAATTGAACAGGTTGAAGTTAAAACCTGATTGGCTACCATGCAAAGCGGCAACAGATTTTTGCACTCGTTTTAGTAAATCTCCCCAGAATGTCTCTTCAGCTTTAAAAATCATGTCTGACACTTAATTTTAAGTTACACTTTTGTGGAGCCATTTTTGTCTTATTAGGACCGAGTAAGAAAATGGTTAAAACCAATATCCCATTGCCTTCACTTCCTGTCCTATACACACACACAAAGTTGAAAACTTAAGCCCCTTTCACACGGGGCGGATCCGTTTTGACAGACTCCGCTTGCTCAGCAGGGATTGCTTCATTGATCCCTGCTAAGCAGGTCCACTCACTGTGCTGAGACAGACCTGTCAGAGCCCCGCTCTCCTCTATGGGAAGATTGGATGCAAAAGGACTGCCTGTCCATTTTCATCCGATCCCATCTGATCCGACTTGCTGGATGGATGGCAAACGTAACGCCATATGTTTGTTTTCAGCAGATCTTGTCGGATTTGATGCCGGGTAGGTGTCAGCAGACATATCCACCGACATCCGCCTCCCCATAGAAGTCAATGAGTGGCCTGAAAAACGTACAGTCAGATCCAATCGTGTGAAAGGGGCCTAAAGATACACATTAACTATATAAAACATTATGGTAAATTATGAAGAAAAAGCCAAAATCATACCTTTATTATGATCAGCTTCATTTTCCATACTGGGAATAGGCCAGTCCAACTTTTCAGCGCCAAGCTGCTTTTCCTCCACCGTCTGTCTTCCTTCAGTCATGTCTGGTTTGGTAGATGCTGACTCTGCAAGATTTGAGGATTCTTTTTTGCCCACTTGCCAGAAGTGTTTCATTTCTTCATTAATGTCCATTTCATTATATTTCAGTCTTACAAGTGCCAGAGGAATTTTACACATTTCATCGTTCTGTATATCTTCAACAGTCAACTCCAGTACGTCTTCTGTAGCATGTTGGAAGAAATACTCACACCCCTCTGATGTCCATGTACCGGCAGCAACATTAAATCCAGCAAGGCAGCATGGGAAAGCTTGGGTCGGAACACTGGTGAGGGTGGTAGGAAGCTGTCGAATTTCCTCTTTAACAACATTCTCTATGTTTCCATAGTCAACAAATCTTACAGTAGCAACATCGGACTCCATTTTGGAAACGAGAGCCCGGTACCAGTTTTGGTCTTCGCTGTACATAACATTGCAGAGGCTGCCAACCTCAATGGTAGAAATAAAATGGTCATCTCTGACAGACTTTTCTCCGGCTTCTTGAACTTGTTTGGCAAGGACATCAACATTTGTTGTGCTTAACTGGCACCAGAAGAGGCCAGGGCTGTCTACAGAACTTGTAAAAACTTTTACAGATTTTCCAGTTTTTGGCACGTTCCAGGTGAATGATTTATTGACTGGCACATCTTCCTGTCTTGCTTTAAATTCAGTTGTTACTTTACCCTTCTCCTCTACTAAGGGTTTTAGTAAATCATTGACACTGCCTCTCTTATCATAAAGATCTACATCCCATTTACCATCTTTGAATTTGATGAATTCACACTGTAATTGCTGGTCAAAAACGCGTTCAAAAAACATTTCCACTATTTTATGACTGTTGGAGACGGAAGAAGACCCTTTAGTAGAATTTAATGAACAGTGAATACTCTGAGTGGGAATGGAGCACAGCTTCTGGGGAAGTTTGTAGATTTTGCAATTGGAAATCACAGAAGTGTTACCATAGTCTATATACAGCACATTTAAACCTACAGCACTTTTCTGTTCCACAACTCCTCTGTAGTACAGTTTATCTCCATCAAACAAAGCACAAACTACATCTCCAATGTTGACATCCTTTTCAGACACCTCCTCAAAAGTACTCTGGTCACGGTTTAAAAAATCTGAAATCTGATCCAGTAAGCCAGTCTCTGCAGTCTGTACATAAAAGTCAAACATGTTTTTTGCATGAGAAGCATAAACACACAGTTTTTCGCCTGGGGAGATACTTCTGGTAGATATTTCACTTATCTTTGTCAAAGGGGGCTTTGGTGTGCTGACACAAGGCTTTGCAAATGGATTTGGTTTTGGATGTAACTCTTTACCAAAATTTGGCTTTGAGTTCTGACTTGACGGCTGCACATAGTACGAGTTTCGTTGTGAGCTCTGAAATGTAGTCACCTCTTTCCTTCTCACACTACAGTCCTGATTGTCTTGGTACAATGCCCTTTTCACATTGCTCTGGAAAGGGAGGGTGTCTCTTTTTTGTGAACTGGGCTCCCGATTTTTTGCATTGTAATCTCTATCTGCATGCTGTTCAAAAGGCATTTGAGTTCCTGGTGAGGATCGGTCTCGTCCTGGTGAGGATCTGTCTGTTCTGGCAAAATTAGACCCCCGAGTGTGTGAACTTTGCCCTTGGATTGATTCACACGTTTTTCTCTCTTTGTTTACAGTTTTTGCTTCCTGTTGGGTGAAATTTGGGGATGGTTGACTGCTGGGGCAAAAAGTTGGCTTGCATGCTAGTGCGTTTTTAGGAACATTTAATCCCAATTTGCTTTTGAGAGTTGCATTGATTTGTTCATTACCATCATAGAGTTCCACTAATAACTTCCCATCAGCTTCCTTGGCAACAACTAGTGCCCTCAAAGCTCTGTTCCAAACAATGTCTTCAAACCAAGTTATAACTTCTTCTGGAAGAATCAATGGGATATCAGACAAGGAACATTTAATTGCCTGCATTGGTAAAAGCAACAAATCATGCTCGCTATGCACAATGGGTTGAAGATCATCTGCTGCAACTTTTTCAGTGTTTCCGTAATCCACAAAGAACACCTCTGCCCCATCAGTCTCTGAACAGATAAAGGCACGATACCACTGTTGGTCAGTGAATTTTGCAAGACATAGTGGTACAGCGCTAGGCAGCTTCAAACGCTGAGTTTTCTTGCAAGATTTTGTAATAGCTTCTGCAATCCTTGCAAGAGTGCCTGTATTCTTTAAAAGTTGGCAGTAAAACTCCAAAGAAGGATTGATGTGCGTGATGGAAACCTCTTCCTCACTTCCCACTTTAATGTCATGCAGTGAATAGTAAAACGACTCAAGGTGCACAGATGGCGCGAGGGTATTATGAAAAATGTACGTTGCAAATCCTCTCTTTGCCAAGTTAGCGCAAATGTTTTCAAATGGGGTGTACAGATCTACTATATTAATTAGTTCTTTATCTACAAAAGCTGTGGCAAAAAACATGCAGTGAAATTCCTGCACTTTAGCCGCTTTTACAGCAAAATCGCGAAAAGCATTGGTGGCTTTACTGCCCCAACAAAAAGGATCATTGCCCAACGGGGCAATTATGTTGTATAGACTACACTTGAAAGCGTGAGTTTTTACATTAAAAAAGCTGCTCTCCATTGCACGGAGATTTACAGCAGGAACCATCTCTGTCATCCCGTAGTCTACATACAACACTTGTACACTGTTGGATTTGGTTTCACTCACTGCGATCTCTGTAATGAAGCCTCTGTACCATTTTCCATTTTTTGGACTTTTAGCAAAGCAAGCATTGGCATTAGGTTCAGGAGCTGTGTCTGCAAGGATACAATACGTCTGTATGGAGTCCATCAAATTATTTAGAGCAGAAGCTTGTGCTGCATTTTGACACCAAAACAACCCAGGATTTTCTATATGGGAGACGATCACTTTAATAGTCGCACCAGGTTCAAACAGCTGGTCTTCATAGGGTGAATACTGTATGCATTCATCATCCGACACGCCTACAGTAGCTTCTTTCTTTTTTGTCTCGGATAAACCCAAAATAGATACAGGCTGGCTTGGGGTAGCCTTTCTACCTCCACTTTCCCCCATGGTAAAGGTTTCAAGCTCTTCATATTTTGCATGCCCAGCCAACGACAATGCTTTCCCTACATTTTTCTCTTTGGCTCTGGATTGATCAAGGACCTCTACCGCGTACTTATCAAGATCTTTGGACATCACATATAGTACAAGCTTCCTATGAACAACTGCTACTTTAAAGGCATGGATCGCTTCTAGACTCCAACTCTCTCCCAAGGGGTAGATGTCAACCAGGCAGCACCTGTTGGCCAATGCCGACAGTTGTTTGAATTCATCAGGCAATTCTTTTATGCTATACCAGTCAATCAACTCAACGTTTCCGTGGTCCAAAAAGTAAACTTTGACTTGCTTATTCTCACAGGCAATTACTTCAGCCCGATAGTAGATACCGTCTTTGAATTTGGCACAGCAGATTTGACCAGGCTTAGGCTTGGTTATAATGCCCTCTAACCTGGAGGCCTTTGTATACATATCGTTAATGAAATCCACCATCTTCTGGTGTTTTTTGGAGTCCTCTTCGGTTTGAACATAAAAATTGGAAGGGTCAAAAACATACTGCACCATAGCGTCATAAAAAGTGCCAGTCTTGAGCTCTACGGTGGAAAATGTAGGGACATAAAAGTTTTCTTCGGGTAACTTTGGGGTACTTATTTTCTCTCCATCTTCCTCAGGACAAAGAGATGCCCGAGCAACGCTGGGAATGACACAGGTATCAGACTTGGGACTCCGGTTTTGAACTTGCATGCCAAAAAAGTAGTTAAGGTTACACCCATCTGCAGCCAACAGGGTGACCACATACAAGTGTTTGTAGGAGTTGAAGAACTGAATTGTAGCGCTCACCTGCTTCCCCTGTAGCAAAGAGCGCAGCTCAGCGATCACAGACAGCTCCCAGTCCATTCCTCCGCTTGAAATACCATACAATGCACAGCGAAATGTGATCACAGGCAACCGAAGGAACTCTGCCGCCAGCGGACGCAGGCATGTCAGCGAAACAAGCTCTTCGCGCCCCCAGTCTACATGAATGACCGTGGCCAGCTGACGCTCTTGGAAAACCTCCTGCAGCAGCGAGCGGTACCAACGTCCGTCGGCTCCACGGGACCCACATGGTTGTCCTAGCTTCAAAGGTTTCTGAAAAGCTGGGCCAGTTTCCACAGTGTAAAAATGCTGCATGCCCTCTGAAAGGCTGTGGAACTCCTGCGCCACACTAAGGAGCTGGCAGAAGATGCTGTGCGGCTCGGACACGTGGGTGACTACCACCTGTTCCGTCACGCCACTTTGAAGGCGCGGGTAGCAGTAGTCCATGCTTTCTGCTTGCCAGGGAGCTCCCCGCCCGGCACCATTCATAGCTGGTATTGGGGTGTGGCGGGTTATGCTGCTGCAGCCCAGAAGGGGATGGGAAGGTAACACTGGAATTGTTTTGGTCAGTCCACACAACAGGGCCTGCTGGGCAATCTCACTCGCTTCTAATATCACCAGTCCTTGTGGGAGCAGATCCTGCACCTGCCCTGTGATGACCTTATCTTGCAGGGAGTAGAAGTAGTTGAGAGCGCTGTGGTTCCAGTGCTGGCCGTTAGGGGGCACCAGGCCGCTAAGTGCGCACACTAGCGTGTGAGGGGGCAGCGGGAAAAAAAGAGAGGCCTGGGCCTTGTGCAGCCTGGTGGGGCTCACTGAGGTGATGGCTCCCTCCTCCAGCAAGAACACCTGAAACTCGGCTCTTCTCTTCAATAAAACTTTACAGCGCTTCCACTCACCGCTCACCTCCACCAGGCACAACTCCCCCAACAACACCGCCTGAGGCCTACTCTGCTCCCCAAACACCGCCGCTTGAGGCGACTGCTGACTCCTGTGCTCCTCCTTCGTGTCCTCCAAACTCCCACACAGTTTTATTACCGGTACCTCAGCCCGGGCGTCAACGCGACACACCCGCAGGCGGAGAAGACAGCCCGCCGCGACCGCCATACTTTCTTTCCCGCACCGACGTACAACTGAGACTCAGAAGGCCACGCCCCAAGGCCCCTTGACAGACGCAACGCGAGGGCGGCGCCATAATGACGTCACAACCCGGCGACTGACTGCTTCCCTGGGCCGGGCGGAACTGGGGTAGCTGATAAACTGGTGCCCGACTTATCACCTTCAACTCAACACTGCGTAGCGTCGGGTACAGGTGGGCACTAGAGCATCAGTACTGGGTTACCACCACCACCACTACTACATGTAGATCTTTTTACCTAGCAGAACGTAGTAGTGGAGTACCAATACTGCATGCAGAGCTGGAGTACTGCTACTACATGCATAGTATTTATTTAGCAGAGTTGAGTCCTGGTACTAAATGCTGAGTATTTATCTGGCAGAGCTGAGTACTGGAGTTGTGGCACTACATGCAGAATACCTTCATACGTGGCAGTGCTAGGCACTGGGGGGTACTGCTACTGCATACAGAATGTTCCTTACCTGGCAGAGCTGAGTCCTGGTACTAAATGCAGAGAATTTATCTGGCAGAGCTGAGTACTGGAGTTCTGGCACTACATACAGAATACCTTCATGCGTGGCAGTGTTAGGCGCTGGGGGGTACTGCTACTGCATGTATAGTGTTCCTTACCTGGCAGAGCTGGGTACTGGCGCTACATGCAGAGTATTTATCTGGCAGAGCTGAGTACTGGAGTTCTGGCACTACATACAGAATACCTTCATGCGTGGCAGTGTTAGGCGCTGGGGGGTACTGCTACTGCATGTATAGTGTTCCTTACCTGGCAGAGCTGGGTACTGGCGCTACATGCAGAGTATTTATCTGGCAGAGCTGAGTACTGGAGTTCTGGCACTACATACAGAATACCTTCATGCGTGGCAGTGTTAGGCGCTGGGGGGTACTGCTACTGCATGTATAGTGTTCCTTACCTGGCAGAGCTGGGTACTGGCGCTACATGCAGAGTATTTATCTGGCAGAGCTGAGTACTGGAGTTCTGGCACTACATACAGAATACCTTAATGCGTGGCAGTGTTAGGCGCTGGGGGGTACTGCTACTGCATGCATAGTGTTCCTTACCTGGCAGAGCTGAGTACTGGAACTACATGCAGAGAATTTATCTGGCATAGCTGAGTACTGGAGTTCTGGCACTACATACAGAATACCTTCATACATGCTAGGCACTGGGGGGTACTGCTACTGCATACCTAGTGTTCCTTACCTGGCAGAGCTGAGTATTGGAACTACATGCATATTATTTATCTGGTAGAGCTGAGTACTGGTACTGCATGCATAGTATTTATTTAGCAGAGCTGAGTACTGGTACTACATGCAGAGCTGAGTACTGGAGTTCTGGCCCTACATGTAGAATACCTTCATGCATGGCAGTGCTAGGCACTGGGGGTACTGCTACTGCATGCAGAGTGTTCCTTACCTGGCAGAGCGGAATACTGGTACTATGTGCATAGTATTTATCTGGTAAAGCTGAGTACTGGTACTACATGTATAGTATTTATTTAGCAGAGCTGAGTACTGGTACTAAATGCAGAGTATTTATCTGGCAGAGCTGAGTACTGGAGTTCTGGCACTACATGCAGAATACCTTCATGCATGGCAGTGTTAGGCACTGGGGGGGGGGGGGGTACTGCTACTGCATGCATAGTGTTCTTTACCTGGCAGAGCTGGGTACTGGTGCTACATGCAGAGTATTTATCTGGTAGAGCTGAGTACTGGTACTATGTGCATAGTATTTATCTAGTAGAGCTGAGTACTGGTACTATTTGCATAGTATTTATTTGGTAGAGCTGAGTACTGGTACTATCTGCATAGTATTTATTTGGTAGAGCTGAGTACTGGTACTATCTGCATAGTATTTATTTGGTAGAGCTGAGTACTGGTACTACGTGCATAGTATTTTATCTGGTAGAGCTGAGTACTGGTACTACGTGCATAGTATTTTTTTTTTTTAGCGGAGCTGAGTACTGGTACTAAATGCAGAGTATTTATCTGGCAGAGCTGAGTACTGGAGTTGTGGCACTACATGCAGAATACCTTCATACGTGGCAGTGCTAGGCACTGGGGCTACTGCTACTGCATGCAGCATGTTCCTTACCTGGCAGAGCTGGGTAATGGAACTACATGCAGAGTATTTATCTAAGTACTGGTATTCCATGCAACATTGTTTCTTGCCTGACAAAGCCGGGCAGTGGAGTACTGTTACTACATGTAGAATATTTGTTTACCTGGTAGAGCTGAGTACCAATACTGCATGCAGACCAATTTCTTATCTAGTAGAGCAGAGTACTGGTGCTACATGCCATAGAATTTATCTGGCAACGTGGAGTACTGGTACTACGTGCAGAATAACTTCATAGATGGTCGTTGCAGTATTGCTACATGGCAGAGCTAGGCACTGGGGGTACTGTTACTGCATGCAGAGTGTTCCCCTCTTGGCAGAGTTGAGTACTGTAACTACATGCAGAGTATGTATTTAACTGGGTACTGGTCTTCCCTTCAAAATAATTTCTTATCTGACACAGCTGGACAGTGGAGTACTGTTACTACATGTAAAATCATTGTTTACCTGGGAGAGCTGAGTACTGGAGTACCAATACTGGAGTACTGGATACCAATAGTATCTGGCGAGTACTGGCGCTACACGTCATAGTATTTATCTGGCAGAGCCGAGTTCTGGTGCTACATGTCATAGTATTTGGCAGAGCCGAGTACTGGTGCTACATGCCAGAGTATTTATCTGGCAGAGCTGGAGTACTGGTGCTACATGCAGAATAACTTCATACATGGCATAGATCAGGCATCACTAAATGGTGGACCGCGGTCCATTTCCGACGGCAGCCTCACCAAATAGTTGCCTGTGTTCTCTCCCTCCCGCCAGCTCACCTGCCTGCCTAGTGCTGCTATGTTCACTGCATGGCAGGCGTGAAGAGCACGGGTCTGTCCCTTTGATATGATCACTACACTGCTTGTCTTATTTACACAAGATGAGAAGCGCGGCCGCTCTGGACAAAGGGCGGGACTTTTTAAGATAAGAAGCGGATGATTGGTTGCTACGCAGTGGGCGGTCCCAGCAATCAATCACTCGCCTTTAATGAGAAAAGTCCCACCCGTTGTCCAGGGCTGCCGTGCTCTCCGTCTTGTGTAAATAAGGTAGGGCTCTATGGGGAGTGCTGTCAAGTGGGTTTGTGGTGGGGGGCCAGTCTTGTGATGTGGGGGACCAGTCTATGATGGGAGGTCTGAGATGAGGGGCCTGTGATGTACACAGGAGGCTGTGATGTGGAGGATATAATGTGGAGTCATAGCACCAATATGACACTCGGTCCTCTGCTTGAAGAATTTTTTTTTTGACCAGACCGCCATGAATTTGAATTCACTTCCCCTAGCATAGATGGCCATTGCAATATTGCTACTACATGCAGCATACAGGCATACCCCGCTTTAAGTACACTGACTTTACATACACTCGCGAGTAAGGACATACCTGCGAGTGTATGTAAAGTGCCTCACAAGTACTGTACAGACATTTTGCAGCCACAGTAGAAGGAGCTGAAGCTCTGAGAGCATACCCCGCCCTGTTCCGGTGTGCTCCTGAAACCCCCACTACAGCCATGACACCCCCACTACAGCTCCTGTCCCCCCACTACACCCTAGAAGTGAAAAAAGGTATTGTTTCACTTTAAGTACATTTTTGTTTTACATACATGCTCTGGTCCCATTGTGTACTTAAAAGTGGGATATGCCTGTATTCCCTTTCCTGGCAGAGCTGGGTACTGGAGTACCAATACTGCATGCAGACAGATTTCTTATTTAGCAGAGCCGAGTATTGGTGCTACATGGCATAGTA
Organism: Rana kukunoris; assembly: GCA_029574335.1. NCBI lineage: Eukaryota > Metazoa > Chordata > Amphibia > Anura > Ranidae > Rana > Rana kukunoris. Next base: position 62,256,801 of record CM056052.1, on the reverse strand, counting down.
TTTATCTGGCAGAGCCGAGTACTGGTGCTAGATGCATAGTATCTATCTGGCAGCGCTGGGTACTGGAGTACTGGTACTACATGCAGAATAACTTCATACATGGCATAGATGACCATTGCAGTATTGCTACTACATGCAGGATATTCCCTTTCCTTTCAGAAGTACTGGAACTACATGCAGGGTATTTATTTATCTGGCAAAGCTGTATACTGGTACTACACGTAGACTATTTTCTTACCTGGCATAGATGGGCACTGCAACATTGATACTACATGCAGAATATTTTCTTCCCTGGCAGAGCTGAGTACTGATATTTCAATCTGAATATGTCCGTCTCTTCCAGGAATATATACTGGGGTGGCAGTACTACTTGCAGAATAATATCTTGCCTAGCAGAGCTGTGCACTGACCTAGTGTAGGAGTGCTGAAGTGCCTGCTGTAGTTTCCAAAATTGGGCACTAGGTGTCATGATATTTGGGGACCCTTGTAGGGAAGAGTAGGCAGTGTAGTTGCCTAGATAGCCACTAAAGGTCCCCAAAGTTTTTAGTGGGGTGTACCATCGATCAGTCATTCTCAACCTTTTCAACAGTGTGGAACCCTTTTAATACCTTTCCTGGTCTCAGGATATCCGTGATAAAAATGACTATATATAAACAATACAACTAAAATTAAGTTTCTGGTACAGAGAAGGCAACACAATGTATCATGATATAAATATATATAATCATGATACATTAGTGTGTTGCCTTCTCTGTACCAGAAACGTAATCTTGGTTGTATTGTTTGTGTATCATCAATCAGGGCTGATGAAAGGACCATTTATGTGTAGTACAGTAAGAATAGTGTTACCAGTAGATTTGGGCAGGAAGAATATACTGGTATTTTTATGTAAAACTTGCAGCTTCTGATTGACACTTTGTATAATGACTACAGTTATGGACTAATTTCATCAGAAATTCCGATCATGTGTGGGCCCCATCGGACGTTTTTTCCGTTGGTGTTTAGAAATAGAACATGTTTTATTTTTTTCCCCGATAGGAAATTACTATCGTCTGTGTGCAACTGCGGCGGAGAAAAAACCCACACATACTCATAATCAAGTCGACGCATGCTCGGAAGCATTAAACTTTATTTTTCTCGGCTCATCGTAGTGTTTTTACGTCGCCCCATTTTGGACGGTCGTAATTTGGTCTGACAGTGTGTATGCAAGACAGCTTGAACGGAATTCAGACAAAAAATTCCATCGGATTTTAGGCCATCGGAAACTCCGATTGTGTGTACGGGCCATTACAGAAATTTGGAATAAACTGTAAGGCCCCGTACACACGAACAAATACATCTGTTCAAATCGGTCGGACAGACCGATTTGAACAGATCTGTCTGCTGGGATGTATTGGTTTGATCGTGTACACACGATCAAACCAAAATCCCCGCCGGCAGACAGCGCGCTGACGTGGCGGTGACGTTGACGCCGCCACGTCACCGCACCGGGAAGTAAAACACTTCCGCGCATGCGTCGAATCCATTCGACGCATGTGCAAGCAGATATGTCTGCTGGTTAGTGTACTAACCAGCAGACATATCGGTCCGACGGGTTCCCAGCCGACAGACCGTTTCCAGCAGACAGATTTGATCATGTGTACGCGGCCTTAGTGCAAACACTGGTACTACCGAACACTTAAAAAGCAGGCAATGTATATGTCTAGAAAATAGTCACAGTTTTATAGTCCATATAGTGGTGCAAAATGACTAGTCCTAAAAAGGAAGGAGATGGCAAGATGGTGGGTGGCAGCTGTCCTCAGAGAAAAGCCAACTCTGTTAGGGGGAAGACAAGGAAACAAAAAAGGGAAGCGCCACCTAAGTGCAATATGTCAGCTACTATGTTTAATCTCAAAAGAAATGCACTTACAATACACATTTGCAAAACAGGCTCATCAGGGTCTCATGATGCGCGGTGCGGTCCAGTCTCAGGTCCATCTCTAGATCCACTGATCTGCAGCCAGGGAGAGAAATCCATCCTGTGGCCACCAGGAAACAGCCAGGTTCAGCGTGGAGGTGCAGATGATGATGTTACCAGAGAGTGGGACCAGGGAGAGCACCAGAAGGAAGGTGAGACAGCTGGGCTGCTCCTGGAGCCCTTGCCCGCCCATTCAGTTCACTAATGGTCAGCTGACTGGTGAGAAATGTGAAGTGGGAGGGGCTGGAAGAGACCTATCTCCAGATTTCGGCATTGTTGTCACTACTGTGAGACACAGTGCATAAGGGCTCTTTCACACGGGGCGAATCAGTAATGATCCGCCCCGTGAACCTCCGCTTGCTCAGCAGAGATCGCTCCTTTGATCCCCGCTGAGCCGTCAGATGACAGGGCGTTCCCCGCACACTGTGCAGGGACCGCCCTGTCTTTTCTCCGCTCTCCCCTATGGGGGGATCGGATGAACACGGACACCCGATCCGCCAGACGGATGGAAAAATTGGTTTTTCCTCTGTCACACTTTGGCGGATCGTAGTGGGTCGGATGTCAGCAGGCATCTCACCGCTGATATATCCGCGGCTCCATAGAGGAGCATAGAGCGCCCGTTCAGGTCCGCATAAAAAACTGGCAGGCGGACGTGAACGGGCGCTCCATGTGAAAGAGCCCTAACACTACCTGTGATTAGAGTTGCCATTTAAAGTTCCCACTACAGTTCTCAGATCAGCAGATGATCTTGATCAAGTGCATCTAAGCTGGCTGATCGGAACTCCCCGCCAGCACTCCTAAAATGTAGCAGAAGGGGTTTTGATACTGTACGAGTGTAAGGGACTTAGGGAGCCCTAAATGTCCGTGGGTTAGGGGTGCAAATTACTTGTCTGGCCGTAGGTGCTGACAACCCATGCTACGAAAATTCTACTGTTAGGGGTCCCCACAACTTGGGAAATTTTATCAAGGGGTCACGGCACTAGAAGGTTGAGAACCACTGCACTAGAAATGACAGTCTACGTGCTTAACCTCTTCAAGTCCGCGCTATTGACAGAATACGTCAGCAGCGCGGACCTGAGGCGCCGGGGTCACGTCTTTGGACGTGATTTACTTGTAATTCCCCGGCGGGGAAAAACAGTCCCGGCGCATCACCGAGGATCCGATGCGTGTACCCGGCGGCCGCGATGTCCGTCAGGTACACGCGATCGTCGGTGAGAGAGCAGGGACGTGGAACTTTGAGTGTAAACACAGAGCTTCACGTCCTGTCAGTGAGAGGCGACTGATGCTGTTTCCCTTGTACATAGGGAGACGGCATCGGTCACCTCCCCCAGTCACCCCTCTCCCCCCACAATGTTAGAACACACCCAGTCAATACATTTAACCCCTTCCTCACCCCCCTAGTGTTAACCCCTTCACTGCCAGTCACATTTATACAGTAATTAGTGCATTTTTATAGCACTGGTCGCTGTATAAATGTGAATGGCGCCAAAAATGTGTCAAATGTGTCCGTCGCAATATCGCAGTCCCAATAAAAATCGCAGATCGCTGCCATTACTAGTAAAAAAAAAATATAAAAAAAAAAAATCATAATTATGTCCCCTATTTTGTAGGTGCTATAACTTTTGCGCAAAGCAGTCACTTATTGTGATTTTTTTTTTTTACAAAAATACGTAGAAGAATACGTATCGACCTTAACCACTTAAGACCCGGACCAATACGCTGGCAAATGACCCAAGGGGTTTTTGCGATTCGGCACTGCGTCGCTTTAACAGACAATTGCGCGGTCGTGCGACGTGGCTCCCAAACAAAATTCGCGTCCTTTTTTTCCCACAAATAGAGCTTTCTTTTGGTGGTATTTGATCGCCTCTGCGATTTTTATTTTTTGCGCTATATACAAAAATAGAGCGACATTTTTGAAAAAAAATCAATATTTTTTACTTTTTGTTATAATAAAAAACCAATAAACTAAATTTTAGTCAAACATTTAGGCCAAAATTTATTTAGCCACATGTCTTTAGTGAAAAAAAATTGCATTAAAAAAAAAATAGCTACCTAGCGGGAACAGCGACACTAATACAGCGATCAGAAAAATGATCGCTTAGTGACGCTGGCAATAGGGAGTGAAAGGGTTAACTAGGGCAGTGATCAAGGGGTTAAAACTTTATTGGGGGGGGTGGGGGGGGGCTACCCTGACACTACTGACTGTCTGACTGTCACACTGTCTGTCACACTGACACTAAATACAGTAATCATACATGACACTGTGACAGGGGGGAGGGGGGGGGGGCGATCGCGGGGGTTAAATGTGTGTGTCAGTGTGCTGTTTGGTGCAGGACTTACTTGTTCTGTAGTGATCTCTCCTCAGCGGCGCTTGAAACAAACGCCGAGGGAGAGATCACGTCGCTTCCTCCTTCCTGTGTTTACACAGGAGGAGGAAGTGACAGGTCAGGCGGGCGCGCGCATTGGCTGGGAGCGATCCGGAGGGGGCGGATGAAAACGGATAGCCGCCCCCACTTGTCGGATCGCTCCTGCAGCCGCGCGGACCGCCGCATGTACGGGGGGGGGTCCGATCGGACCCCCGATCCCCCCCCAAGGCACCAACGTATATATACGTTGATGTGCCTGTCGGTGCCATTCTGCCGACGTAAATGTACATGCGGCGGTCCTTAAGTGGTTAACTGAGAAAAAAAAATATTAAAAAAAAAAAAAAAGGATATTTATTATAGCAACAAGTAAAAAATATATATATATTTTTAAATTGTCGCTCTTTTTTTCATTATAACGCAAAAAATAAAAACCGCACAGGCGATCAAATACCACCAAAAGAAAGCTCTATTTGTGGGGAAAAAAAGGACACCAATTTTGTTTGGGTGCCACGTCGCACGACCGCGCAATTGTCAGTTAAAGCGACGCAGTGCCGGAAACTGAAATTTCGCCTGGGCACAAAGGGGGTTTATGTGCCCAGTAAGCAAGTGGTTAATATGCTGCTGCTGTGCTGTGGTTTGCTGTTCTTTGGGTGGCCACAGTATATAAACACCATCACACCTGCATTATCCCAGTAGGCCTGAAGAAGAAGCCTGTCTCCGAGCGAGTAGCCTGTTGTTTCTGGTATCACCTTCCTTCTGGTGCTCTCCCTGGTCCCGCTCTCTGGTAACATCATCTGCACCTCCACGCTGAACCTGGCTGTTGCCTGGTGGCCACAGGATGGATTTCTCTCCCTGCCTGCAGATCCGTGGATCTAGATGGACCTGAGACTGGACCTCACCGCGCATCATGAGACCCTGATGAGCCTGTTTTGTAATTGTGTATTGTAAGTGGATTTCTTTTGAGATTAAACATAGTAGCTGACATATTGCACTTAGGTGGCGCTTCCCTTTTTTGTTTCCTTGTACGGGGCATTAGACTACTTTCACATTGAGGCGTTTTTGCGCTAAAAATAGCGCCTGAAAAGCACCTATAAACTGCCTTTTGTGCATCCCCAGTGTGTAAGTCCGTGTGCTTTCACACTGGGGCGGTGCACTTGCAGGATGGGGGAAAAAAGTCCTGCAAGCAGCATCTTTATGGCGGTGCGGAGCAGTGTACACACTTCTCCTGAAATCAATGGGCACCGCTGCCAAAGCACTTCGGCAGCTGCGCTTTTAACCCTTTCCTTGGCCGCTAGCAGGGGTTAAAAGGACCCCACTAGTGGCACTTTACCACTAACGCCCCCCACCCCAGTGTGAAAGCAGCCTTAGGTCTGATTTTTTTTTTGATGTCACAATGTAGAGTATACGGTTTCCTATCATCTATGCCCAGTCTTGCCACACAGCGTTAGTCCAGCGCTGAGTAATCCTCTTTTACAGTTCAGTGCAAATTAACAGAATTTCAGATAAAAACCTGCCAAATTATAAAGTCCGGATCTCTGTTATTGCTTTCAGTGACAGGTTATTTACATATCGAGCTTGGACATGTTTATCATAACAAGAGGTGATCCAAAGTTCATTGTATATTACTAGGATGTGTTATGATGTTATATCACCTCATGTTATGATAAACAAAACATAACATATGATAAACATGTCCTAGCTATATTTGTAAATAACCTCTCACTCAAAGCAAGAAGAGAGATTCCGGACTTTTTGCTTTAGGCAGGGTTTTATCTGGAAGGCTGTTCGTTTTCACTGAACATAAAAGAGGATTACTCAGCGCTGGATTAACTCTGTGTGGCAAGACTGGGCACAAATGATATGAAATATTATACTCTACATTGTGACATCAAAAAAAATTTTTTTTATTTTTTGGGTTTACATCCACTTTAAGCGTTAAACTGTTTATTTTCAGGTACTTTAGAGACCTGATTAGTCACTATGGTGTTGATTTGCTAAAGGCAAATAGACTGTGCAGTTGCACTCTGTAAAGGCTCATACACACGATCGGTTCAAACCGATGAAAACGGACTGAGGTTCGTTTTTAGCGATCCAAACCGATCGTGTGTAGGCCCCATCGGTCAGTTATCCTTCGGTCCAAAAACAGAGGGCTTGCTTTAAAATTGAACCGATAGACAGCTAACCGATAGGTCAAAACTGGTCGTTAGTATGTAAAAGCATCGGTTAAAATGCTGCGAAAGCTTAGAATCAAGTCGACGCATGCTTGGAAGCATTGAACTTCATTTTTTTCAGCACGTCGTTGTGTTTTACGTCACCGCGTTCTGACACGATCGGTTCATTAACCGATGGTGTGTAGGCACATCAGTCAGCTTCATCGGTGATCCTTCGGACCGTTCTCATCGGATGGACCGATCGTGTGTACAAGGCTTAAGGGCATTTGCTCGACAAGCTTTGTAAATGAGGGTTCACTTTGCAAAGAATACCCAATCACATACTCTCATCACAGAATATTTGCTTGCACGTAATTGGATGATGGAAATCAGCAGAGCTTGCTCTCCTTTATTAAGCTCTGCAGCAAATGCCCTTGCAGAGTGCAACTGCAAATCGGTCCACTTGGTAAATCAGCCCCCATCGTTTATGCCAGCATTTCTTAAACTTTTTTCAGTTGCAACATCCTCCTAAAGCAAGCACAATCGCAAGGCACCCCAGTCTAAAATGTAAATATTGTAAATGGTACTTATCAATAGGGAACCATAGCCTAGAACAATGGCTCCTGCTGCTGCAAGTCAAATCCAGTGACATGGGAGTGGGGGGTTGAGCTGAATCCCACTGTCTGTGTCAATAAATGCAGCCGCGGGACCCAGGAGTGAGCCTGTGTGGGTGCCCCCACTGTAAAAGTACCCAATGAATAGGAGGTAGGGGTGCAATGGATCAAAAAACTCACAGATCGGATCGATCCTCAGATCAGGAGTCACGAATCGGATCATTTTTCGGATCAGCAATAAAGAAAAAAAAGACTAATCTTGTTACACCCAACAGAGTTTTCGATTCAGTTATTTTCATCACAAAACTGAGCTTATTTGCTTAAATACAGTATATGTAAATCTGACAAACTGTTGACATGTTAAATTTTAAAAGCATCAGCAAACCTTACATGCTTGCTATTTGCTAATGTGACAGAACACCTCCGATTTTCACATTTAGTTAAATGTGAATATCAGAGGTGTTCTGTCACATTAGCAAGCATGTAAGGTCAGCAGGTTTGCTGCGGCTTTTAAAATTTAACATGTAAACAGTTCGTCAGGTTTACATATACTGTATTTAAGCAAATAACCTCAGTTTTGTGATGAAAATAACTGAATCGAAAACTCTGTTGGGTGTAACAAGATGTCCGCTTGCCCCCTAATCACTATCATTCCTCTGGTGTCACAGGGGCTCCCCCCCCTCCTCTGGTGTCACAGGGGCTCCCCCCCCTCCTCTGGAGTCACAGGGGCTCCCCCCCCCTCCTCTGGAGTCACAGGGGCTCCCCCCCCTCCTCTGGAGTCACAGGGGCTCCCCCCCCCCTCCTCTGGAGTCACAGGGGCTCCCCCCCCCCCTCCTCTGGTGTCACCCCCTCCTCTGTTGTCACAGGGCCCCCCTTCTCTGGTGTCACAGGGCCCAGTTGGCTGGTTGCCATGTGCAGCACATGAGCTCATTTGTTCCCTAGAACCACTGATAATAAAACACACACGTTAACTAGTCCTCTTCCACCTAAACCTGCAGCATTAGATCACACTACCTGTACACACACCTCTTCTCACAGTCGGCTTTTAGGCAAGTTTATTATGGATATCACCATTCAATCCCCTTCAATGGATCTTGTATCCGCCCCTCCCGTCCTTCTGTGAGCCAAGCCTTGTACCGGTAACTCTCCGCAGATCACATCACCTTCCAAGAGCCCAGAAGTCAGCGCAGGAAGGCGTGTCACACTCGGTGGAGCAAGATGGCCGCCGCTCCGGAGCTAGGCCGAAGCCGGGGACTTTCCTAGGCCAAGGCTCCGGAGCGCTCCGCGGATCGCGGGGTGTGCCGATATGAACGGGGTGACCCGTTCGGATCACGGGTCAGTGACGATCCCTTGCACCCCTAATAGGAGGGGCCTGGAGCTCCGACAGGGCAGCCCAGAAGTAGAGGATCAGGGCTGCTCTGTGAAAACAATGTATTGGCATGTTTGTTATTTAAAAACAAAACAGGGTTTACAACCTTCAGAGTCGGTTCACACAGGGGCAACACGACTTCCAGCACAACTTTGGGAGGCGACATGACTGGAGTATGAATCATCAGGCAACTTCAAGTCGCCTCCAGGACAGGAGACTTTCCAGTGGCCAATCAAACAGCAATCAGCTCTGTGGAAAGGAGGGGTTTTCCTGAGAAATGTATGTTATCTTCCTGTAAAGCTGTGATCAGACTTCTGAGGCAACTTTCATTGAAATCAATGGGTACAAGTTGCCTAGAAGTCTGAATGAAGTAGTACAGGAACCTTTTCCTGAAGTCGGAGTGACTTCAGTAGTGTGTATTAAGACGGATCTTCACTTCCATTGATTTTTCTCAACCACACAACTTGGGGCAACTTCAAGTCGGATCCCAGGTCGCCCCAGTGTGAACCGGCTCTTAAAGGGGAGTTCCAGCCTTTTTTTTGGGGGGGGGGGGGGTCAAATGGTTGTTCTCTCTTTTTTTTTTCTTGCTTTTTTTTCTCCTCTCTCCATCTTTTTTACTCCTTTCCTTCTTTTTCTCTGGCCGATATTTAGACATGGGGGCGGCTGATGTATGATGCCAATTTTTTGAGAGGAACTGACAAATTCAGCATGATGTCGAGGTGGACAGGACCCAGCAGCTATCCAGCCAATGATTGGGCTGTTTAAGAATGGGGCGGTGCCACATACACATAGCGGCCCACCCAGATACCATCCCATTGGCAGGTGTTGGATAGCTGGGTCCCGCCCACCCCTGACATCTAACATCAATTGTGACAGCTCCTCTCTCTCTCCCTACAATTTCACACACCGCGGCGCTGCTCTGCCAACAGTTTGAAGGGAGGAGGATTCTCCACACTCTGCTAGTCAGTGTTATATCGGCCTAATTAAGATAATAATCGGCTGGTGCCGATTTCTCCAAAATGTCCAAATATCGCTCAACCTCCTTGTATATGTGTGTATGTATGTGTATATATATATATATATATATATATATATATATATATATATATATATATATATATATATAATGTGTATGTACGGTATGTCATGTTATACACTATGTTTCCTGAGAATGCCTACAACTATACCCATAGGCATGCACAGAGAGGGTGTATCAGGTGTTCTTTAGAAAACCCTAATCGCTATGTGTGGTGACGATTCCCCCTACCACCCAGGCTTTCCCCCTCTTGTTGGCCCTGCAGTGCTGCCGGATTCCCCCCCCCCCCCAGCTGCTGTGGGGGATGTTTTAAGATGGGGAAGGGACTAGTACATATGTAATTTACTGGCCCCTTCCTTTTCTAAATGAACACACTTGCTCACTGTGTACATTCATAACTGAAGCATAGTAAACTGTTTACTATGCTTTAATTTGTGAATGAACAGGAAGCCACTCAGTACAGAGAGCTTCCCATTCATTCACTGCCCTGTGCAATTAAGGCTGCAGAGAAAGACGTGTATGTTTGAGTTTTGGGGTGCGAAACCTTAATGCAATAGGCTGCTCACACCTATGACTGTACCTGTTTGATCTGTTCCTTTTGTAATGTTTGAAAATCAATAAAACTTGATTATAAAAAAACAATATCCTGTACAGCAAATTCATCTATCCACAGCGCTTGTGGAAATCTAGTGTACAATTAGATTTTTCTTTTTATTAACTTGGGTACTGCAATGGCAAGATTTCCCTGATAAAGTTATCAACCCTGTTCAAACTCAATTGAGCGTTTTAAAAGTTCCCTGCACATTTGTGTGTTCCAGCCCCTGGTATACTGTTCTATTCTATATTATATAGAATGTTACATGCAGGTACTGTCTGTCTGTCTGTGAAGGTTCCTATTAATCCAGGTCATGATATAACTAGTGGTAGTCACATTCAATTGGGCTTTCACACCTCCCATCTTGTTTTTGGACAATCGACATCTTCCTTGACACATGGTAAATTGGGTTAAAGTGATTGTAAAATCTTGTTGTTTGTTATTTTGATAGAAAAAATAAAATGTCATACTTTCCTGCCCTGTGCAGTTGGTTTTGCACAGGGCAGCCAACATCCTCCTCTTCTCTGGTCCCTGGCTGGAGCTCCTGACCCCTTCCTCCTGTAGAGGTCCCCCACAGCAAGCAGCTTACTATGGGGGCACCCGAGCCATACTGCAGCTCTGTGTATCCATTCAAAGAGCTGCGGCCCTACCCCTGCCCCCTTTCTCTCCCAATTGGCTGAGTTTGATTGACAGCAGTGGGAGCCAGTGCTGTTACTCAGCCAATCAGGACGGCCAAGGGACTCGTGGACATCGCTGGATAGAGATGATGGGGCTCAGGTACGTTTTTTAGGGGGCTGCTGCACACAGAAGGCTTTTTATCTTAGTGCATATAATGCACTAGGGTAAAAACACCCTTTGCCTTTACAATCACTTTACAGCTGAGGGAACTGCAGTAGTTTTGCACTGAGCAACCCCGTTCATTCACACACAGTGCAGCTTGACCCTGCCCCCCACTCTTTCCTCATTTGCTCACTGGCTGTGATTGACAGCAGCAGGAGCCAATGACTCCCAGGGCTGTGTGAGCCAATGAGGAGAGAGAGAGAGATGCTGCTCTCATGCACATCGCTGTATCAAGATCAGGCTCAGGTAAATATAAGGGAAGGCTTGGGTGAGGGGAGATACCTTCATGCATAGAATACATTAACCACTTGAGGACCAGCCGCCGCAGTTATACTGCGGCAAGCTGGCTCCCCTGAGCGATCTGTGCATCCGCCACTTTAAGAGTACAAGGGGCGTGCCTGCGGCTCAGCGGCGGAGCAGATGCGCGTACCCATCGGTTGTAATCTCCGCAGGGCACTAGCGATTGCTCTTGAGATAGACAGAACGAAGGTCTGTCAATGTAAACGGACACATATCCGTTCTATCAGGGTTGAGGAGTCTGATCTGTTGTTCCTACTGCTTAGGAACAATGATCGGTCTCCTCTCCCAGGCAGTGCCATCCCCCCACAGTTAGAAACACTCCCTAGGACATTTAACCCTTTGCTTGCCTCCTAGTGATAACGTCTTCACTGCCAGTGACATTTATACAGTATTCAGTGGATATTTGTAGCTCTGATCACTGTATAAATGTCAGTGGTCCCAAAAGAGTGTCAAAAGCGCCCGCCGCAATGTCGCAGTCCCGCTAAAAAACGCTGATCACCTCCATTACTAGTAAAACAAAAAAAATCATTAAAAAAATGCCATAAATCTATCCCCTATTTTGTAGACACTATGGCCCAGATTCATAAAGCAATTACGCCTGTCTAACTGGTGTTAGACAGGAGTAATTTCAAATTTCGCGCACCGTATCACTAGTTTGAATTCTCAAACCATGATACGGCAGCTTCGATCCGAGAGGCTTACGTCCTCGTAAGCCTTCGGATCTACACTGCAATATTTTTGCGGCCGCTGGGAGGAGTTTGCGTCGTTTTCATGCGTCGGGATATGCAAATGACTTTTTACGGCGATCCACGAAGGTACGAGTGTCCCTCGTAATCGCCTACGTCATTTTTTGGCTACGTAATGTTAGAGGAGCTTTTTGCTGGTCTAACAGTGCGTAACCCATGTAAAGTATGGCCGTCGTTCCCGCGTCGATTTGAAAATATTTTTTTTTTTTTTAACGTAACTCGTTCGGGAATAGGAATGTACGTAAACGACGCTACTACGACGTGACGACGTGTTTTCGCGCAATGCACGGCGGGAAATTTGCGTACGGAGCATGCGCAGTTCGATCGCCGCGGGAACGCGCCTATTTTAAATGCTTCACGCCCCCTACTCGCGCAGATGGATTGCGACGGGAGAAATACACTACGCCGCCGTCGTTTACTGGACAAAATCTACCTGGATTCCACGTAGAGCCAGGTAAAAAACGGCAGCGTAGTGTATTTCTGATACTCTACGAGAATCTAATTCTCTGTGAATCTGCCCCTATAACTTTTGCGCAAATCAATATACGCTTACTGCTTTTTTTATTTATTATTTTACCAAAAATATGTAGAATACATATTGGCCTAAACTGATGAAGACATTTTTTTTATTTTTTTTAGATATTTATTATAGTAAAAAGTAAAAAATTATATATATATATATATATATCTATCTCTATCTATAGATAGAGAGATATATATCTCTCTATCTATCTATAGATCTATCTCTATATATATATATATATATATATATATAATATATATAAAATATGTTTTTTTGTTTTATTGCGCAAAAAAAAAAAAAAACAGAGATGATCGAGTACCACCAAAAGAAAGCTCTATTTCTAGGGGGGGGGGTGGAGGACCGCGCAGTTGTCAGTTAAAGCAACGCAGTGCCGTATTGCAATAAAATGGCATGGTCATTACGGGGGCAAATCCTTCCGGTCCTTAAAGGGGAGTTCCACCCACAATTTCACTTTTTAAATATAAATACCCCTGTAATACACAAGCTTAATGTATTCTAGTAAAGTTAGTTTGTAAACTTAGGTCGGTTTTGTTAGGTTGTTACAGCATTTAGTTTATAATCTAGAAATAGACCGTGGCCATCTGACTGTCGGCATCATGAAGCCAGACTGTATGACTTCCTGGATTTCAGCCTTGCAGATCTCGCACATGCTCAGTGCTGCACAAGCAATGTAATACGTTTCAGTCAGGTTTCCATAGCAACGAGTGTCAGCGGAAGTTGCCGCCCCTTATCTATGCAAATCTCTCCTCCCTCCAGGAACCAGTAAATATACTAAATCATTTGTTTATATGCAGATATATCTACATAACAAGATTATATATAATCTCTTGTTATATATGTATCTTGTGGTGTGTGTGTATATAGATACTAAACATGTGCGCCATCAATAAATTCATTTTGTTTCGTTTCGCATTAGCCGTTATTTTGTATTTCGTGTCTGAAACTCAATTTTCGTTAGATTTGTTCACTTTTCATAAAAAGTTACCAACATTAGTTCGAATGAATTTAAAAAGCTGGACGCTTAAAAAGAACTAATAGTATCTGCTGTGCTCATTATGAGGGGTTCCGACCATCCCTGTGCTGTGCTGACTTCCCAGATTTGTACCCCTGCTGTGCTCATTATGAGGGGTTCCCACCATCCCTGTACTGACTTCCTGGGTTTGTACCCCTGTTGTGCTCATTATGAGGGGTTTCCACCATCCCTGTGCTGTAAAGAACAGTGTGACAGACAGAGATGGATGGGTCTGTGTGAGGATGAAAGGAAAACAAGATAAGATAAAACGTCAATTTTGTTTGGGAGCCACGTCGCACGACCGCGCAATTGTCAGTTAAAGCGACGCAGTGCCGGAAGCTGAAATCTCACCTGGGCAGGAGGGGGGTATATGTGCCCAGTAAGCAAGTGGTTAATGTAGCTGCAAGGTAAATTTAAATATCAATTACCATTGTTCTTCCTCTATAAACTAGTGGCATGGAGGGGGGGGGGGATTTGATTTAAACCCTTTAATATGTTTTCTATTGAATAAATACGGGTTTATAAAATAATTGATTGGAGAGTAAAAATCTGGCACTGGGATGTCTTGGCATTTAAAAATATCTTTATTTAATCCTTCAAACCATAAAAAGAAATCGATTTCTAAAAATTGACATGTTTCAGCCTCCTACATACCTTAGCCATAATTATTATAACATAGGCCTATGTAGAAGGGTGAAATAAATTTGTAGAAATGGATTCCTTTTTATGGTTTGATGGATTCATTAAAGATATAAATGTTTAATGTCAAGACGTCCTGGTGCCAGATTTTTAGGCCTCTTTCACACGGTGCGGACCGTTTTTCGCTCCGCTCCATGTGTGTCCGTCGGCTCAGCGGGGGGTCCCGCTCAGCTGTCGGCGGACAGGGCGGTCCCCGCACACTGTGCAGGGACCGCCCTGTCTCTCCTCCGCTATCCCCTATGGGGAATCGGATGAAAACGGACCGTCTGTCCGTTTGCATCCGATCCGATCCACCGGACGGAAGAAAAATAGGGTTTTCTTCCGTCTGCAAAACGGATCCAGATGGACGCGGATCTTAGGCGGACGTTAGCGGATGCATCATCCGCTAATGGATCCGCTCCCATAGGGCCCCATTCTAAGTCCGTTTACAGACTTTGAAAAAGCGGACCGTTCGTCCGCACGTGTGAAAGGGCCCTTACTCTCCATCGGATTTTGGACGATCAGTACTACATGAGTTTAGAAACAGATGTCTTGATCTCACCATGTCTATCCTTATGAGATTTTGGGGTTGTAGCAAATTCCTTTGTAGATTGTGGACTGACTTGAGAGCAATTAGTTTACAATATATTGTGTGTGAAGATAATCAGCGCCAATACTACTAAATACATGTATATTATGAAGCTGCTCCTCATTGGCAAAAGATTGATTGCAATTGGTGAAAGTGTATAAAGAGGGCGCTCAGCTACAGGTAAATATCTCAGAAATAAATAAAAATAAGTCCCCTGTAGTTGTGAAAATCAGAAAAATTTACAAAAAATAAGTATATATAACAAAAGTTGCAGTGGTTATTTAGTGTCTCTTAAAATGTAGTCCCAATCTGTGCAATACAGTGAATTGATATTCAGATCTTCTTAACGACTGTATTGTTTTTAAGTGATAATGCCACCACCAAACATTGTCTTCTTTCACCCAAAACGTTCTCAAACAAATAGATGCGCTTAACAGAAATATTTGACTACTTTAATGAAAAAGCTTTAGCAGGATTGTGCCTGCACACATGCTGACAGGAAAATAACTCGGCGTCCCAGGCAGAATATATAAAAAACCGAACAGAAAATCCAATAGTGTAATACTGTTTATTGTTTAACCACTTGCTTACCTTAGGACGTCATATGACGTCCTCCACTTTGTGCAGGGATATCTGAGTGATGCCTGCAGCCACAGGCATCATTCAGATATCGCCGTCTTCAGCCGGCGATTCTGTGCACCATAAGAACGATCAAAGCGGCGGTTCCACCGCTTGATCGTTCTTATAGGTAGCGGGAGGGGACGTCCCCCCCCCTCCCGCCGCAATCCGGTGCTTTTTCGGGCTCTCCCGTGCCATCGGGGGCCCAGAGAGCAAATCGCCGGCGTTGGCAGCAAAACCATAGAGATGACTGGTGACGGCGACGTTATGACATCACGCCCGGTACCCGGAATGTAAACACAGTCGCAATCGTGGCTGAATGCATTAGATCGGTGAATTTTTTTTTCACAATCTAATGCTTTTCAGCCTGAAGGAAAGATGTGGGGTCTTATTGACCCCACATCTCTCCATAAAGACGACCTGTGGCACACTATTCCTATTACAAGGGATGTTTACATTCCTTGTAATAGGAATAAAAGTGATCAAAAAAATATTTTTTTTAAAACGCACCTGTCCTGGTCACTTGCGTGCAGAAGCAAACACGCATGCAAGCCCCGCCCACATATGTCAGCACCGTTCAAACCCCACACGTGAGGTATCATTGCGTGCATTAGTGTCAGCGACAATTCTAGCACTAGATCTCCTCTGTAACTCAAAAATAGTAAATTGTAAAAAAAATTAAAGCGTCGCCTATGGAGATTTTTAAGTACCGAAGTTTGGCGCCATTCCATGAGTGTGCGCAATTTTAAAGCGTGACATGTTGGGTATCTATTTACCTAAGTGCTAGAATAGGCCCGGTGATTAAGTGGTTAAAATACATGTAAAAAAGGAGCCAAGTGGCCTCTTACTTTGGGGCTACAGGTATGTCACCTCTCGTTGCGGTTTTCGTTTTGGGGCGGCTGGCTCTGCTCCCACCTCTGTGGTGAACGTACAGGTCCCCGGGTGCTGCTAGCTCCACAGTTCGGAGAGGACGTAGGACTGTCACGTGACCAGGTACCGCCGCCGATGTACGTTTTGTTAGTGAACGTCTTCAGGGGGCGTTTACAATATATGCAAGACATGCAAAGCAGAAAAAAAAGCCACAACAAATTTTTTCCATTTGGTGCAAATTATTTTATATCCATGAACTAGTTTTATACATTAAAAAATTATTCAATAATTCTCAAATTTCAGGAGGCCATTTTTGCAGCTTCTCAGAAGTGTAATTGGAAATAAGTCTGCATATCTCTTCTTCAGTGTCACTTTTGCCTGCTGGTGATCCTTTGTTCTGCTTCTACTTCCCCCTCGCTGAGCTCTGCTGTGAAAGGTACTACAAGAAACTGATATCAAAGTCAAATTCAGGTACTTGCATTTTAATAACTTGCTGCCTGGAGCAATTTTGAACTATTTTATGTTTAAATCAGCATTTAGTGCTAGACTTTTTTTTTTTTAACTCCAAGCATTATACATTTTCTAAAAGAAGAGACCCTGGGGAATAAAATGGTAGGGAACCTATAGCAATTCTAATTTTAGTATTTAGCTAGGTGTGGTTCATTGAGAGGTAGTTAGATATTATCCCCTAGATATTCGGATAGCTCTCCAGTTTGTGTGGCGGTTGGAAACTCTCCTGGCCATCCAGTGTGCTGCACTGTGTGTGAGTAGTAATAGGGAATGGTATTTGAATATTCTTGTAACTTGCATGTGAGATCAAGTATTCAACTAAAGGTTGGGTATAGGGAAGATAGGAGCGACGGATGTCTCACGTTGCGTGGTGGGCAACAACCCAGTCTTCCCCTGTTGGGGGCCTAGGTGCGACTTGGGAGGTGTTGGCCACCATGGAGTCTCTGTAATGTGTTCAGCATGCCCATGTGGTTCTGAATTTAGTGTGAGTGTCTTTAGCTTGGTCAATGAGCCTTTCCATCTCTGCTGTTTTGTCTACTCGGCAATGCACAAGGCCCATGTTAACTCTGGAGGAGCTGCAGAGATCCATAGCTCAGGTGGGAGAATCTGTCCACAGGACAAATATTAGTCGTGCTCTCCACAAATCTGGCCTTTATGGAAGAGTGCAAGAAGAAAGCCATTGTTGAAAGAACGTCATAAGAAGTCCCGTTTGCAGTTTTGGGGGACACAGCAAACATGCAGAAGAAGGTGCTCTGGTCAGATGAGACCAAAATTTAACTTTTTGGCCTAAAATAAAAACACTATGTGTGGGGGGGAAATTAACACAGCACGTCACCCTTAAAGCGGTTGTAAACCCGCGTATACAATCTTTTTTTTTTTTTTTTTTACCCCTGCAAGGCAAAAGCCATGATGAGCTAGAATGCACCACATACTAGCTCATTATGAAATACTTACCTCGTAACGAGGAGAAGAGAACTTACCTGGTCCACGAGAGTCATCTTGACTCTGCGTGTGTTCCGGGTATTGCCGCTCCAGCGCTGTGATTGGCTGGATTCCGGCAAGGGCCCTTTACCTAAGGATCCTACCTGCGCATGCGCCACTGCAATCAGCGGCGCATTGCGAGGGGAATATCTCCTAAACCGTACAGGTCTAGGAGATATTCTTTATACCTACGGGTAGGCCTTATTATAGGCTTACCTGTAGGTAAAAGTCAAAAAGTGGGGTTTACAACCACTTTAACACACCATTCCCACCATGAACCATGGTGGTGGCATGATCATGTTGTGGGGATGCTTTTCTTCAGCATGGACATGGAAGCTGGTCAAAGTTGATGGAAAGATGGATGGAGACAAATACAAGGCAATGTTGGAAGAAATCCTGTTAAAGTCTGTAAAAGATGGTTCACCTTTCAGCAGGACAATGACCCTACAGCCAGATCTACAATGGAATGGTTTACATTTACATCATGGATATACCTCTGGGTGTCATGCTTGTGGCTGTGAGGCCTCGTACACACGAGGCAATAGATTTGTTCAAAACGGTCTGTCCGACCGATGTGAACAAATCTGTCTGCTGGCATTTTGGTTTGCTCGCGTGTACACACGAGCAAACCAAAATCCCCGCCAGCAGACAGCGCGCTGACGTGGCGGTGACGTTGACGCCGCCACGTCACCGCACCAGGAAGTAAAACACTTCCGCGCATGCGCCGAAAGCATTCGGCACCGGTGCGAGAAGACATGTCTTCTGGTAAGTGTACTAACCAGCAGACATGTCGGGCGGACGGGTTCCCAGCCGACAGATTTCAAAGCATGCTTTGAAATCTGTCGGGTGGCCAAATCCGTCGGCTCGCCCGTACACACGATCGAATCTGTCTGCTGAAACGGTCTAGCAGACAGATTTGATCGTGTGTACGAGGCCTCAGAGTTTTGCTATGCCTCATGGGAATTGTAGTTCTGCATTAGCTGGAGGTCCACTAATTGCATAACCCTGGTTTAAATCAAAGCATATTCATGTGTTAGGCTGGGTTCACACTTGTAAGGCAAACGCTTCGACATTGGGAGCTCATGTCGCATGACGTGTGAAAATCAATGTTTCCCTTAAGAGAGAGCCGTCTTAACTGGTCCGACACATGTCGGTCCGACTTTGAAAATGCTGCCGGTACTACTTTGGTCCGACTTTGATCCTACTTCAGCCCATTGAATATCATTGAAGTCGGATCAAAGTAGGATCCTTGTTCTTGCGATCCGATTTTTGACATCCAACATGGTGATTACAGCAGCAGTAAAGGGAATTTATCTCACTCTGGGATTGTTTTGATTGGTCAAAGAACAAGTCAGACTATCACAAAGTTGGATCAAAGTAGTATCCTATTCATGAAAGTCGTATGGATGTCAGATCAATGTAGGACTGATGTTGCATAGCAAAGTAGGATGAAAGTTGTATCACTGTTGTGTAGTATAGTGTGAACCCAGCTCCGACATTAGGAGCTAATGTCGCATGAAGTGTGAAAATCAATGTTTCCCTATGAGGGCCGTCTTAACTGGTCCGACACAAGTCGGTCTGACTTTGAAAACGCTCCCTGTACTTCTTTGGTCCGACTTTGATCCTACTTCAGCCCATTGAATATCATTGAAGTCGGATCAAAGTAGGATCCTTGTCCTTACCATCTGACTTTTGACATCCAACATGTGATTACAGCAAAAGTAAAAGGAATTTATCTCACACTGGGATTGTTTTGATTGGTCAAAGGACAAGTCGGACTTTCACAAAATCGGATCAAAGTAGTATCCTGTTCATTCAAGTCGGATGGATGTAGGACCAATGTAGGATTGATGTCGCAGAGCAAAGTAGGATGAAAGTCGTATAAATGTCAAACCTCAAATTTTTTGCGCTATATACAAAAATAGAGCGACATTTTTGAAAAAAAAACAATATTTTTTACTTTTTGTTATAAGAAAAATCAATAAACAAAATTTTAGTCAAACATTTAGGCCAAAATTTATTTAGCCACATTTCTTTAGTAAAAAAAAAATCGCAATAAAAAAAAAATTAGCTACCTAGCGGGAACAGCGACAATAATACAGCGATCAGAAAAATGATCGCTTAGTGATGCTGGCAATAGGGAGTGAAAGGGTTAACTAGGGCGGTGATCAAGGGGTTAAAACTTTATTGGGGGGGGGGGGGGTACGGGGGCTACCCAGGACCTAACACTAACTGACTGTCAATATTTTTTTACTTTTTGTTATAAGAGAAATCAAATAAACTAAATTTTAGTCAAACATTTAGGCCAAAATTTATTCAGCCACATGTCTTTAGTAAAAAAAAATCGCAATAAAAAAAATGGCTACCTAGCGGGAACAGCGACACTAATACAGCGATCAGAAAAATGATCGCTTAGGCCGCGTACACACGATCGAATTTGTCAGCTGAAACTGGTCCGACGGACCGTTTCAGCAGACAAATCCGATCGTGTGTATGGGCTAGCGGACATGTTTGTCCCCCGGAGACATGTCCGTCGGATATGTCCGCTGGTTAGTACACTAACCAGCGGACATATCTGCCCGCACATGCGTCGAATGGATTCGACACATGCGTGGACGTTTTTCACTTCCTGGTTCGGTGACGTGGCGGCGTCAACGTCACCGCCACGTCACTGCGCTGTCACTGTGCTGTTGGACGAAAATCCAGAGGAGACATGTCCGATGAAAACGGTCCGCGGACCGTTTCCATCGGACATGTCCCTCCGTGTGTACGCGGCCTTAGTGACACTGGCAATAGGGAGTGAAAGGGTTAACTAGGGCAGTGATCAAGGGGTAAAACTTTATTAGGAAACCTGGCTGGGAGCGATCCGGAGGGGGCGGACAAAAACGAACAGCCGCCCCCTCATCCCGGATCGCTCCGACAGCCACGGGGACCGCCGCAGGTACCGGGCGGGGTCCCGATCGGACCCCCGACCCACGTCTAGGCAGGGACGTACAGGTACGCCAATGTGCCTGTACGTGCCATTCTGCCGACGTAAATGTACATGCGGCGGTCCTTAAGTGGTTAAGGAAAAAAATAATAAAAATCATAAAATGCACATTCAGTATCTTTGCAGGAAAAATAAATATGGCTTTTTTTTCCACAGGAGCTTGTATCCAAGATTAGTGGATGGCATGTACAAGGTCAACTCTCCCTCCAGCTTTCTGCCTGTATCTCTGTACAAGCTTTCAGCTGATCAACACACTTCGAGTCCATTGATAACAACAAGTTTGTCTGAAGCAGGAGAGAATCTCTAGGATCTGTCTAGGACCTGTCAGTGTCCTAAGCAATCGCCTAGGGGAGGGGCTGCAACAAGGCGATTAAGCTTAATCGCCTTACCGACCCCTCAGCGGAAGGAGGAAGTGGGACAGGAAGTCCCACTCCTCCTGAAGCCCCCACTCCCCCCAAAAAAAATGACATGCCAAATGTGGCATGTAAGGGGGTGAGGAGTGGATTAAGCAGAAGTTCCATTTTTGGGTGGAACTCCGCTTTAATGGAAAAATATAATGTTCTGGGGTGAATTCATCACCAGATGATTTTTATACTGTTATATATATATATATATATATATGTGTGTGTGTGTGTGTGTATAAATAATATATACACACACACACACAATCTCATTTTATTATTTTTTTACTAAGATTTTCTAAAGGTTATATTTAAAGTCACTTGGTGCACACTTAATGTTTTGATTTAAAAAAACTGCAATGTCTGCATCCATTTAGAAGTGATTTACTCTTAGGCCGTGTACACACGATCGAATATATCTGCAGAAACTGGTCCGCAGACCAGTTTCAGCGGACAGATTTGATCGTGTGTACGGGCTAGCAGACAGGTTTCCAGCAGACAAAAGTTTTAAAGCATGCTTTAAAACTTGTCTGCTGGAAAGCGGTCTCTCGGATATGTCCGCTGGTTAGCACGCCTAATCAGCGGACAGAAATCCCCCGCATGCGTCGAATGGAGTCGACGCGTGCGTGGATGTATTTTACTTCCTGGTTCGGTGACGTGGTGGCGTCAACGTCACCGCGCTGTCTGTCCACGGGGATTTTGGTTTGATCGTGTGTACACAGATCAAACCAAAATCTCCCAGGAGACATGTCCGATGAAAATGGTCCGTCGTGTGTAGGCGGCCTTAGGTATAATCTCGCCACAAATAACATTTCTGCAGAGGATGCCTAAAATCGGACTTATCTTAGGGCAAACTTTTGGAAAAATCAGCGAGTCAATCACACAAGCAGGAAATTCAATTTTTGGAGGAGTTTTGTACACCACTGCTGTATAGAATATGCCTTTAGGTTGCCATATTGCATTGAGCTTTACAGAAAACTATTGTGCTGGAAAAGTAATTTTTAATAAAATTAAAGCATAAGTTTGCCTTTTGTAACATGCTAAATCCATATTCAGGGTGTAACATGTTACAAACGCACTCCCCTGATCCCCTTTTGACAGCGAGTGGGGGGGATCTACTCCCCACTGCTCACTGTCGCAATCTAAGGAAAACTCAGCCTTCATGGCTGTCAACTTGTAGATCTCAATGAACTTCCAGGGTGCTATTGATCACTCTAGGTAGTTCATTGAGCCTCCTGTCAGAGTGTAACCGACTGCACGTAACAGAACTACAAGCAGAAAACTACATAGACAATCTGCAGGACCATGGCATTACATTTGAATTGTTTTTGCGGATTAGTGCTCTGCGTCTTGGTGCGACTGTGTCTGCTGTCTGTAGTAATGCTTTGTTGAGGAAGTTGAGTGTTTCTTCAGTTGAGTAGTTTTGGATTAGCATCGCTATTTTGTTGCATTGTGTGGTTTTAAAGCAGTGCGATTGTAGTTTCTTCTGTGATCTTGCCCAGTCTGGTGTTGTTGAGTGTGTTGGTTTTTGAAAGATGGTGTTGGTGTTTATTTTAAATTTGATGGCATGGTGGTCAGTCTATGGCAATGGCGTGTTGTCTAAGGTCCATATTTTGTTTGAAGATGAGGTCGAGGGTATGACCCGAAACATGCGTGGAAGCATTTATTAGTTGCTGCAGACGTAGTGCTTCCAGTTGGTTGATGCAGGCTGTGGTGATGGGGTCCGGGGAGGAGTTAGCCCAGAGGTTGAAGTCCCTGAGTAACGGGAGGTTTTTGGTTTCCAAGGTGTATGTATAGATGAATTCTGTGAAAGGTGTGTCTTTGGTCCTGGTGGTCTGTAGCATAGTAGTATGTGGATGGTGTCCTGGGGTGTTGTTTGAAGTTGAAGTGTGAGAGTTTCTATGAGTAGTAAAGCACTCTGTAGGGTTGGTTTGGTGAGAGCGAGGTGAGATTTGTAGATCACTGCTAGGCCGCCTTCTCTTTCCCCTACTCTGTGCTCAGTAAGGATGCAGTAGTTCTCAGGCACTAGTCCTGCTAGGATGGTGTTACAGTCGGGTGTTAGCCAGCTTTCCGTGATAAAGAGACAGTCGGTGTAGAGTAATGAGGTCGTGGATTTCCTGTCTGTGCTTGACTGCTGATCTGGTGTTAAATATAGAAAAAGCTAGTGATGGGGAAGGGTGGACCACACAGATGTACACCCTGGGACACTGGCCTTATCTCTGGACAACCACTCGAAAGTTTGGCTCAAACTTTGAAGCTTCAAACAGTAAGGTGCTTAGCGGTTGTTTAATACACCTGGAGGACTTCAAGTTCGGCCTGTGGTAACTGGTCACGTGTCCCAGTTGGCTCCAGGGTCATTCATCATTGAATAGAGGTTGCTAGTAGCGTGACGCCTTATACAAACCTGAAAGTTATCCCTACTCTGACTTTGTCGATTGAAGATCTTTAAAAAGGTCTGAGGACTTTTTGAAGGAAGTTCCTTCGAGGCTATTGACTATCCGCCTGCAGTGTGTGCCCTCGAATGCATTCATTACAGTATCGTCGGCTATATAACTACTTGTTTTCTGACTATACATCTTTTCACAAAATCCTTACTAACCGTCCTGAAGAAGCCCCACGGCGAAACGTGCGTTGGCGACTTTAAGGATTTTGTATACAGTGGTCCATCCATGTATATGTATTATTATTTTTGTATTTTATTATGTGCTTTTCTCTCTGTATTAAATTGGTGATATTAAAATTTGTATTTTTAACCTACTTCTTCGGCCTCAAAGTCCGACCATCAATACCTTTCTATAGCTATTGTTTTTTCAGTTTTTTTGCTGATCTGGTGTTGATCAGGGCGCATGATAGGTGTTGTACTCAAAGTGGTGCAGTCCTGTTTTTGGTGGTCGGTTGCCGAATAATTCTTAGAAGTTATTCTTTTTGTAGTATTTTTTGGGTGGTGGTTGGTAGTGTTGAAGCGGTATTCATTAGGCTGCGGATGTCATCACCTGAATAGATGATGATACCAGCTTCTAGGGGAGATTGTATGGACACGTATATACTTACAGACAGTCTGCAGGACCATGGCATTGCACCCACAATCTGCTGACCAAGGGTGCAATCATTTAAAATTGCAGCAATCCTGTATGCCAGGGGTCAGCAAACTTTTCCCACTTAAAGCATTTGTTAACACCCAAAAAATATATAAATCCTGGTCCCTTAAAGCAGATTACACTGCACAGTACTTGTGCTGTGTAATCTGCCCCCCTCTGAACTGTAAAAAAAAAAAAACTTTTTGAACTTGCCACTTCCTGTATGTCCTCTCTGCGCTGACCTCGTTTGAAAAACAAGTGTTCTAAATAGTGGATTTCAGCTGTCTTCAGGCCAGTCATGTGACTCTTGGTCGCTTTACATCGCCGATGGATTGGTTTCTGCAGAGGAGACGCGCGGCCACGTGATCTCCCTGGCTGATGTCAGAAAGAGATCAAGGCCCCTCCTGCAAAAGACATCCATCAGAAATTTGGTATTTAGAACACTCGTCTTTCAAAACAACTTGCACAGTGTGTTATGCCAGCCTCTAGAGGAGCTGACATAGTCTTATATAAATGCATTAACAAACACTTTAAAGGGAAGTTCCACCCAAAAGTGGAACTTCTGCTCATCGGATTCTTTCCCCCCTCCGGTTCCACAATTGGCACCTTTCAGGGGAGGGGGGGACAGGTAACCTTTCCCACTTCTGGGAGTCAGTGCGTCAGCCGCCGAGCCAGTAGGAGAGAGAAACGGGCCTCGCGCATATGCAGTAGGGTTCCCGGCATGAAGTCAAAAGGCTACACTGCCGGGTTCCCTTACCCGCAATGGCAGCAGCAGCACCCGACAGCTGATGGAAACATCAGCTGCGGGTGCCGACATCGCTGGACTCCAGGACAGGTAAGTGTCAATTTATTAAAAGCCAGCAGCTGTAGTATGTGTAGCTGATGGTTTTTAATTTTTTTTATTTATTTTTTATTTCTTCAGGTTACTATTTTAGAGTTACAGGTCTAGTACTAGATTTATTGCTCTAGCTCTAAACGATTGTGGCGATACCTCACATGTCTGGTTTGAACACTGTTAAAATTTAAGGGGGCGACTTATGCATGCGCTCACTTTTTCATGCAAACACAGGAGTATGGGCCTCTTTAAAGAAAAAAAGAAAAAATAAATTTTAATTTATTTTTTACACTGTCTCTTAATTTTTATTTTCCCTGATCACTTTTATTGCTGTCACAAGGCATGTAAACATGCCTTGTGACAGTAAGGCCGCGTACACACGAGGAGACATGTCCGCTGAAACTGGTCCGCAGACCAGTTTCAGCGGACATGTTCAATCGTGTGTACGGCCTAGCGGACAGGTTTCCAGCGGACAAAAGTTTCTAAGCATGCTTAGAAACTTGTCTGCTGGAAACCTGTCCGTCAGGCATGTCCGATGGTTAGTACGCCCAACCATCGGACCGAAATCCCGCGCATGCTTCGAATTGATTCGACGCGTGTGTGGAAGCATTGAACTTCCTTGTTTGAGCACGTCGGTGTCTTCTACGTCACCGCGTTCTCTGTCCGCGGGGATTTTGGTCTGATCATCAGACCAAAAGATCCCTGGAGACATGTCCGATGAAAACGCTTCGTCGGACCTGTCTCATCGGACATGTCTCCTCGTGTGTACGCGGCCTAATAGGCAGTGACAGGTACTCTTTATGGAGAGATCCCAAAAGTGGAGGTCCACCCTAAAAAGAAAAACACACACACACACCAAAATCCTGCAAAAAAATGAAAAAAGAAAAAATGTGGAAAAAATATATATTTTGTTACTTACCAGAAATGGCGGTTGCTATGCAGATCTTCCTAATCTGCCTCTTTCCTTACCGCAGCAGGTCTTCTTCCTCATCCTCCTTGCCTTGTCTTCTGAGGAATGGGGTGCGCTGCCTTCTAGGAAATGTGTGTATCCCAGAAAGCAGGCACCCATTCACAAAGCACCAGGATCGAGCGATCGGCCTCGGGGGGCGACATCGCGGGTGCCTAGGACAGGAGGTAAGTGTCCTTATTAAAAGTCAGCAGCTACAGCATTTTCAGCTGCTGACTTTAAAAAAAAAAAAAATGTGGGTGGAACCCTGCTTTAAAGCCCTTTTCATACGATAAGAACGCTCGGATCCACTTGTCCATTTTTCAGATGGATCCGAGCAGCCATCTATTGAATTGTGCGAAGTGGTGGATGTCAGCGGAGATGTGTCCGCTGACATCCGTCTGACATCCAATCTGACAATATCCGTTTAAAACAGGCGTCTTGGCGGATCTGATGAAATTGGACATGCTGTCGGTTTTCGTCCAATCTCCCTATAGATATCGTTGGGGCTATGAGAGAGAGGTCTCTCCCTTCTCAGTGAGCAGAGATGGACCTGTCATCTGCCGACTCAGTGGAGAATGGAGTTCAACAGAGCGATCCCCCGCTGAGCTAGTGGAGTACGCTGAGCAGATCCGCCCTGTGTGAAAGGGGCCTAAGCCTTCTGTAAACTGGAAGTGATGTCACGACATCGCTTCTGGATTTTACTAGATCTGAGACCTGATCAAAATGCAATTGCGGCTGGTCGCTCAGACCTCCCTGTGGGATGGGAGAGCCCGGGCGATTCGTGGAAGGCGGCAGGAGTGGGGGGGTGGGGGAAAAATACTTTGCAAATGTATTAAAAAAAAATAAAAAATACATGTACAGAAGTATTCATAGCCTTTGCCATGATACTTAAAATTGACCCGATGGTCACTCTGACAGAGCTCCAGTGTTTCTCTGTGGAGAGAGGAGAACCTTCCAGAAGAACAACCATTTCTGCAGCACTCCACCAATCAGGTCTGTATGGTAGATTTGCCAGATGGAAGCCACTCCTAAGTAAAAGGCACAGCCCGCCATGAGTTTCCTGGAGGAGTCTAAAACTGTGAGAAACAAAATTCTCTGGTGTGATGAAACAAAGCTTGAACTCTTTGGCATGAATGGCAAGCCTCATGTCTGGAGGAAACCAGGCACCACTCATCACCTGACCAACCGTGAAGTATGGTGGTGACCTCATCATGTTGTGGGGATGTATTTCAGTTGCAGGAACTGGGAGACTAGTCAGGATCGAGGGAAATATGAATGCAGCAATGTATAGAGACATCCTTGATGGAAACCTGCTCCAGAGCACTCTGGATCTAACTGGGGCGAAGGGTCATTTTCCAACAGGACAACGACCCTAAGTACACAGCCAAGATGACAAAGGAGTGGCAAAGGAGTGACCCAGCCACAGCCCAGACTTGAACCCGTTTGAACATCTCTGGAGAGATCTGAAAATGGCTGTGCATTGATGCTCCCCATTCAACTCGATGAAGCCTGAAATGTCCTGCAAAGAAGAATGGGAGAAACTGCCCTAAAATAGCTGTGTCACGCTTGTAGCATCATACGCAGAAAAAATAGAGGATGTAATTGGTGCCAAAGGTGCTTCAACAAAGTATTGAGCAAAGGCTGTGAAAACTTATGTACATGGGATTTTTCTCCCTCGTCTTCCAGGACGGCACCCTGAGAGATGACTGGCTCCACCTGACAGGAAACACAATCAAAAAAGAGGTTAAGAACCCCGCCCCTTCCCGTGCTTCCTCAGTTCTTGATTGTGTTTCCCCTACAGCGAAACGATTTTTTATTTTTCTGACCTAAGGCCTGCGGCTGGTGGTCCCCCCCCCTGGGAACTGGTCCGCAGGCTCTGAGCAGTCTTTGGGTCCGGTCAGGTCTTTACCTCCCAGGGGGTCCCCTCTTACTCAGGGGGGGCAACAAAAAACTTCAGAAGATGTGAACCGCAACCCCCCCCCCTGAGTGCTGGAGTCTCCTTGGGGTAGTGCCTACCCTGGAGCTCCAGGGGCTGATTCCTCCCTCTCACCGAGTCTCCACCTTACCTTGAAGGTTCTTGGTGGCTAGGCTCCTCTCCTCAGGCGCTGTGGGTCCCTGGCTGCTGTATTTCGCAGCGGTGCCATCCATGATCCAAAATTGGCGCCGAAATCGGCGTCCAGTCAGGCCGCGGCGCAGGGTGACGTCGTCGCGCGCGTGCGCATCACTTCCGGGTCCGGCGCGGTGAAGATGGCGGCCACCATCGGAGCAGCACGCTCTGGGACTCACATTTGCCAGGAGACAGACAGCAAGCAGCAGTGAGAGGGAGAAGCGCCCGTGCCTCCCGCGACATGGAGCGAGAGGATCGGCCAGCTACGGCCTCAGCTGCAGGAGAAGCCTCGGTTGGTGAGTCTTCTACCTATTTTTACACTGGGAACTGGGTGGGCTGGGACCCAGGAAAACGATGTTCCCGTGTACACTTTTATGCTGAATTGTTTGTCTTCCTTCTCCAGGAGAGGACATCACTGCCCAGGGGGGGGCTAGCCACAGAGTGACTGCCCGTTCTAAAAGATGTGGCAATTGCAACACTAAGCTACCCTCAGATAATTCCAAGCCTTTTTGTGTTAAATGTATTCAAAAATTGGCAGGGAAGGAGACCTCTGAAATCATGAAAGGATTTCTGCAGGTCCAGTCTGAAATGCTCTCTACCCTTAAGGACTTGCAAGGTTCTCTTAAAAGTAGGGAGTTGGAGCCCCCCACCGCAGGGACCTCATCTCAGGGTAGTTCCTCCTCCTCTCTTAGGGTCCCTCAGGAACCCCGGCACTCCTTGGTTTCAGACTCCGAGGACTCAGAAATCCTCCCTCAGCGAGAGGATCAGGCAGATAGCCAGGCAGAGGAAGAGGATGAGGATGCGAGGTCAGGCAGATTCATGTTTTCGGCTGAGGAGATGGGGAGCCTTCTTGGGGCGGTTTATGTTTCTGAGGATATCCCCCAACCCACGGAACAATTTTCCATCCAAGACAAATTGTACCAGGGTTTGGTCAAGCCCCAGCCGAGGACTATTCCGGTGCACCGGTCCCTAAAGGACATCATCCTCAAGGAATGGGCTGAGCCAGAGAAAAGACTAATAAAATTTAAAACCTGGAAACGGCGTTGTCCGTTTAAAGAGGAAGAAGACTCTAGGTTTTTTAAGACTCCCAGATTAGATGCCCCTCTGTCACAGGTTTCCAAACAGTCTGACCTCTCTTTTGAGGACGCAGGCAACCTGAAGGATCCCATGGATCGGCGAGCCGAGACCTCTCTGTGTAGGGCCTGGGAAGCCAATGCGGCGGCCTTGAGCCCTGCTTTGGCTTCAGCCTGCATTGCCAGAAACGCTGATGCCTGGATCTCCAAGTTGGCAGATCACTTTTCCCAGGACTCAGAGTACAAGGACATTTTAGAGTCCTTACAGCTCGTAGGGAGTGCAGTGGCTTATCTAGCCGATGCTGCAGTTGAGACAGTTCGCTCAACCGCAAGGACCGGAGCCCTCATCAATGCAGCCCGCAGGGCTGTATGGGTTAAAACATGGAATGGGGATCTGGCGTCAAAAAATCGCCTATGTGGTCTTCCCTTTGAGGGCTCTCTTCTTTTTGGTTCAGGCCTGGATCAAGTTTTGACCAGGTCCTCAGAAAAGGGAGTGCATTTTCCTTCAAAACTTAAACAAAATAGGAAAAAACCTTTTCGAGGCCCCCAGGGGTCGTTTGGTAGCAAAATCCGTCCCTCTGAGAGAAGACCCCATAACAATAGGCGCTGGATCGGGAAAGAGAAACCTAAGGGTGGTATCCTCTTTTCCAATACCAAACCCAGTGACAAGGACCCCAAATGACGGGAAGGTCGGGGGAAGACTCTCCCAATTTCTTCCCAGGTGGGAGAGTATTACTCAAAGCCCCCACACCCTACAAATTATAAGGGAGGGTTACAGGCTAGAATTCAATCAGGTGCCCCCTCCAAAATTTATTCTGACCCACTTACCCAGGGACCCTTCCAAGGCAGCGGGTCTTCGGCAGAACATCGCAGAGTTAGCTCACCAGGCTGTGATAGTCCAGGTACCTCTGGACCAGAGAGCTATGGGCAATTATTCCCATATCTTCGTGGTCCCCAAACCCTCGGGAAAATTCAGGTTGATCATCAACTTGAGGCCCCTCAATACTTGTCTCCTCCACAAGAGGTTTCGAATGGAGAGCATTTACAGCCTCAGGAGGCTATTATTGAGGGGCGTCTTTATGGTCACCATCGACCTTCGAGACGCGTACCTTCATGTGCCTATCTTTCCAGACCATCAAAGGTTTCTCAGGTTTGCCATCGCTTCCCCCCAGGGGGTGCAGCATTGGCAATTTGCTGCTCTTCCCTTTGGACTGGCCTCCAGTCCAAGGGTATTCACAAAGATCCTGGCAGAGGCGATCGCATTCCTGCACTTGCAAGGAATTGCAATAGTCCCCTATCTGGACGATCTGCTCCTGTACAATCAGGATCGAGATCTCCTCCTTGCGGACCTAACCACGGTCATGACCACCCTAGAGTCCTTAGGCTGGATCATCAACAAGGAGAAATCCTCGCTCATTCCCGAACAGAGGAAACCTTATCTAGGGTTTCTGATAGACTCCCTGGAAAGGAAACTCTTTTTGCCAGAAGACAAGATCCGGGGTCTCATGGCCGTGGTCAGGTCAGTTTTGGAGGAGACAGACCACTCCTTCAGATTTATCATGAAGGTGTTGGGTCTGATGACTTCCAGCATCCCAGGAGTTCCGTGGGCTCAGCTCCATTCCAGACCCCTCCAATCCTTCCTTCTCTCCTCCTGGGACGGGAAAAGAGAGTCCAACATCCCAGAACCCGTGAAGGCTTCTTTGGGATGGTGGCTTCTCCCACAGAACCTGCAGTCGGGCCTCTTGTGGTTTCAGACCGATCCGGTCAGGGTTACCACAGACGCCAGCGCCTGGGGGTGGGGAGCCCACTTGGCCGAACTAAGGGCTCAGGGGTCCTGGAACCCAAGACAAAGGGGAGCCTCTTCAAATTACCGCGAGCTCTTAGCGGTAGGGGAGGCTCTAAGAGCGTTCGAGGAAAGAATCCTGGGCAGGGAGGTCCAGATTCTTTCCGACAACGCGACCGCAGTAGCCTTCCTCAACCACCAGGGAGGCACCAGGTCTCGCACCCTTTTAGCATTATCCCTGGAGATCCTGGGTTGGGCAGAACAGAGAGTCCTCTCGCTTTCAGCAGTACACCTGAAGGGGACCCTCAATTGGGAGGCAGACTTCCTAAGCCGCCGACCCATTCTTCAGGGGGAATGGGAACTAAATGTAAAAGTGTTCAACCTAATCTGCCAACACTTTGGCAGACCAGAGGTGGATCTCTTCGCTTGCAGAGCCAACAGGAAAGTGAAGAGGTTTTTCTCCCTTTCCCTGGAGCATGGGTCGGAAGGAGTGGATGCGTTGTCCCAGGCTTGGAACTTTCCCCCTGGCCTATGCCTTCCCTCCTCTGAACATGCTTCCCAGAGTCCTACAGAAGCTGAGTCTGGCAGAGGGAAATTTGATTCTGATCGCACCTTGGTGGCCCAAGAGGACCTGGTTCCCTACCCTAGAACGCAGGTCAGTGTCTCCTCCCCTCCCTCTCCCAATCAGGAAGGATCTTCTTCGTCAGGGTCCACTCTTTCATCCAGACCCAGGTTTCTTCAAGCTGACGGCCTGGTGCTTGAGAGGGGGTGCTTGAGGGAAAAGGGCTGTTCCGAGAGGGTCATTGATACCCTTCTGGCCAGCAGGAAAGAAGTCACAATGCGCATCTATGCCAAACACTGGGGGGTTTTTTCTCGCTGGTGCTCGGCTAGACAGGTCTCCCAACAGGAGATTGCGGTCATCCTTGAGTTCCTCCAGGATGGGGTGGAGCAGGGTCTAGCCACAAGGACTCTTAGGGTCCAAGTGGCAGCCTTGTCTTATTTCTTAGACAGACGTCTGGCCTTAGATCCCCTGGTAAAAAGATTTCTTACAGCCAGAGACAGGTTGTCCCCATTGCGGTGTCCCAGAATCCCGCCCTGGGATCTGTCAATCGTACTAGACCAACTAACTAAGTCTCCGTTTGAGCCGATTGATAGCATCCCGATTAGACTACTAACCTTTAAGTTTGCCTTCCTTTTGGCAGTTACAACGACCAAAAGGATAGGTGATATGCAGGCGCTCTCAATCAAAGAGCCGTTTTTTCGTTTATTTGAGGACAGGGTGGTCCTAAGTCCGGACCCCCTGTACCTCCCCAAGGTAGCGACCAAATTTCACAGGTCACAGGAGATTATTCTCCCGTCTTTTTGTTCAAACCCCCAGAATGAAAGGGAGGCTTCTTTTCACTGTCTGGACGTTAGACGTAGTTTATTAGTTTATTTAGAGAGAGTCAAGGAATTTAGACACTCTACTCACTTGTTAATTAATTTTTCTGGTCAGAAAAAAGGTCAGCAGGCCTCTATGGCCTCCATCTCTAGGTGGGTTAGACAGACCATCTCCTTAGCTTACGTAAAGGCTGGTAAAGCTGCTCCTAAAGTTACAGCTCACTCCACTAGGTCACTGGCAACCTCCTGGGCAGAAAGGGCAGGAGCTTCAGTGGAGCAAATTTGCAGAGCGGCGACGTGGTCAAGCCCGAACACATTTTTAAGACACTACAGAGTGGAACTTCTGTCACCACAGGACTTGTCGTTTGGCAGAAAAGTCCTTCAGGCAGTGGTCCCGCCCTAAGGTAGGCCTGAAGCTACTTGCTTCTCTCTCAGGGTGCCGTCCTGGAAGACGAGGGAGAAATTGTCAGTTACTTACCGGTAGCTGGATTTCTACGATGTCTTACAGGACGGCAGGCCTACTTCCCACCCAGGTGATACATTGTTGGTTGTATTTATCTATGGTGTTTTTTCCGTGCACGGTTGGGTAATACTTATCTCAAACTGAGGAAGCACGGGAAGGGGCGGGGTTCTTAACCTCTTTTTTGATTGTGTTTCCTGTCAGGTGGAGCCAGTCATCTCTCAGGGTGCCGTCCTGTAAGACATCATAGAAATCCAGCTACCGGTAAGTAACTGACAATTTTTTTTATTTTTTATAAATTTGCAAATGTTTCAAACAAACTTCTTTCACGTTGTGATTAGGGGGTATTTGTAGAATTTTGAGGAACATAATGAATTTATTCCATTTTGGAATAAGGCTATAACATATCAAAATGTGGAAAAAGCGAAGCATTGCGAATACTTTCTGTATGCACTGCATAGTATGTGTATATAAAAATAATAATAATCTAAAATATTAATATTGACCACTTCAATACAGGGCATTTTCACCCCCTTTCTGCCCAGGCCAATTTTCAGCTTTCAGCATTGTCACGCTTTGAATGACAATTGCGCGGTCATGCAAAGTGGCTCCCAAACAAAATTGATGTATTTTTTTTCTTACAAATAGAGCTTTCTTTTGGTGGTATTTGATCATCTCTGCGGTTTTTATTTTTTGCGCTATAAACAGAAAAATACTGCCGATTTTGAAAAAAACACAATGGCTCGGATTCACGTACCTGGGCGCATCTTTATTCTGGCGTAGCGTATCTTATTTACATATTCGATGTGTAAATATGCGCCCACGATACGCCGGGCGGAGGAAGCCTATTTTTTCGACGTATCTAGCGGATACCTAGCGGGAATCAGCGTAAAGATACGACGGCGCACATTTGGACTTACGTCGGCATATCTGGAGATACGTCGGGGTAAGTCTTTCGTGAATCCGGCCCAATATTTTTTACTTTTTGCTATAATAAATATCCCAATTACATAGGGACCGATCGATGTCCCTATCTACAAGGGGCACACGGTCGGCCTCCTCTCCCTGACAGGACGTGGATCTCTGTGTTTACACACAGAGATCCACGTCCCTGGCTCTGTAACTGGTGATTGCAGGTATCTGGCAGATATTGCGGCCTTCAGGCATGCGCATCGACACCCGAGTGACGCGGCAGGCAAATGCCCTCTAGTGGCCAGGAGGCCCTAGGACGTCATATGGTGGCCACCCAGGATGGCAGAGCCACCTTGTGGCCGTCTTATGACTAAGAGTGGGATTATATATAATGTGTGTGTATATATGTGTATATATATATATATATATATGTGTACAGTAAAATAATATTGTATAATGACTAATATTGTAAGAAAGTGTCGTGTTAATATTTTTTAAGTCTTAAAAAATTACAGTGGTTGCAAGTTTAATTAAATAGCACATTCATAATATCATTTTTTTTTTTTAAGTTTTAAATAGAGTTAAAAAGAATTAGAACCTCTCAGTCCATCGGAGGGATTTTCAAGTCATTTTCTCTGTGACATTTTTAACTGTCAGGAAGAGACAACACAAACCGCAATAATAATGATAATTGTATTATATAGTTACATAGTTACATAGTTAGTCAGGTTGAAAAAAGACACAAGTCCATCCAGTTCAACCATAAAAAAAATAAAAATAAAAAAAAATAAAACACAGTACATCCCATACACCCAACTCCATACCCACAGTTGATCCAGAGGAAGGCAAAAAAAACCAGCAGAGCGATGATCCAATTTGCTACCGGAGGGGAAAAAATTCCTTCCTGATCCCCCGAGAGGCAATCGGATTTACCCCGGATCAACTTTACCTACAAAACTTAGTACTCAGTTATACTATGTGCATTTAGGAAATAATCCAGGCCTCTCTTAAAGCAATCTACTGAGCCGGCCAGAACCACCTCTGGAGGGAGTCTGTTCCACATTTTCACAGCTCTTACTGTGAAGAAACCTTTCAGTATTTGGAGGTGAAATCTCTTTTCCTCCAGACGTAAAGAGTGCCCCCTTGTCCTCAGTGTTGACCTTAAAGTGAATAACTCAACACCAAGTTCACTATATGGACCTCTTATATATTTGTACATGTTGATCATATCCCCCCTTATTCTCCTCTTCTCAAGAGTGAATAAATTCAGTTCCTCTAATCTTTCCTCATAGCTGAGCTCCTCCTTCCCTTTTTCAGTTTGGTTGCCCTTCTCTGCACTTTCTCCAGTTCTCCGATATCCTTTTTGAGAACTGGTGCCCAAAACTGGACTGCATATTCCAGATGAGGTCTTACTAATGATTTGTACAGGGGCAAAATGATATCTCTCTCTCTGGAGTCCATACCTCTCTTAATACAAGAAAGGACTTTGCTCGCTTTGGAAACCGCAGCTTGGCATTGCATGCCATTATTGAGCTTATGATCAACTAAAACACCCAGATCCTTCTCCACTACAGATCCCCCCAATTGTACTCCCCCTAGCATGTATGATGCATGCATATTCTTAGCCCCTAAGTGCATAACTTTACATTTATCAACATTAAACCTCATCTGCCACTTAGTCGCCCAATTAGACAGAGCATTGAGGTCGGCTTGTAAATTGGAGACATCCTGCAAGGACGTTATTCCACTGCATAGCTTGGTGTCATCTGCAAAAACAGAAATGTTACTTTTGATCTCAGACCCAATATCATTTATAAATATATTGAAAAGTAAGGGACCCAGCACCGAACCTTGGGGTACACCGCTGATAACCTTGGACCATTCAGAGTAAGAATCATTAACCACAACTCTCTGAATTCTGTCTTTCAGCCAGTTTTCTATCCATTTACAAACCGATATATCCAATCCTGTAGACCTTACCTTACACATGAGCCATGTGTGGGGAACTGTATCGAACGCTTTTGCAAAATCCAAGTATACCACGTCCACTGCCACGCCTCTGTCCAGGGTTTTACTTACCTCTTCATAAAAGGAAATCAGGTTTGTCTGACAACTTCTGTCTTTCATGAATCCATGCTGTCTACTGCTTAAATAGTGTGGGGCAGATTCACAGAGAAATGGATTATCGTAGCGTATCAGAAATACACTACGCCGCCGTTTTTTACCTTGCTCTACGTGGAATTCAGGTAGATTTTCTACGGTAAACGACGGCGGCGTAGTAGTGTATTTCTCCCGTCGCAATCCATCTGCGCGAGTAGGGGGCGTGAAACATTTAAATTAGGCGCGTTCCCGCGGCGATCGATCTGCGCATGCTCCGTTCGCAAATTTCCTGCCGTGCATTGCGCGAAATCACGTCGTGACGTCATTCGTTGTTTATGTAGCGTACTTTACGGGCGATCCACGTCCCGACGAGTTACGTAAACAAAATAAAATTTTAAATAAATTCGAAGCGGGAACGACGGCCATACTTAACATGGGCTACGTAAAGTTAGAGCAGCAAAAAGCTGCTCTAACATTACGTATAAAAATATAGACGAAAACGATTGCGACGCCCGCTCGTATGTTCGTGAATCCCCGTAAAAACACATTTGCATATCCCGACGCACCAAAACGACGCGAACTCCTCCCAGCGGCCGCAAATAGATGGCAGCGTAGATCCGAAGGCTTACGAAGACGTAAGCCTCTCGGATCGAAGCCCGAAGCCGGCGTATCATGGTTTGAGGATTCAAACTAGTGATACGCCGCGTGAAATTTGAAATTACTCCTGTCTAACCCCAGTTAGACAGGCGTAATTGTTTTGTGAATCTGCCCCTTTGTTTCCAGCAAGAACTCATCCATGTGGTCTTTTATTAAACGTTCCAGTATCTTCCCAACTATAGAAGTTAAACTAACAGGTCTATAGTTACTTGGTAAAGACTTTGTTCCCTTTTTAAATATGGGCACCACATTGGCTTTATTCCAATCCAGTGGTACTATTCCTGTCATTAATGAGTCCCTAAATATTAGATACAGTGGCTTTGAAATTTCAGAGCTCAATTCTTTTAGGATCCGTGGGTGGATGCCATCTGGTCCAGGTGCTTTATCCACCTTTATTCTGTCTAAATATTTCTGGACCATATCACTTTTGAGCCATTGTGGATTTGAGGCTGTGTCACTCCCACCCCCTATATCGACATGAGCTCCCCCATTCTCCATTGTATACACAGAGCTGAAGAAAGCATTTAATACATTTGCCTTCTCTATGTCCTCAGTCACCCACTCTAGATTATTTTGTAAAGGGCCTACATGCTCAGACTTGACCTTTTTACTATTAATATATTTAAATAATTTTTTGGGGTTTGTCCTACTATCTTTTGCAATCTGTCGTTCATTTTGAATTTTTGCATCCTTGATTTCCTTATTACATATTCTATTCTATTCTTTGTAACATTTAAACGACACTAGTGTTCCTTCATTTTTATATTTTTTAAAAGCTATTTTCTTATTGTTTATAGCTTTTTTAACTTTGACCGTGAGCCACATAGGTTTTATCTTTAGCCTTTTAAACTTATTGCCCATGGGAATATACTTTGCAGTGAGGTTCCAAAGAGTCTTTTTGAAGAATTCCCATTTCTGTTCTGTGTTGATCGGTGCCAATATTCCCTTTAAATTACACTTTAATTTTTTTTCTTCTTTTCAGGCCACCAGGATAGAGCAAAAAGTGACAAACCAAAAACAGTTCATCTGTATCTTCACCTTTTATAAATGTTTTCTAGCTCTTTATAATTTTGTACTACTAGAACAACATATACAAAAAGAAATTCAAAGCTAAACTTTGGAAAAAGTCCTCCTTTGCAATGGGGTAATACTGCTAGACTGGTCCAACTCTTCCAAGCATGCGTCGACTTGATTCTGAGCATGTGTGGATTTTTAACCGATGGTCGTGCCTACTAACGATCATTTTTTTTCCTATCGGTTAGGTATCCATCGGTTAAATTTAAAACAAGTTCCCTTTTTTTTAACCAATGGATAAATAACCGATGGTACCCACACACGATCGGTTTGGTCCGATGAAAATGGTCCATCAGACCATTCTCATAAGGCCAGATTCTCAGAGGCGCTACGACGGAGTATCTCAGATACCCCGTCGTATCGCCGTTTTTTTTGCCTCGTATCTATGCGCGTGATGCTTAGCATCACTTTTGCATAGATACGCTTCAACATCCGACAAGTGTAAAACCATTACACTTGCGGATCATAGTTGTAATGACAACTCCGGCCACTAGGTGGCCTTTACGTTTTCTCATTTGCATATGCAAATGAGGTAGTACGCGATTCCCGATCGCTTTTACGCCACCCCGTACGTCGTTTTCGTCCGCGTAAGGTTACCCCAGCTTCGATGTGGGGTAACCTTACGAAGTACCGTCGGATGCCATGTTAAGTATGGCGTCGGGACCGCGTCGTGTTGTGCGTTGTTTACGTACGTCGATTCTCAATGGGGCTGGCGTACGCTGCGATTACGTCGTTTACATTGAGAAAATGTGACGTCCTTTGGAGCATGTGCACTGGGCTTTTTCCCCGGCCGGCGCATGCGCATACTAATTATGACTAAGGCCTATGTAGGAGGCTGAAATACATACCATTTTTAGGAATGGATTCCTTTTTATGTTTTTTTTTTATTGTCGACATCCTGGTGACAGATTTTTACTCTCTTCATTGGATTTTGGACGATCCTTACTACGCGAGTTTGGGCACAGATGTCTTGCTCTCATCCTGTCTATCCTTATGAGATTTTGGGGTTGTAGCAATTCCTTTGAAAAATCATTGCATTCTGTTTTTTGTAGATTTTAGACAACATGTCAATTTTTTTTGAAATTGGGGTTGTATATTGCGGACCAGTGGCGGCTGGTGCTCAAAATTTTTTTTTGGGGGGGGGGGGGGGCGCAAACTGAAAAATTTGTGGGAAAAAAAATCAATTGCAGCCTCACTGTGCCCATCAAACGCAGCCACTTGTGCCCCATCAAACACCGCCACTTGTGCCCCATCAAACACAGCCACTTGTGCCCCATCAAACACAGCCACTTGTGCCCCATCAAATGCAGCACCAGTGCAAGTCAATTACAGCCTCACAATGCCCCATCCATGTTCATTGCAGGGACTTGCAGGGTAGTTGTGGTGCACTCTATTCATGGTGAAATGCCATTTAGTTTTTTGCCATTGAACAGCACTGAGTGGCTGCATCTCTTTTCAGGTGGGGTGGTCAGGGGTGGTAAAATTTCAGCTCAACAGTCTGCTTGTACTACCCCTCCCAGCTGTGTGAATGAGCCCCTGCTGAACAGGTAAAAGAGATATAAAGTAATCTGGAATAGAAAGGGTGTGTCAGGCAGTCATTTGGAATGGTCACATCTGACACAGAGGGTGCAGGATATGAGAGCAGTGAAGATATATGTGAGGGAGAGAAAACAGGAGAAAGTGAAGGAGGGGGAGAGGGGGGGGGGTCAGTGTGACAGGGAAGAACTACACACTTGCAGTACAGGAGAGAGGGGGATTAAAATTGGAGGTGAAAGATGTTGCTGTAGCAGGAGTCATAAGTGACAATAGCTTCCCCCCCTCTCCCAGTCCTGACCCTCTGTGTACTGTACCTTCTCTGTTTTCAGTGTGCACTGCTGGCTGTCACATTGAGATGGATGGAGAACTTCTTCTGCTGGTTGCCTAGTCCATCAAATGCAGCCAGTGTAAATCCACATAGGAGCAGAAATAAAAAATAAAAAAAATAAAAAATAGTCCCTCCAGCTACAGGTCAGACACAAAGACAGGCAGAAGTCTGACCAATGAGAGTGCTGGGGCTATTAGCTCTGTGCCCCAGATCAACACAAAACCCTGCATATGTAGCGTCTCGCCTGCAATCACAGGATTGCAGTGACATGACGCCCCCATAGTTCACTGGGGCCATCGCCCTAGCAAAGTAAACTTAAAGAACTTAAAAAAAAAAAAAAAAAATTTAAAGGGACTTTTTTTTTGCCAATAGCTTTGGGGGGCGGCGCCCATGCGCCCCCTATGGACGGGCCACCGCTGTTGCGGACTGACGTGGGAGTAACCAGTTTACACAATATATTTAAGACATGCAGAGCAGAAAAAAAAAGCCATGACAAATTTGTTATATTATTTAGTGCAAATAATTTATATCCATTAACAATTTTTTTTTTATTATATTATAAAAATTAAAGAAATTATTTAAAAATTCTCCGAAATTTCAGGAGGCCATTTTTGCATCTTTCCGGAAGTGTAACTGGAAATAAGTCTGCACTTCTCTTCTTATACTTCTTTAGTGTCACTTTTGTCTGCTGGTGATCCGATTCCTGTCAATCTACAGAACAGAAGAAAGTTACATATACTGTATATGGTTAATTATATCCATCTCTCCATACATATATATATATATATATATATATATATATATATATATATATATATATATATATATATATACACACACACACACACACACACACACACACACACACACACACATATATATATATATACACACACACACACACACACATATATATATACACACACACACATATATATATACACACACATTCAAATCAGCATTTATCGTGCGAAAATTTTGTAGAACCCCAAACATTATATATTTTCTGAAAGCAGAGACCATGGGAAATAAAATGGTAGCGGTTTAAATTTTCTATATTACAAACGAGAAACTGTTTAATCACAAACTGCGTATGGGGATTCTTTACTGCTAGAGCGGTAAGGATGTGGAACTTCCTTTCCACAATTGGTGGCGTCAGCGGGGAATGTTGAGAATTTAAAAAAAAGCTATTCGCGAATGCACTATACAGGAATATGGGAAACAGAATTACAAACACACTCATACACCCATGCAGGTTG
Source organism: Rana kukunoris (assembly GCA_029574335.1). NCBI lineage: Eukaryota > Metazoa > Chordata > Amphibia > Anura > Ranidae > Rana > Rana kukunoris. The sequence goes on along the minus strand of CM056052.1, from coordinate 62,216,106 downwards.
AACTGGATGAATTGAGGTCTTTATTCAATTTTACCAACTATGAAGCAAATAAGAGAACTTTATTATTAGGGTTTACATACACTTGATAATGTATTAATGAGTACAAAGCTACATTTACAAGGCCTTGAAAAAGTATTCATACCCCTTGACATTTTCCACATTTACAACCAAAATCGTAAATGTATTTTATTGGGATTATATGTGATAGACCAACAGAAAGTGGCACATAATTGTTAAGTGGAGGGAAAAATTATAAATGCGTCTTAATTTTTTTTTTACAAATAAATATGTGAAAAGTGTGTGGTGTGCATTTGTATTCTGTCCCCTTTACTCTTTAAGCTTTTGCTTACTTCTTTGTGATGCTTACTACATTGATGATTACTGAATGTGACATGCAGTACTGTTTGTATCTATCATTGTACCAATTTAATAAAAAGTTTTCTGTGTGAAAAAAAAGTGAACGTATCCTTTAAATCATAAGCCTTTCTGAATAGCAAAGCTTCAACACTTCCTTGTGGTGTTTAAGGCCCAACTCCAAACATGACGTTGCAGTTGGCAGAGTTTAGCCATAAAGTCAGTGAATGTCGAGCCCCAGTAATTAACCAGTAAATGTTCTACATACCTACAAGACTTCTACCAAACAACTTACCTAATAAAGATACTCAGAATGAGCTAACCCCTACAATACGTCTTATCTGCTCATAAGTCAGCCAGAAGACCAGTGACCAGGGAGCCTGTAACAAAAAGGAATATAAGATACACTCACAGATGCAAACTTTAAAAAGTTTGAATACCCTTGCATCAACCCCTGCCCCTCCCCCAACCCAGCACCCTCCTCTGAACTACAAGGTTTAGGTGCTTGTTAAGTCTAGGGGAATAAGCAGTTACTCATACCTTGCTCCAGAACTCTCCCCTTTTCTCTGACACTCCAGGCTGCAAGTGGGGGTATCATCCTAATAGACAAAGCAGGACTACTGGTTCTGCACTGTACATGAGGACATCAGATTGCAACCATTGACCGGATTCTCTCAAAGAAGAGGCCACATGGGTAGGGCGCATAGCATGGAGCCAGAGCGAGGAGTCCGATAAGTAGGCAAGTATTACAGCTTAAGCTGGCCGTACACAGATTGAAAATTGCCTAGTTCCAATTTCGATCCATGTATGGCCAGGCTGGCTGTATTAAAGTCGATATAACTAACTAAAGAAGAAAAAAACAAAAAAAAAAACACCATAAGCACAATGAAGCATGGCGGTGGCAGCATTAGGTTTTTGTGCTATTTTTCTTCAGTTGGATTTGGAGTTTTAGTCAAAAGATAGATGCACTTATGAATAGTTCTAAATATCAGCCAATTTTGGCACAGAACCTTCAAGCCTCTGCTATAAAGCTGAAGGTGGATTTCACCTTTGAGAACCACGACCCAAAGGATACCTCCAAATCATCAAAAAGAGTGGCTTCACCAGAAGATCAAAGTGTTTGGAATGGTCCAGTCCAAGCCCAGACCTGAATCCAATTGAAAATCTGTGGGGTTACCTGAAGAGGGCTGTGCACATGAGATAGCATCACCATCTGACAGATTTATTTTTGCAAGGAAGAGTGGGCTGTCCCATTTTTCTTAATGTGTGTGAAAGTTATTACCATTCTCATCCAAGTGGGAACAAATCCTTTGTAGAGGGACAGGAATCCCTCTCCTCGCACAGCTTGGATGAAACAGTCAGTGGAAGACTTGTATAGGATTCCCCTGGGAAGAAAAAATAAATAAATCACAAGACATAAATACCATTAAATCATTCAACAGATTGTTTATTCTAAATGAGCTCAGGCAGGTTTGGATCCTAGTCCAAACCCACCTGAATGATCCCACCAGGAAGTGGTCACTGTACTAGGCCAAGCATAAGCAACCAAGGCATTCGCCACCCCAACACACACTTCCTGTATATGTGCCTTTGTGAGACAGGGAATTGCTTTGGCTAACCTCTTCCCAGAGGAGATGCTCAGGTAGGTTCAGAATAGGATCCAAACACACCGGAGCTCATCCCTATTCTTTATCTTTTAGAGACAGTAGTCTCTAGAAGCAGTCTTCAGAAACCAACACTTCAAGGAGCGTTGATGTATTGGAGACTGAGGAGGGGATCCAAGCCCTCTGCAATCTCATTTACAAATCAGGAGTGCTGGTCCTGTATTAAAGTATGGGACCATGTTGTAGAATGGTGTGATCATTCAGGCAGTGAAGAGGAGTGACATTGGGGGGGGGGACTTGTCTTATGAAGAGTAGAAAGCCTGCAGTAGTGAGGAATAAGCTGAACTGCAAAAGGTTACTTTTCCTAAAGCCCCAAATGCACCTTTAAAAATTACCCATTATCTGCGTGTGCTCTCTAGGCATGTTTGGGATTTTTACTCCCCCGCCCTCCAAACTTTAAAAGTGTTAGGCCGCGTACACACGATCAGACCGGTTTCATCGGACCAGTTCGACGGTGTGTACAGCCCATCGGACCAAAGTTTTAAAACCTGCTTTAAAATCTGTCTGACGGACAGGTTCGATGGTTAGTACGCAAAAGCAAAAGCATTGGACCAAAAACCCACGCATGCTCAGAATCAAGTCAACGCATGCTTGGAAGCATTGAACTTCGTTTTTTCAGCACGTCGTGTTCTACGTCACCGCGTTCTGGTCTCAGATTTTTGGTCCGATGGTGTGTACACACATCAGACCACTTCAGCCTGGTCCGATGAAAACGGTCCGTCGGACCAGTTTCCTCGGACCGGTCTGATCGTGTGTACGCGGCTTTACTAAACCCAGGACCCTGTGAAATCTATATCTGGTCTCTCACAGTACACAGAATATGGGAATGCAATTATTTTAGTAAATATAAACAGCTAAATACCTTTTCTCAGCAGCATATAGCAGTTGCGTGACTTCTATCAATGTCTGGTTAAAGCTTGCAGGAGGAGTTTTCATTCTAATCTGACTGTCCTATGACCCTCTGTCTGGACAGTACTCATTGGCCATGTGCTGATCACATGCACAGCATCCACAGTGAGTATAACAAGCATGCTTTACTGTTCAGTACAATTCCCATCATGCCTAGTTATCTCTGTGAATGGGTCTTACAATGCCTCATGGGACGTGCCGCAACAGCTGGAGGGCCTTAGTTTTGAGATCCCTGCCCTAGGTGATAGGGTTGATAGATGACAGGTACTCTTTATAAAAAGACATAAGGGGTCTGTTAGACCCAGCCTATTGACTGCTTACTGTAAAAAATGATCAGATGGCTTAAAAACTGCCCAAATTAATTTTATTTAAAAAGCCTGGAGCTTGCAATGAATTTAAAACAACCTAACTGCTTCTATTGCATTGCAAATCTTGTTTTAACCTTTTGATTGCCATGAAGTGTGGTACAAGTCATTGGTAGTCAAAGAGTTAAAGAGTGTATTTATGTAAACCCAAATAATGGGACATTTCATACTTTTGATCTGCTAGTGATACATAAACCATTAAAATAATTTTGTTATAACTCTTTGGTAGGTAGGGGGAAAAAAAATCCTGTTGATCCTGTCAGATTTCAATTTCAGGGCATTCTGCACTCTCATCACTTCTCTGTGGACTACAGAACACCCCCCACCTATGTTATGTTGATAGTCTGGGTTATAGAAAACCCAATGTTGTGAAAAAAAAAAAACGCCTAAAGAAAAGCAATGCAGCCACCACATCAAAGAATGGGTAAGCGGCAAAAAAAAACAACAATGTTCTTTGGTTTAAATAATGTTTGTTAAAAAATAAAATAAATCCTCCAGGCACATTAGATAGTTCAATAGCCTCCAGCGACAAAAACGCTGACGTAGAAAAAAAAACTGTACTCATTGCCAATAGCAAATGATCTTTCAAAGAGACTAGGAGCAAAATAAATTCCCTGTCGGGCACTTTTCATGCTGAAGTTATACTTCTAGTGAAATAGAACTAGGTCAGAGTCAATAAATGATTCTCGCTCAGCCGAGATTCTGTAGAACCCTAGAGCTCCTCCAGAGATTTCCACAGGTTCCTTGAGCAATTTCTGCCTCTCAGATAAGCAACAACTGACGCCAATTGTTGTTTTAGCAATCCATGGTGGGGGAATTCTCTGCAGTGATCACAAATGTAAGGAGCATTCTTCCCATTGAACAAAGTGGACAGTAAATATTAGCAGGGCTTCCTGAGACCAGAAACTTATTTTTAAGGCTTCCACCATGTTAAATGGGTTGGGAAAATAGGTCTCATTTCACCGATCTAAGCTAGAGCAACTTATATTCCAGCACGACCATACAATTTAACTACCTACATCAAGTTTATTATTACACCCTGTCACATCTACATAAAATGAGTAGAGCGGACCTGAATGTCCCCGTTGTCATGCGGCCCCCCGGGTGACTACTTTCATATGATCTGGACCTGCCCTAGCATTAAAAGATGTCTTTTAGTAGATTTTGGTGAGATGGACCTGACCAATGCCAACAAGACCTTCTTGAGGATAGTACTTTTTTATTCCAAAAAAGCCTTGGCACTTAAGTGGAAAAAACCCTTCGCCTTCCTCTCTTTAATTCTGGGTAGACGTAATAAAGCATTACCATTATATAAAGTAATGCATTAATTTAGGGTTTACCCAAAAAAAAAAAAGAAAGAAAAATGAAAAAATATGGGCTGGTTGGCCAACTTGGATCTCTGGAGATATTGAGAACGTCTGTTGATGGCGAAACGCGTCTGGGGGACGCTGAGTGACGCCACCACGTGGGGAGATTCCCTATCGCATGCCGGCCGGCTTTTTTCTACATGCTTGATTTATCATTTACATTGTGAGTAGTATGCTTTTTAATTTTAATACATTTTTAAACGGAATTTCACTATGGTGAGTTTCTTGTCTTAAACCGCCCTATGGTCGAATGGTGAACTACGTCCAGACAATACCCTGGTAGATTGAAGCCGCAGTGTCCCTTCCTGCCTGCTCCGGGAACACGCATCTGTCTCGTGAATGCCAAGGCCGTGGCTGGGCTATAGCCAACTGCTCTTCTTCAGCTTACTTTTGGTAAGCAGCCAATCTTAATTGTGGTGAAGGGATCACTTTCAGGATTACGTTTGTCACCGCGGTGGTCTATTATTGTGGATATTTTATACATGCAGCACCCAACATTGGATGCATCCTAAAACTATATGCTGGATTTTTTTAAGGAAACGCCTCCCTTTTTTAAAAAACAATTGTGTTATTGACTGTTTTTATTGAATACTTTTTGGGGTTTATGGGGCGCAGTTTTGCTATATTTTTTGTATTTTCTTGTGTTATCACACGACAACTGCAGCCTTAGATGTTTTATTGTTAATTTAATCTAATTAATTTATTTTATTTTATTGGTTTATGCTAATTAGCGCAGTTTTTTCCCTGTTTCCATTGAGGTCTAATGCCGCGTACACATGATCATTTTTTGGCATGAAAAGAAAACTATGGTTTTTCGGCATGTAGAAAAAAAACGTAGTTTTTACAACTTCATTAAAACCACGTTGCCCACACACAGTGCCGATCCTGACCTCCCTGGGGCCCTAAGCAAAATGACATGGCACATTAAAAATGAGAAGCGGGGGGTGCTGACGACAGTGACATGTCACATTAAAGAAAGTTGAGAAGTGGGGGGAGGGGGTGTTCTGCTATCGTAAATGACTCAGCCAGCGAGTTTAGAAGCGGAGTGAGGGGGGGGGGGGGCGAAGATGACTTCTCACCAGACGGGGCCTCTAGTAATTTGGGGGGCCCTTCGCAACACACCATCGTTTTAAAAAAATGCTCTAGCAAAGCGCGGTGATGTACAACACGTACGACGGCACTATTCGTCTTTGGGCCGCTTTATGCTGATTCCGTGTTAGTAAAAGACGATTTGCGCTTTTCTGCATTATGCATTCGTTATGAATGGTAGTTTTACCAGAACGAGCGCTCCCGTCTCATAACTTGCTTCTGAGCATGCGCGGGTTTTTTACATCGTTTTAGCCCACACACGATCATTTTTTACAACCCGAAAAACTACATGGTTCAAAACGACATTAAAAAATGCAGCATGATCTAATTTTTTTTTGGTCGTTTTTCAGCACCTGAGAAATGATGTGAAGCCCACACACGATCATTTCAAATTACATTTTTTTTAAAACAATGTTTTTTCATGCCGAAAAATGATCGTTTGTACGTGGCATCAGACATGCCTGGTTGCCAACGAATCCTAGAGTGGGAGAATGACGTGTGATGCTAATTACATACACGTTTGGTATGGATTACACCTATAAAAACATCAGTGTGTCTCTAATTGATATTTTACTTGAGTTTCGTTAATTTTTTATATATATATATTATATATATATATATATATATATATATATATATATATATATATATATATATATATATATATAGTAATATTGGGGGTTGTTAGCTCTCGTGGTAGATGCAGTTTCCCGTGAGTACACCAAGCCAGAACTTCGATTTTTAAGGGCCTGGTAGCCCAATTTTATTTACAAGTTCAAAAATACAAACAGCAGCTCTTGCAGGGGGTTCCACCATTCCTGTATATTGTCCTCCGGCTGTTTCAGACCTCCAACTCAGGCCCATGTTCTGCTCCTCAGAACTACCCGTTTCCTAACGGTAAGCACACAGCCAACTTACTCCTGACCAGCGTCTTGCTGCTCAATCGCACAAACCTGCCTCATGCAGTAGCTGCACCTATGCAGCGCCTCTGACTCCTCTCAGAGGGTTTTGGGAGCTCACACCTGGCTCCCAGGACCAGACTTCCTGTCTGCGGGTGGGGCCCTGAGCCACAGCCAGGCCAGCACTAAAGAGCTGAACACACAGCTGTGTCGTTAATGTGTCTGTCCATCCAAAATATGGTGAAAACCAGCTATCTTTCAGGAAGGACAGAGTCAAACCATCACAATATTATATATATATATATATATATACACACACTTATCTTAATTCATGTGACCTTGGTATTGTACATGCTTATCTTACTTGCAATACTGGTATGTAATGTGTACACTGTGGCTATTATTATTGTGTCGTACATTTTTAATAAAATTTAACCTTAAAAAAAAAAAAAAAAAAAAAAAAGAAAGGGTGTTGAGGAAAGGCTGCAATAAATGAATGTTGACAGACACATACCGACCATGTTTGTCTCTAGGCTGGTTCATTATTCGGGTCTTGATAACATCAGCTGGGGTTCCCAATGTAGCAGCCACCAGACCTGAACATATACTGCTCCAGACACACCAAAACAAAAATAAATGACTGGCGTTGGGCAAATTGGATGCAGGCGTTGTAACAAATTACAGAAACAATTCTGACTGGTTGACAGTTTTGTCCCTCCCTCCTCTCCAAGAGTGCTGCTGTGCAGGAGAAACTGCTGGAGGCTGATGGGAAGACAATACAAAATACTTAAAAAAGGAAAATTATAATGTTCTGGGTGACGTTTTTAGATAATTTGTATACTGATATTTTCTTAACGTTTTTAACCTAGATTTTTTAAAATGTGTAGTTTACTTATTTCGCGCTCACCCCAAAAAATATTAAATAAAAAAAAAAACAGAAATAGCGATCAACCTACAAAATTACGTGTATAGATACATTTAAAACGAGTGCATTATTAAAAGAGCTGTGTGTTTGACCATGTCTTGTACAGACCGATTCTGAATTGGAGGGTCTTCATTATAGTCACCTGGTGCACACTTGGTATTCTGATGGAAAAAGGCTACAGTGTCTGCATCCATTAACCCTTAGAGCAGGGGTGTCAAACTCAATTTCATCGCGGGCCGCATCAGCATCATGATTGTTCTCAAAAGGGCCGGTTGTAAGATTAGATATCCAGCGCATCCCTTCCCCTTACATTAGATGTCAAGAACCCCCCCACCATCAGAAGTTGAGTCCCCCACTCTCCCTTACATCACAGTGCACCCCCCCCCCCCCTTTTCCTTATGCTGTTGCTGGGAAGAAGTTAGATGCATTGCTTGAAAGCAGAAAGTAAGGGTCCTGAGGATGACTGGAGAGGTGCGAGGGCCGCATGAATGTCCAGTATTCCGCGGGCCTTGTGTTTGCCACCTCTGCCTTAGAGGGTATCTCACCACAAATTACATTTCCGTTGCAGAGGATGCCTACAATCTGACTTGTATTTTAGGGCAAACTTCAGGAAAAATCAGTGAGTCCATCATGCAAGCAGGGAATTACATTTTTCGAGGAGTTCCATACCACAGGTGTATAGAATACCTCTAGGTTGTCCTATTGCATTGAATTTTACAGAAAGCTACTGTGCTGGAAAATCATTTTTAACAATATTATAGGAGAAGTTTAACGTTTAGTTTGGCTGTACTTCACCAATTCATTTTGCACTCCTGTTACCCGTTTTCAGCAGAGAGCAGATTAAAGTCCGCTCTCTGCTGACATCACCAATGTCAGTTCAGGTACAGCGTCATCCTGACCATGGAGTCTAGATCTGCCAGGTGCCTAGACTAACAACCTGCTGCTCGCCGCTCCTCCACAGCTCAGCGTTTCGATGAGTAAGTAGGGAGAACAGCAGAGATCTGTGACCGACAGTCTGCAGCTCTCTGCCCCCGGAACTTTGAAAACTGAGCGATCAACGATGTTCGATCGCTCCATTCTCAGTGTAGAGGTGTCAGGGGACAGATGCAGCATCTACCTAGGCAAGTATAAATGTGCAAAAAAAATAAATTGTATTTACTTCTCTTTTAAATGATAACATCACCTTTTGTAACATGTTACAATTGCAGCAATAGTGTAGGCTACAATATTTTTATTCGCCCTACCACTAAAATCTCTACATCTACAGGCAAGAGGATTAGAAGCAAAATCCAGCAGGAGCTACAGAGTATAAAAGAGAAGAGAAGAGCCTCCAAGTGTAGCAATATTGGCTACATGTATTGAAGGTACAACATTTAGCAAGCGACATGGTTGATGATTAGGAGGGGTACATCTAGACCGTCATCCTCACCGCCAGCTCTCAGTCTGCAATCGTGACCAGGAAGACTATCCTGCAGTAGAGCAATCTAAAAGCGAGGCTTGAACCTCTTGTGGCGTGCATTGTGCAAGGGACAACGTTGAAGGCGGGGCCGAGGATGGTCTATGTAGACAGCTTTACCCCAGATCCCTGCATACTTAGATGTGCCTCTATTAATCATAAACCCATGCGAGTTGCTAAAAGTTCAACCTTCATTAAATGTAACCATATTGCTACACTTAGAGGCTCCTCTTCTCTTTTATACTCAGTTGCGACATGATGCTACTCTTATATCAAGACATTGCTTGTATACCAAGACAAAATGTATTTAAAAAATTTCAAAACGCTCTCAAACCAAGTTACTCGCAAACAAAGGTTTTACTCTACCTGGAAATACTGTGACATATGCTATTGTCCTTGAGGTTTGTGTTTCTTAGTAGAAAGTGTTTCACAGTGTCGTATGTGGTCAGATCTAAAGAAAGCATAAAAAAAAAAAAAAAGTTTACAATTATAGAACACAAGGTGAAGTACTGGCAAACACAACAAAGCACAAGTGCTTATAATCCCAAACTTATGAAGTCAACATTCTCCATAAATAAAATGTGTGGTCAACAATTCAGATGCAATGAGACAATCACCACTAAGGATCAGGATAATTAGAATGGAGGAAAACTACCTGGATTGTCTGTAATGCCGCGTACACACGATCATTTTTCAGCATGAAAAAAAAAAAAACATAGTTTTTCAGCATGTCCAAAAAACAATGTTTTTCCAACTTCATTATTAACTACTTTCTTACTGGGCACATAAACCCCCTTCGTGCCCAGGCGAAATTTCAGCTTCCGGCACTGCTTCGCTTTAACTGACATTTGCGCGGTCGTGCGACGTGGCTCCCAAACAAAATTAACGTCCTTTTTTCCCCACAAGTAGAGCTTTATTTTAGTGGTATTTGATCGCCTGTGCGGTTTTTATTTTTTGCGCTATAAACAAAAAAAAGCGGCAATTTATATATATATATATATATATATATATATATATATATATATATATATATATTGTTTACTTGTTGCTATAATAAAATATCCCAATTTTTTTTTTAACTATTTTCTTTTTGCAGTTAAGGCTGATATGTATTCTTCTACGTATTTAAAAAAAATAAAAAAAAAATAAGCGACTGCTTTGCGCAAAAGTTATAGCGCCTACAAAATAGGGGACAGAATGATTTTTTTTTTACCATTTATTTTTTTGACTAGTAATGGCGGCGATCTGCGGGGACTGCGACATTACGGCAGACACATCGGACACTTTTAAAAAAAATGTTGCGACCATTCACATTTATACAGCGTCCAGTGCTATAAATATGCACAAATTACTGTATTAATGTGACTGGCAGGGAAGGGGTTAACATTAGGGGGTGAGGAAGGGGTTAAATGTATTCCCTGGGTGTGTTCTAACTGTGTGGGGGGAGGGGACTGACTGGGGGATGTGACCGATGCTGTGTCCCTATGTACAAGGGAAACAGCATCTGTCTCCTCTCCCTGACAGGACATGGAGCTCCACGTCCCTGCTCTGTCACCGACATTTTCAGAACCTGAAAAATTATGTGAAGCCCACACACGATCATTTTAAATGACGTTTTTGAAAAACAATGTTTTTTTCCTTTTGCAGGCACAGTGCTGTGTTAATAAAGCTTAATGGCGCTCTAATGCACCTTGTTAAAGTGTGCGCTTTTGCGAGTGCGAAAACACATGGTGACAAATTACCATACTTTTTAATGTGTTGACATTAAAGGTCAAGCACTCCTTTTGTGCGACCTGCACACTGAATTGAACAGGCTGTCCTAAACAGACGCAGAGGTGTGAATGGAGCCCAATAGTCTGTCCCTTAAAGCGGTTGTATACCGCAAGACTTTTTTTCCCCGGCGTTCTGCCTCAAAAACAGTAAAAGAGCTTTAAACAATTCTTTGCTGCAGCTCTATGAAACATTTTACTCTCAAAGACCCCCAACAAAGCTCTCAAGTCAGATTCTAATGCCTTGTACACAAGATTGGTTTTCCCGACGGGAAAACTGCCATGTTTGCTTTTGGTTGGGAAAACCGGCCGCGTGTATGCTCCATTGCAGTTTTCCCGACAGGAAAACTGCGAGCAAAAAACATGAGAACTTTTTCTTTTTTTTCCCGCCACGATTCTCTGCGTTTTATTGCTTAGCAGTTTTCCTATGGCAGGGGTCTTCAAACTACGGCCCTCCAGATGTTCAGGAACTACAATTCCCATCATGCCTAGTCATGTCTGTGAATGTCAGAGTTTTACAATGCCTCATGGGACTTGTAGTTCCGCAGCAGCTGGAGGGCCGTAGTTTGAAGATCCCTGTCCTATGGACTGCGGCTTGCAATGTGGACCCTCAGCAGAAAAAAGGGGCTTTACAATTAATATTTCATACTTGCCTCCTCTGTGCAGTTGGTTTTGCACAGAGCAGCCTGGATCCCCCTCTTCTAGTGTCCCTTTTCTGTGCTCCTTGCCCCTCCCTCCTGTCAAGTGACCCCACAGCAAGCAGCTTTCTATGGGGGCACCCAAGCCGAGTCACAGATCCCTGTGTCCATTCAGACATGGAGTCCCAACCCTGCCACACCCCCTTTCCCCTGATTGGCTGATTGACATTGCTGGACAGAGATGGGTCTCATGTATGTATTTAGGGGGTTCTGTAAGACAGGTTAATTCGTTTTGCAAGCTGGTCAGTAAGTAGGCTTGGTTTTTCCCTGGGCATTCCCCAGGTCACTTTTGTTATCTGCTTTAGCCTTCCATTGCTACTTACTGCTATGGCCAGCTATAGATGGGGGTGGTGGACAGGTTTATGCTTCACATGTGGTGTTTATATTGGTCCAGCAATGCACCAACACTTTTGCAGCCATTGAGCTGCATGCTGGGTGTTTGGTGTGCTTCTGTACCTTCAAGGAGGGGTGGCTCCCCTTCAGTTCACCTGCCCCTTCCTATCCATTAGAAGGCATGTGCCTCCACTGTGGGGACGCTCATTGTTTAGTGTTAGGACCACAGATTGAGGGGTGCCTTGGCGCAGCTCTGTGTCTCACGCATGCGTTTGCAAATGCGTGCGGACAAAACCCCTGTATTTAACGCATACTGTTAGACAGGTTAATTGGTTGTTTTGCAAGCTGGTCGGTAAGTAGGCTTGGTTTTTCCCTGGGCATTCCCCAGGTTACTTTTGTTATGTATTTAGGGGGTGCTGTGGAGGCTGCTACACACAGAAGGTTTATCTTAATGCATTAGGATAAAAAAAAAAAAAGTCTGCCGTTAAGCAGTTAAATCCATATTTTTTAAACAAACAAAAAAAAAAATAATATAAGGGACCCTGCCTTGGAATTCAAGGGTAACTGGACTTCCCCGAGCTCAAATTAGCTTTAATGCTTGAGACCATATCCACCGTTATTATAATAAGGCCCGTTAGATGCCTCTATCATGCCAATATCATACAGCCACTTGCATGCATTGCACTACTAGATACAGAAAGAGGTCATCTAAATAAAAAGCTCTATTTACCTCCCATATTTACCAGTGCAGCCCTCTGAACATTCGGCACCCAGCCTGCCCACAGGCCACGAATTCCCCCTTTAGATAGAATGGTCACAAAAGCATGATAAACGCCTCGGACTCTATGAATGATGAGAACACAAACAAGTCAGAAGTCACAGGGAGAACAGATGTTGTCCATAGCATAGTACAGACCACAGAAATAAGGAAGCAGGATGACACTTCTAAAGCTGGTCATACACAATAACATTCCTAAAAATCTCATCAGTACATTCAATAATGCCATCAGAGGCTTGGTGCATGTCATTCATTTCACTTGATTTTAACATTTCATTTTGGAATAAATAGAATTTCCTAAAAGAATACCACTAGAGAAGGAAATATGTTTAAGAAGATCGAAGGAACCAAGCAAAAAGGGGGCGACTGGCTGTTGGACACATCTGGGAACAACACTGGAAGGTCTTGCAACACTAGCAAAAAAAAAAAAACAATTTCTCTTTAGATCTCTCATTCATCAAGTTGCTCAGACTCAGACCAGATGAAAAAAGAGGGACTAATGGGGACAAGGGGAAACAAGGTGGGACTTTATATGAAAAGTAACACTAAGGGCAGAACAAATCAATCAATATAGTAAAATAAATTGTTTATTAACCACTTCAATACCGGGCTTTTATACACACCTCCATACCGGGCCTATTCTGGCACTTCTCTCCTACATGTACAAATCATAATTTTTTTGCAAGAAAATTACGCAGTACCCCCAAACATTATATATGTTTTTTTTAGCAGACACCCTAGGGAATAAAACGACGGTTATTGCAACGTTTTATCTTGTACGGTATTTGCGCAATAATTTTTCAAACGCCTTTTTTGGGGAAAAAAATTGTTTCATGAATTAAAAAAATAACAAAACAGTAAAGTTAGCCCAATTTGTTTGTCAAATATGAAAGATTAGGTTACACCGAGTAAATAGATACCCAACATGTCACGCTTTAAAATTGCGCACACTCATGGAATGGCGCCAAACTTCAGTACTTAAAAATCTCCATAGACAAGGCTTTGAATTTTTTTACAGGTTACCAGTTTAGCTTTACAGAGGAGATCTAGGGCAAGAATTGTTGCTGCCACTCTAACGCACGCGGCGTTCCCTTACATGTGTGGTTTAAACAACGTTTACATATGTCGGCGGGACTTGCGTGTGCGTTCGCTTCTGCACGCAAGCTTCCGGAGACAGGGGCGTTTTAATTGATTTATTATTATTTATTTATTTTACATATTTATTTTTTTACACTTTTTTTATTTTTTTTATATTTTTTTTATTACTTTTATTCCTCTTACAAGGAATGTAAACATCCCTTGTAATAGGAATGTGTGTGACAGGTCCTCTTTATGGAGAGATGCGGGGTCAATAAGACCCCACATCTCTCCTCCAGGCTGGAAACCATGAGATCGGTGAAAAAAATTCACTGATCTCATGAATACCGTGGCTTACAGCCACAATCGCGGCTTTGTTTACTTACGGGACCCGGGCGTGACGTCATCACATTGCGCCCGGGTCCTCCGACGGTCATAGAGATGACTGGTGACCATCTCGTCACAAGTCATCTCTATACTTCCTGCCAGCGCCGGACGATTCTTTCTCTGGGCCCCCGATGGCACGGGAGAGCCCGGAGAATCACCGGATGGCGGCGGGAGGGGGGGGATGTCCCCTCCCGCCGCCTGTAAGAACGATCTAGCAGCGGAACCGTCGCTATGATCGTTCTTACGTTGTGCAGAAACGCCAGCACAAGAGATAGATACCTGGATGATGCCTCTCGCTGCAGGCATCATTCAGATATCCCCCTTCAAAGTCCAGGACGTCGTATGACGTCCACTCTGGATGGGAGAGACACTTTGTGGACGTCATATGACGGTGGCTGGTATTGAAGGGGTCAATGACACATTAGGGTAAATTGCATTGTAGGTATACATAATATATCAATAAATATGTTAAATTGCACAATAGAAACATGATTGATAAATCATAAAATATTCTAATAGTAACATGGTAAGCAAAGTAAAACATGATAAGCAATGTAAACAGCAGTATATCCAAATTAGTGTAAAATCATAATATATAATGCATAACAATTCATGATTCGAACAACAACACGCCCATAATAGTAACCATGATTGGTTTGACATAACATCAATAGGGTAAGCTGGACGCGTTTCGTGGACGTTCTCCACTCATCAGGAACAACTAAGGACTGGGGATACCGATGATCGAAAATGGATGATAATAAATCGCTAATTAATGATAATTAATTAGAGAGGGAAGAGGGGGAGCACAAATCAGTGGTCCTAACATTCTTACCTATAGGTAATTAATAAAACAGGATAGATGGTGGACATATAGGTAAGAGGATTAGGACCACTGATTTGTGCTCCCCCTCTTCCCTCTCTAATTATCATTAATTAGCAATTTATTATCATCTATTTTTTATCATATGTATCCCCAGTCCTTAGTTGCTCCTGATTAGGTATAAGTCGAACACCCCCACGTTCGGTTTGCACCAGAACCGTCGAACGGACCGAACGTTCGCGCGAACATTTAGAACCCCATTGAAGTCTATGGGACTCGAACGTTCGAATTCAAAAGTGCTAATTTTAAAGCCCAATATTCAAGTTATTGTTGGAAAATGTCTTTGAGAACCCGGGTCTTGCCCCAGGTAACATGTATCAATGGATTTATTTTTATTTTTAGAACTGTAGTTTTTTCTGGAGCAGCGATTTTAATGATGCTTAAAGTGAGAAAAAATATCGTACCTGCTGGGTGTCTATAGTATGCCTGTGAGGTGGCACATGTTTACAACTGTCCCTGCACAAAATGAGATTACTCTCATAAAAAATAAATTTAATACCGCTTGTGGCTTTAATGTAATATTTGGTCCCTGCAATATGAATAAAAATCATTGAAAAATGTAGCATGGGTTTCCCTGCCACCACTCCCACCAGGTCATTACAAGACCCAGTGCCCATCCTGACCTCCCAGGGGCCCTAAGCAAAATGACATGCCACATTAAAAATGAGAAGCGGGGGGCGCTGACGACAGTGACATGTCACATTAAAGAAGATTGAGAAGCGAGGGGAGGGGATGTTCTGCTTTTGGAAATGACTCAGCCAGCTAGTTTAGAAGCGGGGTGAGGGGGCCAAAAGGACTTCTCACCAGACGGGGCCTCTAGTAATTTGGGGGCCCCTTTGCATCTTTGCCGGGCCCTAAGTGGCTTGCATAGGGAGCCTATAGGGAGGATCGGCCCTGACAAGACCCTTTGGCCCTATATACTTTGAACAGCAGTATATAGGCGGTGCAAACAAGACAAGGACTGTAGGTTTGTTAAAGGGGTGTTCCAGCCCTAAGTTGTGTTTATTAAAAGTCAGCAGCTACAAAAAGTGTAGCTGCTGGCTTTTAATAAACACTCACTTACCTGCTCCTACGTTCCAGCGACGCGCCGACCGGGGCTCCGCTCCTCTGCCCCCCTCCCCGGCCGGCGTCTCCATCCTGACTGTGGGCACCCAGCCGTGACAGCCTTCGGCTTCACGGCCGGGCACCCACTGCGCATGCGCGAGCCGTACTGCGCATGCATGCGCGGCGCGGCTCGCCGCTGATTGGAGAGGCGATCGCATGGGACCTGTCAGTGTCCCATGTGATCGCCTACAGGGAGGGGGCTGGTGTAGGCGATTAAGCTTAATCGCCTACACCAGCCCCTCGGCGGAAGCAGGAAGTGGGACAGGAAGTCCCACTCCTACTGAAGCCCCCACTCCCCCCCCAAAAAAATTACATGCCAAATGTGGCATGTATGGGGGTGAGGAGTGGGATGAGAAGGGGTGATTTTTTTGGGTGGAACACCCCTTTAAGTAGAATCTGAACCATGTCATACTTTGCTGCTGCATATTGCACAATTTCCTAAAGAGACCCTCAACAAACTACATGACACTTGTGCCTGATGAGGCCATTGATGTTCCAGTGGTGGCCCGTGAGCCTGTCCATACAGGCTTGGCCCCCCAAAGCGCACGTGCTGTGTGGCAACAATATGTCTATTATTTTAGGGGTGGGGGCATTACAATGCCAGATCTTGGCTGAATAAATTATTTTTTTGGGAAAGAAAAATTCTAGAAAAAAGGGGGTTGCCATCCAGGGCCCCCTTTGAACAACATTTGTGAAAAAACTCCTGTTCTCTGAAGGCCTCCATTATTTCTGCAAGTCAAAATTAAGCAAAAAAAGCTAATGTCAGTCAAGCCTTTTACTACTAAGCTTTCTCCCCATATCTAACCCACAAACTCATCCACTGATCATAAAGTCCAAAATCGAGTTGCGTATCGTCGTACTGCACGATCGTTTCTTCTGACTTTTTCTACAGACTGTGAACGACGTTCTCACTCACGCAATATCCATTTATAAGTGAAGTAACACCAAGTACGTTTAGGTGAAAACTATACAGTACAAGTAAAGTAAACTACACGTACGTTTGGGTGCGAACTATACGGCACAAGTGCAGTAACAACAAGTACGTTTAGGGGCAAACTATACAGCACGGGGGCAATACAACACATTAGAAGACTGCAGCTAGCACAATTAACTGCCTGACAAATAGCAATAGCTAATCTAGCTCAACTATACAGTGTATGAATATATGTACAACTCCTGGGATGTATATATATCCTCTACACACTGTAAATTTAACTTAACTGACTAGCCTGCCTGCTCTATCTATCTATCTAGTAATAAAGACAGAGGGCCAGATTCACAGAGCGATTACTCCTGTCTATCTCTCGTTAGACTGGAGTACTTTCGAATTACGTGCGTTTTTTCACTAGTCTGAAACCTCAAACCATGAAATTACGGCTGCGGGCTTCAATCCGACTGGTTTACGTGTTCGTACGCCTTCGGATCTACACTGCAATAAAATTGCGGCCGCTGGGTCGAGTTCCCGTCGTTTTCCGCGTCGGGGTATGCAAATGAGCTTTTGCCGACTATCCACGAAATTACGAACGTCTATCGCAATCTCTTACGGCATCTTTAGTCATCTTTTTGCTGCGTAAAACTATACCAGCTTTTTGCTGGTCTAATATTAGACAGCCCATGTTAAGTATGGCCGTCGTTCCCGCGTCGAATATCAACATTTTCCAACGTCTTTTTTTATTTTTGACGTAAAACGTCCGGGAATAGGAATGTCCGTAAACGACGCTACTCAAACAACGAATGACGCATCGACGTTATTTCGCGCAATGCACGGCGGGAAATTTCTGAACGGAGCATGCGCAGTTCGATCGCCGCGGGGACGCGCATAATTTAAATGCTTCACGCCCCCCTAATCGCGTATTTCGATTACACGCCGAGAAATACACTACGCCGCCGTACCGTAAGGGACAAAATCTACCAGGATGCGTCGTACAGCCTGGTAAAATACGGCAGCATAGTGTATCTCTGATACTCTGCGCCAATGTAATTGTATCTGAATCTGGCCCACTGTCTCTCTCTCTCTCTCTCTCTATAGGACTGATCTCTAACACCGCCGCAACACATTACATGAGACCGCCTTGCAGGCTGCCTTTTATAGTGTGGGGTGTGTGCTAAAGCCCTGAGCCATAATTGGCCAAAGCCACCCTGGCCGGATGGCCACGGTCTCATCTAAAGTCCCACAAATCAAACAGATTTTGGATTCAGAATTCAAAATCTCTTTCAGAGTTGATGGCAGTTAACAATCACTGATAGCTTAAAAAAGTCCTAACTATTAGAAATGTATCCTCCTCCTTTCTCATTACTAGGGTTGAAAACAAATGTTAATTCCGATTCTACCATTGATTCGAAAAAATAAAAAAAAAAAAAAAAAATCGAACCATTTTTGACCGATATTCCACTAATATACTGTATGGCCAGCTTAAAGGGTTGTTCCACCCAAATGTAATGTTTATTAAAAGTCAGCAGCTACAAAAAGTGTAGCTGCTGGCTTTTAATAAACATTCACTTACCTTCTCCACGTTCCAGCGACGCGCCGACCGGGGCTCCGCTCCTCTCCCCCCCTCCCCGGCCAGCGTCTTCATTCCGACTGTGGCCACCCAGCCGTGACAGCCTTCGGCTTCACGGGCAGGCACCCACTGCGCATGCGCGAGCCGCACTGCGCATGCGCGCGCGGCTCGCCGCTGATTGGACAGGCGATCGCCTAGGACCTGTCAGTGTCCTAGGCCATCGCCTACAGGGAGGGGCTGCAATAAGGCGATTAAGCCTAATCTCCTTACCAGCCCCTCGGCGGAAGCAGGAAGTGGGACAGGAAGTCCCACTCCTCCTGAAGCCCCCACCCCCCCCCCCCCAAAAAAAATGACATGCCAAATGTGGCATGTAAGTGGGTGTGGAGTGGAACAAGCGGAAGTTCCATTTTTGGGTGGAACTCCACTTTAAGTGACTGTGTGAGTGGTCTGTTGAGAGAAATATATATTTTCTAAGATTAGTTTTGAACTTTTACTTTTGCTAATCTTAGGTCATGTCCCCTTATTCTTCATCTTAGCTTCAAAGTCAAACTACTGCCCTCCTAACCCAATGTGTTCCGGTGAGGTTCCACTTTACAAACATCTTCCTTGTCCCAGCTTACTTTCCCACAATAACAACATGTTTCACAAGTTAAAGTTTGGTGGTGGGCCAACGGATCCTCAATTTTCTAGCTTCACAGGAGCCTGTAAGAAGGCCAACATCAGAGGAATATCCTACTTATACCTGCTTCAGGTTACATGGATGTTGTCCTCTTGGTAACATGAAGAGCTGCATTTTTTACAGCATTTTGTAATTTCCTTTTTTTTTTTTTAGGGTTGACCTCCACTCTAACTTTCACTTTTCATAAAGCAGTACACATGCTTTAAAGAAGTCGATAATCAATGCAATAAAATAAATGTTGAGCCTGGGGTCAGAGTTCAGCAATGGTAGTCGCCATTTCTCTTGTGACAGCATACAAATATTCTATACAGCAGCACCCCTTCTGCCCCCCCCTCTCCCCGATCTCGATCCAGCGATGTTGCACAAGATACTCGGTTGTCCAGGACTCTCCGTCATTGGATGAGAAAGCAGCAAAGCATCACTGGCTACCGCTGCTGTCAAAGTCAGTAAACCAATGAGGGGGGGGGGGGGGGGGGGGCAGGCCATGGCTCCATGCCTGAATGGCCACACAGAGCTGCAGCTTGGGTGCCCCCATAGCAAGCCGCTTTTACACAAAAGAAATTAGACTTTAGTATCACTTTAACCACTTAAAGACCCCTTCACGTCGATATACGTCAGCAGAATGGCACGGCTGGGCACATCAACGTACCTGTACGTTGCCCTTTAAGCCCAGCTGTGGGGTCGCGGGCGTGACCCGGTCCGAAGCTCTGTGACCCGATCGCCGCTGGAGTCCCGCAATCGGTCCCCGGAGCTGAAGAATGGGGAGAGCTGTGTGTAGACACAGCTTCCCCATTCTTCACTGTGGTGGCGTCATCGATCGTGTGATCCCTTTTATAGGGATATACAATCGATGACGTCACACCTACAGCCACACCCCCCTACAGTTGTAAACACACATTAGGTCACACATAACTCCTTCAGCGCCCCCTTGTGGTTAACCCCCCATCTGCAAGTGTCATTTTCACAGTAAACAATGCAATTTAAATGCATTTTTTGCTGTGAAAATGACAATGGTCCCAAAAATTTGTCAAAATTGTCCGACAAAAAAAAAAAAAAAAAAAATCCATGATCGCCGCCATTAGTAGTAAAAAAATAATAATGAATAAACGCTATAAATTTTGCGCAAACCAACCGATAAACGCTTATTGCGATTTGTTTTACCAAAAATAGGTAGGAGAATACATATCGGCTTAAACTGAGGAAAAAAAATGTTTTTTTTATAAATTTTTGGAGGGATATTTATTATAGCAAAAAGTAAAAAATATAGATTTTTTTTTTCAAAATTGTCGCTCTATTTTTGTATATAGCGCAAAAAAATAAAACCCACAGAGGTGATTAAATACCACCAAAAGAAAGCTCTATTTGTGAAGAAAAAAGGACACCAATTTTGTTTGGGAGCCACGTCGCACGACCTCGCACTTGTCAGTTAAATTGACGCAGTGCCGAATCGCAAAAACTGGCCAGGTTCTTCAGCTGCCTAAAGGTCTGGGTCTTAAGTGGTTAAATAAAAGAATACAAAAAAAAAAACGGGGTAAGTTTGAACACATTTGCAAACACATGCGTAAGCTGCAGAGCCACTTCAAAGCACCCCCGTATTATCTGCAGTGCTAACTCTATACATTTGTAAGCGCCTCCATAGTAGAAGCACTTAGAGGCGTGACGCATGTCAAACAAACCTAAAGAAAATTCCCAGCTCAACTTACCGACCTGCCTGCAACAAACCAAATTATCCTGTCTGTCTGTCGATTGGTTGCAGGCTGGTTGGTAAGTTGAGCTGGGAATTTTTTGGTTTTGTTTAACCACTTCCCGCCCGGCCAATAGCAGATTTACGGCCGGGAAGTGGTTATGAAATCGTGACTAGACGTTCTCAAAGGTCTAGCACGATTTCAATGCCACGCGCGCCCGTGGGGGCGCGCAGCGATCGTTGATGCGGGGTGTCAGTCTGACACCCTGCATCACCGATCTCGGTAACGAGTCTCCGGCGGAGGCTCGCTACCACATGATCAGCCGTGTCCAATCATGGCTGATCACGATGTAAACAGGAAGAGCCGTTGATGGCTCTTCCTCACTCGTGTCTGACAGACGCGAGTAGAGGAGAGTCGATCGGCGGCTCTCCTGACGGGGGGTTCACGCTGATTGTTTATCAGCGCAGCCCCCCCTCGTATGCCCACACTGGACCACCAGGGAGTGCCCACACTGGCAGGGCAAAAAAAAAACACAAGATAAAAAAAAAAAAAAATACAGGTAAAAAAAAAAAAAAGATGCCAGTCAGTGCCCACACATGGGCACTGACTGGCAACATATACATCAGTGCCACCCCTCAAAGTCCATCAGTGCCACCCCACAGTGTGCTTCAGTGCCACCCCTCCGTGCCAATACATGCCCAGTGCCCACCTATCAGTGCCCATCTGTGCCACCCATAAGTACCCATCAGTGCCACCCATAAGTACCCATCAGTGCCACCCATAAGTGCCACCCATGAGTGCCATTCTGTGCCGCCTATGAGTTCCCAGTGCCACCTATGAGTGCCCATCAGTGCCACCTATAAGTGCCCATCAGTGCCGCATACCAGCGCCGCCTATCAGTGCCCATCAATGCCACCTCATCGGTGCCCATCAGTACTACCTCATAAGTGCCCATCAGTGCCGCCATATAAGTGCCCGTAATTGAAAGATAAAACATACTTATTTACAAAAAAGTTAACAGAAAAAAATAAAAATGTATTTTTTTTTCTAAATTTTCAGTCTTTTATTAGTTGTTGCGCAAAAAATAAAAACCGCAGAGGTGATCAAATACCACCAAAAGAAAGCTTTTTTTGTGGGGAAAAAAGGACGCAAATTTTGTTTGGGTACAGTGTAGCATGACCGTGCAATTGTCATTCAAAGTGCGACAGTGCTGAAAGCTGAAAATTGGCTTGGGCGGGAAGGTGCGTAAGTGCCTGGTATGGAAGTGGTTAATACCTCTTTACCCAGAGCAGAACCCACCTCCCTTTTCCATCCAGTTACCCCACTTCTCCTCAACACTTTATTGCACTACTATTGCACTGCCTACTCTACATCCAATTAGCCTAGGACTCTAAATTTAATTTGATCCTGTCTCCAGCCTGGGGGACCCTCGTTTCTCCTTCCCACTCCTTTTCTGCTTCTGGGCCGCTTGCTCGCTACTCTGTTCTACTACCACCCCCCTATTGTGCGTGTTTTTTTTTTGTTTGTTTATTGTTTCATTCCTGTTTTTTTTTTTAATTATTTTTCTCACCCCTGTTCTGCGGACAACTCCGCTCCCCCGTGTCTGCCTTAACCTTTGGGTCTCACGCCTCATGCATTACGCACTGACCCCCGGCTGGTGGGTCAGTGTCAGTTTATAATCTATACCCTTATAGTATGCTTTATCATGTACCTTTACGTGAAATAATTTCTTACTGTATGTTTCATGTCCAATCCCCTGCGTGGGAATTTTATCTGGTTTCCTTCTTTTTATATCTCAATAAAAAAAAATACTGTACCGAAAAATAAACCAACTTTTTTTTAAATCTGCTCCAGACTATAAATTAGACACACTGACCGGGGAGGTTTTCCTTCAAGCCGTCTCTTTCCTTCCATCTGCATCTGTACTTTCACCAGATCTGTAGGACTAGCGAAAAACTGACCAATGGCTCCAGCCGTCATTCCTCCTACAACAGACTTCCTGAGATAAAAAAAAAGGACACAAGTAGAATCAGAGAATTGTACTATTCTGGTATTCTCATCTTCTGAATGATACCAAAACTGAGGCTATATAAATAGATGGCAGTGTGCTTCTTGGTTGTAAAAACCACCCTGTCTGAGCCTTACTGCCTTCACGTATTGAAGCACTGGAGGAAAGTTGCATGCACAGAATCACATGATAGGATTCTACAAGTCACATCCAGAAGCCCTGTGAAAAGCCTCTTAAATCTGGGATGCAATCAATTTTGTTCAAGTTATAAACTAAGTGGACCTTCTGCTCTTCATACAGTTAAGGTCACGGCACATTCGTTTCCACCAGCTAGAGGATTGCTATATAAAGCAGGGTAGAGCTCTCCCATTACCACACAATGCTCACTCACTGGTTGGATGAACGAGGAGTTCCTCTGTTGCCGATTTTGCAATGTTTCCATTAGCCAACGAGCAATGACTTGCGTACCCAGCCATCCTGGAAATGGCGCATGGAATCAGGTGAGTAATTTCTCTGCACTTTTCAGCCAGGATCGGGTATTGTCCTTGGACCTCACAATTCTTGGATAGCAATAGAATCTCACTGGCTTAACTAGATGCTCTTTAAAATTGGCTTTGTTTTCAAATTAAATTTGCTTAGCTTAGTCCAATCCTTGACCCAGGCTGAGTTTTGACCCAGGCTGAGTTTTGTGTATCTTGATCCAAGCCACAGCTGCCAGGCTCCAGACAGGAACCTGGCTCAGCCTGTCAGTGAGACACTGAGGCCGCGTACACACGGCAGGGAATGGCAACCAGCCATTCTTCCAGGCGGGCCGTCGAGGAAATAGAGAGCAGCCGCGTACACACGGCAGGGAATCTCGACGGGCAGAACACATCGTTCCGCCCGTCGAGGTTCCCTGCCGGCCGTCGAAATCGGCGACCCGCCCGTCGGGAATGGCAACCAGCCATTCTTCCAGGCGGGCCGTCGAGGAAATAGAGAGCGTGCTCTCTATTTCTGCTCGACGGGCTTCCCGACGGGAAGCTCGCCGAGACCGTACACACGGCCGAGGTCCTCGCTGGAATGCGCATTCCAGCGAGGTTCTCGCTGGTTTTCAGCGAGAACCTCGGCCGTGTGTACGGCGGCAGCGTGCTCTCTATTTCTGCTCGACGGGCTTCCCGACGGGAAGCTCGCCGAGACCGTACACACGGCCGAGGTCCTCGCTGGAATGTGCATTCCAGCGAGGTTCTCGCTGGTTTTCAGCGAGAACCTCGGCCGTGTGTACGGCGGCTGAGAGGCTAAGCCGGACGCTCCCACCCTCTCCACAGCACCCTCTCCACAGCACAGCGCTCCAATGAGTGAGGAGGGGGCAGAGCAGAGAGCAGGGACTGACACCCAAACCCCATACTTCCCTTTTAAAATTCTAGGAGTCCTTTAAAAAAATGGAAGTGGGTTAAATGATGCTTTCACACATATGCAGTTTGCTTTTGATCTGTTCCTGCAGTGCTTTTTGCGGTACGTTGTTGCCAGATTTTTATGTTTTTTTTTTCTAGCCAATTTGTTGTTGCTTTTCTGCAGATTCGTAGACGACGACGGGGCGCAAATACATTCGGGAATCAGCGTATCAGGCTCATTTGCATATTCAACGCAGAAATCGACGGGAACACCACCTAGCGGCCAGTGAAACATTGCAACTTAGATCCGACGGTGTAAGTGACTTACGCAAGTCGGATCGAAGCAAAATCTATGCGTAACTGATTACCTATTTTTGCTCCTGTCTGCGGATCGGATGAACATGGACAGACTGTCCGTGTTCATCCGATCCCCATAGGGGAGAGCGGAGAAAAGACAGGGCGGTCCCTGCACAGTGTGCGGGGACCGCCCTGTCATCCGCCGGCTCAGCGGATGACTGATTACTGATCCACTCCGTGTGAAAGGGGCCTTAGTCTCATGAACTGCATTATTCAACCCACTTTTCCACTGAGCTCAGGGCATCCTGGACCCACCCCAACTTGTGATTGGACAGTGAAAGGTGAAGCAGTACAATGATGAGCTCATCTCTCGGTCACTCTGTTCTATCCTCCTGTCAACATATGAACTGACTGGCTCCTTCCTCTCACACTCCAGTCCGGCTGTACTTGGACTGCAAGGGGCCGATTCTAGGTTAAATTCAAGTACTTAAAACGATGCATTAAGAAATACAGAGCTGCTTTATTATGCATCTTTTATAACCACCTAAAGTTCAGCATTTAGGAGCGTTGCAATGCCCCTAGGCACGAGGAAGCCGTTATCTGTCTATAGGGATGTTATTAGTGGCCACCTAAAAACATAGTGGTGCCAACGGGTGCAAGCCAGTAGTGCCCATTGTGAGCTCCAGCCTTGTCCATACACAACACCTAATCACTCTATAGAAATAGAATGGTCATATACCGGTAATAAAAAATAGAGTTTGAGGATAACCTACCAAAGAGGAAAAACGTTGCTGTCTCCTTTCCCAGATGGGGAGTCTCGAATTTGCTCATAGACCACCATGCGGACTCCGGAGTACACTGTACAAGACAGAAATAAGGAATGTGATCCACAACCATCCAGAAAATTAAAAGGATCAACGGGGAGTAGCCAGGAGCAGAAAATGAATGCCCATTAGAGGGTCACCCATGTCCTTTACACCTTTTACTGCCACCGCCAAATGTATGCATTTGTCTCCCCCCCCCCCCCCCCCCGCTATATTTTTTGGACTCTATATGCTCATTGGTGGCCCGTGGACCATGGACTGGCATAGCAAGTGCCGCTGGGTAGAGGGAGAGGGAAATGAGTGAACGTCTGTTCTCTGATCTCTTCCTGCTTATGACCCAGAAGTGAACAGTCCTAGTGTCACTTTCCCCAACACGTATGGGTAGAGATTAAGCTAATGGAGTGGGATATGCACTCTATTAGGTTTACTGGAGGACAGGTGGGACATCGGGGGTCTTTTAGATCCCTGATGTCTCATTAAAAAGAACCTGTCACTAAATGCACATGTTGGTGGCTCCAAGGTTCAAAAATGATTCTTATTATATAGGATTTATATAGCGCCAACAGTAAGTTTCCCTGAATAAGTGAGCTTTCAAGGATCGCCTAAAGGCAGGCAGCGTAGAGGCTGACTGGAGGATGGGAGAGGCTCTGGAGAAGTCCTGGGAGGCGAGCATGGGAGGAGGTAACAAGGGAGCTAGAGAGAAGGAGGAGTGGAGGAGACGATTTGGGTGATATCTGCAGATGAGGTTGGTGATGTAGCTGGGGGCAAAGTTGTGAATGGCCTTGCATGTTTTTGAAAATGTTGATTACAGTAGGGGGCTTTTAAAGCCTACATGGAAAATATAGGGTACTGAAGTTGGCCCTCATTTCACAGTCACATGCAATTTTAAGGTTTAACTACTTGCCGACCAGCCGCCGTCATATTACTGCGGCAGGTCGGCACTGCTATGCGAGAGCACGTAGCTCTACGTCCTATGTTTTGCGGCCGCCATTACTAGTAAAAAAAAAAATAATAAAAATGCCATAAAACTACCCCCTTTTTTGTAAACGCTATAAATTTTGCGCAAACCAATCAATAAACACTACTTGCGATTTTTTTTAACGAAAAATATGTAGAAGAATACGTATCGGCCTAAACTGAGGAAAAAATTTTTTTTTTTTAGATATTTTTTGGGGATATTTATTATAGCAAAATGTAAAAAATATTGCATTTTTTTCAAAATAGTGGCTCTATTTGTGTTTATAGCGCAAAAAATAAAAACCGCAGAGATGATCAAATACCACCAAAAGAAAGCTCTATTTGTGGGAAAAAAAGGACGCCAATTTTGTTTGGGAGCCACATCGCACGACCGCGCAATTGTCAGTTAAAGCGACGCAGTGCCGAATCACAAAAAGTGCTCTGGTCAGGAAGGGGGTAAATCCTTCCGGGGCTGAAGTGGTTAAGGTTTGGTTATCTATTTACCTGGCGCAACCTTGTCCTTTTTATTCTACCATCAAATTAGGTAATTTATTGTTTGCGTGCCCTGAAATTATCTTTAGTCTAATGGACGTTTTGCATTTCCTTAACCGCTTCAATACTAGGCTTTTATACCACCTCCATACCGGGCCTATTCTGACACTTCTCTCCTACATGTAATAATCATCATTCTTTTGCTAGAAAATTACACAGTACCCCCAAACATTATATATGTTTTTTTTAGCAGACACCCTAGGGAATAAAATGACGGTCATTCCAAAGTTTTATCTTGCACGGTATTTACGCAATTATTTTTCAAACGCTTTTTTTTGTAAAAAAAATTGTTTTATGAATTAAAAAAATAACAAAACACTAAAGTTAGCCCAATTTTTTTGTATTATGTGAAAGATTATGTTACACCGAGTAAATAGAGACCCAACATGTCACGCTTTAATTATGCGCACACTCATGGAATGGCGCCAAACTTCGGTACTTAAAAATCTCCCTAGGCAACGCTTTATTTATTTTTTACAGGTTACAGTTTAGATTTACAGAGGAGATCTAGTGCTAGATTAGTTGCTGGCACTCTAACGCACGCGGCGATACCTCACATGTGTGGTTTAAACGGCGTTTACATATGTCGGCGGGACTTGCGTGTGCGTTCGCTTCTGCACGCGAGCTATCGGGGACAGGGGCGTTTTCATTTTTTTTTTATCTTTTATTATTTTTTTTTACTTATATTTTATTTATTTTTACACTTTTTTTCATTTTTTTTTTTTTTTTTTTTCCACTTTTATTCCTATTACAAGGAATGTAAACATCCCTTGTAATAGGAAATGTGTGTGACAGGTCCTCTTTATGGAGAGATGTGGGGTCAATAAGACCTCACATCTCACCTCCAGGCTGGAAACCATGAGATCGGTGAAAAAAAATTCACCGATCTCATGAATGGTGACTTACAGCCGCAATCGCGGCTTTGTTTACATACGGGGACCCGGGCGTGACGTCATCAGATCGCGCCCGGGTCCTCCGACCGTCATAGAGATGACTGGTGACCATCTGGTCACCAGTCATCTCTATGCTTCCTGCCGCCGCCGACGATTCGTTCTCCGGGCCCCCGAAGGTACAGGTAAGCCCGGAGAAGCACCGGATGGCGGCGGGAGGGGGGGGATGTCCCCTGCCGCGGCCTGTAAGAACGATCAAGCGGCGGAACCGCCGCTATGATCGTTCTTACTTTGTGCAGAATCGCCGGCTGAAGAGATGGATATCTGGATGATGCCTCTGGCTGCAGGCATCGTCCAGATATTCGCCTGCAATACCCAGGCCGTCAATTGACGGCCACTTAGGATGGTAAATCCCATCCCAGGCCGTCAATTGTCTATGGCTGGGTATTGAAGTGGTTAACCATTGCACTAGTATCGTGTGACGTAAAAAATTTGAACTACTACTATTTTATTATCTAGGGCAGGGGTGTCAAACACAATTTCATTGTGGGCCGCATCAGCATTATGATTGTCCTCAAAAGGGCCGGTTGTATCTGTAAGATTAGATGTCCAGCGCATCCCCTCCCCTTACATTAGATGTCAAGAGGCACCCCACCATCAGAAGATGAGTCCCCCCTCTCCCTTACATCACAGTGCACCCCTTTCCTTATGCTGCTGCTGGGAAGAAGCTTGAAATCAGAAAATAGGGGTCTGGAGCAGGACCAGAGGAGGGCTGGAGAGGTGCGAGGGCCACATGAAATGGCCTGGAGGGTCGGATTCGGCCCCCGGCCTTTGCGTTTCGCACCTGTGCTCTAGGTTATCTGATTTCAGAAACTACACGTTTTTACACGGTTTTATGTAATATTCAGCCCTAAGATTTTTTTGTAAACTTGTGAAAAAAAGTCTGTTGGTGAAAGGGTTAAAAGCCAAATATTTATATTGCTTCTAAACAGGGGATCTGTCCAGGCTGTTCTAGTAGATTACTTAGACATTATTTGCTCCATAAACTTGAAGCTTCAGTTAACTTTTTTTATTAGAATGATAAAAGGATTAGGACTTTTTTTTGGCATCTATGTCCCCAATGGGAAGATTAGCCCTTATTATGTTTCCTGGCGACACCCTACTTCTCAAACTGTCCCAAAATATATAACCCCTTCAGAGGACTTTCCAGCTTGTTACCTATGTGGCGATAGACGGCAGGTGTAGCCCCCTGCCAGAGTTTCAGTAAGCCTTCCTCCTGCACTATGCCAACTGCAGTGCGCACCATCCCTCTATAGGGCCCCGCCAGGCCGGCTTCTCCATGCAGCTTCAGCGCCGCTTCTCCTTGGATTTGTAGGCGAGTTTTGGTCAGATCCAGAGGAAAGGTCACTATTGGCAGAGACAAAGAACGTCTATTACCCAAAGCAGACAAAAATAAAAAGGATACAAGTAACAAAAGCCCATTAAACTAAACATAACAAAACCAGCTTTTGCTGCAGTCTTCACCTTCAACCCAGAGATTTCCTGTGAGGTCCTTTTTTCTGCCTCCAGATGTCCTCAATCTGATGGCCAGCATCATTGAATCCAATTCCTCAGAGCCCAAGTTGTCCTGGATTCACAGCACAGCCATTTTAAGGGAGAGGAAGCACAATGATGAACCCATCTATCACTCTGCTCTCTCCTCCTATCGGCATCATTCTTGTGACCACATAACAGATTCTGTTGCTTTTTCCTCTCTCACTCCAGCCGTGTGTTGTATAGGGATAGCAAGAAGCTAATAACATACTTGCATTAAAAAAAAAAAAAAATTAAAGCTGAACTCCAGAGAATAAAAAAAGGAGGTCTAAACCAGGGGTCTTCAAAGTTGTTCAGGAACTACAATTCCCATCATGCCTAGTCATGTCGGTGAATTTCAGTGTTTTACAATGGCTCATGGCCCTGGAGGGACGTAGTTTGAAGATCCCCGGTCTAAACAGACCACTGATGTCTCACCTATGAAACGGAGAAAGGGACTGAGGACATATATTCCTCCATCCCCTTCTCTACAGCCTTAGCTGCACAGATGAATTAATAGTAAGTACCCAGGCCGCCCAGATAGGTTCTATCTGGGCGGCCTGGGTTCGCACATGACCTGCTATTCATTGGGTAAGCTATTCTTGCTATTTATGTTATATACAGTATGCTGTATTGATATTAATATTTGAACCATATTCTGTGTTTCTTACTGTATTTATTCCATAGATTGGCTCTCCTGAGGAAGAGGTTTACTGCGAAACTAGTAGAGACCTTGACCAATCTATAAACTAAAAATCACAGATATCTCTTGGGGGAACCCTGAGCATGTTTCCCCCCCTTTTAAAATGTCAATTGTATATTTGTTTTTACTTGTAATAAACTTTTTTACATCGCTTTGTATATTGTTTTTTTTTTTTTTTTTACAGTATCGAGATAGTCCATTAATTCCTTGGGTGGGAATGCTACAGGGTTACCTTCAGCAACTACTCCCTTGCCCCTACCCAGTGGCGTATCTAGGGTATGGCAGCCATGGCGAGTGCCATGGGCGCCATGGGGAGGGGAGCAGCAAAAGGTTACGCCCTGCATGAAAAAAAAAAACACCCGTCCTCCTGCGACTGCCTCCTGCACTAATGAAGCACTTGGCATTACGGCAGGCGCAGTGCTGGCACAGCAATTGCTAATATTGCTACTTGGCCTGGGGAGGAGAGTGACAGGTGCCCCCCATGACAGCCGATGCACAGTGGCTGCGTTTGATTGGCAAGGTGACTGCAATTGATTGTTTTTTTCAGTTTGTTTGCACCCCCCCCCCCCCCAAAAATTTCAGCACCAGCTGCCAGTGGTCCCCAGTGTGCCTCTCTGTCCTCGTCGCCCTGCGTCCCTCCCTGTCCCTGGTTATCTGAAAGGTTTCAAATGTTTTGACAGGGGCGCAGTTTTAGTGCTTGCCATAGGCACCATTTTCAATAGATACGCCTCTGCCCCTACCCCCTTCTGTTTCTAATTAGTGTCTGGTTAAAGCTTGTAGGAGAAGTTCATTCTCCTCTGACTGTTCTATGAGGATGCATGACCCCTGCCTGGACATTGCTGTTTGGCCCTGTCCCGACTCTCCCAATAATAAAAAAAAAAAAAACCTAGCGATACACACCAAACCGAGCATGTGCAGAGTGCCCACAAGGCTCCATACTATCAGGACATGGATTGGGGACAGTAAAAGGGGAGGATCAGACAACCTTTTACACAATGCAGAGGATTGACCCCTCAGGTTACACAGTGAGTATAACAAGCATGCTTTGCTACATAGACACACAGATTTTACTGATGTGCTTTTAGTTACACTTGAGGCACAATAAACACAGTTTACTATGCTTCAGTGATGAATGAACACAGGAGTGATCACTGAGGAAAGGAAAAAGTTGGTAAATAGGACAATTACCAGCCCACCCACTCTGCATTCTGAAATGACCCCCAAACAGCAAGGGGGTGAGGGGTGGTCCACGAGGGAGGGCACAGACAGTAGAACTGACCCCCCCAGCAGGAAGGCAAGGAGTAGCTGGCAGCCCTGCCGGGGGAGGAGCCACAAGAGGATCCGTGTTAATGACAGGGTCACTTTAAGGTCAGCGCGAGGTCAGAGGTCACAGTGACACTTTCCAGCCCCTCCCCCCATGTATACAGATTACAGGGGTCTTCTATTATGACTTTCCCAGCTCTACAGAACTCCTGCACACTGTCTCTATCATTACCATCGTGCAGCACTACAAGTCTCAGCAATCCCTAAACTTGTGTGGAGCGGTGCCCAGACCACCCCCATACTAACTACACACAGTGGCAGTACCTAGCTCGGCCACGCTGGCGGCACAGGCGGACAGGACGAACTTGCTGAGCCGGGGCCATGAGTCCGGTAGTGTCCTCTCCCTGGGTGTATTCTGGGGGGTCCATGGAGGGTCACCTATGGACCGTGACGTCATGTGTCTAGGAGGATGACGGGAAATGTAGTTCTGGACATGACTTGCTGCATATTCCGCGGCTTACCCGCCCACAGACACGCCCATGTGCCCAGCCCACAATTCTGATTGGTGAGTAGGAATCTCCACTCCTCTCGGCATGTTCCTAGACTTACCCTCCCCGCAGACACGCCAAGTGCCCAACCCACACTTCTGATTGGCTAGTACGTACCTCTTTTCCATCCAATTGGTTGGCCGGGATCTCCCTCTCTTAGACACGCCCCGCTCCTCTGTCATTCGGGAGGTCCCCAGTCCGTGTGGCCCCGCCCCCTCCCTGCTCTGTACTGGCGGTACTCTGTCCGGAGATGACAGGTGTCTGTGGGGAGGATGGAGGAGGATCGGATGATGGAGCTGCGCTCCGCGGTGGGGATCTTACTGGGGCTCCTGGCCGGCTTGTTGGTGAGATGCCTACTGACCAGAACCCGGCAGAATGGACCCCCTCCTCCTCCCTGTATACGGGGATGGATCCCCTGGCTGGGGGCAGCGCTACAGATGGGGAGAGAACCCCTGGAGTTCATCCACAGATCCTGGCAGAAGGTCAGTGTACGGGGAGTACTAATACTACATGGCACAGTATTCCTCACCTACAGGGATGGGTATATGAGGAGTACTACTATTTATCTGACAGATCTGAGTACTAATACTACATGCAGAGTGATTTCTGACCTAGCAGAGCTGAGTACTGGTGCTGCATGCATGGTATTTCCTTACCTCGCAGAGCTAAGTACTGGAGTACCAGTACTACAAGCTGAACCATTTATTATCTGGCAGAGCTGGACACTTCATGAATATTATTCCCTTACCTGGGTAAAGCAGAGTACTGACATCCCAGTATCAAATGCAGAGTATTTATCTGGCAGAGCTGGGTACTGGAGTACTGGTACTGCATGCAGAATAACTTCATACATGGAAGAGCTCGGCACTGATGTACCAGTACTGCATGCAGGGTATCTCTTTCCTGGCAGAGATAAGTATTTATTTATCTGGAAAGGCTGGGTACTGGTACTACATGCAGAATAGTTTTTTAACATGGCAGAGCTGAGTACTTGAGTACCAGTACTGCATGCAGAATATTTCTTACTTAGCAGAGCAGAGTACTGGTGCTGCATACAGAGGGCCAGATTCTCAGCGGCGATACGACGGAGTATCTCAGATACCCCGTCGTATCGCCTTTTTTTTTGCCTCGTATCTATGCGCGTGATGCTTAGCATCACTTTGGCATAGATACGCTTCTACATCCGACAAGTGTAAAACCATTACACTTGCGGATCGTAGTTGTAATGACAACTCCGGCCACTAGGTAGCCTTTACATTGTTTTCTCATTTGCCTATGCAAATGAGGCTAGTACGCCGATTCCCGATCGCTTTTACGCCGCCCCGTCGTCGCGTACGTCGTTTTCGTCCGCGTAAGGTTACCCCAGCATCTATGTGGAGTAACCTTACGAAGTTCCGTCGGATGCCGTTGGGTGCCGTCGGATGCCATGTTAAGTATGGCGTCGGGTCAGCGTCGGCTTTTTCCGTCACTTACGTCGTTTTACTAACTCGTTCGCGAATAGGGATTTGCGTAAATGACGCTCACGTCGTTTTGACGTCGGTTTCAACAACGCTTTCCGACGTGAGCTGGAGCATGCGCACTGGGCCTTTTCCCCGGCCGGCGCATGCGCAGTTCGTTTGACGCGGGGGCGCGCTTCATTTAAATACAAGCCGCCTCATTTGAATTACGCGGGCTTACGCTGGGTCATTTTCGCTACGCCAACGCAAACGACGGAGCAAAAGCTTAGGGAATACGGCACTTGCTCTAGTACGATGCGGCGGCGTAGTGTAAATGGCTTACGATACGCCGGCGAATTTCTTAGAGAATCTGGCCCAGAGTTTTTATCTGGCAGAGCTGGAGTACTGGCACTACATGCAGACTCATTTTTTACATGGCATAGATGGCCATTGTAGTACTAGTAGACCTGTGTAGTTCGCTTTGTTCCAAATTGAAAACAATTGACAAATTAATTGTTATTTTGATGTATCCAAATTGCAGTAACAAATCGAAAATAAGAAAACAACATTTTGGACAAAGATCAAATCGTTTTCTAATCAAATTTGAATCCTATTTGAATTGTTCTCGATTAGAATTTTCGAAGAACATAAAGGAATATAATAGAAAATAAAATATTAGGATATAATAGAGTAAAACAGAATAGAAAATAAAAGAAAAGGGGGGGAAAAGGAATAGAATAAAACAATCTTCTGAAAATCACATTTTAAATAGAATACATTTGAATACAGTAGAAAAGAATATAACCTTCTTCCGAAATTCAAATTTTGAACATAATAGAGTAAAACAGAACAGAATAGAATAGAAAATATAATAATAGAATTGGTAAATGGGGAATATTACTGCGCTGCCTGGGTGAAAGTGGCAAAAAAACTGCCGACACAAACAAAAAGTGTATGAAAAACCGCAGGCAATTTTTGACAAGACCTTTATTAAAAATAATAATGTCCTCCATGGTAGCTCCAACATCAATCAAGATGGCCGACTCGATGAAAAAAACGAAACCCTCTCCCCCGCTGATAAAGGCCCCCCCCCCCCCCCCCCGTT
The DNA here is from genome assembly GCA_029574335.1 of Rana kukunoris. Classification (NCBI taxonomy): domain Eukaryota; kingdom Metazoa; phylum Chordata; class Amphibia; order Anura; family Ranidae; genus Rana; species Rana kukunoris. The sequence goes on along the minus strand of CM056052.1, from coordinate 62,181,659 downwards.
TCCTGGCCTGCCAGGCTGCATGCTCAGATAGAGGGTCTGGTATGGATTTGTGTTTTATTTTATTTACATTTTTTTATTTGGCGTGGGATTTCACTTCAAAATCCATATCGGACCTATTTGCATTGAAATTTGACCTCTGAGCACATTTTGTGTCACAAGATCAGTGGAGATGGATGATTCGACTTGGATGCGACTTCTATTATATTCTTTAGGCTGAAAGTCCAACCAAAGTAGTGCAGGAAACGTTTTAAAAGTTAAGACACCTCTAACCCCTTTCACACTGGAGGCATTTTTCAGGCGCTGAAGGGCTTAAAATAGCGCCTGTAAAGTGCCTCCCCTGCAGCCCCAGTGTGAGGCCGCATACACACATCCGAGAACCTCGTCGGGCTAAACTCATCGTTCCGCCCGACGAGGTTCCCGATGAGCGGTCGGAAAAGCTTGTCGAGCCAAAGTCCTCATTGAACAACGAGGAAAAAGAGAGCGTGCTCTCTTTTTTGGCTCGACGAGCTTCTCGACGGGACGCTCTTTGGAAGTGTACACACGACCGAGCTTCTCGGCAGAATCCCGCGAGAAGCTCGCTGGGAGACATATACTGCCGAGAAGCTCGGTCGTGTGTACGGGGCCTGAGAGCCCGAGTGCTTTCACACAGGGGCAGTGCGCTTGCAGGAGGTTAGAAAAAACTCCTGCAAGCAGCATCTTTGGAGCGGTGTATTAAAATTAAAATGAATGGGCACCTCTGCCGAATCGCCTGCAAAGCGTTTCGTCATCCGCGCTTTTCGGGCGCATTTAACCCTTTCTTCGGCCACTAAAAGTGCCCCGCTAGTTTCCAAAAAGCAGCGCTAAAATGACGGCAAAGCGCTGCTAAAACGAGCGGCTTTCTAATGCTAAAGCGGCCTGCTGTAAGTATGAAAGGGCTCTAATAGGGAAATATTGAATTTGAAATGCCATGCGACATGTGCGTTCTGGTGCTTGTTGCACCAGTGTGAACTAGCCCTAAGGCCCCTTTCACACTGAGGCGCTTTGCAGGCACTATAGTGTTAAAAATAGTGCCCGCAAAGCGCCCTGAAACAGCGGCTCCATCCACTCCATCCAGCCCTAGTTCTTTCACAGTGGAGCGGTGCGCTTGCAGGGGGTCAGAAAAAGTCCTGCTAGCAGCTTATTTGGAGCACATTAGGAGTGGTGAACTCATCTCTCCTAAAGCGCCCCTGCCCATTGAAATCAATGGGCAGAACCGCCAGCAAAGCGGTGCTTTTCAGGCGCTTTTAACCCTTTTTCTTCCCGCTAGTTAAAATAGCGGCTGAAAAACACAGCAAAAACGATAGTAAAGCAACGCTAAAAATAATGGCGTTTTACCGCCGGCGCCTGAGCGCTTTCAGTGTGAAAGCAGCCTAAGTCTGTTTCTGCTTTTGTGCTCTTGCTCGTTTCTGAATAGACTCATTTCTGTAGTTACCGTATTTATCAGCATATAACACGCACCCTAACTTTAAGGCTTAATTTCCACTGGTGTTTTTACAGCCTCTTTTCTGAGCATTTTTTACAGCTTAAAAACGCCTGTCCATGTTTTTTTTGGAGCTGGATCTTTAAAAACGACGCGGCCGCGTTTTTGAGCTTTTATGCAAGTTTTTGAGCGTTTTTTAATGTCTGGCGTTTTTACAGCTCTATTGCTGGAGCTTCAGAACGCACTGGTCCCGCGTTTTTTTTGCAGCTTAGCCATCTACAGCTCAAAAACGTCATGGTGGGCATGAGGTCATAGACTAACATGGACAGGCGTTTTTAAGCTGCAAAAAACGCTCAGAAAAGTGGCTGTAAAAACGCCAGTGGAAATGAGCCCTAAGAGGGAAGTTTCAGGAAGAAAAACTTTCCACAGCCCCCTGCGTATAACACGCAGGCACAGTTTACCCTCTATTTTCACGGTAAAAAAAGTGAGTGTTATACGCCAATAAATACAGTTTCTGTTTCTGTCTTTACAGAGAGAAGGGCAGTAGGTTTGAATTGGTGCTCATGTGACCAGACATTGCTTTCCAGCTTGCAGCTCTACCTTGTTCTTTTTCTAAGGTCTCCATATTCTGAAAGGCATTGTGCGTCTCTGGGAAATAATTAACCTACTTCACCTATGTGCTGCTGTTTTTCCCAGAAAAAAAAAAGGTAGCATGTTCATGAATGTGATAAAGGGTGGAAACTCAGCGCCAAGTGAATAAATATATAGTAGTAAAGTAGTTTCAGGAAAAAAACTTTCCACAGCCTCCTGCGTATAACACGCAGGCACAGTTTACCCTCTATTTTCAGGGTAAAACAGTGAGCGTTATACGACAATAAATACAGTAATAAAAATAACAATGAAAATCATAGGACTGCACTCCTGAAGTCACTAATCCTTATCAAATATGCACAAAACATTATCAAACAACATATGATTAAAAAATATTGTGAAATTTTAATTAGTGCAAATAATATTCAGTTCCAATCTTAAAGCAGAGGTTCACCCTAAATATAGTCTTTCCCATGTGATCCAGCATACTGGCGTCAGCGCCAGTATGCTGTTTTTATTTTTTTTTAAATCCCCCACTTACTGTGTAATCTTTATTTTTAATTTCTTTCCCCCGCGGCGGATGGCGCCTGTATTGCCCGATTTTAGCCGATTTTGGACTCAGGTTTTTCCGGTGCAATGCGGCGCCTATTTCTCCGAGTCCTATTTCGTCTTTTTTCGGAGGGCATGACGCGCCATAGCCGTAGGACTCGGAGAAATACGGCGCCTGCACAGTCAGCTCCTAGGTCTGTGTGAAGGCGCGGCATTGCGCCAGAAATACCCGAGTCCTAATTCGGGTATTTTCGGAAGCCGTGACGCGCTATACAGGCGCCATCCACCACGGGGAAAATAAATAAAAAATAAAGATTACACAGTAAGTGGGGGATTTAAAAGAAAAAACAGCATACTGGCGCTGACGCCAGTATGCTGGATCACATGAGAAAGACTATATTTAGGGTGAACCTCCTCTTTAACCACTTCAGCCCCGAGCCTGTTTTTCAGATTCGGTGCTTACGAGACTAAAACAGTTTTTTTTGCTAGAAAATTATTTAAAACCCACAAACATTATATATATATATATTTTTTTCTAACACCCTAGAGAATAAAATGGCGGTCATTGCAATACTTTTTCTCACACCGTATTTGCGCAGCGGTCTTACAAGCGCACTTTTTTTGGAAAAAATTCACTTTCTTGAATTAAAAAAAAAGACAACAATAAATTTGGCCCAATTTTTTTATATATTGTGAAAGATAATGTTACGCCGAGTAAAATGATACCCAACATGTCACGCTTAAAAATTGCGCCCGCTCGTGGCATGGCGTCAAACTTTTACCCTTAAAAATCTCGATAGGCGACGTTTAAAAAATTCTACAGGTTGCATTTTTTGAGGAGGTCTAGGGCTAGAATTATTGCTCTCGCTCTAACGATCGCCGCGATACCTCACTTGTGTGGTTTAAAAACCGTTTTCATATGCGGGCGCTACTCGCGTATGCGTTTGCTTCTGCGCGCGAGCTCGTCGGGACGGGGCACTTTAAAAAAAAATTTTTTTGGTTTTCGTTTTTATTTCTATTTATTTTATAATGTTTAACACTGAAAAAAAAAAAAATTATCACTTTTATTCCTATTACAAGGAATGTAAACATCCCTTGTAATAGAAAAAAGCATGACAGGTCCTCTTATATATGAGATCTGGGGTCAAAAAGACCTCAAATCTCATATTCAGGCTTAAATGCAAAAAAAAAAAAGTCAAAATGTAAACAAATTAAATGTCTCTTTAAGAGGCTGGGCGGAAATGACGTTTTGACGTCACTTCCGCCCAGCAGAGGTATGGGGACGGCTGAGGGACATTTTTTCCCTCAGTCGCATCCCCGGACAGCCAGCAACAGGACCCGATCGCCTCCGCCGCTACCGACGGCTACGGTAAGCGGCGGAGGGCGCGGGAGAGCGGCGGGAGGGGGGGGCACCCTCTCCCGCCGCCGGTAACGGCGATCTCGCGGCGAATCCGCCGCGATGACCGCCGTTATCGTTAACAGGACCGCCCCACGAAGAGATGGATATCTCGGTTGTGGCAGCAGCTGCTGCCGTTACCGAGATATCCATCTTCAAAAAAATGACGTCTTTGGACGTGGGGCCGGTCAGAAGTGGTTAAAGAGGAGTTCCACCCAAAAATGGAACTTCCTCTTAATCCACTCCTCACCCCCATACATGCCACATTTGGCATGTAATTTTTTTTGGGGGGGAGTGGGGGCTTCAGTAGGAGTGGGACTTCCTGTCCCACTTCCTGCTTCCGCCGAGGGGCTGATAAGGCGAGAGGCGTAATCGCCTTATTTCAGCCCCTCCCTGTAGGCGATGGCCTAGGACACTGACAGGTCCTAGGCAATCGCTTGTCCAATCAGCGACGAGCCGCGCCGCATGCGCAGTGCGGCTCGCGCATGCGCAGTGGGTGCCCGGCCGTGAAGCCGAAGGCTGTCACGGCTGGGTGCCCACAGTCGGGATGGAGACGCCGACTGGGGAAGGGGGGAGAGGAGCGGAGCCCCGGTCGGCGCATCGCTGGAATGCAGGAGCAGGTAAGTGAGTGTTTATTAAAAGCCATCAGCTACACTTTTTGTAGCTGCTGACTTTTAATAAACACATTTTTTGGCTGGAACACCCCTTTAAGCACAAAAAAATATTATAATAATAAATCAAAGTCCATAAAATACCAAACGTTCATTCCGTGCTTTCTGTAATAGAGAAGTGATCCTTCACCCAACTTGAATAAACACCCAAAGTGACTGGATAAGTAATCTGCTTACCAGAGCACATTGACTCCTTTACTCAAAAAGAGAGTCAATGAGAGCTTATACAGGATAATGCCTGCTCACATAGGCTGAAATGGAGATATTAGCAGAGGTGTATTTAGGTTTTGTGCTGCCCTAGGCCTGACTAAACTTGCGCACCCTCTAATTTAAATATGACCCACCCCTTCCTGTCAAAGCCACATCCCTGTCATATTCATGGGAAGAGGACAGAGGAACGCCCTGGGAGAAGGGCAGAGGAACGCCCTGGGAGAAGGGCAGAGGGACGCCCTGGGAGAAGGGCAGAGGGACGCCCTGGGAGAAGGACAGAGGGACGCCCTGGGAGAAGGGCAGAGGGACGCCCTGGGAGGAGGACAGAGGGACGCCCTGGGAGAAGGGCAGAGGGACGCCCTGGGAGAAGGGCAGAGGGACGCCCTGGGAGAAGGACAGAGGGACGCCCTGGGAGGAGGACAGAGGGACGCCCTGGGAGGAGGACAGAGGGACGCCCTGGGAGGAGGACAGAGGGACGCCCTGGGAGGAGGACAGAGGGACGCCCTGGGAGGAGGACAGAGGGACGCCCTGGGAGGAGGACAGAGGGACGCCCTGGGAGGAGGACAGAGGGACGCCCTGGGAGGAGGACAGAGGGACGCCCTGGGAGGAGGACAGAGGGACGCCCTGGGAGGAGGACAGAGGGACGCCCTGGGAGGAGGAGAGAGGGACGCCCTGGGAGGAGGAGAGAGGGACGCCCTGGGAGGAGGACAGAGGGACGCCCTGGGAGGAGGAGAGAGGGACGCCATGGGAAGCGGACAGAGGGCCGCCCCCCACATAGTGCCGCCCTAGGCCTGGGCCTTGTTGGCCTAGGCCAGAATACATCCCTGGATATTAGGCGACTTCCTCCTTAAAGCACTCGGCCGGATATATGAAATAACAATGGAAACATCCATAGCGTAATTTTGTTTATTAAAAAATGAGAAAATATAAAACTTAGCCAAATGGCTACTCACATATAGAAGTGCCTATCCCGGCACTGGGGCTGCTGTCTCGAATCGGTAGTCTGGGGATCTGGCGTGCTCCCACTGCACTCTGTCCGTGGCCTGGTCACGCTATGTATGTCATTTCCGGCCCTGCGGTGGGAGCACGGCAGATCCCCAGACTACCGATTAGAGCCAGCAGCCCCAGTGGCGGGATGGGCACTTTTAAATGTAAGTAGCCATTTGGCTAAGTTTTATCTTTGCTAATTTTTTAATAAACGAAATTACGCTATCGATGTTTCCATTGTTATTTCATATCCGGCCGAGACCTTTAGACCCCTTTCACACTGAGGAGTTTTTCAGGCGGTGATGTGATCTCTGCTTTCTGCGTTTTTTTTCAACCGCCGCTGAGGAGAAATCACATCACATAGTAAGTCTGCACAACACTACACTGACACCAGTACACGCAGGCACATTAACCCCTTCCGATCACCCCACCCCCCTGTCACAGTGTCACTGAATGCAGTGTACTGTTCACTGCATTTAGTGTCAGTGTGACAGTTAGTGTGACAGGCAGTTAGTGTTGGGTTCAGGGTAGCCCCCGTACCCCCCCTAATAAAGTTTTAACCGCTTGATCCCCGCCCTAGTTAACCCTTTCACTCCCTATTGCCAGTGTCACTAAGCGATCATTTTTCTGATCGCTGTATTAGTGTCGCTGTTCCCGCTAGGTAGCTATTTTTTTTTTTTATTGCGATTTTTTTTTTTTACTAAAGACATGTGGCTAAATACATTTTGGCCTAAATGTCTGACTACAATTTAGTTTATTTGATTTTTCCTATAACAAAAAGTAAAAAATATTGTTTTTTTTTCAAAAATTTTGCTGTATTTTTGTATATAGCGCAAAAAATAAAAATCGCAGAGGTGATCAAATACCACCAAAAGAAATCTCTATTTGTGGGAAGAAAAGGACGTAAATTTTGTTTGGGAGCCACGTCGCACGACCACGCAATTGTCTGTTAAAGCGACGCAGTGCCGAATTGTAAAAACCCCTTGGGTCATTTAGCAGCATATTGGTCCGGTCCTTAAGTGGTTAAATGGCGCAGACTCAAGTGACCACTTGGTATTTTTCCAGCTGTCACTCTTCTATTTTTCATTCCATAAATTAATAACATTTATTATTTTGAAATACATTTTTATCAGGCTCCACTAGCCCACTGGCTAATGTAGGAATCTGACCCAAAGTTGACTGATATCTCTGATTGTATTGGACTTGTACCAGGTGCTCAGGGCCATGAGATGGCTTCGAATAAAATGACCATGTAAAAGTTCAAAGTTTGTGTCCGAGGGTTTACACATTCCAAACTTTTTTATTATGCAAAATCCAGTGTTTTTGCTTTCTGTAGCTCCTAATAAATCAAGTTGTGAAGGTAAGGTTTAGCTACTGTAACATGGGTAGGCTTTTGAGCAGATTTGAGTTGGTGTGTTATATTTTTATATATATATTTTATATATATATATATATATATATATATATATATATATATATATATATATATATATATATATATATATATATATATATATATATATATATATACACATGCACTATATTACCAAACGTATTGTGACGCTTGCCTTGCATGCACATGAACATTAATGGCATCCCAGCCTTAGCCTGTAGGGTTTAACCACTTGCTTACTGGGCACATAAACCCCCTTCGTGCCCAGGCGAAATTTCAGCTTCCGACACTGCGTCGCTTCAACTGACAATTGCGCGGTCGTGCGACGTGGCACCCAAACAAAATTGGCGTCCTTTTTTTCCCCACAAATAGAGCTTTCTTTTGGTGGTATTTGATCGCCCGTGCGGTTTTTATTTTTTGCGTTATAATGAAAAAAAAGAGCGACAATTTAAAAATATATATATATTTTTTACTTGTTGCTATAATAAATATCCCATTTTTTTTTTTCTCAGTTAAGGTCGATACGTATTCTTCTACGTATTTTTGTAAAAAAAAAAAAAAAAATCACAATAAGTGACTGCTTTGCGCAAAAGTTATAGCACCTACAAAATAGGGGACATAACTATGATTTTTTTTTTATATTTTTTTTTTACTAGTAATGGCGGCGATCTGCGATTTTTATTGGGACTGCGATATTGCGACGGACACATCGGACACTTTTGACACATTTTTGGCGCCATTCACATTTATACAGCGACCAGTGCTATAAAAATGCACTAATTACTGTATAAATGTGACTGGCATTGAAGGGGGTTAACACTAGGGGGTGAGGAAGGGGTTAAATGTATTGCCTGGGTGTGTTCTAACTGTGTGGGGGGAGGGGGGTGACTGGGGGAGGTGACCGATGCTGTCTCCCTATGTACAAGAGAAACAGCATCTGTCACCTCACTGACAGGACGTGAAGCTCTGTGTTTACACTCAGAGCTCCACGTCCCTGCTGTCTCACCGACGATCGCGTGTACCTGACGGACATCGCGGCCGCCGGGTACACGCATCGGATCCTCGGTGATGCGTCGGGACTGTTTTTCCCCGCCGCGCGCCACGGGGATTTACAAGCAAATCACGTCCAAAGACGTGACCCCGGCGCCTCAGGTCCGCGCTGTTCACGTATTCTGTTAATAGCGCGGACCTGAAGAGGTTAAAGTGGTTGTAAACCCACTTTTGTCATTTACCCCTACAGGTAAGCCTACATTAAGGCTTACCTGTAGGTGTTAGCAATATCTCTTTAGCCTGCACTGTTTAGGAGATATTCTCCAATGACAGGCACAGCTGAGCGCAGGCGCACTAACAGTAGCCGTGCGAAACACGGCAATGTGCGCAGGAGTGACGTCATCGCCACTCTGGCCAATCACATCGCCGGAGCGGCGATTACAAGAAGAAGATCGACAGAGACATGGCGGCAGAGGGCACAGAGGAGAACTTGGGGGTCTCCATTCTCAGGTAAGTCAATCATAAAAAGCTAGTATGCTGTGCATACTAGCTTATTCTGACTTTATCTTGCAGGGTATTAAAAAAACAACAACTAAGGAACAAGGGTTTACTTCCTCTTTAATATTCTTTTATTATTGAATTGGCCCACCCTTTGCAGCTATTAGAACTTCAACTATTCTGGAAAGGCTTTACACATGGTTTAAGAGTGTGTCTATGGCAATGTTTGACCATTCTTCCAGAAGCAATTTGTGAGGTCAGGCACTGATGTTGGATGAGAAGGCCTCACTCACAGTCTCTGTTCATTCCAAAGGTGTTTTATTAGGTTGAGGTCAGGACAGGTGCAGGCCAATCAAGTTCCTCCACCGCTCATCCATGTCTTTATGGACCTTGCTTTGTGCACTAGTGTAGAGTCATATCAGAACAGGAAAGGACCATCCGCAAACTGTTACCATAAAGTTGGGAGCGTGAAATTGCCCAAAATGTTTTAGTATGCCAACGCTTAGGGTTCCCTTCACTAGAACTAAGGGCCAAGCCGAACCTTTGAAAACAACCCCCACATCAAATTCTGGCATCTGGCAACTTCTGGTCTTTGGCGCCAAACACACACACATGTTTCACGCAGTTGGCGGGAACTCCTCCCTTTTTTTTTCACTTTTGGCACGTAACTCGCAGGCTTTTCCTTTCCTGGCTCCGACCATGGCCTACACAGGTGGCGAAGTGATCTTTACCCTTAACCCCTTCTCAGGGCCGATCCTAGGGTCACAGGCGCCTGGGTGCAGAAATATTTCTGGCGCCCCCACAAAGGGGGCGTGGTCATCTTACCAACTCCTCCCCTTTACACATGTTTCTATGGCAATGACTCAAACACAGAGATGCTCCTCTAAGAAGTATTTCTTGCCCTGGGATCCTCCCATGATCTTTTAACAATAAAGAAAATACTGGAAGAGCGTACACTAATGAGACCTGGAGGGGAACCTCTCTGATACTGTTAGAAAGTGCCCCAAAACATAGTACAGGAGATGGTCAGACTGTAGACATGATACAAGAGATGGTCAGAGACTGCAATCATAGTACAGGAGAGGATCAGAGAGTGTAGACCATGGGTCTTCAAACTACGGCCCTCCAGTTGTTCAGGAACTACAATTCCCATAATGTCTATTTATGTCTGTGAATGTCAGTGTGTTACAATGCCTCATGGGATGTGTAGTTCTACAACAGCTGGGGGGCGGTAGTTTGAGGATCCCTGGTGTAGACATATTAAAAGGAGACAGTCAGTGACTAGAGATATAATACAGGAGATGGTCAGAGACTGCAGACATGATACAAGAGATGGTCAGAGACTGCAATCATAGTACAGGAGATGGTCAGAGACTGCAGACATATTACAGGAGACGGTCAGGGACTGGAGAAATAATACAGGAGACAGTCAGAGACTGCAGATATAATACAGTAGATGGTCAGAGACTGCAGTTCCTATTGGCATAAGTAGATAATGGCCGATCGGCTCTCACCTGACCCAGCGATACAGCAACAACGGTTCCTCTGATCAGGAGTCAGCTCACTCTGAATTGCCCATGGATACTCCTCTGGGTAGAGCCCAGATCTGTATTCTGGCAATGACTCCATTCCTTTCTCCGCCAGGGATGGCACTAGGCTGTGTGGCTTTCCCTCTGGTGGCGCACGGCAGCGGGGTTCTCTCTCTTATGGTGTTCTCTCAGCACTGTCCTGTCCCTCTGGAGTCCTTGGTGCACTTCCCTGAAAGCTTTCCTGGGGTCCTGGCTCATTCTCTCTCTCCCATTCAGTTGAACATGCTGTGTGGGCTGCAGCTTCTTTGTTAGGCCTCGTACACGATCAAATCTGTCTGCTGGAAACGGTCTGCTAGACCGTTTCAGCAGACAGATTCGATCGTGTGTACGGGCGAGCCGACGGATTTGGCCACCTGACAGATTTCAAAGCATGCTTTGAAATCTATCGGGTGGGAACCCGTCCGCCCGACATGTCTGCTGGTTAGTACACTTACCAGCAGACATGTCGTCTCGCACCGGCGCCGAATGATTTTGGCGCATGCGCGGAAGTGTTTTACTGGCGGCTGTCTACTGGCGGCGATTTTGGTTTGCTCGTGTGTACACGCGAGCAAACCAAAATGACAGCAGACCGATTTGTTCAAATCGGTCGGACAGACCAATTTTAACAAATCTATTGCCTCGTGTGTACGAGGCCTTACAGTGGGGTTGCCAGTCCTCAAACTACAAGTCCCACAATCCACTTCTCTGCTCCTTTTTCTAATCTATTCCTTCCCTGGCCAATATAAAGGCGGGACAAAACATAAAGGGTGGCTGTGCTGGCAAGCGCCGCTCACTAGTACAGCATTGCACGCAAAGAGAAGGAGGAGAGGGAGTGGAAGGAGGAATGAAGAGCCCGCAGCTGCAGTGGCGTCATTAGGGTTGTTGTCACCCGTTGAGGTAAAACATGGTGTCACCCCTGTTCCTCCACCTATAGTTGCCCCTCAGTACAGACCCCCTCCACTAAGTATAGACCCCCTCCATCAGTGCAGACTCCTAACTAAGTATAAACCCCCCCCATCAGTACAGACCCCCCAGGACAAACCACCCCCCATTAGTACAGACCCCCCAGGACAAACTATCCCCCTCAATTAGTACAGACCCTCCTCTATTAGTACAGACCCCCTCAGGACAAACCACCCCCTCCATTAGTACAGACCCCCAGGAAAAACACCCCCCTATTAGTACAGACCCACTTCCAGTGGTACAGACCCCCAGGACAAACCAATCCCCCTCCATTAGTACAAACTCCCCATGACAAACCCCCAGGACAAACACCCCATTAGTACAGACTCCCCCGAGGACAAACCCCCCTATTAGTACAGACTCCCACAGGACAAACCCCCCCATTAGTGCAGACTCCCCCAGGACAAACCCCCCCATTAGTATAGACTCCCCCCAGGACAACCCCCCCTCCATTAGTACAGACCTCCCTCAGGACAAACCACCCCCCAGTAGTTCAGACCCCTCCGGACAACCCCCCTCCATTAGTACAGACCCCCAGGACAAACCACCCCTCCATTAGTACAGACCCAACCAGGACAAACTCCTCATTAGAACAGACCCCAGAAAAACCCCCAGGATAACCCCCCATTAGTGCATACCCCCAAGACAAGCCCCCCATTAGTACAGACCCCCCAGGACAAACTACCCCATTAGTACAGATCCCGCTCAGGACAAATTACCCCATTAGTGCAGACCCCCCAGGACAAACCCCCCCCCCTATTAGTACCGACCCCCCAGGACAAACCAACACATTAGTGCAGACCCACCCAGGACAAACCCCCCCCATTAGTACAGACCCCCAGGACAAACCCCTCCATTAGTACAAACTCCCCCCATTAGTACAAACTCCCCCCATTAGTACAGACCCCCCAGGACAACCCCCCCTCATTAGTACAGACCCCAGGGACAAACCCCCCTCCCCCATTAGTACAGACTCCCCCCAGGAAAAAAAACGCCCCCTAGATTACTACAGACCCCCCCCCAGGACAACCCCCCCTCATTAGTGCAGACCCCAGGGACAAACTCCCCCTCCCCCATTAGTACAGACTCCCCCCAGGAAAAAAAAACGCCCCCTACATTACTACAGACCCCCCCAGGACAACCCCCCACCTCCATAACAGTACGCACAAACACACTGTCCATCATGCATGCCCGACACTGCTCCTCTCTGTGTCATGAGGGGACTCCTGTCTGCGGCGATCTGTGATCCACCCGGGCGGCAGCTGCAGAGGAGGGGACAGTGTGCAGCCGCGCCGCCCGGGTGGATCACAGATCGCCGCAGACAGGAGGTTTTTTTTGACACACACAGAGAGGAGCAGTGTCAGGCATTATGGACCGCCCACTCAGCGACGTCACTCTCCACACAGACAGCCGCTCCGATCTCCGGACTCTTCACTCCCCTCTCTAACAGGAGGAGGAAGGGGGGACACGGACAGCCCAGCCGTATAGGACAAATACAGCAGCGGCGGCGTCGGTGGGGAGAGCCACCCGGCGCCACTCTACACAAACAAGCAGAGGGATTTGAGACAGGCACTCTGGCGCTTCAGCGCCCCCGCCTCTGTGGCGCCTGGGTGCACTGCACCCTGTGCACCCCGGGTAGGATCGGCCCTGCCCCTTCTCTCTTTTAAAGCACAGTCCAACACTTTCTTCATGGCAGACTCGCAATAAAGTAAAAGCACATTAATCCAGTTGTCAGAGGCAACGGCAAAAATCCCGGACGAGCCCTCACGTGTAGCACCACCCCTACCCCTACCTCTAAGTTTGTTTTCAGGGGAAGAAAGTCTGAAGAAATTGCAATGTCCACACAAGATGTAAAACCTTTAATTGTTAGGTTTTATTTTTGCTGCATAAAACTTGTGAAGAAAGCGGAGAGTATAGAGAGAAGGGGAAGGTTCAGGTACGCGGTACAGCATGCACAAAAATAGCTCAGTTCTGGTATTTGCCACTCTCTCTTGAGTTGGTATTGCTCACCCGGATAGACCCCTCTCACATGGCCCTAGCCGGAATGATGCACGGACAGTATGAGAACAGTCTCTGCCACAGACCGTCTAAAAGCGAAAGATGGATAACCAGGAATGCTCTGCCACAGGATTTGAGTCCAGAACTTCCACCCTTACAGTAAAAGAGCCTTTAAGCCGACCTGGCGGACTGTAAGACTAAAGGAGTAGAGGATCCCTTGTTAATGAAGTCACCAGGCCTATCCCAAGACATCAGCTTGCTTTGCTTGGTCTTCTCCAGGGCAGGTCCTCCCCGGTCTCCTTCGTTAAGCACCTTCCTTCACTTGGACGGACAGCTTGGGATCCCCTTCAGAATCATAGGCCCCAGCCAGCATAGCTGGGCCTACTCAATAGAGATCTAGCCTGGGACCAACGTAGTCCCGGGGTTGGAATCACACACACATACCTCGCGCCAGGAGGACCATGAGACGAAGAACCCTTAAGTATTCCTTCCCCTCATGCACAGCAGGGCCACCCTCCCACTGGGCTGGGCTGCTGCTGAGAAGGGTTACTCAACATACCATGGCTTGCTTGTGTTCCAACATGGGCCTGAGGTGGTAATGCCACCTACAGACAACAGGGTAAAATCCTATCAAGCATCGCCATAGTCAGAGCAGAGGCTAATTTGAATAAGATTCAACAAAGTCTGAGCCCACTATTGGCTCAGACACCCTCTAAATTTATAATAGTGCTCCAGTAATTGGGATCAGGATGCTACATATATATCTATCTCAAACAGAAGTGCACAAAAAGGGGCCCACAGTGCACTTCCCGGCGCCAAAGAAAAGATATCAACTGTCTATGAGAATCAACTGATAAGGAAACATCATACAGTAAATAAATAAATAAATTCAATAAATACAATAAATAGATAAATGCTCAAAAGTGGGAAAAAATCTATAGCAGCAGCTGTTTAAAATAAATGAAAAGACATTTATAAAACATATTACAAAGTATCAAGCCAATAGAACCAAAGTCCAATTGATAAAACAGCGCTAGTTATTGGATGAAGTCCAACTCCTCATAAGATGATAATAAATAGAAAATGAAATCCAGAAAAAAGGTCACAGTTCTAAGGTGATATGTGCTTCTAGGATAGGCTTTGTAGTGTACCCTACACCAATTACCAGTCTTCACCGCAAAAGTGGGTCACACTCCCCCTCTGGGGTTCACACTCACCAGAAGGTATATAAACCCAGAGCCTTGTATACCAATTTCTCTTAGTCAGACTTCCATCATCTCTCCAGGGTCAGCAAGGGTTAATTTCATTTAGGGCACATACAAAAACACAAAGGCACTAAATGGTGTAATCCTGTTTTAATAATAGCCCCCCGCAATCACAACCCCGTTTCCAATATACGTACAATGTATACACTTGTAATGAACATAAAAATGAATGAAAAGGGTTCACCGCTGTCCTCTGAACACAGCGGCCGCGCGTATGCTGGGAAGCACTGTGCTGATAAGACCTTTCCTGGTTACGGTGTGGTTGGTGGTGGAACGCACTTCTTTTTTTCAGCTCTCATCTAGTACCCTAGACAGCGGAGAAATAGAGGTAACATTCTGCCCCAAAATAAACCAGCAGCTCCTTCGGGGGTAGTGCTACATATAAATATAGTGCTACTATATATATATATATATATATATATATATATATATATATTGGCGGTGTTTGCAATACTTTTTGTCACACCGTATTTGCGCATCTGTCTTACAAGTGCACTTTTTTTGGAAAAATACACTTCTTTTTTATAAAAAAAATAAGAAAACAGTAAAATTAGCCCAATTTCTTTTATATTGTAGTCTGTTATGCCCCGTACACGATCGTTTTTCGGCATGAAAAAAAAATGACGTTTTTAAAAACTTCATTTAAAATGATCGTGTGTGGGCTTCACATCATTTTTCATCTTCTGAAAAACAAAAAAAAAAAAAAATTCGAGCAGGCTTAGTTTTTTAGCGTCGTTTTTAAAAATGACGTTTTTCGGGTTGTAAAGAACGTTTTAAGACAGGGGTGCCCATTGTCGCCCCTGCTGTTTGCCCTTGCGCTCTAACCACTTGCCGCTATCATACGATTATCCTCTTCTATTGTGGGGTTCGTGAGAGAGGGGGGCGTTGAGAAGATTTCCCTTTATGCGGACGACACTCTGTTATATTTGGGGGACGTGGATGCGTCCCTGACCAATGCTATGGATGTGATTGGGCATTTTGGCATTTTGGCTCCTGTCGGGATTTTCCATCAATTGGAACAAGTCCGTTCTTTTGCCTCTGGATGCTCCGACGGTTTTGTTACCGGCCGCTGCGAAATCCCTTCGGGTAGTCTCCTCCTTTAAATACTTGGGAGTGTTTGTTTCTGCGAACCTGTTGTCCTACTTGGAGGAAAATCTTCTGCCTCTCTTTAAAAAGCTCCAATTGAAGTGTAATTCCTGGTGCAAACTACCGTTGTCCGTAATCGGTAGAATAAATCTGATTAAAATGGTCTGGTGCCCCCAACTATTGTATATTATGCACAATTCCCCGCAATGGATCCCTCGTAGATGGTTCACCCGTACCAATACCCTGTTCAGATCTCTAATATGGCGTAAACGTGTCGCCAGAATTAGCCTTTCCACCCTGCAGTATAGTAAGATCGGGGAGGAGCTGCAGTCCCCAACCCTAAACTCTACTTTTATGCATCTCAGCTTCAGCATCTCAGTGGTTGTGGGGTGTTGGATGACTCTGATCCGATCGAGAATCTATTGCGAACTGGAACGCACAATACTACAGTATTGTCCGAATTGGAGGCAGGGTTGCCCCGTTTGCCGCAAAAGTCCCCTACTGTTGTCCTTCTTAAGCGACTCTGGTCTGCTTTCAGGTCTAATTTGGGGATATCAGGGTTCTGGGAGAAGACCCCTCTGTGGGGTAATCTCAATCTCAAGGAAGTTTATCAGCTGGAGGGGTTCCAGGAATGGAGGCAGGCTGGTATTTACAGGGTTGCCCAGTTATATCATAACGATGCTTTGAAGTCCTTCTCAGACCTTCAAAATGCATTTAATCTTCATAGAACCCAATTTTACAGATATCTCCAACTGAGGCATGCTCTTCAAGCTCAAGGCCAGACTTCTGTTCTCCAGCTTGTTAGTCACTCTTTACTCAAGGATATTTGCTATGGTCAGGAGAGGAAGGGCTTGATTTCTCATATTTACTCAAGTCTCTTATTAAATACGCAGGATGTAGCTAATCTACCAAGTAGAAGGGGTTGGACACAGGATTTGGGGGAAATTTCTGAAGAACAATAGGATGTATGCTTACAATCTGGTCCCCTTACTTCTGTGTCTCAGTCTTATAGGTTGTCCCATCTTTTTATGCTCCATAGAGCCTACCGTACACCTATTCAATTATATCGTTGGGGAGAAGAGACTCCCCCATGTGTCCTAAATGTTGCAGGGATGAGGGTTCTCTAAATCATCTCACATGGCGCTGCCCCAAGTTACATCCTTACTGGGGTGGGGTCACTGAAGTCATCTCCTCAGTATTCCAGTATTCCAGTATTCCAGGATCCCATTGGATCCTTTGATCTGTGTTTTGGGAGCGATTGATGAGGAAGTCTTTCCTAACCCTGCCAATATAGCGGTAACTAGACTATTGTACATAGCTCGTAAGTTGGTTGCGAGGTTTTGGCTGGCTGCACATGTGCCGACTAAACTTCAGTGGGTGAACCAAGTTAATTATGTTCTCATTCGAGAACATCTAACGTATCAGCATAGAAATGTACCTCGAAAGTTCTATTCTATTTGGCAGGCATGGCTGGATACTCCTAGGTTGGCACTTCTGCGATTAATTATGCACCGGTTTTTGCAAATGTGAACAGTATTTTTGGGTGGTTGAATAATGGTCTTCTCAATCTTTATCTTTAACTGTTAGGTGGGCGAATTGCATTTTCCTTCTGCTGATGGGAGGGAGGTTTTCTTCATACAGGAATGTTATGAGTATTCTGTATTTGCAGGAAAACGGGGAAAAATTATTATCTGTTGTGTTAAGGTTTTTATTTTTACATTTAAAAAAAAAAAAATTATTTTAAAATGTTTGGTTTGTTGGCCTACCTTGTTGCTTTGTTGGGTCTTCTCTTTCTGTACAAAAGACCTTATGTGAACTCCCTTTGTGCCGCTATTTTGTTTGTTCTGTCTCCTGATATTTTGTATTCAGTGATTGTACAAGATATGTCTTGTTTTTGATGGCACAATAAACGATTTTTCTGATAAAAAAAAAAAAAAAAACATTTTAAACCCGCGCATGCTCAGAAGCAAGTTATGAGACAGAGCTTGAAAGGAAATTGCCCTTTAGAGTGTCGTCGTACGTGTTGTACGTCACCGCGCTTTGCTCATCATTTTTTTCTAAAAACGATGGTGTGTGGGCAAAGTCGTTTTTAATGATGAAGTTGAAAAAACATTGTTTTTTTTCTATGCCGAAAAGTGATCGTGTGTCTGCGGCATAACTCTAAAGGAGTAGAGGATCCCTTGTTGACGAGGTCACCAGGCCTATCCCGAGACATCAGCTTGCTTTGCTTGGTCTCCTCTGGGGCAGGTTCTCCCCGGTCTCCTTTATAAAGCAGCTTCCCCCACTTGGACTGACAGCTTGGGATCCCCTTCAGAATCATAGGCCCCAGCCAGCAAAGCTGGGCCTACTCAATAGCGATGCAGCCTCGGACCAACGTGGTCCCGGGGCTGGAATCAAACACACATATCTCACGACATAAGGGCCAGGAAGCGAAGGACCCCGAAAAACGGTGTCTGCCCCGTTATACTATATACATATATAATTTTTATTACACCCTAGAGAATAGAATGGCGGTTATTTTAATACTTTTTGTCACACCGTATTTGCGCAGCGGTCTTGCAAGCGCACTTTTTTTTTTTTTTTATAAAAAAATACGACAACAGTAAAGTTAGCCCATTTTGTAAATTGATACCCAACAAGTCACTCTTCAAAATTGCGCCCGCTCGTGGAATGGCGACAAACTTTTAGACTTTAAAATCTCCATAGGCAACATTTAAAAAATTCTACAGGTTGCATGTTTTGAGTTACAGAGGGGTCTAGGGCTAGAATTATTGCTCTCGCTCTACTGATAGCAGCGATACCTCACATGGTTTGAACACCATTTTCATATGCGGGCACTACTTACGTATGCGTTCACTTCTGCACACAAGCTCGGCGGGACAGGGCGTTTAAAAAAAAAAAATCTTATTTATTTTACCTTTTATTTTAAATTTCTGCACTGTTCTTTTAAAAAAATAAAAAATGGTGTCACTTTTATTCCTATTATAAGGAATGTAAACATCCCTTGTAATAGAAAAAAAAAGCATGACAAGTCCTCTTAAATATGAGATCTGGGGTCCAAAAGACCTCAGATCTCATATTAACACCAAAATGCAATGAAAACAAAATTGTCATTTGAAAAAAAATTATAATAAAATGTCCCTTTAAGGCCTCGTACACACGATCAAATCTGTCTGCTGGAAACAGTCTGCTAGACCGTCCCAGCAGACAGATTCAATCGTGTGTACGGGCGAGCAGACGGATTTGGCCACCCGACAGATTGGAAAGCATGCTTACCAATCCGTCGGCTGGGAACCCGTCCGCCCGACATGTCTGCTGGTTAGTACGCTAACCAGCAGACATGTCTTCTCGCACACGCGCCGAATGGTTTTGACGCATGCGCGGAAGTGTTTTACTTCCTGGTGTGGTGACGTGGCGGCGTCAAAGTCACCGCGACGTCACCGACACGTCAGCGCGCCGTCTGCTGGCGGGGATTTTGGTTTGCTCGTGTGTACACGCGAGCAAACCAAAATCCAAACAGACAGATTTGTTCAAATCGGTCGGTCCGACCGATTTGAACAAATGAATTGCCTCGTGTGTACGAGGCCTAAGAGCTATGGGCGGAAGTGATGTTTTGACGTCGGTTCTGCCCTGCAGTGACTTAGAGACGGGTGGGGGCCACCTTCCCCTCACTCGTCTACATGTCAGGCTAGGGACAGGTCCGGACCGCCTCCGCCGCTACCGATGGCCACGGTAAGCGGCGGAGGGCACCGGAGCGTAGCGGGAGGGGGGTCCCTCTTCCACCGCCGATAAGTGATCTTGCGGCAAATCCGCCCCCAGAGACCACTTTTTTATATGAAAGAGAACCGCCAGTTCTTCAAGAGGATAACGGGGTTATGGTAGCTAGTTGCTACCATAACAAAGGTATTCCTCTTCAAAGACAGGACGTTTATAGTCATCCTGCGGGAAGGAAGCGGTTAAATAAACCCTCTTTGATTTTACTGGATATTATGCTATGCGCTTAATTTCTCATTGTTATGTGAAATCATCTGCTCTGAGACTATCCTGGATGATAGTGAGGTTCTTCCCAGCATTGCCATCTTAAAGGATGACTGGAGAAGGCCCCCCAGACCCCCGTTTTACTTACCTGAGCCCTAAAATATCCAGTGTCAAGAACGTGCTTGATGTTTCCCCGGGGGGTTCTCGGCTCTTCATTGGATAGATTAATAGCAGCACAGCCATTGGCTCCCGCTGCTGTCAGTCAAATTTAATGACACGGGGGTTGGGCTCGAATCCTGCAGTCAGCAACTATGGACGCCGACCGCAGGACTTGGGAGCGCGGCGCAAGGTAACACTCTTGGGAGAGCGTTTCCCATAGGGGGTTATCTGAAGCAGGGAGGAGCTGAGAGAGCCACCGGAGGAACCAAGAGGACGGTGTTCGGGGCCACACTGTGCAAAACAAACTGCACAGTGGAGGTAAGTATGACATGTTTGCTATTTAAAAAATAAAAAAATAAATCGAACCTTTAATATCACTTTAAAGTGTGAGGGGAAGCTCACTAAGGCGGTTAATGACCTTAACCACTTAATGACCCTGCACTGTATATATACGTCCTTTTTTTATAGATGGATATCACGGTAACGGCAGCAGCTGCTGCCACAACCGAGGTATCCATCTTTAGTGCTAAGGGTCCTGTAAATGTTAACAGCGGTCTCCGCGGCGGATTCGCCGCTAGATCGCCGTTATCGGTGGTGGGAGAGGGCCCGCCGCTCTCCTGCGCCCTCCACTGCTTACAGTCGGTAGTGACGGAGGCGATCGGGTCCGCTCAGCGGCTGTGTGGGGATGCGAGTGAGGCCAACATGGCACCCACCCGTCCCCATAGCTCCGCTGGGCGGAACTGACCCCATAGCTCCGCTGGGCGGAAGTGACGTCAAAACGTCAGTCCCGCCCAGCGTCTTAAAGAAACATTTTTTTTTTTTTGTTTCAATTTTTTTGACCCCAGATCTCATATTTAAGAGGACCTGTCATGCTTTTTTCTATTACAAGGGATGTTTACATTCCTTGTAATAGGAATAAAAGTGATCAATTTTTTTTTTTTTCAGTGTAAAAAATAATAGAATAAATAAAAATAAATAAGAAAACAACATTTTTTTTTTTAAAGTGCCCCTTCCCGTCGAGCTCACGCGCAGAAGTGAAAGCATACGTGAGTAGCGCCCGCATATAAAAACGGTGTTCAAACCGTATCACCGCGATCGTTAGAGCGAGAGCAATAATTCTAGCCCTAGACCTCCTCTGTAACTCAAAAGATGCAACCTATAGAATTTTTTAAACGTCGCCTATCGAGATTTTTAAGGGTAAAAGTTTGACGTCATGCCACGAGGGGGCGCAATTTTTAAGTGTGACATGTTGGGTATCATTTTACTCAGTGTAACTTTATCTTTGACAATTTATAAAAAAATTGAGCCAAATTTATTGTTGTCTTATTTTTTAATTAAAAAAAGTGAATATTTTTCAAAAAAAGTGTGCTTGTAAGACCGCTGCGCAAATACGGTGTGACAAAAAGTATTGCAATGACCACTATTTTATTCTCTAGGGTGTTAGAAAAAATTTTTTATATATAATGTTTGGGTTTTTTAAGTAATTTTCTAACAGAAAAAACTGTTTTAGTCTTGCAAACACCAAATCTGAAAAACACCTAAGGTCCTTAAGTGGTTAATGGCTCTGAGATTTTAGACTTGGTAACTCTCAGTGAGTAGCTTTCTGTGGCTTCACGGACTTGTGTAAACACCTAGATGTTTAGTTTAGCACATCATTCTTTCTCAAAGCAAACAGAAGTTCTAAGAGTCGGTTCACACAGGGGCGACCTGGGATCCGACTTCAGGTCGCCCCTAGTCGCCTCAAGTCACGCTGCATGAAGAAATGAATGTGAGGCGGCGTACACACGACCGAGGTTCTCGCTGGAAACCAGCGAGAACCTCGCTGGAAGCTGCATTCCAGCGAGGACCTCGGCCGTGTGTACGCTCTCGGCGAGCTTCCCGTCGGGAAGCCCGTCGAGCAGAAATAGAGAGCACGCTCTCTATTTGCTTGACGGCCCGCCTGGATGAATGGCTGGTTGCCATTCCCGACGGGCGGGTCGCCGATTTCGACGGCCGGCAGAGAACCTCGACGTTCCGATGTGTTCTGCCCGTCGAGGTTCTCTGCCGTGTGTACACGGCCTAAGTGAATGGAGCCATCTTAATGTACACTACTGCAGTCGCTCCAACTGCACTACTTCAATCCGACTTGTAGGCAACTTGTATCCCTTAATTTCAATGGAAGTCGGCTCCAAGTCGGATCCCCGTTCACAGTGAGGCAACTTTACAGGAAGTCCCCCCTGTGTGAACCTGTTCTAAGGTAAACTGCTCCTTCCCACGGGGAAACTCCACACCAAATTTTAAATAAAAAAACGGCATGGGTACCCCATGAACTCCCTACCCCCAAAAAAATTGGCATTGAGTTCCCCTTCCTGGAGGCGACTTCAAGTTGTGTTGTAAGTCGCGTTGTGATTCATACCTTAAGTCTTGTTCAAGTCGCCTCCCATAGTTGCGCTGAAAGTCATGTTGCCCCAGTGTGAACCGGCTCTTACTGATACTTTAAAATGCACAGACAGAGTGCCAGATCCATGAAGCATTACGACGGCGTATCTCCAGATACACGCCATAATTTCAAATTTGCGGCGGCGTATCTTTGTTTTGTATCCACAAAAGATATGCCGGAATTACGCTAAGATACGACTGACGTAAGTTTATTACGCCGTCGTATCTTAGTTGCATATTTACGCTGGACGCAAGGGGCGCTTCCATTGAATTTCCGCGTAAAATATGCAAATGCATTTTTTTACGTCGTTTGTGTTAGTTGTTTTCTGGCGTAAAGTTACCCCTGCTGTATAGATGCGTACTCAATGTTAAGTATGGAGGTCGGGCCAGCGTCAAATTTTCCATCGGTCACGTCGTTTGCGTAAACCGTTCGCGAATAGGGATTTGCGTAAGTTACGTTCACGTTGTTTTCATTGACTATTTGCGACGTGATTTCGCGCATGCGCACTGGGATATCTCCACGGACGGCGCGTGCGCCTTTAAAAAAAAAACGTCCTTTACGTGGGGTCATGATGATTTACATTAAATCACGCACACATCTTACTGATTTGAATTGCGCGGCCTTACGCCGCAACAATTACACTACGCCGCTGTAACTTACAGCGGAAATTCTTTGTGGATATGGAAACGCCGCTGTAACTTACAGCAGCATAGTGTAACTTAGATAAGCTACGCCTGCAGCACTTCTTTGTGGATCTGGCCCAAAATGTTATTCTGTACACATGATAATTTGATCAAGACTTATTTTTCAATTTAGAATGAATCAATTTTTTTAAAACTCATATCATGACAAAAGAATTGTACAGCCATTGGCCTTAAAGGGTCACTAAAGTCAGGGATTTTAAAAAAAAAAAATAACAAACATGTGATACTTACCTCCACTGTGCAGTTCGTTTTGCACAGAGTGGCCCGGAAACCTGTCTTCTGGGGTCCCTCGGCGGCTGTCTTGGCTCCTCCTCGCAAAAGCTTTCCTTCTTCATGCGAGGGTGCTCGCATGGAGGAAAGCTTTTGCGAGCGCGCTCCCGTGATACAGCGGCGGCCATAGCCGCCGACTGTATCACTCGGCTCCGCCCCCCAGCGCGCCGCGTCATCCGCCCTGATTGACAGCAGCGCTAGCCAATGGCTGCGCTGCTATCAATCCGCCCAGCCTAGCCAATCAACGGCCAGGCTGGGAACCGAAGAGGACGACGTGGACGCGCCCGGGAGATTCAAACGGTCAGGTAAGTACAACGGGGGCTCGGGGGGGGCCGGTGCTGCTAGATGTTTTTTTACCTTCATGCATAGGATGCATGAAGGTAAAAAAACTTGTACCTTTACAACCCCTTTAACGTTTTAGAGACAGACAAAACTGTGTATGTCTCCTAATATTTGGAATATAATTATTTCATACGGCAGTTAAAAATAATACAACTCCAATTTGCTCTGCCATGTATTTAAATGGTTTTAGTAATGTACTGTATATGCAAAAACAATTCAATTACCAAAAAGGTATACATAAAAAGATTAATACTTTACCAGGACTTAAGAATGCTGTCATTTTAAGAAGTAGGTGTCCCGCAGTACCTCTTTCAACATTCCTACATTCCTACATCTCTCCATTACCTCCTCCTCCTCCCATCATACAAGACTCTCTCCATATTTCCTCTAGAGCAGTGGTTCTCAACCTTTCTAGTGCCGTGGCCCCTTGATAAAATTTCCCAAGTTGTGGGGAACCCCAACAATAAAATTATTTTCGAAGTCTGGGCTGTCAGCACCCAAGGCAAGACAAGTAATTTGTACCCCCAACACATGGACATTTAGCGCTCCCCGAGTCCCTTCCACTTTGAACAGTATTAAAACCTCATATAGTACATTTTAGGATGTACCACTCTCTTTCTTCTCATTTCTTTCCCTTTTATCTCTCTCTATCCCAATTCCCCCCCCCTTCCCTCTCTCTCTAGCCGTCTTTCTTGTTCGTTCTCTTATTCTCGCGCTTTTTCCTTTCTTCCGCCCCCCTCTTTTCCTCTCTCCCTTCCATGTATTCTCTATTTTTATTCCTTCTATGGGATGGGGATGAGTGGCAGTGTTGGGGGGAGTTCTGATCAGCCAACTTGGGTGCTCTTGATGAAGGTCATCTGCTGATCTGAGAACTGTAGTGGGGACTTAATGGCAACTATAATCACAGGTAGTGTTACCCACTGTGTCTCCAACTTTGTAGTGTCTCGTAGCAGTGACACCTATGCTGAAGTCAGGAGATGGGGTCTCCTCCAGCCCCTCCCATCTCACAATCCTCACCAGTCAGCGGACAGCTAGTATCTGCCCCCCAGCCATGCCGTACACTGAATGGGTGGCTGCGAAGAGGCTGAGTGGGTGACCTTGGACTCCAGGAACAGCCTAGCTGGGTGGCCACAGGCTCCAGGGACAGCCCTGCTAGGCAGCCGCAAAAAAGCTGGTAGAGTGATGCGGTTTTCAGGAACAGCCCAGGATTTGGTGACCCCTGGCAAATCATCCTTTGACCCCAGAGGGGGTCCCGACCCCCAGGTTGGGAACCACTGCTCTAGACCTTAGCCTCTCAACATCCTTTTGCCTTCTTTAGCCTGCTATGTGTAATTACTTTTATCCCACCCCAAATGTGTGTGTGTGTGTGTTTGTGTCACTACTACAAAATGGATGGTTTAAAAATGACCATCAGTTTTCATGTTACCATGACAACCACGTATGTGTGACCATATTTTCCCCTCTAAGGTCAGTGTTGTATAAGAAATTACTTTAAATGTTATTTTCATGACCTTCTGACCTTGGCTTAGTAAAACACTATATTATATATTGGATATACTGCCCTGTGCAATAAGTTAACACAAAAACTGGTGAATATGAAAAAGTGTAGCGCTTATTTTTGTAAAAAAAGTCAGTTAAAGTGGAAGTAAACCCACCTATCATTTTTAGGCAAGGAAGCTGCCATCTTGGCCTATGTTTAATCTTCAACTGCCACGATGCTGTACGTGTGATCAGTTATGACACCAGCCATTGGACGGTTTGACAGTTTGGCTGAGAGCACAACCAATGTGACAGTTAGCAATCCCGGCATGCCGGAAATATAACTGCTTTTTGAAACTGTTAAATCGATGGGTTTACTTCCGCTTTAACAACACATATCAAATATATGTATGTTGTAAACATACATACTGCTCTATATGTTTCACCCAGAAGAGCTTCCTCAGGAGTCTTAAAAGTGCTGCATAGAGTTGATACTATAGATGAAAAGAACAAGCATTTATGAACATTCACAGATATTTAATTTCAATATATAGTTTACATAACAATTTTAATCTTTGCATTTCATAAAACTTTTCATATATAGCTATATATTGAATTAGGGGGACAGGCCTACCAGATGCTTAACCACTTGCGGACCGCCACATGTACATATACGTCGGCAGAATGGCACGTACAGGCACATTGGCGTACCTGTACCTCCCTGCCTAGACGTGGGTCGGGGGTCCGATCAGGACCCCCTCCGGTACCTGCGGCGGTCCCCGTGGCTGTCCGAGCGATCCAGGATGAGGGGGCGGCTGTTCGTTTTTGTCCACTCCCAGCCAATCCGCGCGCTCCCCCGTGTGTTACTTCCTCTGCCTGTGTAAACACAGGAAGAGGGAAGTGATGTAATCTCTCCTCTCAGCGGTATTTTCAACCACCGATGAGGAGAGAAGACATCACACAGTGAGTCTGCACAACACTACACTGACACCAGTACCCACAGGCACATTAACCCCTTGCGATCACCCCCCCCCCCACCCCCCTGTCACAGTGTCACTGAATGCAGTGATCATATATGTACTGATCACTGCATTTAGTGTCAGTGTGACAGGCAGTTAGTGTTAGGTTCAGGGTAGCCTCCGTACCCCCCTAATAAAGTTTTAACCCCTTGATCACCGCCCTAGTTAACCCTTTCACTACCTATTGCCAGTGTCACTAAGTGTCACTTTTTTTACTAAAGACATGTGGCTGAATACATTTTGGCCTAAATGTTTGAATAAAATTTAGTTTATTTGATTTTTCTTATAACAAAAAGTAAAAAATATTGTTTTTTTTTTCAAAAATGTCCCTCTATTTTTGTATATAGTGCAAAAAATAATCGCAGAGGCGATCAAATACCACACAAAAAAAGCCCTATTTGTGGGAAGAAAAGGACGCAAATTTTGTTTGAGAGTCACGTCGCACGACCGCGCAATTGGCTGTTAAAGCGACGCAGTGCCGAATTGTAAAAACCCCTTGGGTCATTAAGCAGCATATTGGTCCGGTCCTTAAGTGGTTAAAAACAAGGACTTGACGAATCAATTGAGTATGAGAGTTCCAATAGTAGCCAAGCTTATGGGACATTATGTGACCATATCAGAAAGATGAGAAAAAAACACCTAAAATATAAGAAATAATTGAGTAACCTAAACCACCCAGACAGGAACTAGCCTGTCTTTGTGTGAAATACTTACCTTGATTGGTGTTATATTAGGTTGTAACCAATTCTTTCACCTTTTCCACTGAAAAGAGTATTCAGCTACTAGAGATTGGAAAGCAGGGGAGCATTGATGGTAAATACAGGATAAGGTACCCCAAATGATTCTGAATCAGCGGGAATCCCTTCCAATATAGATGCTTCTAAGAACCACACTCCGTCCAGAATCCAACCAAAGATTCCTAAGGGAATAAGTATGCATGTTACAGATGCTTTAGTAGGATATGTTTACTACATGCAGATGAAGCATATTGCTTAATTCATGCAGTCTGATATAGTAGTATGCTGTCAGGTACTTTTATTTATGATCAATCAATAAGTGTATCACACATTTCATGAATCCTCTCCACAATGTCTTTCAGCATGGACCAGTCTTTACTGTATTGGCTGCAGGCAACAGACTGACCTTTGTCAGTGGAGACGAAGGAGTGTCTGCCTTCTTCAAATCCAAGCAAGTGAACTTTCCACAGGCTGTGCAGAAACCTGTCCAACACACAGGTAAACACAGACAAAACTTAACCGCCTCAACATTCTTTATACCTTTTTCTTTTTGGGTTATACCATCCTTTTCCAGAGAAATATTTAGGTGCATAAAACAAAAGGTGTGCAAATAATTGGGGCCTGTGAGGACCAACTACAGTCTTGTGCCAATGGCATCAGTGTGTTCCTCTTCTCAGATGAGGGGAATGCCCTTTTAGCTCCTGCGCCCAGTTAGGTAATGGGCAGTAAAGCATAAGGTATAGCTGACAGTTATACCAGATATACAGCCTTGGTACCTCTACTTCACATATATTTTAAAGGGGTTGTAAAGTATCAAGGTTTTTCACCTCAATGCATTAAGGTGATTTTTTTTTTTGCTGCAGCTGCCCCCCTTTTACTTAAATGGGTTGTAAAGGTAAATTTGTTTCACCCTAAGGCATCCTATACATTAAGGTGAAAAAACAACCGACTGTACCGGCCCCCCCTGAACCCCTGTTTTATTTACCTTACCCCTCTAAAGTCCCACGCTCGTCCCGTCATCCTCTTCAGTTCCCAGCCTGGCCGTTGATTGGCTAGGCTGGATCGATTTTTTTTTTTATGAATGAATGAATGACTTGTATAGCGCAACGCATGCGAACTGAATCGCCTCTGGGCACTTTTTCCAGCTAGTGTCTGCTTGGCTGGTGCGGTCATTTTTACCCCGTAGGATCTTGACACGCTATGGACACACAGTCATACACACATATATACATATATACTGGGTCAATTTTTGGACGATCCAATTTACCTACCAGCATGTCTTTATAATCACATTTTTTTTTTATTTTGCTCATTATAAGTCATACAAGATTAAACATTCTTATCTTTTGTTAGGTACATCATTACATTTATCTTGTAAAAAAATAAATAATCCAAGATTACATTTTCCGAAAAGAAAGAAACAAATATAAATAATTCTCTTTTCCTCCTTTTCATTCCCCCTGTTGCCCTTTCTTCCTTTTCTACTGAGGTATAGCTGTTCTAACCCTGTAATCTCTTGATTTCCATTTCCATAGGACAGAGAAACAGGGGCCTCCTATTGGAGTCAATATGGGAGGGGGTAAAGGAGGGGAGCGAACGTAGGAGAGAGAGAGAAAAAAAAAAAAGGCTGGATGGATTGATAGCAGCGCAGCCATTGGCTGCCGATGGGGCGGGGGGCGGGGCCGAGTGATACAGTCGGCGGCTATGCCCGCCGCTGTATCACGGGACCGCGCCCGCAAAAGCTTTCCACCATGCGAGTTAGCTCGCATGAAGGTGGAAAGCTCTTGCGAGGAGGAGCCGAGACAGCCGCCGAGGGACCCCAGAAGACAGGGTTCGGGGACACTCTGTGCAAAACAAGCTGCACAGTGGAGGTAAGTATAACATGTTAGTTATTTTACAAAAAAAAAAAAATTACTTTAGTGTTCCTTTAGCTTGATCCCTATCCATTCCAGCAATGGGCACAAGCCTAGCAGCTTCAGCCGTTGTCTCCTCATCATTGGACAGATGATTGCCATTGGCTCCCTCTGCTGTCAATCAAATCCAGTGACACGGAAGCGGGGGGCGCCCAGTTCTGCTGTCTGTGTCAATGACTCGCATGAGTGCCCCCAGGGAAAACGGCTCTCTGTGGGGGCACCTAAAGGAGGGGAGGGGCCAAGAATGCACAGAGTAGGTAAGTATAGAAGGTTTGGAACCTTTTCCAACCCCTTTAAATTATACCTTTTTGCTGATCACAGTGTATATGTACTTACTGTTTTTTTTTTTTTTTTTATCTATTAAGAATAAATAAATCTCATCAAGTCATCGCGAAACATGTCAAGCTCAAACATCTCACACTGACCTATTCCAATTCTGCTGGGGATTGCTATATGGCTGTGGTTTACCAGCTGGCCCTTGTCAAGTTTATAGAACAGGGTTAATCACAGTAGTATGACAAACTACCTATTTTATGGGTTTTTATGGATATATATGTAATTTTGTAAAAAAAAAAAAATATTAGATTTTTATGACTGGTGCCTGAAAAGTCCATGTTTTTTTCTTATGTAAATGTTATAGGGATTAGGATTTGGCACCCCTTACTACCATTTATGCACCCACAGTACCACCCTGTGATGGTGTAATTCAATACAGGTCACAAAGGTCCAATCAGGTCCAGGTACAAAGATCAGAATTCCCAAATTAGGTCCAGATGTACAGTACAATACAAATGTTTTAGGCAGGTGTGAAGAAATGCTGTCAAGTAAGAATTATTTCAAAAATCTATATGTGAATTGTATGTTTTTTTATCAATTTAAAATGCAAAGTGAGCAAACAGAAGAAACATCTAAATCACAATATTTGTTGTGACTACTCTTTGTGCAAGTGTAAGAATTGATGATGGTTTAAAGCCAAAAACAGCGATTTTGTGGGATTAGAGTCAAGTGTATCAATACCCAATTAGACTAAGCAGATGCTAATTATCAATTTCATATGTAGATTGAAACAGCCATTAACTGTAACAGAAACAGCTGTGTAGGAGGCTTAAAACTGGATGAGGAACAGGCAAACTCTGCTACTAAGGTGAGGTTGTGGAAGACCGTTTCATGTCACAATTCATACACCATGGCATGACTGAGCACAGCAACAAGCCACAAGGTAGTTATACTGCATCAGTAAGCAAAGATTTCAAAACAGACTAGGGTTTCAAAATGTGCTATTCAAGTTCTTTTGAAGAAACACAAAGAAATGGGCAGTGATGAGGACTGTAGACCAGGACTTGACAAATTTTCCTTTGAAACTAGGAGTCGGCTAAAAAAGTTAGGAGCAATTTAAAATAAAAAATAACAACGTTTATGGGTAGAACATGTTCTTGAAGGTGAATTTATCCTTTAAGGTATATGTGTATCACTGTTACATTTTTTGCACAGCACATAGGGATGGTTTCACCAAATAAGGCCTCAAGTGGAACTCCTTTCATTCATTTTGTGAAGATTGGAGGAAGGTTAGATACTCTGTTTGGATTTGATTGCAGTATGTGTCCCTGTTGAGTTGATTTCCCTTTACTTCCTGTTCCAGGGACACATGGGGCATCAATGTGAGCTGGTCTTCAGTCCAGTGTTTCACGTTTGGAGAGTATTCTCAATATATTCCTACAGGGAATCGTCTAGGTGCTTCTACCTGGCTCCCTAGTGGATTGTCTATAGCAGTGATGGCGAACCTTGGCACCCCAGATGTTTTGGAACTACATTTCCCATGATGCTCATGCACTCTGCAGTGTAGTGGAGCATCATGGGAAATGTAGTTCCAAAACATCTGGGGTGCCAAGGTTCGCCATCACTGGTCTATAGGGTTGTGTAAAGATTGGACACCAGAGAGGAGAAACAGGAAGTTCAGCTTACGGCATTGACTTACTTTACTGGAGCATTTTTCAGTTTAACAATTGTAGAGAGTTGGGGATATTTCTAGTTCACTTTCTGCCTTGTCTCATTTATGGGGTACAGACCGCAATAAGTGCAAAAGTTCCAGTTTTTTTCACCTATTTATCCAATGTAAAAAAGATGTTTTTGGTTGAAGTTCTACGATTTACAGCTTCGGTTCACTCTAGTACCAGGAGTTGGGCTCCATGCACACTGAAGCTGATAAACTGCAGTTTATTGGCGTTTTGGCTTTTTTTTTTTTTTTTTTAAAGCCCATAAACTGAACTCTATGTAATCCTATGTGCCCATGCACACCTGGGCGTTTTTCAGTGTTAATGAGCTTTGGAGTTTAGTGGCTTTTTTCTGAACACCTGAAATTTGCGTTCAAAGTGCAATTTTTTGGCGGGAAAAAAAACGCTGAAAAACGCAAAAAAACTTCGGCGCCAGCTATTTTTGGGTTTTTTTTTCCATAAAAGTAAAAAAAAAAAAGCTGATAAAAGCTACACTGAAAAACGCTGATTAAAGCTATTGCAAAAATGCTAAAAAACGTTGCAAGGCTCCCTGCAAAGCTACTGGCGTTTTTTTTTAGCTTTTATCAGCTTCAGTGTGCATGGAGCCTAAGGGTTGAAGTACCTTTTCCTGCCACTGAGACTTTCATGAGCTGTTTTACTGTACAAGAAAATAATCTTTCGCATCATCTATCTTTCTCCAAATCAAACAGCCTCCATTGAAGAAGAAAGCTTCTACAAGTCCCATGGTGAAATCATGAAAATGATGACATTTAGGCTGTCAGGTAACAGACTGAACACGCATATGGCCCGATTGTGCAGCGAGTTTTCCTCACATCTGGACCAGTTGGGCTCACAGGGCACCAAGGAACTCTACAACCTGGTGAGGTAAGAGATAACCCAAGGTTCCTGGTATGGGGGATTTATGTGCCTTATGACCTGTATGAATGTTAGACTGCAAGTTGACTGTGTTTATATAGTCACAGAACTGCAAAGTGATAGGACTCTGCCTTATCTGGAATAATGCATAAGATTCTTTTTAATGGGAATTTTTTTTTTTTTTTTTGTTCTTCACATTAAACTTTTCTTTCATTCGTAACTACTTTTCTACTGGGCCAATTCTCTCCTACATACAAAAATCTGCATTTTGTTTGCTAGAGAATTAATTGGAACACCCAAACATGATAGATAGATAGATAGATAGATAGATAGATAGATAGATAGATAGATAGATAGATGTTTGTGTATATATACTATATTGTATTGGGTCATCTGCCTTTACACAAACTTTAATGGCAATGTCCATATAGGCATCGATGAGCCAGTTTGGGGTGGAGGAAATTGACTGGCCTGCACAGAGTCCTGACCTCAACCCGAAAGAACACCTCTGGGATGAATTAGAGCGAAGATTGCGAGCCGAGTCTTCCCGTCTTACATCAGTGCCCAGGGGCGGACTGACAACTCATGGGGCCCCCGGGCAATAGAAGATTATGGGGCCCCCCGGCTTACAGGTGGCCACTAAGCCAGGTGACAGTACAGAAGCGGGGCAGCTAAAATCTTAGAATTTTCACATCAAAAGCATGTAGGTTTTGGACATATCAGGGACAGATGTAAAAAAAACACAGATTTTTACATACAGCCTGGCAACCCTGATGGGGCCCCCTAGTGGCATGGGGCCCTCGGGCAGTGCCCGAGTTCCTCAATGGTCAGTCCGCCCCTGTCAGTGCCTGACCTCGCAAATGCACTTCTTTAAGAATGGTCAAACATTCCCATAGACACAATCCTAAACCTTGTGGACAGCCTTCCCAGAAGAGTTGAAGCTGGTATAGCTGCAAAGGGGGGGGGCAACTTAATATTTAACCCTACGGGCTAAGACTGGTGTACCATTAAAATTCATGTGCATGTAAAGGTAGGCGTCCCAATACTTTTGGTAATATTCTATATATCTGTTCTGGAAATGTTATAGATGGACAACTTCTATCCTCATATTGATTAGTGGTTCCATAATTAAACAATTGACCAAAATGTCTGCTAAATTGTCTAGTAGCACCTTGCATACAGTGCCTTGCAAAAGTATTCACCCCCTTGGCATTTTCGATGTTTTGTTGTCTCAGAACCTGGAATTAACATGAATTGTTTGAGGATTTGCATCATTTAATTTACAGAACATGCCCACAACGTTGAAGATTTTTTTTTATTGTAAAGCCAACAACAAAGAGAACGAAATAACTGAAAAAGTTAATGTGCATAACTATTCACCCCCCTTAAGTCAATACTTTGTAGAGCCACCTTTTGCGGCTATCACAGCTCCAAGTCGCTTTGTATAAGTCTCTATGAGCTTGCCACATCTTACCACTGAGATTTTTGCCCATTCCTCCTTGCAAAACTGCTCCAGCTCCTTCAAGTTGGTAGGTTTGCGCTTGTGAACAGCAATCTTTAAGTCTAACCACAGATTTTCTATTGGATTGAGTTCTGGGCTTTGACTAGGCCATTCCAACACATTTACATGTTTCCACTTCAACCACTCAAGTGTTGCTTTAGCAGTGTGTTTGGGGTCATTGTCCTGCTAGAAGGTGAACCTCCGTCCTAGCCTCAAATCACAGGTTTGTGGTACAGGTTTTGCTCAAGAATATCTCTGTATATCTCTGTATTTAGTAGGGCTGCGCATCTTCACTGGTCTCACGATTCGATGCGATTACGATTATCAAGGTGCTATCTGTTCTTAAAAAACAAAAAACACAACATACAATAACACTTCCTGCATGTAGCAAAGTCTAAACACAGCAGACATGCTACAGGAGATGGTCAGAGACTGCGGAACATGCTACAGGAGATGGTCAGAGACTGCGGACATGCTACAGGAGATGGTCAGAGACTGCGGACATGCTACAGGAGATGGTCAGAGACTGCGGACATGCTACAGGAGATGGTCAGAGACTGCGGACATGCTACAGGAGATGGTCAGAGACTGCGGACATGCTACAGGAGATGGTCAGAGACTGCGGACATGCTACAGGAGATGGTCAGAGACTGCGGACATGCTACAGGAGATGGTCAGAGACTGCGGACATGCTACAGGAGATGGTCAGAGACTGCGGACATGCTACAGGAGATGGTCAGAGACTGCGGACATGATACAGGAGATGGTCTATATTTCTCCTCCATACAGCCCAGTCCCTGCCTGCAGTGACAATAACTTGTCACAGGTGACAGTACATCAGATTCCACTACATGCCTGTACCCCGTATCCCCGGATCACAGCACCCCCCTCCTCCTCTGTACTTACATGCTGCTCTGCACAGAGGATGATTAGAGGGAACTTGCAGCCTTGTAGTGAGATGGGCGATCTGCCAGCTCACCATCCCCCGATCTCCTTTCCAGCTCTTCATTCTCTCTCTATCCACTGTCAGCCGGGAATTCTCAGCTCTCCGTCGGCCCCGCTCACTGACTAGAACTTCAGATTAGTAGAGGATAGTGTTTGTATATGCCGCGCTAACGTGACTGACTGCACGGCTCCGTAGGACCGTAGGAGAGAGGCGGGCCGGGCAGTAACACGAGCGATGTAAACAAAGGCACCATAGAACGAATTGCTCTCCCGGGAGGGGCGGGGACGGGGGCGGGGCTAGGCATCAATTTTCACGGTCGCATGCATCGGAATCGCATCGGGTACACCCGAATCGCGATGCACCGATGCAGCGATTATATTTGACACCCCTAGTATTTAGCACCATCCATCTTTCCCTCAACTCTGACCAGTTTCCCAGTCCCGACTGCTAAAAAAACATCCCCACAGCATGATGCTGCCACCACCATGTTTCACTGTGGGGATGGTGTTCTTTGGGTAATGTAATGTGTTGGGTTTGCGCCAGACATAGCGTTTTCTTTGATGGCCAAAAAGTACAATTTTTTTCAGACCAGAGCACCTTCCTCCATACATTTTGGGAGTTTCCCACATGCCTTTTCGCAAACTTAAAATGTGCCATTTTGTTTTTTTTGCAGAAAGTAATGTCTTTCTTCTGGCCATTCTGCGATAAAGCCCAACTCTATGGAGCGTACGGCTTATTGTCGTCTTATGTACAGATACTCCAGTCTCTGCTGTGGAACTCTGCAGCTTCTCTAGGGTTACCTTAGGTCTCTGTGCTGCCTCTCTGATTAATGCCCCCCTTGCCCGGTCCATGAGTTTTGATGTGCGGCTGTCTCTTGGCAGGTTTGCTGTTGTGCCATCTTCTTTCCATTTGGTTATGATAGATTTGATGGCGCTCCTAGGGATCATCAAAGATGTGGATATTTTTTATAACCTAACCCTGTCTTGTACTTCTCAACAACATTGTCCCTTACTTGTTTGGAGAGTTCCTTCATGGCAGTGTTTGGTTAGTGGTGCCTCTTGCTTAGGTGTTTCAGCCTCTGGGGCCTTTCAAAAAGGTGTGTATGTAATAACAGATCATGTGACACTTACATTGCACACAGGTAGACATAATTTCACTAATTATGTGACTTCT
Organism: Rana kukunoris; assembly: GCA_029574335.1. Classification (NCBI taxonomy): domain Eukaryota; kingdom Metazoa; phylum Chordata; class Amphibia; order Anura; family Ranidae; genus Rana; species Rana kukunoris. Next base: position 62,146,549 of record CM056052.1, on the reverse strand, counting down.
GAAGGTTATTGGTTGCACCAGAGATTTTTATGGGCTTCATAACAAAGGGGGTGAATACATACGCACATGCCGATTATCAATTTTTTTATTTACGAAAAATTGTTTTGTTTATATATTTTTCTAGTTTTACTTCACCAACTTAGACTATTGTGTTGTGATCCATCACATATAATTCGGATTTAAAAAAAAAAAAACATTGAACTAAAGGCTGTAATGTAACAAAATAGGTAAAAAGCCAAGGGGGTGAATACTTTTTCAAGGCACGTAAACCCCCTTCCTAACCAGACAAGCTTTCGGTGCTCTAATATTTTGGATGACAATTACTCATGTCATGCAACACTGTACCCACATAAAATTATTTTTGTCCTTTTTTTCATACAAATAAAGCTTTCTTTTTGTAAAAAAAAAATGATTTTTCTTAGTTTTCTGTTATAAAATGTTGCAAATTAGGATTCTTTCTTCATAAATTTTGGCCAAAAATGTATACTGCTTCATATCTTTGGTAAAAATAACCCAAATAAGTGTAAATTATGTTTTCTTTGTGAAAGTTATAAAGTCTACAAGCACAACTGATGTACTGACAGCCTCTCTCATTTCTTGAGACACTAACAAGCCAGGAAAGTACAAAATACCCCCCAAGTGACCCTTTGGGATGTAAACATTCCAAGGTATTTAGTAAGAGGCACAGTTTGTTTTTTGAAGCTGTGATTTTTTCCCACATTTCTTAGCAAAATTACGATTTTTTTCTTTTGTTTCACAAAATTGTCTTATTATCAGTCTTTTTTTCTCTCAAATGGCATGTGCATACCACAAATGACATCCTGAAATACATTCTGTTACTCCTTCTGAGTATGGCAATACCACATGTGTGAGACTTTTACACAGCATCGCCACATACAGAGGCCCAACATTGAAGTAGCACATTAAGGCGTTCTAGGATCATAAATTTCACATATAATTTCTCAACCACCTATTACACTGGACAATAGAAACGCCCACAAAATGACCCAACACATAGCATGTATAACGTAAATATGACACCCCAAAATACATTTTGCTACTCCTGAGTATGACAATACCACATGTGTGAGACTTTTACACAGCCTGGCAACATACAAAGACCCAACATCCAAGGAGCAACATCAGGTGTTCTAGGGACATAAATTACACGTCTAATTTCCTGACAACCTATCACATTTAAGGCCGCGTACACACGATCGGTCAAAACCGATGAAAACGGACTGAAGGTCCGTTTCATCGTTCCAAACCGATCGTGTGTGTGCCCCATCGGTCAGTTATACTTCGGTCAAAAAAGAGAACTTGCTTTAAAATTTGTGAACACACGAGCATCGGTTAAAAATTCACGCATGCTCAGAATCAAGTCGACGCATGCTTGGAAGCACTGAACTTCATTTTTTTTCAGCACGTCGTTGTGTTTTACGTCACCGCGTTCTAACACGATCTGTTATTCAGTCAGCTTCATCGGTTAACCTATGACAACGGTCCTTCGGACCGCTCTCATCGGATGGACTGATCGTGTGTACGTGGCCTAAGAAGGCCGTGGCCTCCTCACCTTCTGCTTTAACACCTTCAAGACCGCAGTTGCAAAAAAAATCATTATGGTCACAGCATGTGTATACCCCTGTTGCTGCCCCCGTTGCTGCCTAAAGCAGGAGTGGTCTGTGGGATGGGGAAAAAAAAGCTCAACTATGGGCTTTTACCACACCTCGACCGCTAGTGTGAACTAGTCCTTTATAACCAGTTTGGTGTCCATGTTGTGCTGGTCTGACTTCAGTAGAGTGATTTGCTAGGTGTGGGTACTTTGTTTCTTTAACTGTTTTATTGAATACATCAACAAGAATAAAGAGAAACCATAGAAAACGCATTTGTGTCTTGTTCTCATTGACAGGCAAGTCATGTACCCCGCTGTGGTGGACAATCTGTTTGGTAAAGGAGTGTGTCCTACTACCAAGAACACAATAAAGGAATTTGAAGAGCATTTCCGCACATTTGATGAAGGATTTGAGTATGGCTCCCAGCTTCCAGAGTGGTTTTTCAAGTAAGAACATCTTCTGCCATTAATACAGTGTTAGGGCTCATGTATACTGTATCTCAAATAAGCAGCTTCTACAGGCTTTTTAGCTTTTATGAGCTCTCATTTTTTTCTGCTTTAAAAAGCCCCTCCATGTTAGCCAATGTGTCCATGCACACTATTACTTTTTTAGGAGTTTACAGACGTATGCTTTTACAGACAGAACCCCCCCACCAAACTCATGTTTTTGAGAGGAGCTATTGAGCAGAAACGATGCCCAGACACCCGCAACGCGCAATAAATTGTAAAAAAGACTGAAACAGTTAAAAAAAGTGCAAAAACGCACACAAAATAACGAAAGATTTGCAGAGGGGATGGTTTGTGAAAAAAAAAATGCTTATGCTCAAAAAAGGTCAAAAGATCTCAAGCGCAATAAAAACATGCAAAAAAGCACACTTTTTTCAAGTTTTTAGGCAGAGAAACTCGGCTTGAGCTGCAGTCATGAAATCTAGCTGGAAAAATATTTTCTATTGCTTTAGTAAGTTAACTTAGCTTTTTGAAGAAGGTTCCATGTTGTGGGCAGGTGAATCTTGTAAAAATCTTCACTGTAGTATGTAGGGGTGCAACGGATAAAAAAACTCACGGATCGGATCGATCTTCGAATCAGGAGTCATGGATCGGATCATTTTCGGATCTGCAAAAAAAAAATGTGGTGACAGCCTTTTATATATATATATATATATATATATATATATATATATATATATATATATATATATATATATATCTCTCTATATATATATATATATATATATATATATCTCTCTCTATATATATATATATCTATCTATATATATATATATATATATATATATATATATATATATATATATATATATATATACATTTTATAGTCATTGTCAGAACTGGGGGGGAAATAACATGCAGTAGTAAATAATCTTGCTGTAAAAACATCAAGATTGTACTTTTAACAAGTCCTGTCCAAACAGCCTCACCTGCTTCCTCTTTAATCCAACCCTGTGAATCTGTGAATTGCTATTGTGGTTCCCCTCTCACACCAGTGCTTCACTGCTAACATTCCCTCTCCAAGTGTGCTTGCCAGAGCCCAGTGCACAGCGTGACAAGCCTCCCCGGGGAGGCGTGTCACGCTGGGCTCTGGCAAGCACACTGGGTGGAGCAAGATGGCCGCCGCTCCGGAGCTAGGCCGAAGCCGGGGACTTTCCTATGCCGAGGCTCCGGAGCGTTCCACGGGGTGTGCCGATCCGAACGGGGTGACCCATTTGGATCACGGATCGGTGACAATCCGTTGCACCCCTAGTAGTATGTCCCGTCCTCTTCCTGTTACTGAATTTTACCAACCTGGCATGGTTGGAAAAGCGGCTTCGACCTGAGCTGACGTTTTTGTTTTCAACCTGCAGGGTTGAACGAAAAAAATAAATAGTGTGTACCCAGCTTTAGTCATAGCCTATGACTAAGGCTATTTAACGAAACATGTAAGCTGTTCTTATCGTCACTATACTATAGCTAAATAAAAGACTTTGATATGGATGTGCGAGTTGCCGGCTTTCCTTCTCCATCTTCATTCAGTTCGGGTGTTTGGAGGATACTTGGAGCCAGAGCACTGACTACTCAGATTCCTCATTACAATACTTCCCAACTTATTGAGATGGGAATGAGGGACACCTTTTCACAAAAGTATGAAGGCAGATGACACACCCACAGGGGCGGACTGACCATTCGGGCACTGCCCGAGTGCCCCATGCCACTAGGGGGCCCCATCAGGGTTGCCAGCCTCAATAAATCCAGGGACAGTATGTAAAAATCTTTACAGTTATATATTTTTTTTTTAAATACCAAGATTATAGCTGCCCGCCTCTCCAGTGCCTTTTCAGTGTGTGTATATTGCGTGTCTGTGTGTGTATACTGTGTATGTATAGTGTGTATATATATACTGTATGTGTGTGTGTATGTATACTTTGTGTGTATACTGTGTATGTATACTGTATGTGTGTGTGTATACTGTGTGGCACCATAATCTATTGCCTGGGGGCCCCATAATCTCCAATGGACCGGGGACCCCATAATCCCCAATGGCCTGGGGGCCCCATGATCTCCTATTGCCCGGGTGCCCCAATAATCTCCTATCGCCCGGGGGGCCCCATGAGTTGTCAGTCCGCCCCTGCACACCCCCTTCCACTCCCCTTAAAGGAGAGTTACACACACACACACAAAAAAATATTAAAATCCACAAGTGCTTTTCTTTTCTTTTTTTTTTTATACCACTACTATTCCTTTATACTGGCTTTTAATATTTTCAAAAGCAACAATTTAGACATTGAATAATGAAAGGTTTAGCACTTTGTGAAAGATATATTGCATTTTATGTACAACTATGTAGAACAGACCACAATGAGGGACAAATGATGAAAGCGGGATTTTGTTCTAAATCAGGGACGGTCCTTTGAAATCCGGGACAATTGGGAGCTATGTACATATCTATTCTGGGACACTAGTGAGCTGGGCATTTGTTTTTCACTTGGCCCTTCTCCTCATAACCAAACTTTGCAAAGTGAAAATTTATCAAAAAATTATCAAATCTCATATTTACCAAAGACAACATCTGCTTACCTGAAAAAAAAAAAAAAAAACAGCCTATGAGTTTGCACTTTGTTTACCTTGCCTGGTAATATACATTACCACAATTGTCTTTGATAAATAAATCATGATTAATTCAGTGTCTGATCATGTACAGCAGTGGTCTCCAAACTGCGGCCCGGGGGTGGAAGCGGCCATTTGCTAGCTTTTTTCCGGCCCTTTGGGCACTATTCCTCCAACAATGGGGGCATAATTCTTGCCACCGACACCAACAATGGAACACTTTTCCTCCCACTGATACCAATGATGGGAACCCTTCCACCCACTGACATCAATGATGGGGCGTTATTCCTCCCTCCAAAGATGTGGCATTTTCTATTTCTGTTGGCCACATTCCAGCCCCCCTAATGTCTGAAGGACAGTAAACTGGCCCCTTGTTTAGAAAGTTTGGAGACCCCTGATGTAGAGCATTATTCTATTTTGTCATTGTATCAACTTCACATCAAGCTAGGCATACAGAACAAAATTGGCATAGGCTGTATAATCTGATCTCTCCTACTCTGTCTTTCAGAAACTGGTCTGTGTCCAAACAGTGGCTGCTAAAGATGTTTAAAAACATTTTACCTGAAGTAGAAGACAGTAAACCATCTGAAGACAGTGCAAAGGTAGACTCCTTATTTTAAACATTTAGGGCCAGATTCTGGTACAATTCGGGTCCGCGTAGCGTAAGCCATTTACACTACGCCGCCGCAACTTACTGGAGCAAGTGCCGTATTCTGAAAGCACTTGCTCCGTAACTTGCGGCGGCGTAGTGTAAATGGCCCGGCGTATCCCCGCGTAAATCGAAGGGGGCGGCTTGTATTTAAATTAACGAACGAACTGCACATGCGCCGGCCGAAAAAAAAAGCCCAGTGCGCATGCTCCAACTCACGTCGGAAAACGTAGATGAAACCGACGTGAAAACGACGTGATCGTCACTTACGCAATTCCCTATTCGCGAACGACTTAGTTAAACGACGTAACCAACGGAAAAAGAAGACGCTGTGCCGACGCCATACTTAACATGGCATACGACGGAACTTCGTAAGCCTACCCCTCATATAGCAGGGGTAGGTTTACGCTTAGGGAAACAACGTAAACGACGACGAGACGGCGTAAAAACGTTCGGGAATCGGCGTATTGGGCTCATTTGCATAGGCAAATGAGAAATTAACGTAAAGGCCACCTAGCGGCCAGCGAAGGAATTACATCTAAGATCCGATGGTGTAAGTGTCTTACACCTGTCGGATCTACGCCGTATCTATGCGTAAGTGATTCTAGGAATCGCACGCATAGATACCGGGGACAAAAACAGAGATACGACGGTGTTTCTTGAGATACACCGTCGTATCTCTTTTGAGAATCTGGCCCTTATAGTGTAGCTATAGGCAACATTTTTTTTTTGTTCTCATGCCGCATACACACGACCGTTTTTCGGGTTGTAAAAAATGAAACTTTTAATGGTCTAGGAAAAACAATGTTTTTTTTAACCTGATCGTTAAAACGGTCTTGCCTACACGCGATCGTGAAAAAAAATGCTCTAGAAAAGCGCGGTGACGTACAACACGTATGACGACACTATAAAGGAGAAGTTCCATTCGGATGGCGCCACCCTTGGGGCTGCTTTTGCCGATTTCGTGTTAGTAAAAGACGATTCGCGCTTTTCAGTCTGTTACAGTGTGATGAATGTGCTATCTCCATTACGAGCGATCTCCATTTACCAGAATGAGCGCTCCCGTCTCATAACTTGCTTTTGAGCATGCATGTTTTTTTCACGTCGTTAAAGCCCACACACAACCATTTTTTACAATGCTAAAAACGTTGTGAAAAATTAGTGCATGTTTTAAATTTTTAATGCCCATTTTTTACATCGTGAAAAATGCTCTGGAGCTCACACATGATTGTTTTTAATGACATAAAAAAAAAAAGGTAATTTTTTACAACCTGAAAAAAGTCGTGTGTATGTGGCATCAGGGTCATAGTCAACATTTTTCATCCTCCAAATAAGGAGAGTCGAGTTATTGTCACAGAGCTCAATTTTGGTCTCAACTGACCACAGCACTTTCTTCCAATACTTCTCTGAATCAAAATTGAGCTCTTTGGCATTAACGTGACACGCCATGTTTGGAGGAAATTAAATGGTGACTATAACCACAAGAACATCATCCCTACAGTCAAGCATGGAGGTGGAAACTTTATACTTTGGGCCAGTTTCTCTGCTAAAGGTACAGGTTGACTTTGTCACATTGAGGGGCCAATGGACAGGGCAATATATTGTAACATTTTGGATAAGAACCTTCCTCCCTCAGCCAGAACACTGAAAATGGGTCATGGATGGGTCTTCCAGCATGACAATGACCCAAAACATCCTGCCAAGGCAATAAAGAAGAAGCACATTAAGGTCATGGAGTGGCCTAACTAGTCTCCAGACCTTAATCTTATAGAAAATGTATGAAGGGAGCTAAAACTTCAAGTTGCCAAGCAACAGCCAAGAAACCTTAAAGTGGATGTAAACTTGATTCATGAACCTAAGCACATATATTTTCAGTATTTTCTTATCTCTCCAAAGCCCTGAGTTCCGTGTCTCTGCTGTTTTGCTGCTATGTTATCAACATGATAACGTCTCACAAGTTCTCTGTCAACCAAGATAAAACCAGCCTGAAATTTGAGGGAGGTTGCTATAAATAGATTAGCAGAGAGGTTGACTTGTCACAGCACAGCTCTTCAAGTCTCTACCTATGTGGAATGGGGGTGTGCCTTTCCTCCAATCAGCTGTTTTGGCTGTGTGCCAAGAATCCACTCTCAGTGCCTGACAAGGAGAGAAAATCTCGAATATGATGTGCACTTTCTAAAGAATATATAAAGGTGAAGACAGCAGATATACATGTAAAACTCATGTAGGGAGATTTGTTTCATCTCTGTGTATCATCTGAGGCTGTTCACTTCACTGGGTATATGTGAGGGTTTACATCAACTTTAAGGATTTAGAGATCTGTAAAGAAGAGTTGATCAGGAACCCCTCCTGAGATGTGTACAAACCTGGTAACCAACTACAAGAAATGTCTTACATCTGTGCTTGCCAACAAGTTTTTCTCTATCAAGTACTAAGTACATGGGGATCAAATACTTATTTTACTCTCTGAACTGCAACTCAATCTATAACATTTGTATCATGTATTTTTTTATTTTAATTAACCACTTAATGACTGCCTACTGTACATTTACGTCAGCAGAATGGCACAGCTGGGCACATCAACGTATATATACGTTGGTTTCTAGTACCCAGCCGTGGGTCACAGGCGCGTGCCCGTGGCGCGCTCCCGTGAACCGGTCCGAAGCTCCGGGACCGTGGGACTCGCAGACCCGATCGCCGCTGGAGTGCGGCGATCGGTCCCCGGAGCTGAAGAATGGGGAGAGCCGTGTGTAAACACGGCTTCCGCGTGCTTCACTGTGGCCACAGCATTGATCGCGTCATCAGGTCCGGCGCTAGGCATAGGCAAGTTAGGCGGCTGCCTAGAGCTCCAGGGTAGGGGAAGCGCCAAAATCCGGATCCCAAGCCACTCGCTGGGGATTCGGAGTAAAATACCTCCAGGATCGGCATTTTTTTTTTAAAACATGCTATATGGCGCCAGCCGCCAGGCTAGGGGGCGCTTGCGCCGTTAAAGACATCAGCAGCGGCAGTGAGAACGTGAGGTGAGAGAGCTGGGACTACAAGCAGCAGCAGGCCGGAAGTGCGGCGAGCAGCAGGCATACCTATTCAGCCTGTAATTGGCTGAATAGGTCACTTGCGGGCGGCGCACACGAGATACGAGGGTCCGTGATTGAAGCGGGGCTGGAGTCTGACTGTGGTTGATCGCGGCCGCCCGTAGTCCCGCCCCTTGCCTGGCGTGTGCTCCGATATGTCTCCTCACTGAGGTATCTTTTTATACTGCCCTTCTCTGTCAGTGTCAGTTTACTCAGCTACTCCCCCCCCCTCTGTCAGACAACCCCCGTCAGCTACCCCTGTTCCCGAGTCCTGCCTCACGCTGTGAGTCTCCTAAGGTCGCTCTCCACTGCTCTGTCAGCGGCAGTCAGCCCCCTTCCTGTCAATCACCCCCCTCCTCCTCTGTCACCCCCTCCTCTTTGTAACCCCCCTCCCTCTGTCACCCCATCTCTGTAACCCCCCTCCTCCTCTGTCACCCCCTCCTCCTTTCTGTAACCCCCCTCCTCCTCTGTCACCCCCTCCTCCTCTCTGTAACCCCCCACTCTGTAACCCCCCCCTCCTCCTGTCACCCCCTTCTCCTTTCCGTAACCCCCCTCCTCCTCTGTCACCCCCCTCTCTGTAACCCCCTCCTTCTTTCTGTAACCCCCCTCCACCTTTGTCACCCCCCTCTCTGTCACCCCCCACTCTGTAACCCCCTTCCTCCTCTGTCACCCCCCCTCCTCCTCTGTCACCCCCCCTCCTCCTCTGTCACCCCCCCTCCTCCTCTGTAACCCCCCCTTTGGTTGCCGGGGGGCTGAGATTGCGTGGTGGCAACGTTTTTTTTTGCGTTTTTATATATATTTTTTTTTTTTTTTTTGCGTTTTGTAAAGGTCATGTGTTGCAAGGGTCTTAACAAGGGTGTCAGGCTGCTGGGATGATTTTGCGTGGTTGCAAGGATCTCAATGAGTGTGGGGCTGCTGAGACGATATTGCGTTTGCAAGGGTCTCAACAAGGGTGTCAGGCTGCTGAGACGATTTTGCATGGTTGCAATGGTCTCAACAGGTGTCAGGTTGCCGAGGGGCTGAGATTGCGTGGTGGCAAAGGTTTTTTCTTTTTTTTTGTGTTTTTTTAGCGTTTTTTTTTTTTTTTTTTTTTTTGCGTTTTTATATATATATTTTATTTTATTTTGCGTTTTGTAAAGGTCATGTGTTACAAGAGTCTTAACAAGGGTGTCAGCTGCTGAGATGATTTGCATGGTTGCAAGGTCTCAATCAATAAGAATTGGGTTACTGAGAAAGGATAGAAACACCTGGTTTGTTTGTACCTTAAGCAAGCAGTATAGGGTAGAAGGACAACGCCTGTTTGAATCGTAGGTTCCATAGGGGCCACTAATGAACGATATGGGAGACAACGAATAGTAGCAAATTGATAAGACATAAAGAATGTAATAACAAATTTTACTTGCGACAGTCGGCCATGCGAGTGAGTTTGCGGCAGACTGTGGCTGGAGTGAAACATGTAGGAAAGGTGTAGCGTGATGCCATGCATGGGGCAAAACAACAAGGTTTGGTGTAGAAAATAGAACACGAGAAGTGCGTACGAATATTTTATAAGCTCCACTGTGGGAACCGAACATATGATGCGGGTGACACCATGAGTGGCCACGAATTTTGACATGACAAACAAGCTAACGAATCCTATCTGGGACAGTGAACATGCAACTGGGTTTTCTTGGACTGGAGTGGATGTGCAACACATCCGAAGAGTGTGGCGTGGTGTGGTGTGGCGCCATGCATGACGCACAGGCAATAACTTTGGTAAATAAATGAGCGAGAAGAACCGCCGTGTACAAACAATTCGTAAGTTCCGCTGCGGAAACTAAAATGCACGGCATGGGGGAAACATAGAATGGCAATGGTGGAAAGTATGCAATGTATCTGATACAAAACGGTTATAAAGAGAAATGATTGATACAAAAACGGTTGTAAAATGCATGAAACAAATCCAATACGAATCGGAAGTAAGGAGTGTTGAACAAATCTGCTGTGAATTGGTTGTAGAGTGTATGCTACTCCTTGCTGTGAAACCGAACACCTACCAGCCACCCATCCCCCCAGGCTAATCAAGTGCAGACAAGGCAGCAGGAGAGTTCAATTACCACCTCAATCTGCCAAAGAACCCATACAAAGAATATATGCTAATCTCTAAAATTAAAGAGACAGCAAGCATGGACACTGAATATACAAATAAATAGTTTGTTTGGCAGGAGGAAGTTACAAATGTACCAAGCTTGTAACTAAGATGTTAGAACATGAGCAACAATAACTCAGAGGCAGATTTTTACAAAAGAAATTCAGGATAGGAAGCATAACGAATTGCAAGATTGCACATGATACAAAAGGTTTGAATACAACCTGCGACAGTAAGCCGGAACCGCCGTCGAAGACCATGAACGGAGAAGCCGCAATGCACTTGCGATGTCGAATGCGATTGAATGCGCAGACTCACGAACATGAGGTGAGCTGGGAAGAGTCGGCCCAGTGACGTGTAGTACTGCACACTGAACCGACAAAGAGCATGTGTGAGTGGGCTGCTCAAATACCCTCCGGGCTCCTCCCATAAACTCAGGCCACCATACTGGCCTTCTTATTTGTCTGGATGTGTGGTGGTGAGTGTTTCCCCTCCCAGCAAGGTAGCAGTGCTTAGCACTGTGTAAAATACCCCCCCCCCCCCTCAGACCATGCAGTTATTTGCCCTGTGCAATAGAGTATACATTTTATATGTATTTTTATTTAAAATTATTTTCATTGAAAAATGAAGTTTTTTTAATTTTGATGTCACAATGTAGAGTATAAGATTTCCTATCATCCATGCCCAGTCTTGCCACACAGAGTTAATCCAGCTCGGAGCAATCCTCTTTTATTGTTCAGTGAACATTAACAGACTTCCAGATAAAAAACCTGTCTGAATAAAAAGTCTGTTTCTCTCTTCTTGCTTTGAGTGACAGGTTATTTACATATCTAGCTTGGACATGTTTATCATATGTTATGTTATGTTTATCATAATATGAGGTGATCCAAAGTTCATTGTATATTACCAGGATGTGTTATGTGGGGGAGGGGTGGATTTCTCACTTTTTATACTTTGGACCTCACCTCATATTATGATAAACATAAAATAACATATGATAAACATGTCCAAGCTAGATACTTAAATATCTGTCACTCAAAGCAAGGAGAGAGAAACAGACTTTTTATTTAGACAGGTTTTTATCTGGAAGACTGTTAATTTTCACTGAACAATAAAAGAGGATTGATCAGAGCTGGATTAACTTTGTGTGGCAAAACTGGGCACAGATGATAGGAAATGTTATACTCTACATTGTGACATCCACGTGGGTTTACATCCCCCCTCGGTCCTCCGTGCTGTCTTCCCCCCTCGGTCCTCCGTGCTGTCTTCCCCCCCCCCTCGGTCCTCCGTGCTGTCTTCCCCCCCCCCTCGGTCCTCCGTGCTGTCTTCCCCCCCTCGGTCCTCCGTGCTGTCTTCCCCCCTCCGTCCTCCGTGCTGTCTTCCCCCCTCCGTCCTCCGTGCTGTCTTCCCCCCCTCCGTCCTCCGTGCTGTCTTCCCCCCCTCCGTCCTCCGTGCTGTCTTCCCCCCCTCCGTCCTCCGTGCTGTCTTCTCCCCCTCCGTCCTCCGTGCTGTCTTCCCCCCCTCCGTCCTCCGTGCTGTCTTCCCCCCCTCCGTCCTCCATGCTGTCTTCCCCCCTCCGTCCTCCGTGCTGTCTTCCCCCCCTCCGTCCTCCGTGCTGTCTTCTCCCCCTCCGTCCTCCGTGCTGTCTTCCCCCCTCGGTCCTCCATGCTGTCTTCCCCCCTCGGTCCTCCGTGCTGTCTTCCCTCCTCCGTGCTGTCTTCCCCCCCTCCGTCCTCCGTGCTGTCTTCCCCCCCTCCGTCCTCCGTGCTGTCTTTCCCCCTTGGTCCTCCGTGCTGTCTTCCCCCCTCCGTCCTCCATGCTGTCTTCCCCTGGTGATGATTACATTTGTATGATTTCTTGATCTTTTACAGACCTTGCTGCATCATCTGCTGGACACTCTCAAAGGAAATTCCACACATAACTTCAGTCTATTACTGCTCTGGGCATCGCAGGCCAACGCCAACCCTGTAAGTGCAGCTAGATAAATTGTCTCAGCTAAAGTACCATTGTAGAGATGGAGAATGTGTTTTATCTTTGTAGCTTTGGGTGGTGGTGGCCTTTTTACATTTACTTCTAAAAAGAGAAGTCTTTAAGAGGACCTGATCTGTGGAAGTTGACAGGGAGCAAAAGACTAGTGAACTGCATTGCCTGTGGTCCCCCTGCAGCTGATCTTTCCTCATTATGGACATACCATGTCTTGTTCTGTGTCTTTATGTGGAGGTAGCCATCTTGGCAGAAGAGGAGGGCTCTGCATCCTCATGTTAGAGCTACCACCCGATGACTGGTGATCTGAGCTTAGGAATTAGCAGGGAAAAGGTGTAGAAATCACAGATCCAAAGAATAAATGAAAAGAAGCAGGGAGATTCTTGCACTACAGATATCAGATACAGCTTCCTTTCCAGAAAGGAGAATTATGAGCAACACAGTACTGACACCCTAAATTTCACTCTGGTGAGACTAGTATTCATAGGCAACTCTGCATTAGATGATCTCACACTGCAAATGTACAGCTGTGGGAATGGAGATCTGTGCCTAGTTGTGGGAAGTACACTTAGAAGAATTCAAAACAAAATGTAAAGTTTTTCAGGGCACAGCTGAGACGCAGCTATCATTTCTAGATTTACTGCAGCGACTACTAGCTGGATACTGGCCTCATCACACATCAATATGCATATTTGCAGCACACCATGGATCGCCAAATGTCCAAAACCTTTATTGTAGAGAGATCACATCACAAAGGTACAAATACAAAGATTCAGAGCCGTGCAGGACCCCTTTGTCACATGCCTGACGAAGGGTTCCTGCATGACCCTGAAACATTGCTCTTGTACCTTTGTGATGGGATCTCTCTACAATAAAGATTTTGGACACCATTTGAAGATCAATGGTGTGCTGGCGAATATGCATATTAATCTATACTAACCACAGAGCATAATTGTTGAAGGTCCTTTTATAAGTGAATCCAGGTGTCCAACAAATGTCTTATTTTTTATTAGGTCAGACAGTCTCTATTGACCGTAGCAAGCCAGTTCTTCCTTCTTCCAGTGCACTACAGAACAAGGACAATAAGATTCTGATTGGCTGCTTTGGACAATAAGGGATGCCTGTTTTCTCAGATACAATAGTACAGCCCTCAAAATTTCCACTCGCCTACTAGCATTTGGCGAGTGGATTTAAGCTGGGGGCGAGTGATGACAGGGCTGCATGACCAATCTCCCTGCAATCTGTGCCTACACTTAGAGTCCCGATGAGATTGGCAGCCAAAGAGGAAAGGTGCATGCTCGGGAAAAGTAGTCTGGTGAGCCGCGCACAGGCAGAGCAGTACAGAGGTGCTCTCCTTACAATTCTCATTAAGCCATGGGACCTAACAGTATGACCTCTCTGAGCCTGCCCCCCTCCCCCCGGGCCCTGACCAATGTAGCTGGAGAGCAGAAAGCAATGAGTGAGGTGGAGGATTGCGAAAATTACCACTCCGGTGCAGTGCTCACTGAAAGTTGCCCTGACATGAGAGCGGCAGCCTTCCAGTTTGTGCAGTTTTCTTCTCCTTGTGAGAGAGAGAGAGAGAGAGAGAGTGTGTTCTAGTGCCCTGTACCTCTGGTCTGCCCCCAGTACCCTGTCCCTCTGGTCTGCCCCCAGTACCCTGTCCCTCTGGTCTGCCCCCAGTGCCCTGTCCCTCTGGTCTGCCCCCAGTGCCCTGTCCCATTTTGTTAAAGTTGTTGTTGGTAATATTTAATTTTGTAACTTGATTCTGCATAAAACATTGTCATTCCATGAGATAATTTACGAGGGCGTGTTTACAGGTGCAATTAGGCGCAGGGCAGTGTATGAATTAGGTGGAGCAACTGGTGGCGAGTAACTCTTGAGGACTGGCTAGTAGCTCAGAACTTGAAATTTTGAGCCCTGCATTAGTATATCCAGTAGAATTTGTGAAATATAATTGGAAGACTGTTCTGAACACCAGCAGTTCAATAATGTCTTCACATCTATCTATTTTAGATTACATTTTGGACACTTGCTTTCATCATTTCGGAGCCAGCGGTTTACAAGAAGGTCATAAATGAAATTACTTCTGTATTTGGTGAAGGAGGTAACTATGTTTTAAATGTCTACATGCATGAAGTCACCAGGCTCTAAGGTATTAAAGTATATCTAAACCCAAAACCAGAGACTATAAGTTGCAGCTTACCAGTCCTTAGTTGTGTGGGGGCTGCAAGCGTTTCCTTTATTTAGGCTTTTTTTTATACTTTATTTTCCCCTGGTGATCCTGCCAGTAACACACTTCCTGTCCTAGGATGACAAAGCTCTCCACACCGTATTTACGGAGGAAACGTGTCATTACCCTAGGTTGGTCCTCTGATTTAGTTAATTGCATTGGTTTTCTTTGTTCAGGCTTTGTTCATCTAAAGTCTGATTATCTGCAATATATTAGTTCTTGGGTTTAGATGCACTTTGAAAGTGCCATGAGATGGGAGATGGCCGACATCAGATATATCATCTGTAAGATTGTTCTGTAAATATCACAATAAATTGTCGTTCCAGCCCTGAAATGCGTAAAGTATTTTCCTCTCATATTTTAGTAATAATATTCCCTCTGGGGCTAGCAGTCACATTCTATTCTTATACCCTTGTCCTTGTTCTAAAACTGATATTGAAGTAATTATAGTGTTAAAGGTTGTTTTATTTTTTATAACAAACATGTTATACTTACTTATACCTATTCTTTGCAATGGAGCGGTGTGCTAGCAGGACTGCTCCAAAAGTCCTGCTAGCCGCATCTTTGGAGCATAGAAGGAGCGGTGTGTTTACCGCTCCTCCACTGCTCCTTCCCATTGAAAGCAATGGGAAACCGCAGCTATACCGCCGGCAATGCGCCTCTGCAGAGGCGCATTGCTGGCAGTATTAACCCTTTTAAAACCGCACAGCTAGCGGCCGAATACCGCCGCAATTCCGACAGTAAAGCACCTCTAATAATAGCGGTGCTTTACCACCACCACCACAGCTCCTGCCCCAGTGTGAAAGGGGCCTTAAGGAAACAGCACGTTTTATCAGTATTTTCAGAAGGAAGTCTTTGATGACATTTCTCTTAGTGCTACTTTTCTTGGTTAGCACTTTTGCCTAGCAGCACTGTCAGGTCACCTGTGGCCAGATGACAGATGCAGGAGTGCAGGAGTCAGGAGCAGCACTGTCAGGTCACCTGTGGCCAGATGACAGATGCAGGAGTGCAGGAGTCAGGAGTGCACTACAAGGTAGTGAACCCTATGGCAGACTGCTGCGGATGGACCACAGAGAGGATATGGAGGAGAGGTCCACTGGAGCACAAACAGAGATCCCACAGGAAGCTTGAGCCCAAGATTCCCCAAGGCACGGAGTCTAAGATCCAGCTGGTATTCACCAGCCTCTAGTGGTGAGGATGGCCTTAGCCGCAACTGAATTCAGGTCGCGGCCCCTAGAGTCCCCTAGGTCACACTCCGTAGGGAGAGAGGGGAAGCAGCCACTCAGGACACAAGAGATAGTGAAGGGTAAAGCCAAGGTCGGGCGACAAGCAGACAAGGATAAACAAGGGACAGGCCAAGGGTCAGGGTCACAGGCAAATAAGAGTAGTCGGGGAAAAGCCAAGATCGGTACACAGAGATAAACGTAGCACACGTCAAGCAGGAACCCAAACGCACAATGCTTAACAAACAACGTTGATCAGGAAGGCAGACCTACAGTGCACTGGTTAATATAGAGTTCCTGATATGGCCTGGGGTGGAGCCATACAGGGAGGAGAGATAATAAAGGTGAGAGGGCCTGGCCTCTAAGGTGAACACATGGAAAGGAAGGTAAGCTGCCAGACATTACTGCATATCCATGACAAGCACTAGGGTCATCGAGTCCAATCCCAACCACGGTACTACCTGCATGGAGTGTGAATGTTCTCTCTGTGCCTGCATGGGTTTCCTCTGGTACTCCGGTTTTCATCCCACACCCCAAAGACATTCTGGTAGGTTAATTGATTCCTGTCTAAATTGGCCCTAGTATGTATATATATGAATGTGAGTTAGGGACCTTAGATTGTAAGCTCCTCGAGGGCAGGGACTGATGTAAACATACAATATATGTGTAAAGTGCTGCATAAAGGAATAGTGGTATATAAGTTTAAAAGGGTTGTAAAAGTAAAAAAAAAAAAATTGCTAAATAGCTTCCTTTACCTTAGTGCAGTGCTCTTTCATATACCTCATCCTTGCATTTTGCTTTTAAATGTCCTTTTTTCTTCTGAGAAATCCTCACTTCCTGTTCTTCTGTCTGTAACTACACACAGTAATGCGACACTTTTTCCCTGGTGTGGAGAAAGCCTCTTGAGGGGGTGAGCAGGAGTGTCAGGACACCCACTAACACAAAGCTCCTTTCTCTATCTGCAAAGTAGATAGCGTCCTGACCCTCCTGCTTGCCCCTTCCCCCCTCAAGAGACTTTCTCCACACCAGGGAGAAAGCCTCGCATTACTGTGTGGAGTTACAGACAGAAGAACAGGAAGTGAGGATTTCTCAGAAGAAATAAGGACATTTAAAAGCAAAATGGAAGGATGAGGTAAGTGAAGGAGGACTGCACCAAGGTAAAGGAAGCTATTTAGGGGAAAAATGTACCTTTACAACCCCTTTAAGTAAACAAAGTGCAGTGCTAAATGTGCAAATTCATAAATTAAAGTACAAAAAGTGCTATAAAGTGCATAAGTCAATATATTCAAATATTATCAAGAAAAAAGTCCATAAAGAAAACTCATAAAGAAAAAGTCCCAAGAATTCATTGAGGATAAAGAATCCGTTTAATGAGTTGGAACAAAGGAGTCACTAGCGTGTCACCATCCACACAAAACAGAAAGCCAGCGGACCACCCTTTTTTTTTTTATCCAACAAAAAGGTTTTTATTGATGAAAAGGTGTTATACAGCATATGGCATTCAACATTGCATTTCAAAACACTTACACTTCTCAAAAGGCAAACACAGCACGACCTTACACTCACTGAGCTGTCTTCCCTCCCGCCAAAGTATGCATCCCCGCACATTGCAGCACTCATCCCATATTCAATCCCAATAGTCTGTCCATGACCAGGTCCACCGGGGAAAGCCCCGGTGTATCCAGCCACGGGGCCCAAAGGTTTTCGTATTTACGGTTACTGCCCCTGTGTTGGTAAATAAGCTTCTCCATGCGTATCATATCACCCATCTTATCAATCCATTCCTTCAAGGTCGGTGGATTCTCAGATTTCCAATGTACCATAATCAATTTCCTGGCCTGAAATAGCACTCTATGCACCGCTTCCCTTGTGTACACCTCCTCCACATATTCCTCCAAAACACCAAGTAAACATACCCTGGGGTCCACAGGTACGGATAGCCCGAACACCGAGTTAACAGTGTTCACCACCTCAGTCCAATACTTGTGCAATTTGGGACACCTCCACAGGAGATGTATGAGATCGCCATGGTCCCTCTTGCATCTAGTACACGTGTCATCTGCTTGCATCCCCATCAGTTGCATCCTATGTGGTGTATAGTACACCCTAAAAATAATGTATAGCTGGGTTAGTCGCTGAGCCTCATTCAGGGAACAGGAGCTCACCCCTTGAAATATCTCCTCCCATTGTTCACTATCTAGTTGTCCCACGTCCCTCTCCCATTTTTCCCTCACCAGGACTGGATGCTGACCCAAGAAGTGTTTTAACAGGATGGCATAGCATTGAGAAATAAATCCCTTCAAGGTCACAGCATCACCTAGGAGATCAAACACCGGGGTTGGCGACAAATGCCACTCAGAGGACCTACTTTGGGCTCTCACTGCGTGCTGGAGCTGTATATATTGAAACAGCATTGAGGGCGGGAGTCCGTACTCCGCCCGCAAGTCTGCGAAGGGCCTAAGCCTCCCATTCCTAAATACATGTTTAATATGTGTGATCCCATAGCCTTTCCACCCAGTCCCGATCTGCAATTTAGCCAGTTCCGTATAAGTATCGTTATGCCAGAGGGGGCTGTATTCAGTGTATCCGTCAGCATGCTGAATATATTTACATTTATTCCATACTTTTTGTATAAGATTGTATGTCGGGTGTGTCTTGTTGGGTTTGGCAAAGGCCAGGGCCTCCAGTGCCAAGGGGATGGGCCCATCGCCCACCGTGCGGAGCATCAGTGCACCTGAGGAACCAGCCGGTTCCCCCCCGAAGCACCCCACCAGGTGTTGCAGCTGCGCCGCAATATAGTACAGCCACGGGTTGGGCAATGCCAGCCCGCCGCTGTCCTTGGGCCTCTGCAGATGTTCGAGCTTGATTCTGGGCGTTTTGTTTTTCCAGATCAGGGATCGGAAGATAGAGTTCACTATTCTAAAGATCTTAAGAGGAATTACCGCAGGGGCATTGTGGAGACAGTAAAGCAGTTGTGGCATTAAAATCATCTTTACCAAGTTCACCTTGCCCGCCACTGATATACGGAGATTATTCCATGATTTAACCCTTTCACGGAACCTCTGGAGCAAGGGAGATATGTTCAAATGGTTAAAATCCCTGGGGTTTGCCGTTACATAGACTCCAAGGTACTTAAAGGAGGTTGTGACTGGTATGGGGCAGGACGGTGTCACCGTTTGCGTGGCACCCCCGTCCAGCAGCAGCAAGGCCGATTTCGTCCAATTAATCTGTAGGCCCGAGTACCCTCCAAACCTCACAATAGTTGCCATGGCCTCCCTCAGAGACGTGTCAGTATCTCCCAGCATGAGCAAGGTATCGTCCGCATAAAGCATCACTTTCTCCTGCAGGGGGCCATAGCAAAACCCAACTATACCCGGATTGGCCCTAATGTCCATGGCGAGGGGCTCAATGGCCAACGCGAATAGGAGAGGGGACAACGGGCAACCTTGCCTCGTCCCCCTCCCCAAGGCGAAGCCCTGAGACAGACACCCAAAGGCCCTGATAGCGGCCTCCGGACGGCTGTAGAGCAACCTGACCCAAGCTATGTATCTATCTCCAAACCCGAATCGAGACAACACCTCCCACATATACGTCCAGTCAATGCTGTCAAATGCCTTAGCGGCATCTAAGGAAAGCAGAGCCCTGCTTCCTACATTGTCTGCGTCTGACTGCATGTTTAGAAATAACCGTCTAATATTGATGGCAGTGGACTTATTTGGCATAAACCCCGCCTGATCACCATGTATCAGGGACGTTATGACAGTGTTCAACCTAAGCGCCAATACCTTCGCCAGGATTTTTATGTCACATTGTAGCAACGAGATCGGTCTGTAGGAACCTGGTTCGACCGGGTCCTTGCCTGGTTTAAGAAGCAGAACAATATTGGCCTTTGCCATGGAGGGCGGAAGGACTCCGTCCCCCAGGGCCGTATTAAACACCCGGAGTAACCTTGGCAACAAAATTTCCGCATGCTGTTTATAGACCTCCATGGGGATCCCATCCTCCCCCGGGGCCTTACAATTGGGAAAGAGCCCCACCGCTCCCTGAAGTTCCTCCACTGTGAGGGGGGCATCCAACCCCGCCTTCTGTTCTGCCGTCAATCTAGGGAATGCCAACCCACCCAAGTACCGCTCCAGGTCGGCCACTGCATAAGCCGCACCGGGGCGGTACAGTTCCTCATAAAACCCCGCCAGTTCCTGCATAATAAGTTCAGGTGTGCTGACAATGGGCCCGGCCCTGGATTTTATGGCTCCTATAGCCGGGGACCTCTGTTGTGAATTCGCTATTCGTGCAAGCATGCGCCCAGTTTTCTCCCCCTCCTCAAAAAATGCCTGCCTGGAGAAGAACCGCTTCTTTTCGGCCCTAGAGGAGAGCACCCGCTCATAAGCAGATTGAGCAGCCTGCCACTCCTCCCTGGCCGAATCGGAGGGATCCAGGACAAACTGCCCCTCCAGAACCTCCACCCTTTCCTCCAGCTCCCGCACAAAAGCGGAAGAGGCCTTCTTAACTTTGTTAATTTCTGTGACCAGAGTCTTTTTAAGGAACCCTTTGAAATCCTCCCATTGCTGTGTACAAGGACCCCGCGGATCCTGAGCAGTGAAAAACCTACGTATATTATCCTCTATGGCCTCAGGGGACTCAAATAGTTTTAACCAAAAAGCATTGAACTTCCAGGGGGCCCTAAGGAGCTCAGTGGGCTGAGAGGTCACCAAATGTACTATCAATGGGGAGTGATCCGACACACTGCGAGGTCTGTACTCCAGCTTGGAGACATACGGAAGCACATGTGCGTTTCCCACCCCCAGATCAATCCTAGACAAACTGCCATGTGATTTAGAAAAGCAGGAATATTGCTTAGTGCCCGGATTCCGCTGCCGCCAGACATCCACCCAGCCAACCTCTTGCAACAACCGCGCCAGGGGAGTACCCCTGGAGAGGGCAGAGGCTCCTGTGGCCGGGTGTCTATCCAGCGCAGGGTCCAGACAGCAATTAAAGTCCCCAATTACCAGCAGCGGCACCTCAGGCCTGCCATCCAAGTAGGCAATCAGCGCCCGAAGCACCGTCGCCGCAAACGGGGGCGGTATATACACACATGCAAGAATACACGTCAGCTCCCCCAACCTGCAGTGAAGAAATACATATCGCCCCTCAGGGTCAATGCCATTGTCTAGTTCTTGAAAATCCAAGGAGCAATGCACCAGGACACTCACACCCCTGGAATATGAGGTGTGAGTGGAGTGGTAAGCTCCCTTCACCCAATTGTACCGTAAACAGCCAATAGTGTCCACCGTGAGGTGCGTCTCCTGAAAACAAAAAATCCCTGGGTGAAATTTTTTAAGGCACATATTTATCATTGTTCTCTTAAGTGGGGAGTGAAGTCCTCTCACGTTCCACGACACTATGGGTACCTCTGTCATGTTGGAAAGCAAAAGTTAGTGACAAGCAGGTGTACCTCCATTAGCTGCAAGAGTCCAGGAACCATCGGTAGCAGGAAGTGGTAATTCGTCCACCAATCGTGTGCGTTGCCCAAGCTAACTGTGGCAATAGCCGTGCTGAAGAGCCACCTTTCAAAAATGTGAACAAGGAAAAGTAACAGAAAGAAAAAGGAAAAAAGGGCGCAAACCGCAGCCCGCATTAACTCCGTAGCTCTAGACCCCGCCAACAGGGCGAGTCCGGCATAAGACATTCCCATCAGATTCCGGAAGCCAAAACAAGTCGCGTGTAGTCGATTCGTCGTTGAAGATTGCTGAAGCTCTCGTCTTGATCTGTAGCAATATAATGTCCCTCAGCCAGAGGTTAACTGA
Organism: Rana kukunoris; assembly: GCA_029574335.1. Classification (NCBI taxonomy): domain Eukaryota; kingdom Metazoa; phylum Chordata; class Amphibia; order Anura; family Ranidae; genus Rana; species Rana kukunoris. Next base: position 62,124,750 of record CM056052.1, on the reverse strand, counting down.
ATAAACATAACACAAGATTAAACTTCCTTCTCAGATCGTAATTTCAAACATCTTGCTGGCGGGACGGGGTCCCGCTGTGGGCCTGGACAGTACTACCCCTCCTCCGCTCCTTCTCGCAGCCGGCGTCTTAGGGGTTGTTCATTCCGGTCTAGCCATGTAGCAGCATCTTTCGCGGATTCAAAGAACTGTGCCTGCCCTTCCACAATCACTCGCAGTTTAGCCGGGTACAACATGGCGTATGATAGTTGCAGCTGTCGGAGTCTGCGTTTCACGTCAATGAACTTAGCTCTGCGTCTTTGTACCTCCGCCGAGAAGTCAGGGTAGAAGGACACTCTGGCCCCATTATGTTGTATGTTAGCTCTTTCTCTTGCCAGACGCAGCACTGTTTCTCTATCCCTGTAATGCAGTAATCTCGCCAGCATAGGCCTGGGCGGCCCCCCCGGCTGGGGAGGGCGAGCTGGGACTCGATGGGCACGCTCGATTGCAAAGAGGGGGGAGAACGAGTTCTTCCCAAATATATCCAACAACCACCCCTCCACATAGGCAGTGGGGTCCCTGCCCTCCACCTTCTCAGGGAGACCCACAATGCGCACGTTATTCCTCCTGAGGCGATTTTCAAAATCTTCAGCCCTATCAGTGGCCTCCCTCGCCAGTTGATATGCGGCTTTGGCCTCCCGTTCTATGGGGGTCATGCGGTCCTCTATCTCGCTCACCCTGCTTTCCACAGCCGTAGTGCGCTCTCTCATTTTCTGAAAGTCCTGTCGCAGCAGTGACAGTTCTTCCCTCACAGTATTAACTGAAGCATTGCCCAGATTAACAGCCCTCAGTATGTCAGCAAGTGTGGGTTGAGCAGCCGCTGGTGCAGCATTACCTCCCGGGTCCTGGGCCCCCAAGTTAGGCAAATCAGTCTCCTCTCCATCACTATGATCAGTAAAGATGGCCGCCAGGGCCTGAGTCTCATTCAAGTCAAAGTCACTGCATTTGGGGTGCCCCCCGGTATCTGTCCCCGCTAGCCCATTCAGCTTCTGGGTGTAATACAGCATGTCCTTCGGGGCCTCCTTACCCTGAGACTTTGTGTGCTTCTGCTGCTTGGATCCGTGCTCCTTCATCCTGTCAGCGCCTCGTGGAGTTCCCTTCACTGAGAACGCGGCGGCGCCATCTTGGAAATCGGGACCCGGCTCAGAAAGTACTTTTCTGACCATTCCCCTTGTGCAGAGAGCCGGCGGAGGTTCCCCTGAGGTCCCGGGATCAGTGGGACCCTGCATATAGTCTCTGTGGACCTGTGGCTTGGCTGAGGGAGGATCGGTACCGGATGGAAGTCAGGAGCTGTGAGAGCTACGTCCTCTCACATGCCGTTCCAGGCCACGCCCCCGCAGCGGACCACCCTTACTCAGGGGGTCATACAGTACTTTATTGAATCTCAGATCCATTCAGTAGGAGCCAATGTGTCCTGTGTGTCCTCTTGGGCATCTGCGAGCAGTATGCAATGGAGAACTCCAAGCAGATCAGGAAGCAACTTCTGGAAACACTCCCCAATGCTCAACAAATGTGGTACATGAAAAAAATAAACTCCACATAGCACAATACTGTAGAGGTTTTCGCATTTATTAAAATCGTAGTACACTTCCATGTAAACTGCATTTAAAAGGCATGTATGTACATCACATCCAAGGCTAATCGGTTTCCCTAAAATGGCCAAACTCCGATCGTGCAAGCGGAGTAGCATGTGTGCGTAACTCTTACGACGCGTTTCGTCATATGTGAAGTCATCGAGGAACACATACACACGGCAAATGCCACGCTTTATATGTGTTCATTGGGACGACGAGGCAGCGCGATTGGGTGGATAGGATAAAGTACTAACATCATTCGCCAAAGTTCACATCACTCACTCTAGATGTATAACAAATCCAACACCTCATTTAAACTTATATTTGTGGGAAGCCATGTACAATAAAAATGTAAAAAATAAAAATAAATCTCATCTAGAAATTAGGGCTTTGGAAATTAACTATTATTTCATCGATTAATCCAAAAAATGTTTGATCGATCAAAATTCTTTTGATTGATAATCACCTCTCCGCCGCCTTCAGGGAGTTCCGGCGGAGATCCGGTAATGTCACGGACATGGGCGGGGGTTGCCGTTTCTATCTGAAGGGCTCCTTTGCTGTGCCTTCATATCTGCATGCCGGCGGGACCTTACTATCTGCCACACACAAGGGCTGTTACACTTCCCTCTATCACTTCCCTCTGTCAACCTGGGATTCTACAGCCATCCACTGGGAGTTTAGTTCCCTTCACGGACATCTACATGCCGACGGACTGATGTTAACCCCCTCCCAACTTTTTGAGATGGGAATGAGTGACACCTATCAGCAAAAGTAGCAAATGGAAGGACGAAGACTGGACAGCCGCACTCCAAAATTACTTAAAATAAGTTGTCTTTTATTCTCAACTGTACACACAGTCACTGCAACCCACAAAATACAGTATGACCGACGCGTTTCGCACTTACAGTCAGTGCTTAGTCATGGCTAAAAAAGGTTCACACTAAAATGACATATATACTCAAACACATGATCACATGGAAAAATATCCGCCTATGGCAGTAAAAAGTTAATTAAGTAATCAAACACAAAATCAAACCAGCTGAAGGGGGTGGGGCCTCCCTCAGAATAAATGCTTTCAAATGAGAAACATATAAACACATGTAATATATATAGGAACACCTGTATAATCCAAAAACCCCTATAACAACTTGATTAAAACCACAATCCACATGTCTAAGGTTTACAAGCATATACTAGACAGGTATAATGCACCACTCTTCACTTTGCCAGGTGTTTCAATGTGACACCCAACCAGCGCTTGTATGATTAGAACCATAATAGCTATGCTGAGAGGGCCGGTGGATTGATCTAAACTGTGTGTAAACATAGACAGACTGTAGCAATAGACCGACTAAGAAGTGAAAATTTAATAATATTAATTAAAGATACTAAGTGATGTTGTCCTTGCAAAATGTGTCAAAAAGTGTCCATAGTGGCTGCGTGAAAGGGTTAAACCTTAATGTGTTGCAAAAAAAAAAAAAAAAAAAGGGATAAAGGGATCTAGTATAAAAGTCTGTGGTCTAATGCCATAATATACGGTCCTTTTCACTATGTTAAAAAAAGATTTGTGAAAACTATGACCGTATGGCTAGGTCACTAAAGGTATTCGCAAATGTGACCATGGTGCAAATATTAGTGATAGATCCGTGATCAAATATATAATGAACCAGTGTAAAAGTCTGTGATCTAGTGCCATAATAAATGGTCATTCTCACTATCTTAAGAAATAGCAATGCTATAACCGGTCAGTTTCTGACCATAGTACAAATATTAGTGATAGACCCATCATACAGATGCATGATGATATCAGCAAAAGTATGCAGGCATAGGACACACCCCTTGTCACGCCCCTTTAACTGCTTGCCGACCAGCGCACGACTATATACGTCGACAGCATGACACGGACAGGCAGAAGGACGTATATATATGTCCCCTTAACCACTTAAGGACCGCCTACTGAACATTTACGTCAGCAGAATGGCACGGCTGGGCACATCAACGTATATATACGTTGGTTCTAGTACCCAGCTGTGGGTCACGGGCGCGCGCCCGCGGCGCGCTCCCGTGACCCGGTCCGAAGCACCGGGAGCGCGGGACTCGCGGACTCGATCGCCGCTGGAGTGCGGTGATCGGTCCCCGGAGCTGAAGAACGGGGAGAGCCGTGCTTCACTGTGGCCGCAGCATCAATCACGTCATCCCTGTTACCTACAGCCACACCCCCCTACAGTTGTAAACACACGCAGGGAACACACAAATCCTACAGCGCCCCCTTGTGGTTAACTCCCAAACTGCAACTGTCATTTTCACGGTAAACAATGCAATTTAAATGCATTTTTTGCTGTGAAAATGACATTTGTCCCAAAAATGTGTCAAAATTGTCCGAAGTGTCCGCCATAATGTCGCAGTCACGAAAAAAATCGATGATCGCCGCTATTAGTAGTAAAAAAAAAATAATTAATAAAAATGCAATAAAACTATCCCTTATTTTGTAAACGCTATAAATTTTGCGAAAACCAACCGATAAACGCTTATTGTGATTTTTTTTTACCAAAAATAGGTAGAAGAATACGTATAGGCCTAAACTGAGTAAAAAAAAATATATATATATTTTGGGGGGATATTTATTATAGCAAAAAGTAAAAAATGTTGCATTTTTTTCAAAATTGTCGCTCTATTTTTGTTTATAGCGCAAAAAATAAAAACCGCAGAGGTGATCAAATACCACCAAAAGAAAGCTCTATTTGTGGGGGGAAAAGGACGCCAATTTTGTTTGGGAGCCACGTCGCATGACCGCGCAATTGTCAGTTAAAACGACGCAGTGCCGAATCGCAAAAAGGGGCAAGGTCCTTTACCTGCATTTTGGTCTGGGTCTTAAGTGGTTAAAGAACCCGGGATTGTGGGCGCGCCCGCCGGAGCTCCGCGGGCATACATCAAGTCCGCGGGCATACCCACGATCGTCTCGCGGTGAGAAAGAACAGGGAGATGCTGATGTAAACGAGCATCTCCCTGCTCTGCCGAGTGACAATGACAGTGATCACCGCTTCCTGTAATCGGAAGCAGTGATCATTGTCTTGTCACACAAAGCCCATCCCCTCCTACAGTAAGAATCACTCCCTAGTGAACACTTAAACCCTACAGCGCCACCTAGTGGTTAACCCCTCCACTGCCAGTGTCATTTTCACAGTAATCCGTGCATTTTTATAGCACTGATCGTTGTAAAAATGACAATGGTCCCAAAAATGTGTAAAAAGTGTCCGATGTGTCCGCCATAATGTCGCAGTCACAATAAAAATCGCTGATCACCGCCATTACTAGTAAAAAAAAACAAATATTAATAAAATTGCCATTAAAACGATCCCCTATTTTGTAGATGCTATAACTTTTGCGCAAACCGATCAATAAATGCTTATTGCAATTTTTATAGAAGAATACGTATCGGCCTGAACTGAGGAAAAACATTTTTATATATATATATTTTTTGGGGATATTTATTATAGCAAATGTAAAAAATATAGCATTTTTTTTCATAATTGTCGGTCTATTTTTGTTTCTAGCGCAAAAAATAAAAACCATACCACCAAAAGAAAGCTCTATTTGTGGGAAAAAAAGGAAGTCAAGTTTGTTTGGGAGCCACGTCACACAACCGCACAATTGTTAGTTACAGCGACGCAGTGCCGAATCGCAAAAAGTGGCACGGTCATTGACCAGCAAAAATGGTCCGGGGTTTAAGTGGTTAAAGGAGAATTGTGCAAAAAACAAGATTGGTTAAACCCACAAGTGCTTTTTTTGTACCACTACTATTCCTTTAAATTGGCTTTTGGAATTTACAAATGCAGCAATTTAGAAATCAGATGAAATTTTTAGCACTGGAAAACACTTTTTGATTTATAAAAAGTGCATTTTATATACATCTATATAGATCAGACCTAAATGAGGGACAAATGAGAGAAGAGGGACATTGCTCCAAATCAGGGACAGTTGAGAGCTATGTATGTGGTGTAGGCTCCCTTTGTCATTAAACCATTCTGTGTTCTGATTTTGGATGATCGTCAAATGTAATTCTAGTAGTGACCACTAGATGGCAGTGGTTGACTGCAGATGACCTTCCAGTCTCCCTGTGTTTGGATGGAAGGTTAATTTGTCCTTATGGAATGTTAATCATGGCTTTCAGATTCCCCTTTATCACCGAGGATTTGCGCCTATTTGTAGGAGAGAACAATTGTGCTATTTCGAATAAGAAGAATACCTGACCTGCCAAAATAAGGCTTGATGCTGTTAGGAAAATATTTGTCCATGTGTTCCAAGGAATTTAGAAGGTCTTTCATCATACTGTAGAATGCCAGTTATTTATTTAACCCTTTTAAATAATGTAAATTCTTGGACACATTAATAAAAGATAAAATATTGGCCAAAAAAAAATGTTACCCTATCATAAGAACGGTGGTCTTCGCTATGCAAAGTCCTAGCTGTGCCTTAGTTATGGCTTCCGAAGCTGGTTAGTGGCTTCTGTGGAGATCAGCTTTAATTCATTTGTGAAGTCTATCTAAATCTGCTGGTGCATCTAACACAACCCTCTCCCCAGATTGATCATGTCAAAACCCCGATCCTAAAATCAAACGAATATAAAGAGTTTACTAAAGTTATAAAAATTCTTGTATGACAGAATAAAAAATCGGAACTGATGTCATGTGTTGTAGTGTATTTGTATTGTATTTTCAAACGACAACTTCTGATTAAACGAAAAATGTCTCTCTTTACCAACGATCTGATTATTGTACGATTGATTTGAAAGCTGTATTTTCTTTTTATTTGGGACTGCGACATTATGGTGGACGCATCGGACGCTTTTGACACATTTTTGGGACCATTTACATTTATACAGCGAACAATGCTATAAATATGCACTGATAACTGTATACATGTGACTGGCAGTGAAGGGGTTAACTCTAGGGGGCGAGGAAGGGTTTAAATGTGTAACCTGGGAGTGATTCTTACTGTGGGGGAGGGGACTAACTGGGGGAGGTGACCGATCTGTGTCCCTATGTACAAGGGACCCAGCATCGGTCTCCCCTCCCTGATAGGACGTGGAGCTCTGTGTTTACACAAAGGTTATTTATTTATTTATTTATTTCCTGCTACTGATGATTTACAGTGGGGATCGAAAGTTTGGGCACCCCAGGTAAAAATGTGTATTAACAAAGCAAGGGAAGATGGAAAATCTCCAAAAGACATCAAATTACAGATCAGACATTCTTATAATATGTCAAAAAAAGTTAGATTTTATTTTCATCATTTACACTTTCATAATTACAGAAAACAAAAAAAATGGTGTCTGCAAAAGTTTGGGCACCCTGCAGAATTTATAGCATGCACTGTCCCCTTTGCAAAGCTGAGACCTGCCAGTGTCATGGATTGTTCTCAATCATCGTCTGGGAAGACCAGGTGATGTCAATCTCAAAGGTTTTAAATGCCCAGACTCATCTGACCTTGCCCCAACAATCAGCACCATGGGTTCTTCTAAGCAGTTGTCTAGAAAACTGAAAATAGTTGACGGTCACAAAGCTGGAGAAGGCTATAAGAAGATAGCAAAGCGTTTTCAGATGTCAATATCCTCTGTTCGGAATGTAATTAAGAAATGGCAGTCATCAAGAACAATGGAAGTTAAAGCAAGATCTGGAAGACCAAGAAAAATATCAGACAGAACAGCTCGCAGGATTGTGAGAAAAGTAGTTTGACTACACAATCCCTCCAGAAAGATCTGGCAGACACTGGAGTTGTGGTACACTATTCCACTATAAAGAGATACTTGTACAATTATGGTCTTCATGGAAGAGTCATCAGAAGAAAACCTCTTCTACGTCCTCACCACAAAAATCAGCGTTTGAACTTTGCAAATGAACATATAGACAAGCCTGATGCGTTTTAGAAACAAGTTCTGTGGACCGATGAGGTTAAAATAGAACTTTTTGGCCGGAATGAGCAAAGGTATGTTTGGAGAAGAAAGAGCACAGAATTTTATGAAAAGAACCTCTGTCCAACTGTTAAGCATGGGGGTGGATCAATCATGCTTTGGGGTTGTATTGCAGCCAGTGGCACAGGGAACATTTCACGAGTAGAAGGAAAAATGAATAACATTTCAGCAAATTTTGGATGGTAACTTGATGCCATCTGTGAAAAAGCTAAAGTTAAAGAGAGGATGGCTTCTACAAATGGATAATGATCCTAAAACACACCTCAAAATCCACGGGGGATTACATCAAGAGGCGTAAACTGAAGGTTTTGCCATGGCCTTCACAAACTCCTGACCTCAACATAATTGAAAATCTATGGATAGACCTTAAAAGAGCAGTGTGTGACAGACAGCCCAGGGATCTCAAAGAACTGGAAGACTTTTGTAAGGAAGAATGGGCAAAGATATCACAAATAGGAATTGAAAGACTCTTGGCTGACTACAAAAAGCGTTTACAAGCTGTGATACTTGCCAAAGGGGACAGTACAAGATATTAAAGGGGTTGTAAAGACAAAAATATTTTCCTCTTAAATTAAAGTCTGACAGTAGCTGATAAAGTAAAAAGTAATGTTTTGCATTATAACTAGTTTGATACCTGTTGAAATCGAGCTGTTTAATCACCTCCGTCACTCCTGAATCGTTATTCCCACTGACTTCCTGGTTTGCAGTGCGCATTCATTCTTGCTACATCACAGCCTAATGGGAACTACAGTTCCCATTAGGCTTAGCCTCCATGTCTGTGAGGGATAAGAGAGCATCTTCACGCAGGGCTGTAGTCATAGGGAGGGGGTGAGCACGTCTGCTTTCCACCATGCAAAACAGCTCAGGTGCTGGTGGAAAGCAAGAAGAGGAGAGACAGGAAATGGCATTTTCAAACCTGGATTACTGTATTTTGAAGGTCAAAAGGAAAAATGAGGTAAGTGATATTTAAATGCTCTAGCTTACAGCAATCACTTGAACTAATAAAAAACGAACCTATAGGCCGCGTACACACGATCAAATCTGTCTGCTGAAAACGGTCTGCCAGACCGTTTCAGCATACAGATTCAATCGTGTGTACGGGTGGACAGACAGATTTGGCCAGCCGACAGATTTTGAAGCATGCTTTAAAATCTGTCTGCTGGGAATCCGTCCGTCCGACATGTCTGCTGGTTAGTACACTAACCAGCAGACATATCTGCTCGCACATGCGTCGAATGGATTCGACGCATGCGCGGAAGTGTTTTACTTCCTTGTGCGGTGACGTGGCGGCGTCAACGTCACCGCCACGTCAGCGCGCTGTCTGCCGGCGGGGATTTTGGTTTGATCGTGTGTACACGATCAAACCAATACATCCCAGCAGACAGATCTGTTCAAATCGGTCTGTCCGACCGATTTGAACAGATGTATTTGCTTGTGTGTACGGGGCCTCAGTGTTCCTTTAACTCTGCAGGGCGCCCAAACTTTTGCAGACGCCATTTTTTTGTTTTCTGTAATTTTGAAAGTGTAAATGATGGAAATAAAATCTAACTTTGTTGACATATTATAAGAATGTCTAATCTGTAATTTGATGCCTTTTGGAGATTTTTCCATCTTTCCTTGGCTTCGTTATGCACATTAATGCACATTTTTACCTGGGGTGCCCAAACTTTCGATCCCCACTATATTAAAAGCTTTATAGAGAAAAGTTTATTGCATTTCTTGTTTCATTGAGCAAATGTCCGTCTTTAATTTTTGTGTCTCTCTTTGGGCAGGTCAGCATCCTTTGAGTATTACCGTGGCTGATCTGAAGAAAGTCCCCTTTGTGAAGTCCTGTGTCCTCGAGGCCATACGGCTGAGGCCTCCAGGAGCGATTGCTAGGAAAGTGGTACAACCATTGAAAGTCCATGTAGGTATCTATTTGTAATTTTCTGTAAAGTGTAATAACCAACCAAGAAATGCTTGTTTTATTCATATCTTCCTACTCTGGTAGAAGGTGGAATTGCAATGTGTATAGATATAAAAAATACATTATAAATAAATTATTTCTTTTTTTAAGCTGATTGGAGTCCTTTAGCTCTGACACAGCAGGGGACATGTCACACCTCTGCAGAGAGACCACTGCTTCCACACAGAGATCAGTGTGATAGCAGAGGGCAGGGTTTTCTAAAGAGAGCAAGACCATGCACATCTTTTGTTTGGATTCACCAGGAATGCATTTTGCTGATTTAAAGGAACAGCTCATTTGGCCTTTAGGTAACATGCAACTCGATCTTTCTATGTTTTTAGATGTCTTTATTTTCTGCCCTTTGTATTTACATCTGTGCATCGCATCCAGTAAAAAGGAGTCAATTGCCTTTGCTGCTGTATACTCTCTATTCATGCCTACTATTGTGCTTTCACTTAAGCAGGCCATAGACGGATCAAAATTCATCCAGTTTAGCAGGAACCAGACACATTTTGATCAATCTATGGGCAGGCTGGTTGTATGGAAGTCAATCTATCGATCAACTTCAGTACAATCAGCCTGTTGGATTTTATTTTGTTCAATTACAATGGACACAGTGAGGCATGGGCACGGTGAGGCATGGGCACGGTAAGGCATGGGCACGGTGAGGCATGGGCACGGTGAGGCATGGGCACGGTGAGGCATGGGCACGGTGAGGCATGGACACGGTGAGGCATGGACACGGTGAGGCATGGGCACGGTGAGGCATGGGCACGGTGAGGCATGGGCACGGTGAGGCATGGGCACGGTGAGGCATGGGCACGGTGAGGCATGGGCACGGTGAGGCATGGGCACAGTGAGATTATGGACACAGTGAGGCAAAGTGATGTACAGTGAGGCATGCAGATGGACACCCTAGGCTTATACTCGAGTCAATACGTTTTTCCATTTTTTTTTTTTTTGTAAAATTAGGTGCCTCAGCTTATTTTCTGGTTGGCTTATACTCAAGTATATACGGTAATTGCATAATGTATGGCCGGCTTTAAAATGACAGGTTGAAGTTTTGCAGTTCGCCTGAAATAACACGTTGCTTTATTTTGTTCTTTCTGCAGAATTATGAGATCCCTCCTGGGGACCTGTTGATGTTGTCTCCATATTGGGTTCATCGGGACCCAAAATATTTTCCTGATCCTGAAAAATTTAAACCAGTAAGTTACCAAATGGGCACACTGGGACACATTTATAAAGGTGACTTTGCTATGCAGTGTTAAAGCTAAGCTGAACTCCACCCAGAAGCTGAAGCACAATTAACCACTTAAGACCCGGACCATTATGCAGGTAAAGGACCTGAGCAGTTTTTGCGATTCGGCACTGCGTCACTTTACCTGACAATCGCGCGGTCGTGCAACGTGGCTCCCAAACAAAATTGGTGTCCTTTTTTTCCCACAAATAGAGCTTTCTTTTGGTGGTATTTGATCACCTCTGCGGTTTTTATTTTTTTGCTCTATAAACAAAAATAGAGTGACAATTTTGAAAAAATCTCAATATTTTTTATTTTTTGCTATAATAAATATCCCCAAAAAAGATATAAAAAAAGCATTTTTTTTTCCTCAGTTTAGGCCGATATGTATTCTTCTACATACATTTGGTAAAAAAAAATCGCAATAAGCTTTTTTTGATTTGTTTGCGCAAAAGTAATGGCGATTACAAAATAGGGGATAGTTTTATGGCATTTTTATTAATATATATTTTTTTTTACTAGTAATGGCGGCAATCAGTGATTTTTTTTCGTGACTGCGACATTATGGCGGACACATCGGACACTTTTGACACATTTTTGGGACCATTGTCATTTTCACAGGGAAAAGTGCTATAAAAATGCACTGATTACTGTGAAAATGACAGTGGCAGTGAAGGGGTTAACCACTAGGGGGAGCTAAGGGGTTAAGTGTGCCCTAAGGGCTCTTTCACACGTCCGTTCAGTTTTTTGGATCAGTTTTTTCCCCCTTCAGTTGATCCGTTTTTTCATCAGTTTTTCGTCAGTTTTCCGTCCGTTTACATCCGTTTCCGTTCCGTTTTTCATCAGTTTTTCATCAGTTTTTTTCATCCGTTTTTTCATCCGTTTTTTTTTTTTTTTAGAACTTTTTTTTTTTTACATATTTTGATGAAAAACTGACGTTAGCGGATCGGATGGTAAACGGATCATCCGCTAACGTCCGTTTTTCGTCCGTTCCGTTTTTTTGACGGAAGAAAAATAGGGTTTTCTTCCGTCCAAAAAAACGGAGCTTACCGCAGACGGATGTTAACGGACGTTAGCGGATGCTCATCCGCTAACGGACGCTAACCCATAGGGAAGCATTGAGGTCCGTTAACGGACGTCCAAAAAACGGACGAACTGAACGGACGTGTGAAAGGGCCCTAAGGGAGTGATTCTTACAGTAGAGGGCGTGGCTGTAGGTGTGACGTCACTGATCGTCGTTCCCTATATCAGGGAACAGACGATCAGTGACACTGCCACACAGAAGAACGGGAAAGGTTTGTTTACACAAACCTCTCCCGGTTCTTCAGCTCCTGTGGCCGATCGCAGGACACCAGTAGCGATCGGGTTCAACGTCATGGAGATCATGGAGCGAATTCTTCTTAAAAACTAAGAAGGATCACGAACAAACATCCCTGTGTTTTTCAAGTCCAGCAACACACTGACAGACAGAAGCCAAAACACCCAAAAGAGTAATTTGGTATGTGTGGTGTCATGAGGAATGCAAAGACATGTACATTGAGGAGACTAAGGCCACCCATAAACGGAGCAAATTTATTTTCTGTAGTCAGGAAAGAGATTTGCTTGATTCCCCCATCAACGCAGTTAGTGTTGATAGGGAAATCCCTTCCATGGAGCCATTGTATTCTCCCGGCAAGGAAAGCCATCCCCACTGGGAGAACACAGTGATTCTTGCTAGCAGCTATAACAGCCACTAGCAATAATCGCATGTAAAATGTTTTATCAATTCATCAACTTGGGTACATTCAGCCTGCCCATACATGGTTTCAATCTCTGCTGGTTCCTGCTGAACTGGCTGAGATTCAAAACGTCTTTTGCTGGGGTAAGCAACCTCTCAACAAATCAATGGGCCAACATGGGAGGGCAAATCCTACATTTCAAGACTTCTTTCCTTGAGAACAGGGCATTGCCCATTTAGGACAGGACATTTACAAAAACAGTCTGGCGCCAGGAAACTGGGACATATGTTGCACTGGGAACTTTGTGAATGTCCCGCAAGAGCTGAAAGAGCAGCTGTGTGGGTGAGCAAACCAGGAGGGGTGTGAATTAGGGTTGTCCCCATACTAGTGCAATAAGGGCGGAGTCAGCAGGCGGAGCGGAGAGCGAGTCCTCAAGCAGGTAAGCTGGCCTGGCAGGGGTGCAGCCGCATCATCCATCATGATTGGTGACCGGAGCTGTCACATTCGGTAACTGAAGTGACGCTCCTTGTTGCCATCTGTGCTTGGACGCCCGTCTTGGTACCCCCTGCATTTGGCCACATTAAGCCAGCAGCGGACATCTTGTTACACCCAGCCCAAACTATATGGGCTGGGTGTAACAAAATGCCCACTGCTGCTTTTATGCAGCCAAGTGCAGAGTGTACCAAGATAGGCATTGCAGGCAGCATAGCAAAATAGTTTAGTTCTTTTCCTCTTATGTCATTTATTTCAGTGCCCATAAGTGCCAGCAATCAGTGCCAGCTACCTGTCAGTACCATCAGTCAGTGCCCACCCGTCAGTGCTCATCCGTCAGTGCCACTGCCAGCCATCAGTCAGTGCCATCAGTCAGTGGTCATCCATCAGTGCCACTGCCAGCCATCAGTCAGTGCCATCCATCAGTGCCCATCCATCTGTCAGTGCAATGTATGGTAGCCAATCAGCTTCTAATGCCACATACACACGATCGGATTTTCCGTTGGAAAAAACATCCTTCCCCTCAAGCTTGGCTTGCATACACACGGTCACACAAAAGTTCTCTGAACTTTCGACCATCAAGAACGTGGTGACGTACAAAACTACGACCACCCTGAGAAAATTAAGTTCAATGCTTCCGAGCATGCATCGGAATTTTGCGCCTCAGAATTGCTACAGACGATCGGATTTTCCGATGGACATTTTTTCCGTCTGAAAATTAGAGCACCAGCTCTCAATCTTTTGTTGGCGGAAATTCTGACAGCAAAAGTCCAATAGAGCATACACATGGTTGGAATTTCCGTTCAAAAGTTCACATCGGACTTTTCCTGTCGGAATTTTTGATCGTATGTACGGGGCTTTATTGCTTGTTAAATTGTTTCTTCATAGAGCTGCACCAGATTTTGCACTCTTCAGTTTTAGTAACTCAACTCCCAATTTTGTATCTACGTTGTAGAACAGGGTGGTTCCAGGACTTTGACACCTTCCATCCTGTTCTTGCACAGTACTTGGTGTTTGGATTAAGGTATGTATGCTACCTGTGTGGATATTAATGCTGAAACTGAAAAAGCTGCTTGGATAAGCCATGAAACATCTTCAACATTAAAGAATGAGCCCAGTTAAATGTGACTAACTCAGTGGTGCTCAAAATTTTTTTGGGGGGGGGCGCAAACAAAAAAAACAAACAATTGCAGCCTCACTGTACCTATCAAATGCAGCCACTGTGCCATGCCATCAAACGCAACCACTGTGCCATCACTTGTCACCACTGTGCCATGCCATCAAACACAACCACTGTGCCATCACTTGTCACCACTGTGCCATGCCATCAAACACAACCACTGTGCCATCACTTGTCACCACTGTGCCATGCCATCAAACACAGTCACTGTGCCATGCCATCAAACACAACCACTGTGCCATCAATTGTCACCACTGTGCCATGCCATCAAATGCAGTCACTGTGCCATCAAACGCAACCACTGTGCCATGCCATCAAACGCAGCCACCGTGCCATCAAAACGCAGCCACTGTGCTATGCCATCAAAACGCAGCCACCGTGCCATAAAAACGCAGCCACTGTGCCATCAAAACGCAGCCACTGTGCCATGCCATCAAAACGCAGCCACTGTGCCATGCCATCAAAACGCAGCCACTGTGCAATGCCATCAAAACACAGCCACTGTGCCATGCCATCAAATGCAGTCACTGTGCCATGCCATCAAACCCAGCCACTGTGCCATCAATTGTCCCCACTGTGCCCCCAATTGTAGCCACTGTGCCCCCAATTGTAGCCACTGTGCCCCCAATTGTAGCCACTGTGCCCCCAATTGTCGCCACTGTGCCCCCAATTGTCGCCACTGTGCCCCCAATTGTCGCCACTGTGCCCCCAATTGTAGCCACTGTGCCCCCACTTGTAGCCACTGTGCCCCCACTTGTAGCCACTGTGCCCAGTACCCCCTGGCACTTACCTTTCTGGCTTCTACCGTCCCTCGATGTCCCTCGTCCCGCCCTTGATGACGCTTCAGCCAATCAGGTTACTGATTACCAGAATCAGATTACCTGATTGGCTGAGACGCCTGTCAGTCTTATCCTCGGAGCGCACGGCCGGTACGTCCCGAGGATAAGCTTCAGGAAGCCAACTACAGCCTCAGGGCTGTACTCGGAAAGCCTATCAGAGCCAGCGGCTCTGATGGGCACTTCCCCACAGCCAGTCAGCTGCCGCTATTCAGCTGACCGGCGCTCAATGTTCGGTCAGCTGAATAGTGGGCGGCAGCGGTGAAAATATACAGATTCATACAGTGTATAAATCTGTATCTTTCAATCACACTGCCCCTTACCAGAGGGGAAGATCCCAACTAGAGATCTTCTGACAGCAGATGGCTTAATCCCCAGCCAGGGGTTAACGTGGCAGGATATCCAAGAGCCGAGACTCACTGTCAGAAGAACAGGCTCACAACCCTCACTAAGGGCAACAGCGGCTGTTACCCTTAGTGAGGGTTGTGAGCCTGTTCTTCTGACAGTGAGTCTCGGCTCTTGGATATCCTTCCACGTTAACCCCTGGCTGGGGATTAAGCCATCTGCTGTCAGAAGATCTCTAGTTGGGATCTTCCCCTCTGGTAAGGGGCGGTGTGATTGAAAGGTGGAGGTGTTTATCTATCCATGCACTGTTTCTGAGGTTTTTTGCATTTGATGTCACCATCTATCTGGAGGAAAGAATAATTTTTTCTGCTATCAGTTTCCATCAGATGCATAATGTGTTCCGTACTTGATTGATGGACTTGTTGTTTTGTTTGTCGCCTGCAGTGCGGGACTTTCGCTTATTCCACACGGGACTGCTATTGGAGTTCTACACTGTAGTGTTTATATTTGCGCAGCTTTTTCTTGTTTAGTTGTATTATTTTTGTGGGTATCTCACATTTCAAGTTGCTAGCATTTTTTCTAGACCATTCACATAGACAGCGCAGTATTACCACTTTTTTCACGTATAAATCTGTATATTTTACTGGCTGTGAGCGATCCAGAGGGGGCGGCTCTCTGGCGTCCCTATGGACGCACCGCCACTGGACTAACTATTAGTAGATATAATGTGCAGGGTGGAAGCCCCTCATATTGGCACCAGGTGTTCAGATTCAGAAACGTAAGTGCAGGGATTTCAACAACCAGTTCCAGAGAGGCAAAATAAATGGTCAGGTGGGCTAATTCTCCAGCTTTTGCCAAAATCTTCAATATCAGTGATTCTCTAAACTGCCTTTTGACAAAAAATCAACTGTAGTATTTGTTCATCCCAGTGACCAGTAGGGGTACTCTGTCGTCATTTTATCTGGCTGTATAGTATCTCTGCATGATGAGGGCCCTCAGGGGCGGACTGAAAAGTCGTTTCTGAATGAAAAGTCATGGGGCCCTCGGGCAATAGGAAATTATGGGGCCTTCGGGCAATATGAGATAATGGGGCCCCCGGGCAATATGAGATGATAGGGCCCCCAGGCAATAGGAGATGATGGGGCCCCCAGGCAATAGATCATGGGGCCACATAGTACTGTATATACACACACACATACAGTATACATATACAGTATACACACACACACGCAGAATACACATATATACACATATACACACTGAGAAGGTACTGGAGAGGCGGGGCAGCTATAATCTTGGGATTTTTAGACCAAAAGGATGTCGGTAAGGGACATTTCAGGGGCAGATGTTAAAAAAATAATAATAATTTACATATAGTCTCTGGTTTTACTTAGGCTGGCAACCCTGTAGGGGCCCCCTAGTGACATGGGGCCCTCGTCCAGTGCCCGAATGGTCAGTCTGCCCCTGAGGGCACTCCACATGGGAAGAAATCAAGTAGAGGGTTACGAGGGCACCAGTGCCTCCTGAGTCTTGCAGTGCTACCTGGTCTGGCTGAGGGCCCAGGAAGACAGAGAGCAACCTGGGGGTGCTCCTAGTATCTTTATTGGTTTTGGACCCCAATGTGAGAACGACACTATGCCACAACACCACTGCTTTTTTTCTTTTTCCTGCACATTGCCTCGTGGGCTTGGTCAAGACTGGGGCATTTCTTTTTTTTTTTCTTTTTTTACCAGGCTGAAAGTCCTAGCTATTGTATGTAGACCATATGGTCTTTATATTTATTGATTTCCATGTATTGTTACTGCACTTATTTCTAAGTTTGTTATCACTCCTACAGGGTTGAACATAAATATCAAGTACAGCGTTTAGGAACTACAACCATTTTTATACACAACCCCCCCCCCCCTATTTTCAGGGGTTCATATGTATTTGGACAAATTAATATAATCATTAATAAAATGTTAATTTTTAATATTTTGTTGAGAATCCTTTACTGGCAATGACTGCCTGAAGTCTGGAACCCATAGACATTACCAAAGACTGGGTTTCCTCCTTTCTGATGCTTTGCGAAGCTCTAACTGCAGTTGTCTTCATTTGTTCTTTGTTTGTGGGTCTTTCTGCCTTATGTTTTGTCTTCAGCAAGTGAAATGCATCAATTGGGTTGAGATCAGGTGATTGACTCGGCCATTGCAGAATATTCAACTTATTTTCCTTCAAAAGCTCCTGGGTTGCTTTTACAGTGTTTTGGATCATTGTCCATCTGTACTATGAAGCACCATCCAATCAACTTTGCTGCATTTGGCTTGACAGTATATCAGTATATCTTTAAACGCAGAATTCATCCGGCTGCTTCTGTCACATTATCAATAACAAACAATGACCCAGTGCCACTGGAAGCCATGCATGCTCATGCCATCACACTGCCTCCCCCATGTTTTACAGGTGATGTTGTGTGCTTAGGACCATGAGCTGTTCCAAGCCTTCTTCAAGCTTTTTTCTTCCCATCAATCTGGTACAGATTAATCTTTATTTCATCCATCCAAAGATTGCTTTTCCAGAACTTGTCTGGCTTTTTTTAGATGTTTTTTGTCAAAGTCTGGCTTTTCTATTCTTTAGGCTTATGAATGGTTTGCACCTTGTGGTGAACCCTCTGTATTTGCTCTTGTGAAGTCTTCTCTCAATTGTAGACTTTGACATGATACGCCCACCTCTTGTAGAGTGTCCGTCACTGGATGTTGTGAATGGGGTATTCTTTACCATAGAGAGGATCCTGCCATCATCCACCACTTGTCTTCTGTGGATGTCCAGGCCTTTTTTATGTTGCTGAGCTCACCAGTGCATTCTTCTTTCCCCAGAATGCACCAAACTGTTGATTTTGCCACTCCTAATGTTGCTGCTATCTATCTGATGGATTTTTTTTTAACTTTTTGAAGCCTTACAGTGGCCTGTTTCACTTGTATGCTCCTTTGAATGCACGATGTAGGTTTACAGCAATAGATTCCAAATGCAGATACCACACTTAGGCCTCGTACACACGATCGGTCCAACCCAATGAAAATGGTCTGACGGACCGTTTTCATCGGTTCACCGCTGAAGTGGCCTGATGGTCTGATATGCGTACATTAAAAAACTGTGTCAGAACGCAGTGACGTAAAACACAACGACATGCTAAAAAAACGAAGTTCAATGCTTCCAAGAATGCGTCGACTTGATTCTGAGCATGCGTGGGTTTTTGAACCGATGCTTTTGCGTACTAACGATCGGTTTGGAACGATGGTCAGGCGTCCATCAGTCCGACTTTAAAGCAAGTCTTAAAACTTTGGTCCGAAGGACAGACCGATGGGCCGTACACACGGTCGGTTTGGAGCGATGAAATTGGACTTCAGTCCATTTTCATCGGGTTGGACCGATCGTGTGTACGCGGCCTTAGACTCAGCTCCAGAACTTTTACCTGTTTAATTGATGAAGAAATACTGAAGAAGTATTTTTGATTCAATTTTCCAATTACTTTTGGTCCCTTGAAAAAAAGGGGAGGGGGGGTTGGCTATTCTTAAGAGCTGTAAAACCCTTCCTTCAATTTGGATGTACAGTACAAACCCTTACAATAAACTCGAGAGTGTGCCCTTTCAGCCCATATCCATTATATAACTATAGCTTGAATATGTTTTGGTAAATACCTGGAAAAAAATTGTGTCCAAATATATATGGACCTAACTGTACCTGTACTGAGGTGAAGTGAGGTATTGAGGAGCTGGGCCAGCGCAGAGATAAGACGCTGGCAAAAGAAGAGCTTGCTATAATGTGCAAGGAGGGGGGCTGTGCTAGGAAATTGGCTCTTCTCGGCATAGTAACATTCCTACCAAGCTCAAAAACACATTCCAATTGATTAAAAAATTATTTAGAGTAAGAAAAGTTGTTGCTAAAAGAGAGAGAGAAACCCAGTGACCATTTTTGGGACCTGCTGCTCTGAGCGCCGTCGTTTCGTATCTAGGAGGGGAACATTGGGATTATTTATTTAAGGCCTCATTGGAAAAACTTTGCTTTCTTCCCACAGGAACGCTGGACGGAGGAGATGGTAGACAAGAATGTTTTTCTGGCCGGCTTTATAGCCTTTGGTGGAGGGAAATATCAGTGTCCTGGCAGGTCAGTGTAACTTCATGACATGGAAAGGAGCTTGATAATAGAAAAAAAAACTGCTGCTAAATAAAATAGAAGTGCACCTTGTAACACCCAATTAGAATCCAGCTGGTATCATTCTGGTGCAGGTGGTAAAATGAGAACAGATATCTGACTGGCTACTTTAAGGCAGGAGTGCTCAACTTTTTGAAGAGTAATGGCCACATAAGTGTTTTGATAACTGCTTGCCACAATGAACTATGGGGTTTTACCGCCCCCGTGATCATGTCATGGAGCGGCAGAACGGGGAGATCTACTGTTCCCTGTCATCAGGAGCAGAAATCACTGTCATTTCACTGGTAGCCCACCCCCCCCCCCCCACAGTTAGAATCCATCCCTAGGACAACTTAACCCCATGATAGCCCCCCTAGTGTTTAACCCCTTCCTTGCCAGTGTCATTTACACAGTAATCAGTGCATTTTTAAAGTACTGATCGCTGTATAAATGACAGTGGTCCCCAATTAGTGTCCGATGTGTCTGCCGTGATGCCATGAAACTATCCCCTATTTTGTAGACGCTATAACTTTTGTGCAAAATTAATATACGCAATTGATTTACGCTTATCGTGATTTTTATTTTATTTTTTACCAAAAAGGTCTATTTGTGGGGGGAAAAGCACGTCAATTTTGTTTGGGTGCAACGTCGCACGACCACGCAATTGTCAGTTAAAGTGACGCAGTGCCATTTTGCAAAAAATTGGGCGGCCAATTCTTCCGGGGCTAAAGTGGTTAATAAACTGACCTTTTTCACTTCCAGCTTCTGCTGGCAGCGCTAGGCTGCTAGGAAGGTACCAGGCGACGTGCGCTTGGTATCACTTCACCTGGGACAGGATCAAACGCTACAGAGAAAGCATCAGTTTATGCAGCTTCTGCTCCCGCCGCAGCCGCTTCTTTCCTCTGCTACTGGTGCCAGCTCTATGCTGATGCTCTGGGATGGTTGGTCAGCAGCCTGAATACTGGGCTTGCCAACCCGCCACCACATGAGGTCCCGGGCAGGGCAGTTTGAAGAAATTAGGGGCCCTAAGCAAACTAAAAAAAAATCACTTTTCTAGTTGAAAAGCAGGGGGGGGGGGGGGGGGGGTTGTTTTTGTCGGCTTACCTCTATCCTGGTGTCCGAGCTGGCCAGGGGCCCCAGCAGGGACAGGAGATTGTTTGCTGTTCCCGGGGCCAGACTGAAAGGAAGTGAACACTCAGTGTGTGCACTTCCTGTCAGTCCGGCCGGGAACAGGAACCTGATTCTCCTGTACCGCGCGGTTATGGTACACGGCCGACCGGACTGCAGGAGGAAGCAGCGGTGCGGCAAGGGCCCTCCCTGCTGGGGCCCCTGGCCAGCTCGGGGGGCCCCAGGCAATTGCTTGGTTTGCTTGTCGGGTTTCGACGGGCCTGGTCCCGGGCCACATTAGAGGGCTCTGCAGGCCACATGTTGGGCACCTCTGTTTAAGGGCTTGTTTGCACTTTTGTTAGCCCTTGGGGTAGATTATGTTTCTGAGAGAATTTGACAGGCAGTGAGGAGGTGTTATGTTGCCTCTTCACTGTCTGGTTAAACCCCCAAAAGCTCACAACTGTTGAACACAATTACTTGCATTGCACGCAATTGCGGTGCAGCCCTGTTCACTTGAAGTACTGCTTGCCAAATATGACCAGATGCAGGGGGGAGGGGGGATAGTTTTTTCTGCACTGCGATGCAAAACATCACGGCAGCGGCATGTGTAGGTAGAAACATGGCTCAACCGCCTGTTATTACTGTCCCCAACCACAAGTGTAAACTAGCCCTTGGAGCATTTTTATATACTTGAATTATGACCAGAAATGAATATAGTATTTTTCTTGATTATTAAAGCTGCCATAAACTCTTCATTTATGTCCCCCTGCTGGGTCATGGCTGCACCCGCTGATTTAGAAAAGTTTCCAGCATGCAGGTTTGCTCGCGGCCACCGAACCGCATGGTTCTGCAATATTTCTAGTGAGATTGTTGGTGTAGTTTGCACTTTCTACCTCTAGATGTCTCCACCTATCCAGGAAATTAAAAAAAAATCACCCTTGCATTGGGGCCCTCCCGCACTGCAAGAATTTATTGCTGGCTTAGTCTAGGGGTGGAGGATTAAAGTGATTGTAAAGTCTCATTTAAAAAAAAATTATATATATATATATATATATATATATATATATATACTTACCTGCTCTGTGTAGTGGTTTTGCACAGAGTAACCAGGATCCTCCTCTTCTCGAGGTCACTGGCTGGTGCTCCTGGCCCCTCCCTCCTGTCCAGTGCCCCCACAGCAAGCAGCTTGCTATAGGGGCACCAGGGCCGAGTTTCAGCTCCGTGTGTTCATTCAGAGAAGGAGCTCCGGTTCAGTCCTCTCTCTCCTAATTGGCTGACTGACTTCGACAACAGCTGGAGCCAATCATGCCAATCACACTCCTGCAATATTGCTGGATAAAGATGGGCTCAGGTAAGTATTAGGGGGGCTGAGGGGGGCTGCTGCACACAGAATGATTTTTATCTTAATGCATAGAATACATTAAGATAAAAAAAACTTCTGCCTTACAACTCCTTTAAGCAATACTTACCAGGCTCGCCCCAGTGCTGCGATTGGTCTCTGTAAGCTGTGACCAGCTCCAGTCGCACTCCAGCCTCCTTCGCATACCATGCAGGGTCAATGTCTCTGTAGGGTACATGATGTTGCTTAGACTTTGCCCACAGACCGGAGCTTGGGGAAGAGGAGGAACACGCTGGAGACAGCCAGATAGAGGAATCGGATAAGTGATGGTCTAGCAGTCAACACTGAGAGCAATGGAAGCCATTGGCTCCTGCTGCTGTCAGTCAAGGGGGCGTGGCTTACCAGAATTGTGTGTGTCTATGGATGCACAAAGCCCGCACGGGTGCTCCCATAGCACATGGCTTGCTGAGGGGGCACCCAATGAAAGGAGGAGTGGACAGAGTGGGCCTAACACAGAACAGGTATAACTTAATTTTATTTTATTATTAATAAAAAAGCTTTAGCCACTTGCCGCCCGCCCACCGTCAAATGACGGAGGGACGGTGCGGCTCTCATTCTGGGTAGACGTCATGTGACGGCGCACGCGAACAGGGAATGGGCGCGCAGCGATCACAGCCGTGCCGTGTTGCTGGGACACGGCACGACCCTGATCTCTGTAAATAGCCGCTGACGCTTAACCATTTGATCGGCTGTATCCAATCAAAGCGGGTCACATGTAAACACGGAAGTGTCGGTAATCGTGTGTGGCGAGGAGAGCCGATCAGCGGCATCTCCTCGCCGGGGACAGCAAGGCAGTTAATCAGGGCACTGACAATAAAGAGCCAGCAATCAGTGCCCATTAGTGATGCCATTCAGTGCTGACTTTCAGTGCCGCCCATCAGTGCTGCCATCAATGGCGCCTATCGGTGCCCATTAGTGCCGTCTATCAGTGTCCACCAGTGTCGCCTATCAGTGTCCACCAGTGCTGCCTATCAGTGCTCATCAGTGCCCATAAGTGCGGCATATTAGTGCCTCCTCATCAGTGCCACCTAATCAGTGCAATCTCATCAGTGCAGTCTCATCACAAAATTTACTGACAGAAACCAAGAAAAACGTTTTGTTTTTCCAAAATGTCAGCTACATGCTAGTAAGTTTTAGTTTTTTGTTTTTAACAGACATACATATCATGTTAAAGCGAGTATGTAAGAGTATCCGTGAAGTTTAGGAAAAAGATCATTTAGAATGCTCTTTGACATGCGTTGTTGACAGTGTATGTTTTATGTTTGTCCTGTGTGTGTTTTATGTTTCGTGTGACTGCTCACTGTGTGCTGCTGAGGCTTCCTGTCGTCAGGTTATTTATACCTCCTAGAGCAGCTATGAGGCCGTGTTTGAAGAATAAGAAGGCCACTTCACGTGCAAACAGCCGCTGATGTCACAGGGCCCTTATCTCAATTGCCACTGGCTGAAAGAAGCAATGTAACTTTTCCAATGTCTGGCTGGCGCCAGGCCAGGGCGATATGTGTCTCTTCTTCTCTTCGTCTGCTGCCATTTTACTGATGGGCCACATTTGTCCTATAAGAACTGTTCGCTGAGACCTGTATAGAAAAGATGTATGTATGGATGAGGCCCATGGTGTGACTGTAAAAGAAAATATTATGTCAGATATAAGTTTAAAGTAGATCTAAACTGAAATCTTATAAATGTTCTAACATTTTAATGTCATTTCTAATGCCGTTTAATGGTCGTGAAAAATGCTCTGGAGCCCACACACGATAGTTTTTAATGAAAATGTACAACCCGAAAAATGGTCGTGTGTACACGGCATAAAGCTGGTTTCACTGCCAGAGTTGTTTTGCCATTTTTTGCTCTCATTTAAAAAAAAAAAAATTTAGGCCTGAAGATTACATAAAACCCCCAAACATTATTAATTCTCTGAAAGAAGCCACCCTAGAGAATAAAATAGTGGCAGTTCCTATTTTTTATGTCACTTGATATTGGTGCAAAGGTCTAGGAAAAGCAAAGTTCCAGTTAAAAACACACTAAAGTGAATTTTAGGGCAAACAAACGCATTAAAAGACTCACATTTTTTGTAAAATAAAAAAGACAAAGTTGCACCGAGCAAATAGATACCCAACATGTCAAACTTTGTACGTGTACGCACGTGAAATGGTGACAAACTTCAGTACCCTATATTTTCAAAATCCCCCTATATCTAATCAGTTTAGTGTTACTGAGAAGGGCTGGTGCTAGAATTAATGCTCTCATTCCGGCATCCGTGGCAATATGTAACATGTATCGCAATCAATGTTTTTACATGTAGACGCCCCGACGTGTGCGTTTACATTCGTATTCACGTATATGTGGGGGTCCTCAAAGTTTTTTTTTTTGGGGGGGGGGGGGGTTATGTGCTTGGGTGTAACTTTATTTGTTTGCAAAAAAAATCCATCACATAGGGGACAAAAAGTACCTTATGTGTTGATTTTTAGGTGACATTCTTCTTTTTAAACCTACATGTCTCCTTTGGGGTCATCTGAATGTAATGCAATGCAAATCGCACAAGTCTTGTTTTCATTTTGTTTTAAAAAAAAACACACAAACATGTTATACTTGCCTGCTATGTGCAATGGTTTCTAGATAAAGACCAGGGATAGAAAGACCATGAGGAAGAGTCGGGGAAGGTTATGTCACCACTTTGTGTGGCTGTCTTACAGATCATACGATGACCTTCTCCGTGCTGAGGATAATGTTATTGTTCAGCCTGCACGGCAAAACTAGCCTGGGAGAAGAGGTGAGCGCTGTGGGGAGACCAGAGATGGCTAGGGCAGAAGAGTTTGGGGGGGCCAGAAGAACACTGGGGGGACCAGAGGAGCATTGGGGGGAACCAGCAGGGCACGGGGGGACCAGAGGAGCACAGGGGGCCCAGAGGAGCATGGGAGGGGGGCAGAGGAGCATGGCGGGGCAGAGGAAAAGTGAAGGGGAACCAGAGGGGCAAGTGGGGAACCAGCGGAGCATGGGAGGACCAGAGGAGCATGGGGGGGGACCATAAGAGCAGGGAGGGACCAAAGAAGCAAGGGGTGACCAGAGGAGAACGGGATAACATAGGAACATGGGGGGGGGGACCAGAGGAAAAAATAATGGGCCAGATTCTCAGAGGCGCTACGACGGAGTATCTCAGATACCCCGTCGTATCGCCGTTTTTTTGGGCTCGTATCTATGCGAGTGATTCTTAGCATCACTTTGGCATAGATACGCTTGAACATCCGACAAGTGTAATACCATTACACTTGCGGATCATAGTTGTAATGACAACTCCGGCCTCTAGGTGGCCTTTACGTTGTTTTCTCATTTTCCTATGCAAATGAGGCTAATACGCCGATTCCCGAACGCTTTTACGCTGCCCCGTCGAAGTTTACGTAGTTTTCGTTCGCGTAAGGTTACCCCTGCTAATATGTGGAGTAACCTTATGCAGTACCGTCGGATGCCATCGGAAGCCATGTTAAGTATGATGTCGGGTCAGCGTCGTCTTTTTCCGTCGGTTACGTCGTTTTACTAAGTCGTTCGCGAATAGGGCATTGCGTAAGTGACGATCACGTCGTTTTCACGTCGGTTTCATTCACTTTTTCCGACGTGAGCTGGAGCATGCGCACTGGGCTTTTTTCCCGGCCGGCGCATGCGCAGTTCAATCGGCACGGGGCACGCTTAATTTAAATACAAGCCGCCCCCTTCGATTTACGCCGGGGATACGCCGGGCCATTTACGCTACGCCGCGGAAAACTACGGAGCAAGTGCTTTGAGAATAAAGCACTTGCTCTAGTACGATGCGGCGGCGTAGTGTAAATGGCTTACGCTACGCTGCCGGAATTCTATGAGAATCTGGCCCAATATCTAAAAACTTTGGCTTTTATTTTCTAACTATTCTTTTTTGATGGAATGTCATTCATTTGCTATGAGTTACTTCATTCCTGGGCTAAGGATGTAAATAGGTCTCTATTTTTGTAGCTCTATCAGCATACAGTATACATCACAATATAACAGTTTTTTTATAATTTAAGACAGTATAAAATATAAATTATTAATACATCATTTAAATAACTTTAGAGTCTACATCTGAATTCCCTTTTAATTGTCCTGGTCTGGTTGCTAAGCATTTACTTGTACAGTTTTGGGAAATACTTGTAGCCAAGCCAGATATCAAATGCATAATATAATCTTATATCCGTTTTAGCGTACACGGCATTTGAACCATCTGTGTTGCTAATTAAATGGCTTGTTTCCACCTTTAATTACTAGAAAGGATTACAATGGACATTTTTTTTGATGTTGGCAGAACGGTGGGTACACAATGTGTGTGTCCAGGGAGAAGCCATCCTGTTCTGTGTAGTTCAGTATTGTGTTGCATTGATTAAAGCTGCTGAAGCTACCGAGGAATTAAGAGATGGGGAACAGAAGAAAGAATTCACAGGGGATAGAGGAAAGAAGAGTCAAGAAAACAATGGGAAGAATAAGAGAAAAAAGACTGCTCTTACTGTATTTGCACGATCATCCAGAAAAGAGTTAAATACATTCCAGAATATCTTCCACATTTTCACACAGTCTGTTTCTTTTTTAAGCTTCAGTCTGGTCCTGAAAGGCTGGAGGTCACTTTATCTCTTGGGAATCATGCAGACTGAATAGACTGTCTGACTTGTTTATCTCTGTGTGTAGTGGATGCTGTAGTATTAAAATACAACAGGCCTCCTGTACCAGTAGACTAGCCCTGGACGTACCAACAGTAGACTTGTTCTGGACATGCTGACTGGCCCTGGACATGCCACCAGCAGGCTGGCCCTGGACGTGCCACACATAGGCTGGCCCTGGACGAGCCAACAGTAGACTAGTTCTGGACATGCCAACTGGCCCTGGACATGCCATCAGTAGGTTACAACCAAAACAAAGTATTTTTTTATTTATATAGCCCTGGCCTTAAACGTGCAACACATAGGCTGGCCCTGGACGTGCCAACAGTAGACTAGCCCTGGATATGTCAACACTAGACTTGTTCTGGGCATGCCGACTGGCCCTGGATGTGGGACCGGTAGGCTGGCCCTGCACGCGCCACCGATAAACTGGCCCGTGGATGTGCCAACAGTAGACTTGTTTTGGACATGCCAACAGTAGACTAGTTCTGGACATGCCAACTGGTCCTGGATGTGCCACTGGTAGGCTGGCCCTTGACGAGCCTCTGGTGGGCTTTCCCTGGACGTGCCACAGGTAGGTTGGCCCTGGATGTGCCACCAAAAGGCTGGCCCTTGACGTGCTACATGTAGGCTGGCCCTGGATGTGCCAACAGTAGATTAGTTCTGGACGTGCCAACTGGCCCTGGATGTGGCACTGGTTGGCTTGCCCTGGCACCAGTAGGCTGGCCCAGGCCATGCCATGCATAGGCTGGCCCTGGATGTGCCACCTGTAGGCTGGCCCTTGACTCCCACCAGTAGAAGGTTATAACAGAAAGTAATAACATTTTTCTTTTTATATAGCAAAAAAAAAAAAAAAACAGTGGTGATTAAATACCTACAAAGAAAGTTCTATCTGTCTCAAAAAATTGCAAACATTTCATTTTGGTACAGTGTTGCATAACTGAGTAATTGTCATTCAAAGTGTGACAGAGCTGGAAGCTGAAAATTGGCCTGAGCAGGAAGGGGGGTGAAAGTGTCCAGTATTGAGGTGATTAAAGAATTGGTTGTTCATTGCCTAGGGTTCCCTCCAGTCTTGAGAAACCGATATGTGTGTGGCCAATAATGGCAGCCAAGGTGAAGGTGTGCCAAGGTGAGGACTGGGACTATTGTTGTTTTTATTTATTTTTATGGCCAGACCAGTCTTTAGGCCAACCAGAGTGGTGAAGCCATGTCTCCCTACTTTCTGCCAAGATGGACACCATTTAGTGTGGGGGTCGGCAACCTACGGCCTGTAGGCCGCACCCTGTAGGCTAATTGTCTGACCCATCAGTGCATGTGATGAATTCACATGCACACGGCATGCAGACATTTTAACCCCTTCACCCCTTGTACTGTTTTCTTAAAGACGGCTGTTGGTTTTCTTGGGATAACAACCGATGTGGCTTAGAAGCCGCTCGGCTATTATCCCAAGCAGTGGGAGGGGATGTCCCCCCTCCCACTGCCTTCTGCGGCTCGACAGGCTCTCCCATCCCACCGGGAGGCCCGAGCGACAAGTTGGCTCGTCCGCCGGCTGGCCGGAGACCCTAACGAAGCTAGAATCGGCTCCGATTGGGTCTCGGCTATAGTAACCCGAAAGCAATGTTATGACATCACTTTTGATTTACAATAGACTTAAAGGCTCCAAATAAAAACAAAATGACAGCATTTAAAACAGCCATATTTGGAATTTTGAATGCTTTTAAGTGCAAAGGAGGGATTTGGGGTCTTATAGACCACAGATCCCTCCATAAAGAGTACCTGTCACTGCCTATTACTGTCATAAGGGATGTTTACATTCCTTCTGACAGCAATAAAAGTGATCAGAATTTTATTTACACAGGGACAGTGTAAAAAAAATTCTAAAAAATTAACACAGCTGGATAGGGTGGTGTAATATACAGAGCATGGCTGGGTAATATGCAGGGGGGCTGGGTAAGAGGGGGTTTGTGTTATGTGCAGGGTGCAGGAGGGTGTGTGTAATATGCAGGTGGGCTTGTAATGTAGAGGGATCCAGAGGTACAGGGGCTGTGTAATGCAAAGGGATCCAGAGGTACGGTGGCTGTGTAATGTAAAGGCGTCCATAGGTGTGGGAGCTGTGTAATGTAAAGGGGTCCAGAAGAGCAGGGGACTGTGTAATGAAAAGGTGGCCAGAGGTGCGGGGGCTGTGTAATGAAAAGGTGGCCAGAAGTGCGGGGACTGTGTAATGTAAAGGGGGCCAGAGGTGTGGGGGCTGTTTAATGAAAAGGTGGCCAGAGGAGCAGGGAGCTGTGTAATGAAAAGGGGGCCAGAGGAGCAGGGAGCTGTGTAATGAAAAGGGGGCCAGAGGAGCAGGGGGCTGTGTAAAGTAAAGGTGTCCAGAGGAGCAGGGGGCTCTGAATTGAAAAGGTGGCCAGAGGTGCGGGGACTGTGTAATGTAAAGGGGGCCAGAGGTGCGGGGGCTGTGTAATGTTATCTTCATTTATTAGCAGATGAATGTGGCCCTCAATGCATTCACATACATTTATTTCGGCCCTTAAGTGGAAAATGGTTTCTGACCCCTGATTAAAGTAAAGGAGTCCAGAGGAGCAGGGGGCTGTGTAATGAAAAGGTGGCCAGAGGTGCAGGCGCTGTGTAATGAAAAGGTGGCCAGAAGTGCGGGGACTGTGTAATGTAAAGGGGGCCAGAGATGCGGGGGCTGTGTAATGTTATCTTCATTTATTAGCAGATGAATGTGGCCCTCCATGCATTCACATACATTGATTTCGGCCCTTAAGTGGAAAATGGTTTCTGACCCCTGATTAAGCGCAAAATATAGAGACCAAGGACACATTCCCCAACCCCCGGGTCAGTGGACCAAGTAGAATTAATATGCAAAAATTACTGGTTCAACTTATAAGTGCATTTCATTCCCCACCCCTTACTTATTATACTGGCTTTACGAAATAACAAATGTGTTCCATTGGTGAGATTTCCTTAAGCCCTGTACACACAACCGAGAATCCCGTTGGGGAAAAAAAAGTTGGTATTTCCGACAGGATTCCTGGCAGGCTTGACTTGAAAAGCCGTTTATACACACAGTCACAAAAAATCCCACCGTTCTTTTGAATGGCGAGCATGCAGTGACGTCATCGACTACGACAAGGCAGTGTCTCGTCACATTCGATGCTGTCGTCGCCATCTTTCTACACCCCGCACTAACCTTGTATGCTACCGCGCATGCGTCGAAGTGTTATTAAGCATGCATGGTTTTTCACTGCATACAGACGACCAGTTTTCTCGGCAGGAAACACTCTCCCGGGAAACCCGACGAGAAAATAGAAAGCAGTGTTCTCTATTTTCCAGTTGGAAAAACTGCTAGGGAGCATACACATGGCCAGGATTCCCGGGTAAAAAGCTCTCCTGCCAGTTTTCCTGCTGGGAAAACCGGTCGTGTGTGCGAGGCTTTATACTTCCTGCATAACAGGAGGTGAGAGGAAATCTCTACAAAGTGAGGGAAATTCCCTCTTGGATGGTTGGCTCTCTATAAGAAAGTTCAGCAGAACAAATAGAGAGAGTCTTGGTGACACAGATGGCAATAAAAACTTGACAGAGGTTCTAACCCCTCGCCAATCTATTTGCCTTAAAGTGGTACTAAAGTCGAAATGTTTTTTTAATTACTTGCCGACCAGCGGCCGCAGTTTTACGGCGGCAGGTCGGCTCTGCTGGGCGAGAGCCCGTAGCTCTACGTCACCTCGCCGAGCAGCCATTAGAGGCGTGCGCACCCCGTCAGAGATGCGCACCGCCCGCTCGTCCCTGACTCCCATGCATGTGCCCGGCGGGCGTGATCGCCACCGGGCACCCGCGATTGCTCGTTACAGAGCGGGGACCGGGAGTTGTGTATAAACAGTCATTTCCCGTAGTGAGGCCACCCCCCTTCAGTTAGAACACACTCAGGGAACATACTTAACCACTCCCTCGCCCCTAGTGTTAACCCCTTCACTGCCAGTGGCATTTTTTATAGTAATCAATGCATTTTTATAGCACTGATCGCTATAAAAATGCCAATGATCCCAAAAATGTGTCAAAAGTGTCCAAAATGTCCGCCATAATGTCGCAGTACCGAAAAAAATCGCTGATTGCCGCCATTACTAGTAAAAAAAAATATTAATAAAAATGACATAAAACTAACCCCTATTTTGTAAACTTTTGCGCAAACCAATCAATAAACGCTTATTGCGGATTTTTTTACGAAAAATAGGTAGAAGAATACGTATTGGCCTAAACTGAGGAAAAAAAAAATTTTTTTTATATATTTTCGGGGGATATTTATCGTGGTGAAAAGTAAAAAATGTTTTTTTTAAAAAATTGTTGCTTTTATTTTTGTTTATAGCGCAAAAACTAAAAATCGCAGAGGTGATCAAATACCACCAAAAGAAAGCTCTGTTTGGGAGCCACGTCGCACAACCTCCCCATTGTCCGTTAAAGCGACGCAGTGCCGAATCGCAAAAAGTGCTCTGGTCTTTGACCAGCAATATGGGCCGGGGCTGAAGTGGTTAACTTGCTGCATTCTCTGCATTAAGGTACAAAACGCCTTGTTCTTAAACACTTTCCTGGCTCCATGTCGTCGGCTCCAGCACCACTCACCTTACTTCCTGTTCCACAGAAGAAACTTATGGTAGTGGAGTCTTAGGCAGTCAGTCAAGCTCATGTGAGTATTAAAGCGGGACATGGCTACCGGTGCTGTCTATACTAGACGCACACAGCCCAGGTGAGGACAATATACGCACAGGTGCCTCCTAAGCACCTGGCTTGCTACAGGAGACCTCTGGTGGAGGGAGGAGCTGACATGTTTTTACTTACATCAGTTAGACAGTTTAATTTGGTTTAGTGCTTTTTGGTTGACAATTCTGAGCCTGGTCACATGGTTACTTATAATTTATTATCCATGTTTATATTTAATTGCATATTTGCTAAAATCGCATCTCATTCAAAGTCCCACTTTTACCATTTTTATCTATAGGCAAGCTTACATTGTTTTTGTATTCTGAATGCAGGTGGTTTGCCTTGATGGAAATTCACATGTTGGTGATTTTATTCCTCTACAAATATGAGTTTCAGTTACTGGATCCACTTCCCAAACAGGTACGTGTTTCTATTGTTTATGTGGTTTGTGGTGTTAGTGGTTGTAAAGCAGGGGTGTCCAAACTTCAAAGAGGGCCAGATTTGATGAAGTGAACATGCGTGAGGGCCGACCATTTTGTTGACATTCTTTGAAGCATTAGAATTTGGTCTGAAGCCCCGTACACACGGCCGAGGTTCTCGGCAGAAACCAGCGAGAACCTCGCTGGGAGCCGCATTCTGCCGAGAAGTTCGGCCGTGTGTACGCTCTCGGTGAGCCCCGCCCTTCGGGAAACTCGTCGAGCAAATAGAGAACACTAATACACTGCACAACAAGAATTCTCCTGCCTTTGTGGCTGTGTGTGGTGAAGAGGTGAGCTTGGGCATGTTATTTGGATATACCGTACTTATCGGCGAATAACACGCACCTTCACTTTAGGAGGGAAGTTTCAGGGGAAAAAATGTAAATAAAGAACTGTGAAGCAAAATAAAGGTCATTGCCCATCAATGCAGCCCAATCCGTGCCATGAATGCAACCTTGCTATTGCCATGAATGCAGCCTCTCCATTGCCATGAATGCAGCCTGATCTATGCCCATCTGCAGCCAACAGATTACATACAGGAGCCTCTTTAATACAATGTCCCACCTCCTATGATAGACAGAGGAGTCGTCCAATGGCAGCCCAGGAGACAAGACTTCCTATTACAGATACCGCTGAGTAAACAGGAGATTCTCCTGTATGTAATTTGACAGCACTTATTCCCTGTCCCCTCCAATAAGTACAGTATATATCCAAATTACCAGGGGGGCCACATTAAACTGGAACGGGGGCCGCAAATTGGCCTTTGGACATCCCTGTTGTAAAGGCTCAAGGTTTTTTACCTTCATGCATTCTGTGTACAGCAGTCCCCTCTAATGCGATCTGCATTGCTTTTTTAGTTTAGTGGAGCCCGGAGGAGACATGCAGGGTCTTTTAGAAAATATAGGGTACTAAAGTTGTCATTTTACGGGTGCACGCAAATTTGTAAGTTTGACATGTTGGTTATCTATGTACTCAGTGCAATCTCATCTTTTATATTTTATCAAAAAAATATTGTATCAAAAAAATTGGGTAATTAATTTGGTGCGTTTGTCCTAAAATTCACTTTAGTATGGTTTTTTTTTTACTGAAATTTAGCGTTTCTGGACTTTTGCGGTAATAATAAGTGACATAAAAGAATTGAAACTACCGCTTTTCTTCTCTAGCCACTTAAAGGGGTAGTTCCCCCAAAAACCTTTTTTTTAACATTTATTCAGGCTCGTTATGTCAAGGGGAATCAGTTTTTTTTTTTTTAGAAATGAAGCAGTACTTACCGTTTTAGAGATGCATCGTCTCCGACGCTTCCGGGTATGGGCTCCGACTATAGGCGTGCCTATTTGATTGACAGGCTTCCGAGGTCGCATACATCGCGTCACGATTTTCCGAAAGTAGCCGAACGACGGTGCGCAGGCGCAGTATAGAGCCGCACCGTCGCTCGGCTTCTTTCGGCTACTCGTGACGCGATGTATGCGACCGTCGGAAGCCTGTCAATCAAATAGGCACGCCCAGACCAGACGATCATACCCGGAAGCGACGGAGACGATGCATCTGTAAAACGGTAAGTATTGCTTCGTTTCTAATAAAAAAACACCCGATTCCCCTTGACATAACGAGCCTCAATCAATGTTAAAAAAAATTTTTTGGGGGAATTACCCCTTTAAGACCCGGACCAAAATGCAGGTAAAGGACCTTGCCCCTTTTTGCGATTCGGCACTGCGGCGCTTTAACTGACAATTGCGCGGTCGTGAGACGTGGCTCCCAAACAAAATTGGCGTCCTTTTTTCCCCACAAATAGAGCTTTCTTTTGGTGGTATTTGATCACCTCTGCGGTTTTTATTTTTTTGCTCTATAAACAAAAATAGAGCGACAATTTTGAAAAAATCTCAATATTTTTTAATTTTTGCTGTAATAAATATCCCCAAAAATATATAAAAAAACTATTTTTTTCCTCAGTTTAGGCCGATACTTATTCTTCTACATATTTATCGTAAAAAAATCACAATCGTTTATTGATTGGTTTGCGCAAAAGAGCTTTCTTTTGGTGGTATTTGATCACCTCTGCGGTTTTTATTTTTTGCGCTATAAACAAAAATAGAGCGACAATTTAAAAAAAAATGCAATATTTTTTACTTTTTGCTATAATAAAAATCCCCCAAAAATATATAAAAAAACATTTTTTTTCCTCAGTTTAGGCCGATATGTATTCTTCTACCTATCTTTGGTAAAAAAAATCGCAATAAGTGTTTATCGGTTGGTTTTCGCAAAATTTATAGCGTTTACAAAATAAGGAATAGTTTTATTGCATTTTTATTAATTCTTTTTTTTTTACTACTAATAGCGGCGATCAGCGATTTTTTTCGTGACTGCGACAATATGGCGGACACTTCGGACAATTTTGACACATTTTTGGGACAATTGTCATTTTCACAGCAAAAAATGCATTTAAATTTGCATTGTTTACTGTGGAAATGACAGTTGCAGTTTGGGAGTTAACCACAGGTGGCGCTGTAGGGGATGTGTGCCTATGTGTTTTGTTTACAACTGTAGGGGGGTGTGGCTGTAGGTGTGACGTCATCGATCGCGTCCCCCTATTACAGGGATGATGCGATTGATGCTACGGCCACAGAGAAGCACGGGGAAGCCGTGTGTACACACGGCTCTCCCCGTTCTTCCGCTCCAGGGACGGATCGCCGCACTGCAGCGGCGATCGGGTCCGCGAATCCCGCGGTTCCGGTCCCGGAGCTTCGGACCGGGTCGCGACTGGGTCGCGACTGGGTACTAAAATCAACGTATATATACGTTGATGTGCCCAGCCTTGCCATTCTGCCGACGTAAATGTGCAGTAGGCGGTCCTTAAGTGGCTAGGGTGTCTGCTTTCAGAAAATATATAACATTTGTGTTTTTTTTGTAATTTTCAGGCCTAAAATTGTTTTTTTTAAATGTGTGCAAAAAAATGCAAACATGGCTCTGGCAGCGAAAGGGTTAAATGCGTGGGCACCATTACCTTCTATGCGGACGGTCTTTTCCAAATCATAACCTTTTAGATTGTAAGCTCTAATGAGCAGGGCCCTCTGATTGCGCATGTACCAAATTGTAATGTAACTGTAATGTCTGCAATCATTATGTGAAGCGTTGCGCAAACTGTTGGCGCTATATAAATTCTGTGTAATAGTAATAATAACCTACTGCTCCCAGGTCCTGCCTTAATTAACCACTTCAATACCAGGCACTTTCACCCCCTTCCTGCCCAAGACAATTTTTCAGCTTTAGTGCGGTCGCACTTTGAATGACAATTGCACGGTCATGCTGCACTATACCCAAACACATTTTTTATCATTTTCTACCCACAAATAGAGCTTTCTTTTGGTGGTATTTGATCACCGCTGGGGTTATTTTTTGCTAAACAAAATGAAAAGGCTGACATTTTTTAAAAAGGAAAGTTTTTCTTTGTTTCGGTTTTCAAATTTTGTTGTTTTCCTCTTCACTGGCGGGCACTGATAAGGTGGCAGTGATGGGCACTGTTGAGTTTGCACTGATAAGGTGGCACTGATGAGGAGGCACTGATATGTAAAAATTGATGGGCACTGATAGGCGGCTCTGATATGCAGCACTGATAGGTGGCACTGATAGGAATTGACAAGCGGCTGTGATGGGCACAGACAGGCGGCTGTGATGGTCACTGATAGGCGGTACTGATTGGCACTGATGGGCAGCACTGATGATGTGGTACTGACAAGTGTTACTGTAGGGCACTGATTGGCACTGTGATGGGCACCTATAACCGTTTCTGATGGGGCACTGACTGGCAGCTGATGGGCACCTTTTTGGCAGCTGTAGTGTTACATCTGGTGGGGATGTGCTGATCGGTTTTCCCTGTCATCGTGAACCGAGGAATCCTGTTTATTGGCACCTCCTGGTTCAGGCGATGATCAGCTGTGATTGGTCACAGCTGATCATGTGGTAAGAAGCCTCTCTCAGAGGCTCCTTACCATGATCGAAAATGCGGCGTGTCAGACGTACACGCCACACTCGTGATCAGCGCACGCCGGCATGTTATCCTGCTGGATGTCATTTGACAAACAGTTGGGATAACAGAAATGTAGCCACTTCACGGCTGTCTATCTGCTATAGGCCAGGCTGGAAGTGGTTAAAGAAGCAGCAGGGGCACATGACCTCACATGCTGTAAGTGTATTTGTTATTTTACTCCTGCTAGAGTTTTCCGGGAAATAATTAAAACTACCCTTGCAGTAGGATTCCCCCTTAACCTTAACCCTTGCTTCTGCAGGCCCCTTCCTCTCTGCATGACCAGTGTTCCAGTCTGACATCATTACATACAACCCAGGACCAACAGTCCTGCATTGTAAGTAAGGACACCAAAGTCTCGTCCACAACAAAGAGCTGAAGGGAAGAGGTGATTGCTGGTTGCCTGGGGAGTGAGCTACAAGGTAAGTAAAAAAATAGCATTTAGTGCCTGTTCACAGGCGACTTCATCTGAAATCGCACAATTTCAAAGCCGCATGCCAGGGCCACTTCAGGTGTGACTTGGAAGACATCTGTGCGGCTTCATGCACAGATGTCTATGCAAGTCGCACCCGAAATCACAGGAACTTCTTGTTCAAATCAGCGTGGCACCACAAAGTCGGCATCGCAATGATTTAAACAAAGCGATTGCAGGCAATGGGCTGCGACTTGTCATGCGATTTGATCTGTCAAATCACGTCAAGTCGCTCCAATCTGAACGGGGGCTAAAAGCTACTGCAGGCAAAAGGGGCATTTGTTCCTTGCAGTGTAGGGGGTAATTTTTTTCTAGAGTTCAGCTTTAATTCTCCCCCCTCCACTGTGTACAGCAAGTTATTGTCACATCGTTTATTTCAGCTCTCAGGTACAAAATGATATGTGGATCGCCGGGCATCTTGTTAATTTAATCAGCCCACAGAGGCAGTGGAAAGTCCAGGTCACCCCTGAGCTCGGCAGTGTGATGTGATGCCGACCATGGCCTGGCATACCTGTCATTGTTGTGTCATGATTCACAGTATGAAAGGGGAAAGTGAGTGTTGAGAGCTGGGCGTGTGCTGGATTCATTCCACCGCCATGAAAGAATGATGACCTTCACTGGTATTGCTAGCGTTTTTCCTATCATGTAACATTGTGTGTGGGAGAAGAAATACCAACTGCACACAATACCTGGCTGGCTGTAGCAGTTTACCTAAAGGTGGGTATCCTAGAGCCTTCCAGGGTTGGCCAATGTTTCCTAAGCCATAATCAGGGTTGTATTTACTATGAAGTGGACTTTTAAGTCAAAAACTGCAGCGTTGCTTTTTTTCTAGGGAATATTTATAAATGGTAATAGTGAAAATTTATCTTTTGTCTGGAATTCCTAAAAAAAATGTATGTCCAGGTATGTGAATGTGCCTAGGCATGCATCATAGCTGTATATCTGCAGTATGAGATCTAAGGCATTGTTGCCCCTGACTGCTATTTATAGTAGGTATGCAGTGAGATTTGGTCATGTCATTACTGTTCTGCTCACTGATCTCCTTGCTGGAGTCTTGGGCATGAGGAAGCAAAGCCCTGCCTTTACCAGTATGGCAGCCTCCACACACTGTAGAGTCACAACGCAAAAAAAAGGCAAAGCAGAACAATAATAGGCAATCGATCAGCTGCAGGGTGACCACAAGCAATACTGGTGACTAGTCTTTTGCCCTCTGCCTGCCGTTATGTGAATAGCCTCCAGGGTTCCGTGCCACTTTAACCACTTCAATATTGGGCACTTTCACCCCCTTCCTGCCCAGGCCAATTTTCAGCTTTCATTGCTGTCACACTTTGAATGACAATGGCGTGGCCATGTAACACTTATCTTTTTTTACCCCACAAATAGAGCTTTCTTTAGGTGGTATTTGATCACCACTATGTTTTTTCACTTTTTGCTACAAATAAAAGACCAAAAAAAAAAGTTTGTCTGTTTCTTTTATACAATTTTGTAAATCTCCTTCACTGATGGGCACTGATGAGGCGGCACTGATAAAGCAGCACTGATGAGGTGGCACTAAAATACAGCACTGATAGGTGGCACTGATAGGTGGCACTGATATGCAGCACTGATAGGCAGCACAGATAGGGGACAATGCTGGGCACTGATGAGGTGGCACTAAAATACAGCACTGATGGGTGGCACTGATAGGCAGCACAGATAGGGGACAATGCTGGGCACTGATGGAGAAGAGACGCTTGAGAGGGGATATAATTTCAATGTACAAATACCATACTGGTGACCCAACAATAGGGATAAAACTTTTCTGCGAAAGGGAATTTAACCACTTCAGCCCCGGACCATATTGCTGGTCAATGACCGGGCCACTTTTTGCGATTCGGCACTTCGTCTCTTTAACTGACAATTGCGCGGTCCTGCGACGTGGCTCCCAAACAAAATTGGCGTCCTTTTTTTCCCACAAATAGAGCTTTCTTTTGGTGGTATTTGATCACCTCTGCGGTTTTTATTTTTTTGCTCTATAAACAAAAATAGAGCGACAATTTTGAAAAAATCTCAATATTTTTTAATTTTTGCTGTAATAAATATCCCCAAAAATATATAAAAAAAACTATTTTTTTCCTCAGTTTAGGCCGATACTTATTCTTCTACATATTTATCGTAAAAAAATCACAATCGTTTATTGATTGGTTTGCGCAAAAGTTATAGCGTCTACAAAATAGGGCATCGTTTTATGGCATTTTTTTGGTGTTAACGAGCGATCGCGGGTGCCCGGCGGTGTTAACGAGCGATCGCAGGTGATCGCGCCCACCAGGCATGCGCTTCAGGACCAGGGGCGAGCGGTGGCCCCTATTGGCTGAATAGCGAGATGACGTAATATTAGGTGATCTCGCGCAGCCGAGCCGACCTGTTGCCGTAAAACGCCGGCAGCTGGTCGGCAATCGGTTAATAAGACACGCGGCCATTTACTAAAATTAGAAGAAAAGAGGATTTACCTTAAACTAAGTAGAGGATTCTTTACTGTTAGGCCTCGTACACACGATCAAATCTGTCTGCTGGAAACGGTCTACTAGACCGTTTCAGCAGACAGATTCAATCGTGTGTACAGGCAAACAGACGGATTTGGCCACCCGACAGATTTCAAAGCATGCTTTGAAATCTGTCGGCTGGGAACCCGTCCGCCCGACATGTTTGCTGGTTAGTACGCTAACCAGCAGACATGTCTTCTCGCACACGCGCCGAATGGTTTCGACGCATGCGCGGAAGTGTTTTAATTCCTGGTGCGGTGACGTGGCGGCGTCAACATCACCGCCACGTCAGCACGCTGTCTGCTGGCGGGGATTTTGGTTTGCTCGTGTGTACACGCGAGCAAACCAAAATCCCAGCAGACAGATCTGTTCAAATCGGTCGGTCCGACCGATTTGAACAGACACATTTAATCGTGTGTACGAGGCCTAAGAGCGGCAAGGATGTGAAATTCTCTTCCACAGGCAGTGGTCTCAGTGGGGAGCATTGATCATTTCAAAAAACTATTAGATAAGCACCTGAATGACCACAACATACAGGAATATACAATGTAATGCTGACATATAATGGCACACATAGGTTGGACTTGTGGATTTTTTCAACCTCACCTACTATGTAACTATGCTGGGCACTGATAGATTACATTAATAGTCAGCACTGATAAGGAGGCACTGATTGGCATCCCTGATGGGCACTGATTGGCATCCCTGATGGGCACTGATTGGCATCATAGATGTGCACAGACTAGAATTGCTAGTGGGCATCACTGATGGGTCTGCCTTGATAATCAATGCACTGATTATCAGCGCAGACCCCCTGACAGGAGAGCTACTTATCGGCTCTCTTCTACTCGCACCTTGTCAGCAGCAGTATCACAGGCTCTTTACCAAGATTGGAGCTGTGATGTGTCAAAGAGCACCGGTGAGCTCAGCAACACCAAACCCGGAAGACCACGGAAAACAACTGTGGTGGATGACTGAAGAATTCTTTCCCTGGTGAAGAAAACGCCCTTCACAACAGATGGCCAGATCAAGTACCCTCTCCAGGAGGTAAGCGTATGTGTGTCAAAGTCAACAATCAAGAGAAGACTTCACCAGAGTGAATGCAGA
Organism: Rana kukunoris; assembly: GCA_029574335.1. Taxonomy (NCBI): domain Eukaryota; kingdom Metazoa; phylum Chordata; class Amphibia; order Anura; family Ranidae; genus Rana; species Rana kukunoris. The sequence goes on along the minus strand of CM056052.1, from coordinate 62,084,783 downwards.
GGGTTCACCACAAGATGTAAACCATTGGTGAGTCTCAAACAGGAAGGCCAGATTAGAGTTTGCCAAACAACATCTAAAAAAGCCTTCACAGTTCTGGAACAACATCCTATGGACAGATGAGACCAAGATCAACTTGTACCAGAGTGATGGGAAGAGAAGAGTATGGAAAAAGCATACCACCTCATCAGTGAAGCATGGTGGTGGTAGTGTCATGGCGTTGGCATGTATGGCTGCCAATGGAACTGGTTCTCTTGTATTTATTGATGATGTGACTGCTGTCAAAAGCAGCAGGATGAATTCTGAAGTGTTCCGGGCAATATTATTATCTGCTCATATTCAGCCAAATGCTTCAGCAACCAAAGATTTTTTTAAGGGAAAGAAGTGGAATGTTATGCAATGGCCAAGTCAATCACCTGACCTGAATCGAATGAGCATGCATTTCACTTGCTGAAGACAAAAAAAAATGCCCCAAGAACAAGCAGAAACTGAAGACAGTTGCAGTAGAGGCATGGCAGAGCATCACCAGGGATGAAACCCAGAGTCTGGTGATGTTTATGCGTTCCAACTTCAGCCCGTAATTCACTGCAAAGGTTTAGCAACCAAGTATCAAAAAGTGAAAGTTTGGTTTATGATTGTTAATCTGTCCCATGACTTTTGGTCCCTTAAAAAGTAGGAGGCACATATACAAACTGTTGTAATTCCTACACGGTTCACCTGATTTGGATGTAAATACCCTCAAATTAAAGCTTCATTTCAAATCCATTGTGGCCGTGTATAGAGCCAAAAAGATTAGAATTGTGTCAATGTCCCAATATTTATGATCCTGACTGTGTATGTGTATGTATATAGTTCCAATGTTGCAGTTTGATCACTGGGAGAGGAAATTAAGAAAATGCTTCCTCCTGTCTACTGATGACATCAGTCACTTAAAGGGGTTGTAAAGGTACACGTTTTTTTACCTTCATGCATCCTATGCATGAAGGTAAAAAAACATCTATCAGCACCGCCCCCCCCCCCCCCCCGAGCCCCCGTTGTACTTACCTGACCGTTCGAATCTCCCGGGCGCGTCCACGTCGTCCTCTTCGGTTCCCAGCCTGGCCGTTGATTGGCTAGGCTGGGCGGATTGATAGCAGCGCAGCCATTGGCTAGCGCTGCTGTCAATCAGGGCGGATGACGCGGCGCGCTGGGGGGCGGAGCCGAGTGATAGTCGGCGGCTATGGCCGCCGCTGTATCACGGGAGCGCGCTCGCAAAAGCTTTCCTCCATGCGAGCGCCCTCGCATGAAGAAGGAAAGCTTTTGCGAGGAGGAGCCCAGACAGCCGCCGAGGGACACCAGAAGACAGGTTTCCGGGCCACTCTGTGCAAAACGAACTGCACAGTGGAGGTCAGTATCACATGTTTATTTTATTTTTTTTAAATCCCTGACTTTAGTGACCCTTTAAGTTATTGAGCAAGGTCATTGTGTAGTGCTTAATGTTGTGTGGGTGTGTTTACAGTGAGGATCGAAAGTTTGGGCACCCCAGGTAAAAATTTGTATTAATGTGCATAACGAAGCCAAGGAAAGATGGAAAAATCTCCAAAAGGCATCAAATTACAGATTCGACATTCTTATAATATGTCAAAAAAAGTTAGATTTTATTTCCATCATTTACACTTTCAAAATGACAGAAAACAAAAAAAAATGGCGTCTGCAAAAGTTTGGGCACCCTGCAGAGTCAATATCTTGTACTGCCCCCTTTGGCAAGTATCGCAGCTTGTAAACGCTTTTTGTAGCCAGCCAAGAGTCTTTCAATTCTTGTTTGAGGTATCTTTGCCCATTCTTCCTTACAAAAGTATTCCAGTTCTTTGAAATTTCTGGGCTGTCTGTCACACACTGCTCTTTTAAGGTCTATCCATAGATTTTCAATTATGTTGATGTCAGGAGATTGTGAAGGCCATGGCAACACCTTCAGTTTACGCCTCTTGATGTAATCCCCCATAGATTTCGAGGTGTGTTTAGGATCGTTATCCATTTGTAGAAGCCATCCTCTCTTTAACTTCAGCTTTTTCACAGATGGCATCAAGTTACCATCCAAAATTTGCTGAAATGTTATTGAATCCATTTTTCCTTCTACTCGTGAAATGTTCCCTGTGCCACTGGCTGCAATACAACCCCAAAGCATGATTGATCCACCCCCATGCTTATCAGTTGGACAGAGGTTATTTTTTCATTAAATTCTGTGCCCTTTCTTCTCCAAACGTACCTTTGCTCATTCCGGCCAAAAAGTTATATTTTAACCTCATCGGTCCACAGAACTTGTTTCCAAAATGCACCAGGCTTGTCTATATGTTCATTTGCACAGTTCAAACGCTGATTTTTGTGGTGAGGACGTAGAAGAGGTTTTTTTCTGATGACTCTTCCATGAAGACTATATTTGTACAAGTATCTCTTTATAGTGGAATAGTGTACCACAACTCCAGTGTCCGCCAGATCTTTCTGGAGAGATTGTGCAGTCAAAATTGGGTTTTGAATTGCTTTTCTCACAATCCTGCGAGCTGTTCTGTCTGATATTTTTCTTGGCCTTTTTAAGATCTTGCTTTAACTTCCATTATTCCTGATGACTGCCATTTCTTAATTTCATTCCAAACAGAGGATATTGACATCTGAAAACGCTTTGCTATCTTCTTATAGCCTTCTCCAGCTTTGTGAGCGTCAACTATTTTCAGTTTCAGTTTTCTAGACAACTGCTTAGAAGAACCCATGGTGCTGATTGTTGGGGCAAGGTCAGATGAGTCTGGGCATTTAAAACCTTTGAGATTGACATCAATTGGTCTTCCCAGACGATGATTGAGAACAATCCATGACACCGGCAGGTCTCAGCTTTGCAAAGGGGCAATTTTTTTGTTTTCTGTAATTTTGAAAGTGTAAATAATGGAAATAAAATTTGATGCCTTTTGGAGATTTTTCCATCTTTCCTTGGCTTCGTTATGCACATTAATATTTTTTTTTACCTGGGGTGCCCAAACTTTGATCCCCACTGTATGTATGTGCATATATACACACACAGATGTAGTGTATATATTTACAAAACACTCAAGCACTGCTATTTAATGATGATATATATATATATATATATATATATATATATATATAATATAATGTGACAGGAAGTCAGGTAAATCTGTGGGTGTTGTCACAGATGGGAGATACATTTCTGCCTTGTTTAGACAATACACCAATTACTACCAGGTGTCCGCTGCAGAAATAGCCAGAAAGGTTTAGGGCGTTGGAAAACTTCAGCTGTTCAGAATGAGGTATTTAGGGCCTCTATAAGTCATGCAAAGGATGACTACTGATTGCTGCATCCTGAGGCTTTTTGAGTTAAGGAGAGCAGTCAGAAAAACTTCTGAAGAGGTGAGGTGGTTGTTGATTTTTCTGTGTGATAAAAATCAAAAAGACTATTGGTTTTCTGCTGTCTGACCAGCAGTGTCTGCCCAGGCTGTGCCAGACTCCATAGGTAGGTTCCTCTGTTGTGAAGATAGATGCCCCAAGTGGCAAGGGTTTATTTTATGTTTTGTTTATGCTGTTTTGATGCTTGCACCTGTATCCAGCAATATGGAAGAATAAACCATATTGTTTGTTTTCAGCCACCCTCGGCTGCCTTTCTGTATAGTTCAGCGTGTAGTGAACCCATCCAGGGGGTCACACTCCCCTGCTACCGAGCTAATTCCTCACAATATATATAGATTATATCTATATATAGATATATATATCTATATATCCAGAGCTTTTGTTCTCAGGAAATAGGTGCAGGAACTCAACCACGACCCCGTTCAGATTTCACAAACGGTAGAAAGGTCTTAAAGGGGCATTAAATACCAGGATTGCATTACATACAGAGTGCAGAGTTCAGGGGGGTTACACACAGAGTGCAGTGCTGTCACTTGTAAACACAGAAACCAGACTTCTGTGTTTACACGTGATTGTGGTGAGCAGGCACCAAAGGGTCTGAGCCAAAGGTGGTGGAACTGAGTTCCCCCAAGTTCCCCCTGAAAAAAAGCCCTGTATATATCTATATATAGATATATCTATATATAGATATATATATTCTCATATTCTTGCTGTATATTACAAGGCATTTGAAAAGCCTATCTTAAAGTAGAATTCCAGCCAAAATCTAACCAGTATTTAAAAGTTCCCTCCCTCCTCCTTACTCCTATACTAACTAACCTGTGTAAAAAAAGATGTATATATATTTAAATTTTTTCAGTCCGCTCCGGGACCCTATGGGTAACATCATCACCCCCGGCTTTCCCAGCCGTTGTCCACTCTATATGCTCCTTTGCGGCCCCCACTGGCTGACACAGAGTATCATGTGACCAGAACGAGCTGAAAACTATATACATCTTTTTTCACAGGGTAGTTGTTATAGGCGTTAGGGTATATTGTTTTCTCCAGTAACATACCTGAGGTCTATTAGACCACAAAACAAGTGTTTATTGTGGATTTTGAAGTGAAGAGACCACGCCAGTACAGTATCCCAAATTGGAAGTCGTCCTCCAGAACCCCAAGCATTGGAAAATGAATCTAGAGATATAGAGGAGTAAATCTGCAGCTCTGGAATCCCGGGACAGCAGAACACGACTGTCCAGCAGAATTCAGGCATGTGTTCAGATAAGAGTGGAGATTTCCAGGAACAGGAATGTTGAACTCAAATGACACAAAGTGCCAAACTGAGAGAGATAAATCTGTGCTGTGACCTTCCCGATCCTCTGGCTTTACATCTTTCTGAGTCACTAACTTTGAAAGAGTATACAGCAGTATGAGATCTGGATCTACATCTGGGTCAGTGACTCAAAATATTGAAGCCTATGAATCAGATTGATGTTGGGTAAGTAGTAGAAGGAGATCCACAATGGCAGCCCATGTATTCATTTAAAGTAACTCTAACTTAGACCCCTTTCACACTGGAGCGTATTGCAGGTGCTATAGCGTTAAAAATAGCGCCTGCAATCCACCCTTAAACAGCAGCACCATTGTCTCCAGTGTGAAAGCCCGAGGGAGCATTGCACTAGCAGGACGGTAAAAGAAGTCCTGCTAGCCACATCTTTGGAGCGGTGAAGGGGCGGTGTGTTTACAGCTCCTTCACCGCTGCTGCCCATTGAAATCAGAGTTCATGTCATGGCCAGGAGTATACTAGCACTGTATAGTTGGACAAAAAAAAAACATCTCTTTTACAAATGACGCAACTTTATCCAACAGCCATCTTTCCTTTGAACCAAACAATAGACCTGAACACCTGAAAGCTGTGTATTTATTGATGGGGTTTCATTCTGGCTGCAGTAAACTTCAAAGCCCAGCATTTGTGGGCCAAACAAGCCTGTACTCATATACCGTACTGTGAAAGTACATTCAGAATATTCAGCACGTTGTATAATCTTCCACCGCCACATCCAGTACCCTGCATTTCTATAGGTTCTGTGATATCCATATTCAGTATTCCATAAAGCCTGTACAGAGAAATACAGTATCTCACAAAAGTGAGTACACCCCTCACATTTATGTAAATATTTTATTTTCATGTGACAACACTGAAGAAATTACACTTTGCTACAATGTAAAGTAGTCACCAGTCATCTCTATGACTGTCGGACGCCTGGGCGCGACGTTATGACGTCACGCTCGGGTACCCAGAAGTAAACAAAGCCGCAATCGCGGCTGCCGGCATGAGATCAGTGAATTTTTTTTTAGGATCTCATGCTTTCAAGCCTGAAGGAGAGATGTGGGGGCTTATTAACCCTACATCTCTCCATAAAGAGGACCTGTCACCATGCTTCCTATTACAAGGGATGTTTACATTCCTTGTGGGGCTGTGCAAATTAACTTTTAATTAATCGATTAATCTTTAATTTTTTTGATCGATCAAAATCTTTTTGATTGATTAAAATTCTTTTGATTGGTACTCACCTCTCCGCCGGAGGATGTGGCATAACCAACATAAATAAATAAAAATAAGTAAGTAAAATTTACTCGCTATTTTCACTCTATTTACACACCAGTTCCACACTGTTTCACTATTCTTCCATTTTTATTTATTTTTTTATTATTACATTTCTTCTTTTACTTTTTTATTATTACATTACTTCTTTTACTTAGGGCCCTTTCTCACATCCGCTCCGCCTGTCCGTTCATTACAAGTCCGTTAACGGACTTGTAATGAACCCCTATGGGAGCGGATCCGTTAGCGGATGATGCATCCGCTAACGTCCGCTAGATCCGCATCCGTTTTTGTGGACGGAAGAATGTCCTATTTTTCTTCCGTCCGGCCAAACGGATCGGATGCAAACGGACAGACGGTCCGTTTCCATCCGACTCCCCATAGGGGAGAGCGGAGGAGAGACGGGGCAGTCCCTGCACAGTGTGCGGGGACCGCCCCGTCCGCCGACAGCTGAGCGGAGACCCCCCCGCTGAGCTGACGGGCACACGGAGCGGACCAAAAAATGGTCCGCTCCGTGTGAAAGGACCCTTACTTATTTTTATTTATGTTGGTTATGCCACATCCTCCCCCCTAGACGTTCACACATGCTCCTAATCATGGTTATCATGAGGGGGCCAATTATATGTGGGGTGGAGCAATAATTGGCTTGGGCACACCGTGCACATATATATATTGGTATTGTTTTGTTTTGAGTGTGTATAGCTATGACTAAGCATTGAAGCCCAATGCGAAACACGTCAGCTGTCTTTTGTTCCCACTGTATGCTGTTTTTGTAGTGCATCTATTTTTCCCTAATAAAGGGCGTTCTTTGAATTTTACTTTCTTTTGAGTGCAGCTGTCCAAAACTTCTTCTTCTTCTGATTGCCTAGTGCATTGCCGGCACCTGCCTGGGTTCTAAACGGACACTGATCACCTGGAGCCCACCTGGAGCGGTCGCCTCTCTCATTTGTGATCATACTTGGCTACATGTTTTATGACTGCTTTTGATACCGTTTGGTATTACTTGCACCATTTTTACAGTTTATGTAGCTGCATCGATTTTATCTCCAGTGCAATATTTATTTGGTTACCTACTTGAAGACTATAAAAGTTTTAATGCTATTCCCATCGAGCGCTGCCTTTGTGTGATTTTTGTATCCTGCTATCCATTTCCCCAGTGGTTGGGAGCTGCACTGGGAATCAGCCTGCAAGGAGATCAGCTAAAAGTAGTTGGATCTGTATGTGCGTTATACTTAATCGAAATTAGTCGATTAATCGATAAAAAAAAAAAAAAGGATTAATCGAACACAAAATTTTTGATCAGTAACAGCCCTAATTCCTTGTAATAGGAATAAAAGTGATCAATTTTTTTTTTTTTTTATTTTTTAAGTAAAATTAAGTAAAAAAAAAAAATGATTTAAAACGCCCCTGTCCCCGGTAGCTCAGAAGGGAACATGCATGTAAGTCCCGCCCACATATGTAAATGCCGTTCAAACCCCACGCGTGCATTAGAGCGTGTAAAACAATTCTAGCACTAGACCTACTTTGTAACTCGAAAATAGTAACCTGTAAAAAAATTAAAGCGTCGCCTATGGAGATTTTTAAGTACCGAAGTTTGGCGTCATTCCATTAGTGTGCGCAATTTTAAAGCGTGACATGTTAGGTATCTATTTACTCGGCTTAACATCATCTTTCACATTATACAAAAAAATTGGGCTAACTTTACTGTTTTGTTATTTTTTAACTGGTTAAGGACCGCCACATATACATTTACGTCGGCAGAATGGCACCGACAGGCACATCAACGTATATATACACGTTGGTGCCTTGAGGGGGTTCGGGGGTCCGATCGGACCCCCCCTGTACATACGGCGGTCCCTGTAGCTGGCCGAGCGATCCGGGATGAGGGGGTGGCTATTCGTTTTTGTCCGCCCCCTCCGGATCGCTCTCAGCGAAATCCAAAAATTTTTTTCAACCACCGCTGAGGAGAGATCACAACACAGTAAGTCTGCACCAACACTACACTGACACACACTACACATAGTCACATTAACCCCTTGCGATCGCCCCCCCTCCCCCCTGTCACAGTGTCACTGAATGCAGTAATCATACATGTATGATTACTGTATTTAGTGTCAGTGTGACAGGCAGTGTGACAGTCAGTTAGTGTTAGGTTCAGGGTAGCCCCCGTACCCCCCCTAATAAAGTTTTAACCCCTTGATCACCACCCTAGTTAACCCTTTCACTCCCTATTGCCTATTTTTTTACTAAAGACATGTGGCTAAATACATTTTGGCCTAAATGATTGACTAAAATTTAGTTTATTTGATTTTTATTATAACAAAAGTTAAAAAATATAGATTTTTTTTTTCAAAAATGTCGCTCTATTTTTGTATATAGCGCAAAAAATAAAAATCGCAGAGGCGATCAAATACCTCCAAAAGAAAGCTCTATTTGTGGGAAGAAAAGGACGCAAATTTTGTTTGGGAGCCACGTCGGACGACCGCGCAATTGTCAGTTAAAACGACGCAGTGCCGAATCGCAAAAAAGGGCCTGGTCATTTACCTGCATTTTGGTCCGGGTCTTAAGTGGTTAATTCATAATTTTTCCCCAAAAAAGGTGTTTGAAAAATTATTGCGCAAATACCAATAGAAAGAAAAGTTGCAATGACCGCCATTTTATTCTCTAGGGTGTCTGCTAAAAAAATATATAATGTTTGGGGGTTCTGATTAATTTTCTAGCAAAAGAATGACGATTTTTACATGAAGGAGAGGAGTGCCAGAATAGGCCCGGTGGAGAATACATAATATTCACAATTCATAGTTGTTCTTAACAACTACACAAGCTGGACCAATGTAATTATGTAAAAAATTCCATATCTAGAATTCCGTTTTTACCATTCCTACTGCTCTATCCAATAAGTTTTGGCTTTACATACAGAGGCGATTAAGTTCGCATGTGCCGCGCTATATAAGTTTTCATTCATTTATTCATTCATTCATAATGTATTCATCGCTAGACCAATGTTTTTCTTGAATATTTGTCTTCAGTTCAGTTTTCAGGTGAAATATATCTTGTCTAGAGTTTCCTTTACCCTCCCTATGAGAAGTGTAAGATTTCTCTTTAATGATGTGACAAGGTAAGGCTGAATCTGGTTTCACAATAGGAAATTCATCATTGAAAGTGTCAGTGTCGTATACCAGTAGCTCCATTCTCGAGTTCCTCAGATAATCTTCTTAATGAGTGTACAGGAAGGATTCCAACTACTGTACATCATATACCACTTGTAGGAAAACCATTACTCCATGTTCAGCAGCCGGCTGCTTTTATTCCAGACCGCAGGATCCCTGTAAAGTAATGTCTGAATTTTCTTACAGGACTGCTAAAGTGTAAAATAATGTATTCTGGTGACTATAAGGATATTATTCAAATACGAATTCCTCCTTTTTTTTTTAACAGGACATTTTTCTCCACAGGAAAATTTACAGTAACATGGATTGGGAGAAACCATATAACACTGGCAGGGGTGCTTACAATGGACTTATGTTTTTTTTACTTTTCTAGCGGGGCAATTTTTTAACACGCAAATTAAAATCTGCAAGTTTTTGCAAGAAATTTACTTTAAACCCCCAAACCAGGGGTATCTAAACTTTGTTCAAAGAGGCCAGATTTGATGAAGTGAATATGCGTGAGGGTCGACCATTTTTGCCTGACGTTCTTTAAAATTTGGTCTAATGCCGCGTACACACGATCACTTTTTGTGATGAAAAAAAAAAAATTTTAACCACTTCCCGACGGCCGTACGAATATATGCGGCCGTCGGGCGGTCCTGAATCTCTGACAGGGCGCATATATGCGCCCTGTGCTTTTAATGGCCACTAGAGGACGCACGAGTGCCGCCGGCGGCACGCGCGTGGCCGTCGGCGGCGCGCGCGTGCCCGCTGCATTCCTGAGATGCCGATGCGCGTGCCTGGCGGCCGCGATGTCGGCCAGGCACTCGCAATCGGCGGTTACAGGTACAAGACTTGGATCTCTGTGTGTAAACACAGAGATCCATGTCCTGTCAGGGAGTGAGGTGACCGATCTGTGTCTCTTGTACATAGGGACACAGCATGGGTCACCTCCCCCAGTCACCCCCTCCCCCCACACAGTTAGAACACACCCAGAATACATTTAACCCCTTCTTGCCCCCCTAGTGTTAACCCCTTCACTGCCAGTCACATTTATACAGTAATAGGTGCATTTTTATAGCACTGATCGCAGTATAAATGTGAATGGCGCCAAAAATGTGTCAAAACTGTCCGATATGTCCACCATAACGTCGCAGTCTCAATAAAAAAAACGCAGATCGCCGCCATTACTAGTAAAAAAAAAAAAGTTATAAAAATGAATAATAATTCTGTCCCCTATTTTGTATGCGCTATAACTTTTGCGCAAACCAGTCGCTTATTGCGATTTTTTTTTTTTTTACCAAAAATATGTAGAATAATACGTATCGACCTAAACGGAGAAATTTTTTTTTTTTTTTTTTAAATGGGCTATTTATTATAGTAACAAGTAAAAAATATTGACTTTTTTTCAAAATTGTTTATAGCGCAAAAAATAAAAACCGCAGAGATGATCAAATACCACCAAAAAAAGCTCTATTTGTGGGGAAAAAAGGACGCCAATTTTGTTTGGGAGCCACGTCGCACGACCGCGCAATTGTCAGTTAAAGCGACGCAGTGCCAGAAGCTGAAATTTCACCTGGTCAGGAAGGGTTATAAGTGCCCAGTAAGAAAGTGGTTAAAAATGTCATTTAAAATGATCGTGTGTGGGCAAAATGTCATTTTATGTCTTCTGAAAAACGACAAAAAAAAAATTCAAACATGCTTGAATTTTTTGTCATTTTTTAAAATGTCATTTTTTGTGTCATAAAAAATGATCGTGTGTGGGCAAAAATGACGTTTTAAACCCGCACATGCCCAGAAGCAAGTTAGGAGACGGGAGGTAAAACTACCATTCATAATGGAGTAAGCACATTCATCACGCTGTAACAGACAAAAAAGCAGGAATCGTCTTTTACTAACAAGTAACCAGCTAAAAGCAGCCTCAAGGCAAATAAAACTTCCCCTTTAGAGTGCCGTTGTTTTGTTCATCATTTTCCAAAAATGATGGTGTGTACGCAACGTCATTTTTAATGATGAAGTTGGAAAAATTACATTTTTTTTCATCACAAAAAGTGATTGTGTGTACGGGACATAAGTGTGTTCCTCCGAGCACTAATACACTTCCCAACAAGAATTCTCTTGCCTTTGTGGCTGTGTGTGGTGAGATGAGCTTGGGCATGTTATTTGGGTGTGTATATATACACTGTATATACTCGAGTATAAGCCAACCCAAGTATAAGCCGAGGCACCTAATTTTACCACAAAAAAATGGGAAAACGTATTGACTCGAAATGCAGCAGCTACTGTAAGCGGAAAAGAGGGTCAACAATGCCCATTTGCACACCTTACTGTGCTCAACCTCACTGTAAACATTTGCATGCCTCACTGTGCCCAACCTCACTGTGCCCATTACAACCTCACTGTGCCCATTACAACCTCACTGTGCCCATTACAACCTCCCTGTGCCCATTACAACCTCCCTGTGCCCATTACCTCACTGTGCCCATTACAACCTCACTGTGCCCATTACAACCTCACTGTGCCCATTGCAGCGTACCTGAAATTCTTGACACGCTGCGCTGCGGGCGTCCATTTTTTTAAAACTTGCGGCTTCCCCCTGGTCCCATCTTGTTCCGTGATAGGTGTTTGACACTGTGTTCAGTGTTCCGCCTATCACGGAAGTTCTTTCATCCTTAGATTTAGTTACCCAGCAGACACTGTGTTCAGTTTTTCACCAATCACAGACATTCTTTCATCCTCGGACAAGAGAAGGTACGTGATAGGCGGAACACTGAACACAGTGTCTGCTGGGAGTCCGAGGATGAAAGAACGTCCGTGATAGGCAGAACACTGAACACAGTGTCAAACGCCTATTACGGAACGGGATGGGACCAGGAGAAAGCCGCGAGTTTAAAAAAATGGATGCCCACAGTCCCTCAGGTACACTGACTCGACTATAAGCCGAGAGGGGTAAACTTGGCTTATACTCGAGTATATACGTTATATCTTTTGTGGCCCCCAACTAATCCCTGAGCGCCACTCAGGACTAAGGATGATCTCAGGTGTGTTATTTGGATATATTGTATTTATTGGCACACCTTCACATTAGGAGGGAAGTTTCTGGATTTTTTTTTTGTGAAAAAATAAAGGTCAGTGTCCAACATTGCAGCTTAATCAGTGCCTATCTGAAGCCTCACCATTGCCATTCCTATTATTTTTATAATTATACAGGATTTATATAGCGCCAACAGTTTGCTCAGCGCTTTACAACTTCAGGGAAGACAGTACTGTTACAATACAGGAGGAATCAGAGGGCCCTGCTCGTTAGAGCTTACAATCTAGAAGCTGCTATCAGCATGAGTCACTTCTGACAAGGTTTCCTGACACCAAGAGAATAAAGGTGACAGGGGAGGGATCTCCTACGCCAGTGTTTCCCAACTCCAGTCCTCAAGGCACACCAACAGGTCATGTTTTCAGGATTTCCCTCAATTGAAACAGCTGTGGTAATTACTAAGGCAGTGAAACTGATTGAATCACCTGTGCAAAATAATGGAAATCCTGAAAACATGACCTGTTGGTGTGCCTTGAGGACTGGAGTAGGGAAACACTGTCCTACGCACTATGATTGACAGCCTCAGCTCTGTACCTGTGTGCTGTGTCAAGAGGGTGTGTCCCTTTTTCTCCAATCAGCACTCGGAGCCCTCCTCACTGAGCTCTGCAGAGTGTAATTTCGGCTCTCCACTCCCTTTTTTTTCTGAAAGCTCAAACAAGTTTTATAAATTCTGGAACAGATGTAGAGAAAAGAAGACTGCAGATAAACAGGTACACCTTTTGTAGGAGGATTTGGTTAAAGTGGAGGTTCACCCTCCAAAAAAATTCTAGCAGGGCATGTAGCCCACCCACCCGACCGGCAGTATGCTAGTGTTTTTTTTTTTCTGTAGATACCTTTTTACGGCCTGTCTTCCGATCCGGCGGCTGTGATTCACGTCTCCTCAGCCCGGTGCATACAGCGCGTCACGAGATGCCGAAGGAACCCGAACGTCGGCGCGGCCCTATACGGCGCCTGCGCACCGACGTTCGGGTTCCTTCGGCATCTCGTGACGCGCTGTATGCGCCGGGCTGAGGGGACGTCAATCACAGCCTGTGATTGTAAACGCCCAGTACCGCGGGATCGCCGGATCGGAAGACAGGCCGTAAAAAGGTATCTACAGGAAAAAAAAAAAAACACGGTCATACTGCCGGTCGGGTGGGTGGGCTCCATGCCCTGCTAGAAATTTTTTGGAGGGTGAACTGGGTATATGTAAGAGTTTACAACCACTTTAAGAAATAGTCGGATGTCCATTTCACAAGTCTGGTCCTGGTCATTGGAGCAGAGAATGATGTTTTCTGGTGTACTTGGTCTTAAATGGAAATGTTCTTATATTTTACAGAGTAATCTGCATTTAGTTGGGACCCAGCAGCCTGACGGACCCTGCCGTGTTACGTTTAAATTAAGAGAATAAATGTAGAGCCTCAAATGTAAGTATTTATCATTTCTCTATGAGGAGACCACTAATTCACCTAACAATATTAGAACGCTCATCCTGCAGAAATGTTTAGCTAACTTTACAGTAACATAATGGATCTTTGTATGCCATATGTGAAGAAATACTGCTATTTTTGAATGCCTAAACCAATCTATAAGAATTCTGGGGGCATTCTGTACCTTGTGTGTAAAGTTTCTCACAAAAGTAAGTACGCCCCTCACATTTTTGAAAATATTTTATTCTATCTTTTCATGTGACAACACTGAAGAAATGACACTTTGCTACAATGTAAAGTAGTGAGTGTATTGCTTGTATAACAGTGTAAATTTGCTGTCCCCTCAAAGTAACTCAACACACAGTCATTAATGTCCAAACCGCTGGCAACAAAGGTGAGTACAGCCCTAAGTGAAAATGTCCAAATTGGGTACAAAATGTCAATATTTTGTGTCGCCACGATTATTTTCCAGCACTGCCTTAACCCTCTTGGGCATGGAGTTCACCAGAGCTTCACAGGTTGCCACTGGAGTCCTTTTCCACTCCTCCATGATGACATCACAGAGCTGGTGGATGTTAGAGACCTTGCGCCCCTCCACCTACCATTTGAGGATTCCCCACAAATGCTCAATAGGGTTTAGGTCTGGAGACATGCCTGGCATGTCCATCACCTTTACCCTCAGCTTCTTCAGCAAGGCAGTGGTCGATTGGAGGTTTGGGGCTGTTATCATGAGGGGACAGCGAATTTACACTGTTATACAAGCTGTACACTCACTACTCACTTTTGTGAGATACTGTATATGGAACGCCTACAGGTGCCTATATTTTAGAGAGTAACAGTGGTTGCAGATTTTAATAAAAATGCTAATTTTTATAATACTAAATTCCTATTTAATTGTTTTCTCTATTTAGTCTTTAATAGAGTAAAGAAGAATTAGAACATCTGACGAGAGTAATTTTCAACTTGCTTTCTGTCCCGGTGACAACATTTTCCCTGGGCAGGTGACAACACAGACAGCAATAACAATGCGTTTGCTTAGTAGAGTAGAGCTAGAACCTCTGTCAGATTTTTATTGTTCAACAATTTTTCAGTAGATGAGGGTTGGATTGCTTGACTTGTATTTAAAATCTTGAACCTTTGATGAAAATGGTAGACAGGACTAGTAAAGAGGGTGAAACTCCCTAAGGAGTGGGGCGGGAGGTAAGGTGGCGGTAAAGTGCCGCTATTTTTAGTGGTGCTTCAACTTCGGAATTGCAGCGGTATTCGCCCGCTAGTGGTGCGGTTTTACCCCCTGGCTAACGTCTGAAAAAAGCTTAATACCGCCTGCAATGCACCTCTGTAGAGGTAGAGGTGCATTGCCAGTGGTATAGCCGCAGTTTCCCATTGCTTTCAATGGAAGGAGCAGGAAACACCGCTCCTTCACCGTTCCAAAGATGCGGCTAGCAGGCTTTTTGGAGCCGTCCTGCTAGTGCACCGCTCCAAGGCAGCCGCTGTTTTAGGCTGGTTTGCAGGCGCTATTTTTAGTGCAATAGCGCCTGCAAATCACCCCCAGTGTGAAGGGTCTAACAGAGGCACAGCCAGCAATAAAAACGGACACGTTTTCTAATCCCTCTCCACTCTATTCAAAACTAAATATAAACATTTTGCCTTTAAAGCATTAAATAAAGGCAAAACTGTGAAGGGGGATTGGAAACCCTGTCAGTTTTTATTGCTGTCTGTGCCCCCGTCTCTGAGATCCCCCCTCTCTACTAGTCCTGTTTACCATTAACATTGAAAGTGAAAGAAAATCTCAAATTTTGATTTGTCCCCAGAAAGGGAAAATCTTCAATTGGGGACACTGGTCAGTGGCGGTTCGTCCATAGAGGTCGCTGGAGCGCCGCCCCCTCTGGCTCTCACCGCCACTGAGTCTAATAACATAGATTCATGCATTGCACGAATCTATGCTATTATCGCCGCTGCCGCTGTTATTTAGATGGTCGGCACTCATGTCCGGCCATCTGAATAACGCCAGCTGGTTGGCTGTACGGAAATGTCTATCAGAGCCAATAGCTCTGATAGGCTTTCCCAGTACAGCCCTCGGGTCCGGAAGCTTATTCTCGGAGCGCACAGACTGTACGCCCCTTGGATAAGATGACAGGCGTCTCAGCCAATCAGGTTGGCCGGTTCTGGCTACCGGTAACCTGATTGGCTGAGATGCCTGTCAGTCATCGAGGGCGGGAGAAGACATTGTGGGACGTGGATGCCTGACTCCAGTAAAGGTAAGTGCCGGGCGGGGGGTGAAGAGAGCAATTTACAGGGCACAGTGGGGACAATTGGCACAGCGGCGACCATGGGCACAGTGGTGACAATGGATGGCACAGTGGCTGGTTTAATGGCATGGACCAGTGGTGACAATGGATGGCACAGTGTCTGGTTTAATGGCATGGAACAGTGGTGACAATTGATGGCACAGTGGCTGGTTTAATGCCATGGCACAGTGGTGCGAATTGATGGAACAGTGGCTGCATTTGATGGCATGGCACAGTGGTGCAAATTGATGGCACGTCGGCTGCGTTTGATATCATGGTACAGTGGCTGCGTTTGGGCACAGTGAGACTGCATTTTTTTTTTCCTTTGCGCCCCCCCAAAAATTTTGAGCACCAACTGCCACTGGTTCTGGTGACCTGGGGGGTCCTCAAGAGACTACCTTAACCAGTTAAAGACCAGGCATTTTCTGTCACTTTTTGTTTACATGTGAAAATCTGTTTTTATTGCTAGAAAAACCACCAAACATTATATATTTTTTAAACCAGAGGCCCTAAAGAATAAATTGGTGGGTTTTAAAAAAAAAAATTGTCACACGGTATTTGCGTAGCGGTTTTTCAAATGCAGTTTTGAGGGAAAATTCACTTTTTTTTTATTTTAATGCAAAAAAACACAATGCTTAACCCAATTTTTTTTGTACAATATAAAAGATGATGTCACGCTGAGTGAATAGAAACCAAACATGTCATGCTTTAAAATTGCGCACACCTGCACAAGGGCAATAAACAACATAATTTTTTTTTTGTGTAGCGGGCAGCTGTTTTTCTCTGCTAGCCCTGCTTTCAATTTAGAGGGTAGTGAGAGAAATAGTTAGTTATGATTTGCTTTTAAATTTGAGCCTCTGTTCCAGACCTGGCTGTACTGCAGGTGACCACTATTGTTGTCTGGGGTGTCTGTTCCACCCCAGGCCAAGGGTGGCAGCAGTCAGATCAAGGTGTGTTGGGTATTCTTTCTAAGCGGCCAATTAGTGGGGGTTGATTGCCTTGCTGTGCATGCTGGGGGAGAGTATTTAAGGGACAGACATCACTGGTTCTGGGTCGTCTGCCCTGGGCAGTCGTCCCACCACCACTGTGTGTGGCCCTCCTGGCCAGGGGTGCATGTCCAGAGTTCCTGGTTCCGGAACCAAGTTGGTCCAGAGTCGTGATCTGCCGGGTAGGCCCAGTAGTCAGACTGGGTCTACATTAACAAAGTGTAGGAAAATGGATGGAAGATGGATAGCCGCACTCCAAAAACCGCTGAGGTAGTCTTTATTGAAAGAACAGCAAATACATCACAGGGTTACAGCAATGGAGACATGGGACCAGCCGACGCGTTTCACACTGGATTAGTGCTTATCCAGCCATGAATAAGCACTAATCCAGTGCGAAACGCGTCGGCTGTTCCCATGTCTCCATTGCTGTAACCCTGTGATGTATTTGCTGTTCTTTCTAAAAAGACTACCTCAACGTTTTTTGGAGTGCGGCTATCCATCTTTCATCCATTTTCCTATGCTTGCCTAGTGCACTGCCAGCACCCTCGGTATCCTGAGCTAGTCTGTGATTGTATAGCAGACCCACCTGGAGCGGTGATTTTTCTTCAAACAAAGTGGTCCTGCGCTGTCCGTCCTGAGGGATGAAGCCACCGAATGAAGTACCTGTTCTAGAGAGCAATGAGCACGAGGCTGGGAGGCCTGAACTTCATTGAAGGACGCACTAATACTGAAAGGCTGAGCAGTGGTCGCCTGTCGGTTTCCTGAATTCGCAAATAATTACTTCAAGAAAAGATCCGGGTGCTTAATCCTAATGTGAGAGGATTCTGGACCGAACGTATCTCCATCTTTGGGAAGGTCGGTGACAGAGACTGTACCAAAGTTCCGTGTGATGCCCTGGCTGCTAGGACTAGTGAGAGAGACCTATCCAGGGGCACAATACCCATTCTGGCTAGAGTGGCGACGAGACTTTGACTGGAAGCAGGAGTGCTTCTGATTGCGTTTTACACTTGAACCCACTACTTATACCCTATTTCACCTCTTCAATCTATTGTTCGTTTTTTTACCACATTCGGTAATTAAAGCAAAGAAAAAGGAACGCAGCGTGTGGACGGCGGAGAAGTAGAGGTAACATGCCACCCAAAATTAACCAGCAGCTCCTTCAGGGGTAGTGCTACATATGCATAGGCAATGCTTTAAAAGCCGTTACAGGTTACCACGTTAGATTTCCACAGGTCTAGTGCTAGAATTACTGCCCATGATCTGATGTTCGGTGTGATACCTCACATGTGTGGGACCATGATGCACGCATTCGCCTTTGCACGCTAGCACAAGGGGGACGAGGCACTCTAAAAAAAAAAAAAAAAAATATTAATTTATATAATCTTTTTTATTTTTACACTATTGTTTTAATTATTTTTTTATCACTTTTTTATCTTCCTGTTTGACTATGGGACAGGAAGTGAATCTACGAAATTGGATACAGACCGAAAATCTGACGGGGTTATAATCCTTCCTTACTCTATCCAAAATGAAAAGAAATGTTTTGCCTATAGTTCTACTTTAATGACACTTTAGGCCGGGTTCACACCTATGCGAATTGGTTGCGGCTTAAACCGCATCTAATACGCAGAACATTTTTAAATACATTGTTTTCAATGAGGCTGGTTCACATATTTGCGATGCATTCGCACTGCGCATTGCCGGAAATCCGTATGCGTTGTGGAGGCCTTGCGGTGCGGCTCAGGTGCGAATTCAGTCCCATTATCTTCTATGGGTACGCAGCTCATTCGCAGATGTGTTCAGTTCTCTTCAGAAATTTCTCTCATTCAGCTCAATACTTTTCTCCCCCACTCTCCTCTCACTCAGAACTTCCCCCAGGTCTCCAAATTCGCAGCAAAAATGGAGCTAATCTGCTGAACACTTCTCTTATCTGTCTGCAGAGATAAAAGAGCTGAAATTCTCACCGCACAATTGTGAACCCAGCCTGAATGTCAGACAGAAAAAGGAGTTCAAAGCAATATAGGAAATGTGATATAGAGTACCTTCTGATAGATAAACATGATGGCAGCACAGCAGGGCTGGACTGGGTCAAAAAATTTGGCCCTGGACTTCATCCAGACTGGCCCACTTTGACAGGCGGCCGGACAACTCCTGCACCTCCCTGGCCACCCAAGCCCCCTCTCCCCCTTCACTAGCCACTAGCCGTTCTACTTTATTAGAGTAGAACGGCTGGTACTGGTACTCTTATAGGCAGTACCAGTGGGTAAGCTAGACATTATTTCACCCGGGGGCAAAGAATCAGTTTGTTGCCCCCCCTTATGGGACAAGATTAGGCAGAAGTGAGGAAGTGAGAAACTCCCAGGTCATAGCTGTTGAGTCAGCTGTCTGTCCCCTCCCCCATGCTCCTCTGTCGTCCCCCCTGCTACTCTGGTCCTCCCTCTGCTTCTTTGTTCCCCCCAGGTGAGCGCTGTGGGCAGGGAGAGGAGGTGAGCGCTGCGGAAAGGGAAAGACAGAGGAGCGGAGGGGGGGCGGCGGTCCGCTATCACTGAAGCTGGCCCACTGAGCCATCGGCCCACTGGAAAACTCCCTGTAGTCCCAATGGCCAGTCCATCCCTGCAGCACAGATACCTGCACACTGACAGGGCAATTAGATTGGAGAGCCATTAACTGCTTTATTGCCATCGTGAGCCATTAAATGATGAATCGGCAGAGGCTTATTTGTTCCCTTTCATTTATAAACCACTAATGGTTGTGGTGTGAGCTGTTCTCTGATGTCTCACATTAGTCATAGTGTGCAGAGCCAATCCAAGCAGCACTGTACCTTGTAATGACTGTGAAAATCAATCAGAGATCATGGCTGTAAACAGTGTAGTAATTACATCTAATGCCGTGCACACACGGTCGTTTTTTATGATGAAATAAAACTACGTTTTAAAAAACGTCATTTAAAATGATCGTGTGTGGGCAAAGCGTAGTTTTATGTCTTCTGAAAAACGAAAAAAAATTCGAACATGCTTCAATTTTTTATGTCGTTTTTCAGAATGTCGTTTTTTGTGTCATAAAAAATGATCGTGTGTACGCTAAAACGACATTTAAAACAACGTTTTTAAACCCGCGCATGCTCAGAAGCAAGTCATGACGCGAGCTTGAATGGAACAGAGTGCCGTTGTATGTGTTGTACGTAACCGCGTTTTGCAAGAGCATTTTCAGAAAACGATGGTGTGTAGGCAATGTCGTTTTTTAAAATTAAGTTTGAAAAACTTCTTTTTTTTTTTCATGAGAAAAAACAACGTTTTTTTACAAGACAAAAAACGACCGTGTGTACGCGGCATAAGAGCCCTGAGAGTAAGCTGAATAAATGATTACAAACAGCAGATATTCAAAGTATACATTTATTGTAGGATTGTTTTATACACTTTCACCCTCTCCTCCTACTCCTCTCCCATATGTCTGATCTATATCCTGTATCTATGTGATACCTGTACATTAGCCCCTTCTTCTCCATCAACTGTATGGAATCTGTACATTAACCCCTACAACTCCTCCCCCCTCTGTGTATGAACTGTACATTTAATGTATCTAGTACCGTACACCATTACCAAGCCCCATGTTTAACCTCAATATCATTATAAAAAAAAGGTGGCAAAAATTAGATCACCTTAAGGTGTCTACTTTCCTAAATTCCTAAAAGGATCATTTGGTGGTTTTTATACTATCCTAGCATTTACGTTTGATATGTTTTTAGTAGAGGAAGTTTTTTTTCAAAATGTATTTGCTAGTTTGGGGTATTGAAAACACTCACATACTCACCTCCATGCTTCCCCTGTTGGCTCTAAGCCCGAGAACTGATTGGTCACAAGATCACTCAGCTTTCTGTCTTATCAGAGAGGAGAGCAGTGACTGTTAGTTGCCGCTCTCTGCTCTGCCCCTCCAGTGCTCACTGGAGCACCAGGCTGGAGAGGGGGCAGATGCAGCTGACTTCTGTTCTCAGCCGTGCACTGATAGTTGGGGCGTGTGGGTGGATCCTGGGAATATGGCCGGGATCCTTCCAGAGCCTGAAACAGCTGTGTATTGTCGGCTGATTCTGGGTCACAGGAGAGCAAATGCTAGTGCCCGTCTGTAACCCATAAGTTAAGTATGGCCAAAAAAGCTTTGACTCTACTTTTCTCTTAAACTGCAACTGTATTTTCGCATCTGCAACAGAAAGGATCATCATCTCAGTTTAGAGAATTGTCTCTCTTTGATAGAAAACTGGATGACCAAGAGTTATCTTAAACTCAACAGTTCCAAAACAGAACTTCTTCTGTTTCATGCCAGTCGCAAGAGTCAACTGACAACTACTTGGAAACCCCCGCCCATTTTGGGCCAGATCATCACCCCTAGCGCCAAAGTCAAAAGTCTAGGCGTCATCTTCGACACCTACATGACTATGGACGCACAAATAGGGTCAGTAGTCAGCGGATCTCACCATCTGCTGCGCCTACTACGCAGACTTACTCCGTTTATTCCCAAAGAAGACGTAGCAGTCGTGGTAGGAACAATTGTAAACTCCAGATTGGACTATGCAAATGCCCTTTACCTCGGACTCCCTAAGTACCAAATCGCTCGTCTGCAAGTCGTTCAAAATACGGCCGCCAGACTTGTGACTGGGAAAAAACCCTGGGAATCCATCTCACCTTCACTTAGATCCCTTCATTGGTTGCCAGTAAAGGACAGAATTGCTTTCAAAGCACTCTGTCTGACACATAAGTGCATCCATGGGAAGGCCCCGCAATATCTATGCGAAAAGATAGAAGCCCACAATTCCAATCGCGTTCTGCGATCCACCGACCAAAATCTGGTCAAGGTACCCAAAGCCAGATACAAGTCCAAGGGAGAAAGAAGGTTTGCTTTCCAAGGTCCCAGACTATGGAACGCTTTACCAACCAGCATTCGGTTGGAGGAAAACCACCTGACCTTCAGAAGACAGATTAAAACTCCGCTCTTTTGATGTCAAGAGAGACAGAAACAACAAGCGCCCAGAGGCGATTTAGTTCGCATGTGCCGCGCTATATAAGTTTTTCATTCATTCAAATACTTGAATACTACCAAAAGAAAGTGTTTAAAAAATCTATAAAAAATGTATTGGATAAAATGTTGCATGATGGGGTAGTTATCAGTCAACTATCACAGAATACTGCCTAATAATGAAGGGGTGTTACAGCGCATGACAAAGCATAGTTACAGTCAATTAATATGGATTAAAGTCAAGTTTTTGCCAAATTTTAAACCCCTTTAAATATTGCAGCAGTTACACAGCATAGTTCCCTAACCCGCTCAGTAACATAACTGTGCCTCTGGCAGCTACTGCCCCTTTGCCACCCCTCCCTTAGTGTTTTCTCCATAAATAACAACTGGGGAAAAAAAGAGCAGTCATAATGTTATGTTTCTGTAAACTTTTAGGGTCTGACGTATGAAAAGTGTGCTAAAAATATTTTTAGGAGGGGTGTGGGGCTGCTGCTTTGCTGCATTAGTAACCTTTTTACATCCTGAATACGGGAGTAACAAGTACCATGTTACTAAAAGTGAACTTATCCTTTAAAGTAATTGTAAAGTTTCGTTTTTTTCCCTATAAAAATAACAAACATCATTCTTACCTCCTCTGTGTAGAGGATTTGCACAGAGCAGCCCCGATCCTCTTCTTCTTGGGTGTCTCTTGTGTGATCCTGGCCCTTCCCTCCTGCTCAGCACCCCCACAGCAAGAAGCTTGCTATGGGGGCACCTGAGCCAAGTCATAGCTCCCTGTGTTCATTCAGACACAGAGCCCCGCCCCCATTCTCTTTCGATTGGCTAGCTGACTTTGACTGACTGCAGCGGCGTCATTGGCTATGTCTCAGCCAATCCAGAGGGAGAATCTCAGACGACACTCGTGGACATTGCTGGACAGAGAGGGAACTCGGGTAAGACCCCATACACACTATTAGATTTTCTTCAGATTTTTGTCTTCAGATTTACCAAAACCATGTAGTGAAAGGGTCTGCCTGATTGCCTACAAATTGAAACTCTTAGGCCTCGTACACACGATCAAATCTGTCTGCTCGAAACGGTCCGCTGGACCGTTTCAGCAGACAGATTCGATCGTGTGTACGGCCGAGCCGACGGATTTGGCCACCCGACAGATTTCAAAGCATGCTTTGAAATCTATCGGGTGGGAATCCGTCCGCCCGACATGTCTGCTGGTTAGTACACTTACCAGCAGACATGTCGTCCCGCACCGCCCCCGCACCGCCGCCGAATGGATTCGGCGCATGCGCGGAAGTGTTTTACTTCCTGGTGCGGTGACGTGGCGGCGTCAACGTCACCGCCACGTCACCGACACGTCAGCGCGCTCTCTGCTGGCGGGGATTTTGGTTTGCTCGTGTGTACACGCGAGCAAACCAAAATCCCAGCAGACAGATTTGTTCAAATCTGTCGGACGGACAGATTTGAACAAATCTGTCTGCTCGTGTGTACGAGGCCTTAAGGTTTGACCTCATATTATATGGTTTTGGTAAATCTGAAGACAAAAATCTGCAGAAAATCAAATGCCCCGTACACACAACCGGGTTTTCCGACGGGAAAACTACGAGGAGAGCTTTTGGCTGGGAATCCCGGCCGTGTTTATGCTCCATCGCAGTTTTTCCGAAGGGAAAACTGCAAAACCCACCGGCAAAAAAAAAGAACCAGCTCTCTTTTTTTCCCATCGGGATTCCAGACTGACTTTTTTTCGTCAGAAATCTCGAGCGTGTGTATGGGGCATAATAGTGTATATAGGGCCTAAGTCTGAGGGGGCTGCTGCACACAGAAGGGTTTTTATCCTAATGCATAGAATGCATTAAGATAAAAAATAACAAAAACATCTGCCTTTACAACCCCTTTAAGATTAGTCAGATTTGCAAACCTCCTTGAACCATCTCTTGTCCCGGAGATTAGTTATTCCAGTACCCCTGGAGGACAGGTTCAAAGGATTCTATTTAAACCTATTCACAGTACCAAAGCCCAACTGTGTTATTTGTTCTGCCATGGACCTAAAATCCCTAAGCAAGCACCTTTACATTCCAAAGTTGTGTATGGAATCAGCAAGGTCAGTTTATGCATTTCTGAGATGGGAATATCTAGCATCTGTGGACATCCAAGATGTCCATCTCCATATTCCCATTTGACCTTCTCCTTAGTGCTTTCTGGGCTTCACAGGAGGAGACTAACATTTCCAGTTTTCGCACTTTGGGCACTGATAGGTGGCACTGATGAGGAGGTACTGATTGGCGACACAGATGAGGAGGTACTGATTGGCGACACAGATGAGGAGGTACTGATTGGCGACACTGATGGGCTCTGGTTGGCGGCACTAATGGGCACTGGTTGGCATATATGGGCACTGTTGGGACTGCACTGATGATTATCACTGTAGATGTCCCCTTTCACACTTGCCACTTACTGACTCCTCTCTCCTATGACAGTGTGAGGAAAGGAATGCCAATAAACGGCAAGTGTGTTTACATCGTGATCAGCTTAGACACAGCTGATCACGTGGTAAAGGGCTGCTGTTTTTGACCCCGATCTCTCATCAGGTGTGCTTGAAGGACAGAGCGTGCCAGGTGCGTACCACACGTCTGTGAGGACGTCAATAGATGCGCTCCCAGAACTGGCGGCCATACTGTATCCGTCATCTGGCTATAACGTGGTTGTCAATTGGGTTATTTTTAGCTTACTAGGCAGAAGTACCTAATAAAGTGACTGTTTTTAATACATTTAAAAAAAATAAAGGTACATTTAAAAAAAAAAAAATTCTAAAGTGGTAGATTTCTAGAATTTCTCCATTAGAATTGTGAAGTGTAATTGTGTGATAATTTTATATATAAGTACATCTTCATTTTTTCTTCTTTTTTCTTCAGGCCACCAAGGTAGAGCAAAAGTGACAAACCACAGACCAAAATGAGTTCATCTGTATCTTCACCTTTTATAAATGTCTTTGAATTTGAATTTGTTTTATGTTGTTCTAATAGTACAAAACGATAAAGCTGAACTTTGGAAAAAGTC
Source organism: Rana kukunoris (assembly GCA_029574335.1). Lineage (NCBI taxonomy): Eukaryota > Metazoa > Chordata > Amphibia > Anura > Ranidae > Rana > Rana kukunoris. Next base: position 62,059,825 of record CM056052.1, on the reverse strand, counting down.
CTCCTTTGCAATGGGGTAACAATGCTAAACTGGTCCTGGCAGTCTCTTCTCCCTTGCATTCCAGTAGTCTAACATCCTATGATGTCACCAAGACCGATGTAGGGACCATAACCCTGGAAAAACCATGGCTCAACCACCTGGTCTTAACGTTGCCTGTGTAAACAAACCCTTAAGCCTTGTACACACGGGCCAGAATCTCATCAGGAAAAAAAAATGTTTTTCCTGACGAGATTCTTGGCAAGAATCTCTTACCGCCCGAGTGTACACAGTTCTTTCAATAGAACCGCTGTTCTTTTGAAAGGCAAGAACGAGGTGACGTCATTGCGTACAACGAGCATGCGCTCGTCACATTCGATGCCGTCACTGTTCATCTTGCTTCACCCTACCTATGTTGTGGAAGCTACCGAGCATGCGACAAAGTCATTTTGAGCATGCGCAGGTTTACACGGCGACCGGTAAATCTACACAATCTCAAGTTTCTCGTTGGGAAACAGGCCGACAAGAATCCCAATGAGAAAATAGAGAGCAGGATCTCAATGAGAAATCTGAAAGCCTCGTACATACGCTCGGTTTACTCGGTAGCAGTTTTCTTGCTGGTTCTTGCCGAGAAAACCGAGCGTGTGTATGAGGCTTCAGGCTGCATTTACACCTGAGCGTTTTCAGCTTGTAAAACGCCCAACAAGCAAAATATAATTAATTTAAATGGCCCCTGTTCAAATGTGTGCGTTTTACAGCTTGAGGCAAAACGCCTGAAGCTCAAAAAATTTACATTTGCTTCTTTTTGGGCAGATTGGAGAAATTTTTCTGCTTTTTACATTGGTGACCTGTGCAAAATTGCGGGCAAAATACGCAGTAAAAAAAGTTCTGCCTGAAAACTAAACGCTCAGGTGTGAATGCAGCCTTAAATTCAGGCAATGGTTCATGAGACTAATTGGCTTTTAGGAATTACAACCCTAATTCCAAAAAAGTTGGAAAACTGTAAAATCGACATAAAACAGAATGCAATGATTTGCATATCTCAAACCAATATTTGATTCATAATAGAAAACATATCAATTGTTTAAATTGAGAAAATCCAGTTTTATATAAAAAGTATTAAAAATGGCTGCAACACATCTCAAAAAAGTTGGGACAGGGCAAGAAAAAGCTGGAAAGTAAGTGGTATTAACAAGGAAGAGCTGGAAGAACATTTTGCAACTAATCAGGTTACCGTATGTAACGGTCACCTCCGTTTACGACCTTCCATCCACCCACGACAAGCTTATCCAACACACTGCGACAATCTTGCATACACGATCCATTTCATTTCCCTTAATCAAGACAAGACTCTGCTCTGTACTTGTTTCAAAATGTATGAACACTTTATTGGTTTCTTCTCAGCTTTTTATACAGTACAAGATGTTACAGTTAATCACAGGACAATGCAATCTCCACCCCCCTATTCACACACTATGGCTAATTATCTAATCAGTAGGTAGACATTTGGGCACCGCATCATCAATAGAATTCAATTAACCTTTTGAATAATACACAATCACAGATAATCTTCACACACATACAAGGAACCTCAATCACATTCTAAAAGGCATTCAGATAATTATCTCCGAGACATTCCGTCTCTGACAACATCTATTCACCTGCAGAAAACAATGGAAAGGTATTTCACAAGCCCGGCTTCACTTAGCATTTTAAAAGCCTATTATACAGAGGGATGAGTCACTGTCTTGTTGACCTGGTCTCAAGTCAACATGAACCACTTTGTAATATTCCAGTATCCTGCCATATGAAGTATCAATAATGTCCCATCTCATGTAATACATGAATTATGATCCTATTAGCCACCCTACGCCTACAAGGGCACAGGGTGGACTTAGACCCAGAAGTTATTAGTGTCCCTGGCACAGGAGTATCTCTCATCCTTCCAAAGTCTCTGATTGTCACGGTTCATACCGTTACATCGTATATACTTGAGTATAATGTAAGTGCTAGGGTATATCAACATTACAAAATGATGCATTTGTCCCATTAAAGTATTGTAGAGAAAAAAATAAAAATATTTTATATTATAATCTCGACTGTCCACCAGTTGTACATACAATGCCATTACAGTCCACTACAGCCTCCCTTTTTTCTACAATACTTGAGTATAAGCCGAATTTTATGCACATTTATGCTAAAAAAAAAAGCCCTCCTTCGGCTTATATTCGAGTGAGGGTCTCACGCTGTGTCAGTCTTAACTGTTCGGCGGCCATCCATTGTAACTAAGACCCGCCTCCTCCTCATCCGTGATAGACGGAACACTGATAACAATTCTGGGAAACGGAATCAGTGTTCCGTCAATCACAGACGAGGAGAAGGCAGGGCTTTATTGCAGTGGAAGGCCGCCCGAATGCTGTTGCATGACACAGCGGGAGGTCAAAGGCACAGTGAGGCTCCAGATGGGCACAGTGAGGTATTGGTGACCCTTATTTCAACTTACAATAGCTGCTGCATTTTCCACCCGAGGCTTATACTTGAGTCAATACGTTTTCCCAGTTTTTTGTGGTAAAATTGGGTGCCTCGGCTTATATTCGGGTCAGCTTCTACTTGAGTATATACGGTGATTGAAAACAGGTCAGTAGGGGGCGTGACCGGAAGCCGAGCTGGACGGACGTGCTGCCTAGGAGCTCCGCTTCAGCCCGCAGCACATAGGCCGATTTCGGGGGAAATCTTCCTAGCTCCATGAGCTCCTCTCGCTCCAGCAGATCCTCTGCCTCCAGAGGACTTGCCCTACCGTTTTCCGGAGCCTCCACGTCCTTCAGGGACTACTTCAAGGTCCCCGACATGCCGCCGGCTGGCCATAGCAAGATGGCGCCGGACACCGAGGCCTTGCAGAGCCGGGACCTGTCCCCACAGCGCGGCCAGTACGCCGCTCAATCGCAGGCATCCGGGGACACACCATCATCCCCGCGGAGGACTCCGGAACAGCAGGGGGTGAGTGACCAAAACCGCCCGCCTCAGGACCCACACGCGCACGGCGGAGACCAGGCCGCAATGCATCCTCCATCGCAGTGGCGGCAGGCCGCGGAGCCCGCCTCCGGATCGCACGGCACAGCACAGGCCCTGGGGTCACAAGACGCCACCGTGGAGCCATCCTCCCCCCCAGACCCACTTCTGGACTTCCCGGCCCTGCCGAACCCAGCACACCCCCCCATGATGGCGAGGCCTGGTCCCCCCCAGGCACATGACTTTCCCTCGGGGTGGGCCTCAAATCCTCCCCAGGCCCAGAGAGCACCCCACCCCACAGACTTGCCCCTGACGGAGGCACATGAGGCAGTTCTCCGCCCCCACCTCTCCTACGCCCGGATGGCACAGACCGCCCCACCATTTCGGGGAGACGGGTCCCCGGGGCCTACCCCGCAGCCCCCCCTGACCGCCTCAGTATCTGACCCGGGTGCTCTCCCATTTGAACGCCCCCTGACCCCAGCCATGATCGGTGCCGCAGAGACCCACCGCTACGCAGACCCTGCATCCCCCCGCCAGCCATGGGGCCCGGATTGGGCTGAGCAGCCCCCCTGGCAGTCCTTCCTGCAAGCCTTCCCTACCAAAGAGGACTTTAAGCAACTGATTGCTGACGTAAAGGACACCTGTAGGACCGAAATTCAAACCATTCAAGCAGGCCTTAAACACCTGGCCGATAGAGTAGAGATGGCTGAAGAAGAGATACAGGAGACTAAACTGGCCGTACATAGGACCCAACTTCAGGGCTCCGACCACCATCTTATGCTACGGGACATGCAGCGCCACTTAGAGGACCTGGACAACAGGGGGCGCCGCAACAACATTAGAGTGCGAGGCCTCCCTGAGGCAGAAGAGGCTGAGGACCTGCAGAAAACGCTCCAGACGATGTTTAACGACCTCATAGGGGCACCCTTGGATAGACATATCGAAATGGACAGAGCTCATAGGGCCCTACGCCCGAAAGGCCCCGCTTCTAAACCACGGGATGTTATTTGCCGCATACAATCATACCCGCTGAAGGAGACCATCATGCACAAGGCCCGCGCTGCACGTGACCTGGTGTTCGACAACTCCCCAATACAAATATATCCAGACCTTTCCTGGATCACGCTCCAGAAGCGGAGACTCCTACAACCGCTACTGCGCACCCTGCAGGACCGGGACATCATTTATAGATGGGGCTTCCCCTTCAGCTTGACGGCCAAACACCAGGGAGGTCGGCGATCCTACGATACCCCGAAGACCTAGACCCCTTCTGCGACGCCTTGGACATTCCTGTACCTCAGCTACCTGACTGGGACTTGGTGGCCACCCCCCCTCCACCTCCGGTGGTTTGGCAGAAGGTTCCACCGAACAAGCGCCCCAAGGGCCCAGGGCCATCCCGGCGATCCCCTAAACACAGAACCGGAGGTCCCGGAGTTGGAAGGCCCCTTCCCCGATGACCAACTGACTGTCCTGTGCAACCCGACCAACCCAAGCCAGATGACGCCAACTACTGATATGTACTCTCCACTTTTTGTTGTTGTTTTTTTTTTTTTTTGTCCCTGGCGGTGCTGGTATGCTATGACCCCTTTATTGGACGCTCACAAGCTCCGTACCCTTGCCTTTCCCCCGAAGGCCATCACCACATTTATTCTGTTTTTTATTTATCGGGCTGTCCCGAGGCGGCCCCTGTCTGGACTGATCGGATTTCTGGATGCTGATCCCCCCTGGTGGCTATCCACCAGAGAGTTCCTCCCTGGACCTCGGTCCCCCTGAGTCTCCCCGGCCCGGACCTCTTAAAGCTCCCGGCCGGGGAGTCCGATTGGAACTTGTATGGCCCGCGACCTCTTGGTCAGCCAGGGCACGCATACAAATGTTTATTGTGTTTAATCTGTGTGTTCTTACTCTCATTTCTTTTCCCCCCTCTAGAGCTCCCTGCTCCTGGTCGCCGCAGTCTGTACCTCGTCCCCATCGGCTCCCGGCTCTCCTCGCTTGGCCGTCGCCCCCCCTGGCCTGGACACGCCATCTGCTCCATCAGATAAGTAAACATATAGCACACCCCATCCTAGATTATGGCTAGAATTTTCTCGTTAAATGTACATGGGCTGAATTCCAACAAGAAACGACACCTGGCGCTCCGAGAGTTTAGGCAGTCGGGGGCAGATATTGTTATGGTGCAGGAGACCCACTTTGATAGGGGGGACTCCTTCGCGTTTGCATCCCGATACTTCCCCCAGGTATACCAGGCCTTCGGACCACATAAAAAGGCAGGCGTAGCCATTCTCTTTAAAAAGGGGTCTCCCTTCTCTTGCTCCTCCACATATTTAGACCCTCGGGGACACTTTTTAATTCTTAGGGGCCTGTGGCAGTCACAGGCCATTACCCTCTGTGTAGTTTACACGCCCAACACACATCAACACCACTTTTTGACCAGGGTTTATGCACGACTGTTCCGAGAGTCACATGACTTTCTGGTAATAGGAGGAGACTATAATCTAGCTCATTCGGTCACCTGGGACCGCCTGGTGGCCAATACCCAGACCTCGCAAACCCGGGCCCTCAGGGACTCAAAGTTGTTCCGCCAGTTGACTAGGAAAAATGCACTTTTTGATGTGTGGCGAGCCCTCCATCCAGGAGATCGACAATACACGTTCTACTCGGCCCCGCATCGCACTCACACGCGAATAGATTACTTTTTTGTGAATAACAACACGCTCCGGATTGCGGAAGCGGCTAGCGTGTTGCCTATCTCCTGGTCGGATCATGCCCCCATCACATTAACCCTGAACTTAAACGCTCCCCTCCGCCGCCCCTATAATTGGAGACTTAATGACTTCCTTCTACAACACGACCCCTCGAAACGGGCATTGGAAGAAACCCTCCAGCACTATTTCACTGAAAACGACACTCCAGACATCTCCGCCTCTACCCTGTGGGCTGCCCACAAGGCGGTCCTTAGAGGACGATGCGTGGCCCTTTCCTCAGCGATGAAGAAAGACGCCGGTGCTGCTAAAGCACTGGCTGAAAGCCAGCTAAAGGCCTTGGAGGCAAAACTCCTGCTAAACCCCTCCACTGCACTCCTTAAACGGATTGTCCAAACACGCACGACGCTGCGGGAACTAGCCCTAGGCAAAGTAGAAAAGGCGCTGACCCGACTGAAACAACTCTATTACGATAAGGGCAATAAGGCGCAGGCTCTCCTGGCCAGGAAACTGGCGGACCGAGCCCTCGCCTCTACCCCACACCAGATAAAGGGCAGGGGGGCGATCTTCTGACCCATCCTAAGGACATAGCGGGAGCCTTTGCAGACTATTACATAGACCTATATAACAAGCCGGAAGTCCCACACAACCCCCCGTCTCCCGACATGAAAGCCCAAATGGCCCGTTACTTAGAACAAGCGAGTCTACCCCGACTTAAGACAGCGGACTTGCAGGGCCTGAACGCTCCTATACTAGCGGAGGAGGTGGCAGAGACAGTGAAGGGCCTCCCAGCCCATAAATCCCCGGGCCCTGACGGATTGCCTTACGAGTACTATAAGACCTTCCTCCCGTTACTCAGCCCCCACATGACCACATTATTTAACGCCTTTCTCCACCAGACCCCAATCCCAAGTGACATGCAGGGATCCTTTTTGACCCTTATACCTAAACCGGACAAGGACCCAGCCTCCTGCGCTAGCTATAGGCCCATAGCGCTACTGAACTCGGACCTTAAGATATTCACCAAACTTCTATCGATTAGGCTGAATGCCATTCTCCCCTCCCTGATCCATAAGGACCAAGTAGGTTTTGTGCCGCTACGCCAAGCAGGGGACAACACCAGGAAGGTCATTGACCTGATTGATGTAGCCAACAGGGACGGTGCGGAAGCTCTTATACTGAGCCTAGACGCCGAAAAGGCGTTTGATCGCCTGAGTTGGCCCTTCATGTTTGCTACCCTACACCACATGGGGTTTAAAGGACCCTTCTTGCGGGCGATACAACACCTATATTCAAACCCTACCTCCCAGGTTAAAACCCCCTTCGCCACATCCCCCCCCTTTCAAGTAGCCAACGGAACGCGCCAGGGATGCCCACTTTCGCCCCTGCTCTTCGCTCTATGTGTCGAGCCCCTGGCAGCGTCCATACGGGGAAATCCGGACATTAGGGGTATCTCGGTGCGGGAAAGGAATTCAAGACATCCTTATTTGCGGACGACATCATTCTCACCCTGACCTGACCCAGAATCTCTTTACCTAACCTTCATGTTGAGCTAGATAAATACGGGACACTATCGGGTTACAAAACGAACGCCTCAAAGTCAGCGGCCCTCCCGATCAATATCCCAGAAGGTGAGCTCCATCACCTACAGTCGAACTTCCCCTATACTTGGGAGAGCTCATCCCTTAAATACCTCGGGGTCCATATCACCCCGTCCTTCAGTTCCCTATACCAAGCCAATTTCCCTCCCCTATATCGCACAATTAGGGGCCTTCTTCTGAAATGGAAGGCACATCATATCTCACTCCTAGGCCGCGTGGCGGCCATAAAAATGGTCATTCTCCCCAAACTCCTCTATCTGTTCCAAACGCTACCCATCCCGATTCCGTACGCCCACCTCCGTAAACTCCAGAGTGATATGCTGAAGTTTGTCTGGAACTATAGGAAGCATAGGATCCCTGGGTCGGTCATGACAGCCTCAAGGGGGGACGGGGGCCTGGCCTTCCCCAACCTTGTAAATATTACCAAGCTACCCAGCTGCGTGCAGTAGTCTCCTGGTTCCCCCAGAGGTCCTTCAATAAATGGACGGAGATAGAGAAGATATGGTTAGCCCCGGTCCACCCAAACAGCCTCTTATGGGATGCCGCTGTGAGAGTGGAAACCTGGCCGCTTGTTGGGCTCAATGTCCCTACTTAGGGGGCTCTGGCGTAGGATGTCCCGGGAGGTGGCGCTGAAGTCAGAGTCCTCCCTGTTGAACTCCTTCATCTGCAACCCCAAAATTCCGGACAGCCTGACCCACCAGATGTCATGGCCCTGGGCCTCTCGAGACCTATTTCATTTGGGACACTTAGTGGACCCCAGGTCCCGCAGGCTGCTGACGTTCTCGGAGCTCCAGGTGAAACACGACCTGCCCAGACAGGTGTTCTATAGCTATCTACAGATAAGGCATTATGCCCAAACAATAGCCCCGAAGCTCCAATTTTCACAGCCGTCTCCATTTGAACGTATTGTCCTGGAAGGGCGCCATAGACGGGGGCTGATCACTGATATCTATCAGCTGTTGAATGCATATGATTGGCAGGGACGGGGGAAGCATGCATATATGCTGAGGTGGGAGAGAGAGCTAGGGGAGTCAATGCCGATAGAGGCCTGGCAGGCCGTCTGGAGGCACGCTGCTAAATCGTCCCTATGCACCTTGTATAAGGAAAACTCATATAAAATTATGTGCTTCTGGTACCAAACCCCGGATATACTCCACAAAATATTCCCCACCACCTCTGACCGACTGCTGGCGATGCCATCGGGATAGGGGCTCTCTCTTCCACATCTATTGGACATGCCCCCTTATCTCCCCGTTTTGGCAGTCCACGCAGCAGCTGCTTACCCGTCTCTTTGAGACGCCAATCCCCCTGACCCCTAAACTATTCTTGCTAGGGATTTCCCAGCCCCGCCTGGCCAAACCATATAAGAAACTAAAACTTAGACATATACTAACGGCGGCTAGATGCCTGGTAGCCCTTAACTGGAAAAAAATCCACCCCCCCGTCCCAAGAGGCCCTTTACGCTAGGATCAAAGACGTAGAACTGATGGAGCGGATGACAGCCAGGATACGTAATAGCATGGACGCCCACGACGAGGTCTGGAGCGAATGGCGCCGACGGGGAGGACCCGCCGGGAAGCGGGCGAGGTGGCAGACGCGGTGACCTGATTCTCTCTTCCCCCCCTCTTCCCTTCTTTTCTTTTCCTGATCCCTCTCTCCTCTTATACAATTTACTGGTTAGGTGTCACCGTTGACACCAGAGTTTAGGAAATGGTTAGAAATGCATAACATGTTGACATGAAAGGCAGTAGAGTCAGCTTTTGAAACAGGGCCCAATGGGCCGGGAACTTAATTCCTCCTCTACCCATAAAGGGCTAGAGTAACATTTGTACTCTTGGATGACTGTCTGCTTTGGCTTTTGTTATTGCCTGCATTCACCTGTATCTTGCGAATCTGTTTCTCATAAATAAAAAATTTTTATTTGGAAAAAAAAAAGAAAACAGGTCAGTAACATGATTGAATATAAAAAGAGCATCTTAGAGAGTCAGAGTGTCTCAGAAATAAAGATGGGCAGAGGTTCAACAATCTATAAAGATGGGCAGAGGTTCAACAATCTATGAAAAGCTGTGTTTAAAATTTGTCGAACATTTTTGTAATAATGTGCCTCAATGTAAAGCTGTAAAGACTTTAACCACTTGCCTACTGTGCACCTACACCCCCTTCCTGCCCAGACGAAATTTAAGCTTCCGGCACTGCGTCGCTTTAACTGACAATTGCGCGGTCGTGCGACGTGGCTCCCAAACAAAATTGGCGTCCTTTTTTCCCACAAATAGAGCTTTCTTTTGGTGGTTTTTATTTTTTGCGCTATAAACAAAAATAGAGCGTCAATTTTGAAAAAAATTCAATATTTTTTACTTTTTGCTATAATAAATAACCCCAAAAATATATAAAAAAAATATTTTTTTACCTCAGTTTAGGCCGATACCTATTCTTCTACATATTTTTGGTAAAAAAAAAAAAAAGTTAGCGTTTATCGATTGGTTTGCGCAAAATTTATAGTGATTACAAAATAGGGGATAGTTTATGGCATTTTTTTTTTTTTTTTTTTTACTATTAATGGCGGCGATCTGCGATTTTTTTTATTGGGACTGCGACGTTATGGCGGACACTTCGGACACTTTTGTGACATTTTTGGGACCATTTACATTTATACAGTGAACAATGCTATAAATATGCATTGATTACTGTATAAATGTGACTGGAAGTGAAGGGGTTAACCACTAGGGGGCGGAGAAGGGCTAAATGTGTGTCCTATGAGTGTTCTAACTGTGGGGGGAGGGGGGGGTGACTGGGGGAGGTGACCGATTGTGTCCCTATGTACAAGGGACACAACCGCTCTCCTCTCTCCCTGACAGGGACGTGCAGCTCTGTGTTTACATATAGAGCTCCACGTCCCCGCTCAGTTACTGAGCAATCGCGTGTGCCCGGCGGCGATCGTTGCCGCCGGGCACTCGAACGGGATCCCCGCAGAGCGGCGGGTGCGCCCGCCCGCGGCTTTAAAGGGACATCACGTCATATGACGTGATGTCAGAACAATGGAGTCCTCCGCCCGCCGTCATTTGACGGTGGGCGGTGGACAGGTGGTTAAAAATATCAATATTTATTCACACTACATAATATCAAAAGATTTCAAGAATCTGGAAAAATCTCTGGTGGCAAGGGACATGGCAAAACAGAATATTGCATGTCCTTGATCTTTGAGCCCTCAGATGGCCCTGTATTAAAAAAAAGCATGATTCTGTGTCGGACACACTTCATAGGCTCAGGAAGAATTCCTAAAATCACTGTGAACACACTTCGCTGTGCCATCCATTTTTGGATGGCACAGCGAAGTGTGTTCACAGTGATTTTAGGCAAGGTAAAGCTCTATCATGCAAATAAGTCATATCTGAACATGATACAATAGTGCCACTGTCCTCTCTGGGCCAAAGCTTGTTTAAAATGGTATTTTGCAAAGGGGATGAATTGAATTGGATGAATTGAAATTTGACATTTCTTTTGGCAACCATGGTCTCTGTGTCCTCTGGATCAAAGAGGAGAGGGACCTTCTGGCTTGTTATTAGCGCTCAGTTCAAAAGCCTGCATTTGGAATGGGCAGCTGGCACATCTGGAAAGGCACCATCAATGCTGAAAGATAGGTCCAGATTATAGATCAGCATATGCTCCATCTTTTTCAGGGAAGGCCTTGCATATTTCAACAGGACAATACTAAACCGCATACTCCATCTATGACAACAGCATGACTTAGTAGTAGAAGAGTACGGGTGCTTAACTGGTCTGTTTGCAGTCCACACCTTTCACTAACTGAAAATATATTGGTGCAGCTTGAAAACAACAACATACAACAAAGACCCCAGACTTTTGATCATTTAGAATCCTATATCAAGCAAGAATGGCACAACATTCCTCTCCCAAAACTCCAGCAACAGGTCTCCTCAGTTCCCAGACGTTTACAGTTTTGTTAAAAGAAGAGAGGATGCTACACTGTGCTAAACATGGCCCTGTCCCAACTTTTTTGAGACATGTTGCTGCCATCAGTTTCAAAATTACCTTATTTTTTTCTCAGTTTAAACATTTGATATGTTTTCTATTGTTCTATTAAAGAGGAAGTAAACCCTGATGGGGCACAGCATGCCTTTCCAAGACCGCGCATGCGCCATTGAAGTCGTCGCTCGGGGAAATTGCAAATATCTCTGAGACCGTGTTGGTCTCGGAGATATTGCAAGCACCTACAGGTAAGCCTTAAAGCGGAGTTCCATCCTTAAAACCACTTTGTTTCATCCCATCCAGCATACTGGCGTCAGCGCCAGTATGCTGTTTTTTTTTTTTTTTTAATCCATGTACTTACTGTAAAATAGATCATTAAATTTTGGGCGCACCGCGGCATGTCGCCGCTATAAGGCGTCACGCCTTCCGGAAACAGCCGATTAGCGTTCGGCTTTTCTCGGCGCCTGCGCACAGACCCAGAAGCTGACTGCGCAGGCGCCGTATATAGCCGCGTCACGCCCTCCGAGAAGAGCCGAACGCTAATCGGCTGTTTCCGGAAGGCGTGATGCCTTATAGCGGCGACATACCGCGGTGCGCCCGAAATTAAATGATCTATTATACAGTAAGTACATGGATTAAAAAAAACAAAAAAACAGCATACTGGCGCTGACGCCAGTATGCTGGATGGGATGAAACAAAGTGGTTTTAAGGGTGGAACTCCGCTTTAATCTAGGCTTACCTGTAGGTGTAACTTCCACCAGAGGGTTAACAACGACTTTAAAGTGGAGTTCCACCCAGGAAAAAAACATATGGCCAAAAATTAAAAAAAAAATTAAATGAGAATTAATTTTTTATACTCACCCGAAATACCTGTTGCTATGCGGAAGTCTGTAATCTGCCTCTTCCGCAACCGCGGTCTGTTTTCTTCTTCTCCTAATGAATGGGGCGTGCTGCTTTCTGGGAACTGTGTGTGTTCTCAGAGAGCAGCCGCCCATTCACAAACCAGCACGAGACTCACACAGGCGCAGTAGGAAATGGGCAGTGAAGCCGTAAGGCTTCACTGCCTGTTTCCCCTAGTGTGAAAGGCAGCGCGGGACCTGCAACGATCGTGGGATTGCCATCGGGGGGGCCATCAGCGCGGGCAAGTAGGACAGGTAAGTGTCCTTATTAAAAGTCAGCAGCAACACTGTTAGTAGCTGCTGACTTTAAAAAAAAAAAAAAAAATCTGCGGGTGGAATCCCGCTTTAAAGGGGAAGCCTATCCTGCTCATTCCTCACATTTATTACCTTTTGTGCCACTTGCCCCACCCTATTAGATTGAAAGCTCTTTTGAGCAGGGCCCTCTTGACTCCCTTTTATTTTATTGTATTGTATTTTGTTATATTGTAACTGTGTCTCGTTTTATGTTGTAAAGCGCTGTGCAAACTGGTGCTCCTATCTGAATCCTGTATTATAACAATAATAGTGATGGTATTGTGAATAAAATGTGGGTTTATGAGATTTGCAAATCATTGCATTGTTTTTTTTTGTAAATATTTTTTTTATTTTGTTTCATACAATACATACAACAACCGGCCATGAAAGTAACGGTGATCTGCTGAGCTGGTTCCAGCTGTCGATATGGTTCCGAGTGCAGTGCGCAGGCGCAAGCTGAGTCAACGGAAACCACCGAGTGGGAACAGCTGTTTGTAAGCTGTAGATGCACTTGCTCCCGATGCAGGAAGGGGCGGAATGTGATATTGAACAAGCGCTGTTCCATAGGACACGAGTCTCCTTATTGGCTCCGCCCCCTTTTCCCGGGTGAAGTGAGGCATGGCATGTCCTCCAGCCCTTTGTGTCTGCTCTGTGTCTGCCCCTGTCTCCGCCCTGGTCTCCACCCCGCTGTGAGCGAGCGCTGAGCATTAACAGCTGACGATCAGCTGTTGAGATTGGCTATTTTCGTGGGCTGTTACTATGCATGCGTGGAGTCTGCGCAGTCGGTTCCGGAACCTATCCGATGGCGGAACCAGAACGATAAGACACCGGCACATACAGCACAAAATTATCAACATAGATGTCATTACAGAAACTTGTGATACAACCCCCCCAAAGCTTTGCTCAGACAGGTACATAAACTTGCCGACCTCATGATGCAGGTGTACAGTCCCGCCGCTCTCCATGTCTTTTCAACAGATACTGCAGTTAAGTGAGTACGCTCCCCCCCTCCCCGATAGAGAAATGGTCTAGTGAAGTGGAGAATTTTTCGTCCCCCAGATGTTAAGTTTAGAGACTCTGCTATTACTCACTAGTCCTCCAGTTCCCCCAATCAGGCACCTCTCAGTACCATAATGGCGCGTACACACGACAATTTTTAATGGTCTAGAAAAAACAATGTTTCTTTCTCGTACATCACGGGACACAGAGCAGCATATTCATTACTATATGGGTTATATGGAGTACCTTCAGGTGTGGACACTTGCAATCTCAAACAGGAAGTCCCCTCCCTATATAACCCCCTCCCATAGAGGAAGTACCTCAGTTTTTTCGCCAGTGTCTTAGGTGTTGGTCACGGAATAGCTTTGCCTCCACATCCTTGGGATTAAGGCGGGCTAACCGGATCTGTCCAAGGAGCCTCAGTGCCAAAGTGGACAGTACCCGGGCCCCAAACCGTGGGGTTTTGCCTATAATGCTCCTCTCTAGAGGGCTGGACCCTGGGCCCAGGACTTGGAGTTTTTCTAAACCAAAAGATCCTGTTTGCCAGGGTGCTGTATAGGTCCAGGACAGCGGCTCCTTCCAGGACCCCAGTGCCTGAAGGTCTACTACGCTACCCACGGAGATGGGAGAAGATTGGACCGTTTTGCAAAACGTCCTGCGGCATGGAGCAGGTAAGAGGGGAGCCTGCGGGACTTGGTTCGACAGCAGGCTCTCAAGGGGAGATCTTAAGGGGGGTAGCCTGAGTATGCTCTGCATTGGCACCATGGTCACTATGTCTGATGGACAGGATGCCCTGAAATGTTTCCCCCCCATCACTTGATCCCCCTACCTATCTAGGTATGTTTGCTGGCTACCTGCTGCTCGCTGGTTGAAGATCTTTTAAAAAAAAAAAAAAACAGATCTGTCTCTAGGCTAAAGGGACTCCTTAGGGGCCTGTTTTAGCCTTACCTTGCCGGGATTCAAAATCTGCCGCCTGATGCGTCCTCCAAACCTGCATTCCTGGGCTCCAGAGTGCGTCTCCTCCTGGGCTCTCCTCCCCCGACAGTCGCCGCGCGCGCGCGTGCACGCGCGCATGCATATAGAAAATGTTCGCGCCGTTCGGGAGGGGGGGGCGGGGAGCGTGACTGCAGTGTAGAGTGGGCGTGCCTTCAATTGCTGTTATACACAGCAGGCGCGTTCTTAGCTCAGTTCAAAGCTGAGCTAGAGGACGTAGAGCTGGCAGCACAGTGACTCCCGGTGGCGAGAAGGGGTACTACATGCTAAAGTCAGCTCCAATACTTTTTGTTAAGCCAAAATCCCCTTGGCAACAGGTTGAATGCTGGCAAACATGTTGGGGTGGGGCTGTATGTTGTGAATAATATTATAAAGGAAAACATACTGAGCCCCACCGTTTTTGGGCATTAGTGATCCTATTGTCCCCTAAACCTTATTTTTTTGTACTCCTGGCTATAACAGTCTGTTGTTGTAAGCGGAGTCCCTCGGTTTTGTATTATGGCTTCCAAGGGTTCAGGATCAAAACACAAAAAAAAAAAAAGGCAAAGACAAAGGGGTTCCTCCTCTGGTTCTGATGATATGCCAATACTTTCCCCACAGGTTATTCCTATAGGGGTCACCCTGGATATGCCATTAAGGGGGTCTGGTGCTGAGGCTGGCCCAGGTCGGCCCAACCCTGTGTTATCACAGAGGAGATGCTAGCCATCACCCTAGGGGGGCTAGAGAAAAAAAGTTAACAGCTATGATCGCTGGCTCCTTTTTTCTGGCAAGAAGCGGACTAGATCCCCATCGCCAAAAGGGACAGAACCTAGAGGAAGGATCTACCACTGAAGAATCGTTTTCAGCCTCCCAGACGGAGAGTCTGTGGGTCCAGTCTTTGACAGACATGGTCCGCTCAGGTTCCTGCGGTATCCTCTTTGGGTTCTTTTAAAAGCGCCTTTAAGCAACGCAGCTTTTCCGGTCCATCCTCTGTTAGAGGAATTGGTTTTTCCAGGCTTGGGACGACCGGACAGAATTTTTTCTGCCGCCTAAAGCTGACGAGAGGGTAGTCTTTATGCACGTCTGCCAGGAAATATTTGTGCTTGCAGGCACTCTTTCCCCTGACCAATTGCTCTTTAAAAGGGGCCCGGATGGCTCAGTCGGTAGAGCATCGGACTTTTGGTCTGAGGGTTCAGGGTTCAGGTCCCGGTTCGGGCACTGCTTTTCAACTACCCATGAGGTCCTTGAGGTCACATCTCCCGGAAAGCGCCCGATCTCGTCTGATCTCGGAAGCTAAGCAGGGTCGGGCCTGGTTAGTGCCTGGATGGGAGACCACCTGGAAGGTTTTCTGTTATTTACCCTACGGAAAAGACATTTTTCTAAGAAAGGGGGCGCTCCCAACTGTGGACGCAGCCATCTCATGGGTGAATAAATCATTAACTGGCCTACGGGAAAACATACAAATGTTTAAGGTCCCGGTCGATAAACGTTTAGAGACACTTTTTCCAGCATCCTTGGCTACAGCCAGCAGTGGCTGCAATTGGAGTTGTGTCAGGCGTTAAAGAACCAGACAAAACAGATGCTTAAGACATCCCTGCCCAATAGGCAGAGGAGTTATTGGATATTCCCAGAGCTCTGTGCTTTGCGGTAAGAGGTTATAAAAAGACTCCATCCAGCAGGCGTCTCGTTGTCACTATTTTTAGTGCATATGAGAAGGCTCTTATGGTTGAAGAACTGGGTGGCCGAGCCCCATGTAAAGGACTGCTGGCAGGTTTGCCCTTCCATGGAAAGATCTGGATAAATACATTCAGACTGTTTCAAGTGGCAAAAGTACCCCCTTTTACCAGTCAAAGGAAGTTCCGGGGTCCTGCGTTTAAAAGGCAGCTCCCCCCTGTTCCGGGCCCTCAAATTTCCAGGCAGTACGGACCTCCTGCGCGATCAAACTTTTAACAATGGATCGCAAGGACAGGCCTCTGGGGATCGATCCCCGACAGAGAGGGTCCGATCATCTGTGGCCACAGGCTACAGATTAGAATTTCTAAAATTTCCTCCACAAGGAAGGCCTCAATGCGGGCGGCGTTGGATCATCTGCTTTACCAGGGCATAATGGTAGAGGTACCAGCCCAAGAACAGGGGCTAGGTTTCTATTCCAATCTGTTTGTCATACCAAGGCCCATCGGCGATGTCAGACCATTTTTGGACCTAAAAGGTTTAAATGCTTACCTAAGGGTTCGCTCTTTCTGGATAGAATCCGTTCGGTCAGCAGCCGCCACACTCCAGAAGGATCTGGATTCTATAGACATAAAGGATGGTTACCTTCATGTACCAATTCTTTCAGCCACATCAAATACTTTTGTTTTTACGCTTCGCAGTGATACAGCGTCACTTCCAATTCGTGGCGCCCCCCTTCGGGCTGGCTACGGCCCCCGGGTATTCACGAAGGTCCTAGCTCCAATTCTAGTCAGTCTAAAGGATCCAAGGGAAAGGATCCTTGGTGGAATGCGTAGTAGCCCTCATGGTTCAGTACCTCGAGAGGTTCGGCTGGGTCCTAAACCGGGAAAAGATCAGCATTTCAACCTACAAAGCAGTTGGAATATCTCGGCATGAGATTAGACACAGAACAGAAGATGGGTGTTCCTGCCCCTGGTAAAGGTCGAGGCTATCAAAAGATTGATTCAGTTAGTTCTAATCAAAAGAGAACCAACTATTCGCCTATGTATGCGATTACTAGGCAAACTAATGGCCATGTTCGAGGCGATACCACACGCTTCCACACTCGTGTCCTACAGACAGCAATTCTAGCAGATTGGTTCTGCCCAGTGGTCTGGAAGGCTGGAGAGCGGTCTTGAACAGGTTCACTCGCCAAGGAACTTGGGCAGAGGCGGAGAGGCAGCTGCCCATCAAGGTCTGGGAGATCAGAGTGGCTCGGCTAGCCCTCCTGGCATAGACATCCAGATTACAGGGGTCCTCGGTGAGAAGTCATTCAGACAATGCCACAACGGTGGCATATATGTGAACCACCAAGGGGGAACCAAGAGTCAAGCCACTCAGAGTGAGAGGAGCTTGGTTTTTCGGTGGGCAGAGGTTTATGTACCCTGCATATCGGCGACATTCATTCCCGAGGTGGACAACCTGCAGGCGTACTTCCTAAGTCGCCAAACCCTGTCGCCGGGGGAGTGGTCTCTGCATCCACAAGTTTTTTCAGACAATCTGCCAGAAGTGGGGAGTGCCAGACGTGGAGGTCATGGCATCAGGATTCAACAAGAAGCTAGACAGGTTCATGTCTCGAACTAAGGGACCCTATGGCCTGCGGAACCGATGTGTTGGTTTGCCCTTGGCATCAATCATAACTTCTATATGCATTTCCCCCGCTGCAGTTACTACCCCGCCTGTGGCGCAGGATCATAGCACAGGCCGGTTATCCTGGTAGCCCCAGCTTGGTGCCGGAGGGCATGGTACTCACTAGTCCTGAAATTGGCAGCGGGAGGCCCTTGGACTCTTCCTCTATGGCCAGACCTACTCTCACAAGGCCCGATCCTCCACCCGCATTACGGCGTCTAAATTTGACGGCCTGGCGGCTGAATCCCTGATTCTCAGGGTAGAGGTCTGTCTAGGCAGGTAATCCCATACCCTCATTAAGCTAGAAAGCCGGCCTCCAGGGTAATTTTGTTACAGGGTTTGGAGGGCCTACGTAGGCCGGTGTGAGGCTAAGAGATGGGTTTCCCACAAGTATACCATTGATAGAGTATTAAGTTTTCTCCAGCTAGGAGTGGATAAAGGCCTGGCATTAAGCACGATCTAGGGACAGATTTCAGCCTTATCAGTGTGGTTTTAGAGGCCGCTGGCCGCCCACTCGCTGGTTAAGATCTTCGTACAGGGAGTCTTACGTGTTAATCCTCCGGTCAAATCACCACTTTGTCCATGGGACTTAAAATCTTGTTCTGTCAACTCTACAGAAACAACCCCTTGAGCCGTTGGCTGAGGTACCTTTGGTTTTACAGACTAGAAAGTCAGTATTTCTGATCACCATAGTTTCGGCCAGGAGAGTATCGGAATTGGCAGCCTTATCTTGTAAGGAACCATATCTCATTTTACATAAGAATAGGGCGGGGTTCCGTCCTCATTCTTCCTTTCTACCAAAGGTTATATCCAGTTTCCACCTGAACCAGGATGTGGTACTTCCATCCTTTTTTCCAAAACCCACCTCTAGAAAGGAGGGGTTGCTGCATACGTTGGATATTAAAGCTACAGAGAAGGTTCGGAAAACAGATGTGGTGTTCGTTTTACCGGAAGGGCCCAAGATGGGTCAGGCAGCTGCTTGATCCACCATCGCAAGATGGATTAAACAATTAATCGTTCAGGCCTGCGGTTTGAAGAGGTTGCCTCCTCCTTTGTCGGTAAAGGCCCATTCTACCAGGGCCATGGGCACCTCCTGGGCAGCACATCATCAGATCTCTATGGCTCGAATATGCAAGGCAGCAACGTGGTCGTCAGTCCACATGTTTACAAAATTTTATCAATTGGACGTAAGAAGGAATGCGGATACAGGCCTTTGGGCAGTCAGTACTACAGGCCCGATTCAAGCTCCTCCAGGATCTGAAGGGGCTCCCCTTGACTTGATTTGAGATTTACATTTCTTGTTTAAGTTGGATTTACTAGTATTTGAGTATACCTCTAAAATTAAATCCTTTTTTGGAAGATGTCTCCCTCCCCTCATTAAAGCATTGCTTTCGGACATCCCATATAGTAATGAATATGCTGCTCTGTGTCCCGTGATGTACGAGAAAGAAAAAAAGAGATTTTTTAATACAGCTTACCTGTAAAATCTTTTTCTTGGAGTACATCACGGGACACAGAGCTCCCACCCCTCTTTTGGGGAACATTTTTGGGAGGCATACTGCTTGCTACAAAACTGAGGTACTTCCTCTATGGGAGGGGGTTATATAGGGAGGGGACTTCCTGTTTGAGATTGCCAGTGTCCACACCTGAAGGTACTCCATATAACCCATATAGTAATGAATATGCTGCTCTGTGTCCCGTGATGTACTCCAAGAAAAAGATTTTACAGGTAAGCTGTATTAAAAAATCTCTTTTTTTTCAACCCGATTATTGTTAAGCCTGCCTTGCCTACACACGATCGTGAAAAAAAAATGCTCTAGCAAAGCGCAGTGACGTACACTATACGACGGCACCATAAAGGGGAAGTTCCATTCGGATGGCGCCACCCTTGGGGCTGCTTTTGCTGATTTTGTGTTAGTAAAAGTTTGGTGAGACACGATTCGTGCTTTTCAGATTCATAACTTGCTCCTGAGCATGCACGTTTTTTTTTCGCGACAACGTTAAAAACAACGCGAAAATTTAGAGCATGTTCTAATATTTTAATGTCCATTTTTAACAATGCAAAAAATGCTCTGGAGCCCACACACTATCGTTTTTAATGACATTAAAAAAAATGTAATTTTTCACATCACGAAAAACGGTGTGTACGCGGCCTGAGATCCTCGAAGGGTCTCTAATTTGGTATCACACTGTAATTAGTCAGATGCTGTATCCATGGAGGCTATCCACCCCCCCCCAAACCTTCTCGAACTTAGTTAGAGCCCCCCTACTCAAGTATGTAGCTTTGTTAAAGGAAACTGCCTCATTGACCAATACTTTCCAGGACTCTATAGTGGGTGAGACACTGCTCTTCCACGATAATATAATGCGTTTTTTGGCATAGAATAGTACCAGGGGAAGCAGGGTTTGTATAGCCCTGGTAGTGGCCAGGGCCTCCACTAAATGTAAAATACATACTTCAATGGATATAGGGATAGAAATGGAAATTACTGACTTAATACAAGAGGCAATGGCTTGCCAGTAGGATTTTATTAATGGGCACTCCCAAAAGAATGTGTAAAAAAGTCAGCTATGGGTGCCGTACATCTCCAGCAATGGGCGTGCCGATTCCCAAACATCCTTGCCAATCTAGCAAGGGTGAGATAGACTCTGTGCAAGAATTTGTAATGGATCAATCTATCATTGCTAGATACGAGATACTGAAATGCAGTCCCCCACATGTCATCCCAATCATCTCTGTCCACCCCAGGAGCCGCAGCCTCCCACGCTCTTTTACAAGACCCCAATAAGAGGTTTGTTTCATGGAATAAGTCTTTATACAGGCAAGAGACTGGTTTTGGTAGTGATTCACTGCGGGTCAACAGTTCTAGGTCACTGGGCTCAAGGCTATTCCCCCCCAAATTGTCAACCATTGCATTGTTTTTATATAGATTTTACACCGCTTCCTAACTTTTTTTTGGAATTGGGGTTGTATTGGATAGCCAGTACTATGTTTATACTGTATTTCAGCCATCGGCTTATTCATCATGAAATAACTTTATCACTTCCAAGAATTATGATGTACCTTCTTCCAGGAATTATTTAATTTTCTGCATATTTTAACCGCTTGCCGACTACCACATGTACATATACGTTGGCAGAATGGCACGGCTGCGCAAAGCAACGTACCTGTACGCTGCTTTGAATTTGTCCCGACTCGATGTCCTCCGGGTGCCTGCGATCATCTCATGGAGCGGCAGAACGGGGAGGTGCACGGCATTTCCCTGTTCTGTGACATGGCAGCAGGGTTGCCAATCGTCAGTAAATTTACAAACAGTTTGCATAAAGCGTTTGATTCTATTGATTCATATCTGGTGGCAGTCCTTGAGCGGCTGGGGTTCGGGCCTAGATTTATAAGATGAGTTCAGATTCTGTATGCGGAACCTAAGGCCAGGATCAGGGTTACTAATACCATCACGTAGTCGTTTAACATCGCAAGAGGCACTCGGCAGGGGTACCCATTGTCACCACTGCTATTTGCCCTGGCTATAGAGCCGCTGGCGGCTCTGCTGAGGGCAGACGGAGGTGTTAGGGGATGTGCACTGGAGGAGAAAACATCCTTATATGCTGACGACATGCTTATATACCTGTCTGATGCGGAGGGGTCATTGACCGCGGCCCTGAATGACATCTCTGAATTTGGTGGGTTCTCAGGATTCAAAGTGAACTGGAATAAAACAATTCTCTTTCCTTTTGATCCTTCCTATGTGCCGAGGTTTCCCCCGGAGGTCCCCTTAAAGATAGTTTCCAAATTTCGTTATCTGGGGGTGGAGGTACAGCTGCCGATCAATACTTATATAGCTAACAATTTACCCCCCATGAAGGTGAGATTGAGGGAGAGCATGCAAACTTGGGCTAAATTGCCACTGGGTCTCTTAGGCCGGATTAACGTGTTTAAGATGATTTACCTTCCCAGATTCCTATATCTGTTCTGGCATGCACCGGTGTACATCCCCAAGAAGTGGTTCATGGGCATTAATAAAATGCTCTCAGTGTTTCTCTGGGGCCCCAAGCCCGCTAGAGTAGCTCTGGACAGGTTATACCTGCCTGTACGGGTGGGAGGATTGGCCCTACCAAACCTGCAATGCTACTACCTAGCTGCCCAACTCACGCATTTGCACTGGTGGGGGTTCCCTGATCTGGATATTGCCTCGGTTGTGACCCAGGCGGCCCAGGTCCAATCGTATGAGGGACTCATTAATGTCCTCTATAAGAATGGACCCTATCCGGAACAGGGAGCAGGTATGTTGAAATTGTCATACAAAATTTTCCATACATGTAACATCAAGGTGGGTGGGTCTGATCTAGCGCTCTCCCCCAATGCTCCTCTGTGGCATAATCCCCAACTTTGTGAGATAGCCCAGGTGCCGGATGGGTCGTGCTGGGCTGCGTATAGAGTCAATTATGCACATCAACTATTTAGAGATGGGGTCTTTAGGACCTTTGTGGATTTGAAGTCTGAATATGGGGTCCCCAATACTTTCTTTTTTAGATATCTCCAGCTGCATCATGCGGTGAATGCTTAGTACGGCAGGGGGGTGGTGGCGCTCTCCCCTTCCAGTATGGAAAAGGTACTAACTGATGGAGAACATGCACAGCTGATTTCCAAGTATTACTTTATGTTGTTAACATCCTCTTCTCCTAGAATGAGGAGGGTGTTGGAGCAATGGCAGGCTGATATACTGTCCCTAGCGGAGGACTCATGGTCGGAAGCTTTGGACACGCTGGTGCCCTCAATGATTTCAGCCAGAGACAAGTTGACTCAGTTCAACTATCTCCATAGGATATACTATACTCCCAAGCGTTTACAAAAAATGGGTAGAAGCGATCCATCGGAATGCCCTCGCTGCCACGCAGCGGAGGGTGACTTCTTTCATATGGTGTGGCTTCTGGTATGTCCCCAGGTGGAGAGCTTCTGGAGGGCAATATTAAGGTTTCTAGAGGATACCATGGAGCTCCCGAACATTTACTCCCCGGCCAGATGTCTCTTAGAAGACTTGGAAGAGGAGTAAATCTCAAATTCACAGAAGACTCTGCTCAGAGTACTGTTCTGCTATGCTAAGAAAGCCCTGGCCTGCTATGCTAAGAAAGCCCTGGCCCTTAAATGGACGAATCCGTCGCCCCCATCCTTGCAAGCTTGTGGATCTGGTGAACAGGGCCTTACCAATGTATAAATTGTCCTACATAGCCAGAGGGTGCCCTAAAAAATGTGATAAAGTATGGGCCGGATGGGTGGAGAGGGTATCGGGAGATAAGGCAATGGTGTAAATCTGGGTAGATAAGAGGGGGACCGAAATATTGGGATGAAGCATGTGGTCAGGGTGGGCGCAAGATTGTTTGAGTAGATTGTCTACCGGAGGTGGAGTACGAGAAGGTTGATAGTTTTCCTTTGTTTCTGTTTACGGTTCAGGATTTTTGAATATGCAGTGTGACGATACATACATGCTGAAAATTGTATGACTCTGTCTTTGTTTGATGTTGTAAGTGAAATTAAATGTACAAGATATGTACTGTATTATATCATTGTATGATGCTGATAATATGTACAATAAAATTTACCCTTTAAAAAAAAAATTTTACAAACAGTTTGTAAAATCCGTAATTTTTTGCATCTGCCCATAAATGTCCATTACGGACATACAGACTACACGTCCATAATAGACATTTATGGACAGATGCAAAAATTACGGATTTTACAAACTGTAAATTTACTTAAAGTTGGCAACCCTGCATGACAGGGATCTACTGCTCCCTGTCATTGGGAGCAGTGATCGCTGTCATGTCACTGTATCCCATCCCCCCTACAGTTAGAACACATCCCTAGGACACACTTAACCCCTTCATTGCCCCCCTAGTGTATGAATGATAATGGTCCCAAAAGAGCTGTATAAATGACAATGGTCCCAAAATTGTGTCCGCCATAATGTTGCAGTCACGATAAAAATCGCAGATTGGCTCCATTACTAATAAAAAAATATATTAAAAAAATGCCATAAATCTATGCCCTATTTTGTAGACGCTATAACTTTTGCGCATACTAATCAATATATGCTTATTGCGATTCGTTTTTTACCAAAAATATGTAGAAGAATATATATCGGCCTAAACTGAGAAAGAAATTTGTTTTTTTTAAATGCTTTTTTTTTTCAAAATTGTCGCTCTTTTTTTGTTTATAGCGCAAAAAATAAAAACTGCAGAGGTGATGAAATACCACCAAAAGAAAGCTCTATTTGTGGGAAAAAAAGGACGTCAATTTTGTTTGGGTGCAACGTCGCACGACCATGCAGCTGTCAGTTAAAGCAACACAGTGTCGTATCCCAAAAATGGCCCGGTCATTGGGCAGCCAATTCCTCTGGGGGTGAAATGGTTAAAGAAAAAAAACAACTAAAAAAATGTAAATACAATTTTTTTTTTTTGCAGTTTGATTAGTGATCATTCTAAACCCATTAAAGACCCATTTGCGCTTATATACGTCGACAGAATGACACGTACCTGTATGTGTCTCCTTAAGCCCAGCCGTGGGCTAGTGACCCGGTCTGAAGCTCTGTGACCCACGGGACCCGATCTCCGCCATTGTCCCGCAATCGGTCACCGGAGCTGAAGAACGGGGAGAGGTGTAAACACCTTCCCCATTCTTCATTGTAGCTGTCTCAGGGATCGTCTGTTCCCTGATATAGGGAAAGACAATCACTGACATCACATGCCCAGCCCCGCCCCCTTCAGTTAGAAACACATATGAGATCACACTTAACCCCTACAGTGCCCCCTAGTGGTTAACTCCTAAACTGCAATTGTAATTTTCACAGTAAATTGTGCATTTTTATAGCACTTTTTGCTGTGAAAATGACAATGGTCCCAAAAATGTGTCAAAATTGTCCAATGTGTTTGCCATAATGTCGCAGTCATGAAAAAATCGCTGATTGCCGCCTATAGTAGTAAAAAAAAATATTAATAAAAATGCAATAAAACTATCGCCTATTTTGTAAACGCTATAATTTTTGCGCAAACCAATTGATAAACGCTTATTGCGATTTATTTATTTTTTACCAAAAATAGGTAGAAGAATACGTATCGGCCTAAACTGAGGGAAATTTTTTTGTTCTTTATATATTTTTAAGGGATATTTATTATAGCAAAAAGTAAAAAATATAGATTTTTTTTCAAAATTGTCGCTCTATTTTTGTTTATAGCGCAGAATTGTCAGAAAAGTAAAAGTGCATGCAATACCTTTTGTTGGGCAACAGAATAAATTATATGGTGGATATTTTCTCGAATGCTTCTCTGTGTCAGGTACATTGTCAACAGTTTATTTCTGCTACAAAGTGTGGAAACATTATTCGCAAATGAAATGAAGGCAAAAAATACCTGTGGATCGGCCACAAAAAGTAAATGGGCTCCTAACCTCCTGCTGGGGCTGACAACACAATGCCTCTGTTGCATTAATTTCTCAGCCATTGTTGCCTGTTGGACTAAAGAACTCCTATCCCCACTATTCTATGTCCCTCTCCACATGAATACATTGATTTATTTGCCAGGAGAACCGTGCAAATGCCTTTACTCTCAAAAGACTGTCAATACATTATGTGTAGGGAAAGCACTCTTGGGAAATGTAGTTCTGGCGTCATGCCTACAGCAATAGGAGCTAAACTACCAGCAGCTGGTCCTGCAAAAGTTTTGCATGGCCGCTGACAACGGATCTGCTACAAAGACCAGGACATCAACTATAAACCAATTATGTTGCGTGTGTGGTGCCATGTTACCAAAGCCACACTGATTCCATGCTACCAATTTAATGCCATGTTACAGTGGATATAAACAGTCAACACATCCCTGTTAAAAGTTCAGGTTTCTGTGATGTAAAAAAAAATAGACAAAGATAAATCATTTCAGAACTTTTTCCACCTTTAATGTGACTTATAAACTGACTACTCAGTTGAACAACAAACTGAAATCTTTTAGGTGGAGGGAAGTAAAAATAATAAACCCTTTACTAATACTTTGTTGTAGCGCCTTTTGATTTTATTACAGCACTCAGGCGGCGTACACATGACCAAGGTTCTCGCTAGAAACCAGCGAGAACCTCGCTGGGAGCTGCATTCCAGCGAGAACCTCGGCCGTGTGTACGCTCCTGGCTCGCCCCACCCGTCGGGAATCCCGTTGAGCGAATAGAGAGCAGGCTCTCTATTTGCTCGACGGCCCGTCAGGGTGAATGGCTGGTTGCCATTCCCGATGGGCAGGGCGCCGATTTCGACGGCCGGCCGAGAACCTCGACGGGTGGAACGATGTGTTCCGCCCGTCGAGGTTCTCGTACGTGTGTACGCCTCCTTAGTGTTTTGGGGTATCATTCTATCAGCATGGCACATCTTGACTTGGCAATATTTGCCCACTCTTATTTGCAAAAACACTCCAAACCTGTCAGATTGTGGGGGCATCTCCTGTGCACAGGCCTCGCCAGATCACCCCACAGATTTTCAATTGGATTCATGGCTGGGCCATTACAAAACTTTAAACTTCTGGTGAAGACATTCCTTTGTTGATTTGGATGTAAGCTTTGGGTCGTTGTCATGCTGAAAGTTGAAGTTCCTCTTCATGTTCAGCCTTCTAGCAGAAGCCTGAAGGTTTTGTGACAATATTGATTGGTATTTGGAACTGTTCATAATTCCCTCTACCTTTACCTTGACTGAAGAAAAACAGCCCCAAAGCATGATGTCACCACCACCATGCTTCACTTTGGGTATGGTGTTCTTTTAGTAATGTGCAGTGTTGTTTTTGCGCCAAACCTATCTTTTGGAATTATGTCCAAAAAGTTCAACCTTGGTTTCATCGGGCCATAACACATTTTCCCACATGCTTTTGGGAGACTTCAGATGTGTTTTTGCAAAATTTAGCCGGTCTTGGATGTTTGTAAGAAAAGGCTTCCGTCTTGCCACTCTACCCCATTGACCAGTCATATGAAGAATACGGGAGATTGTTGTCACATGTACCACACAGCCAGCACTTGCCAGATATTCCTGCAGCTCATTTAATGTTGCTGTAGACCTCTTGCCAGCCTCCCTGACCAGTTTTTTTTCTCGTCTTTTCATCAATTATAGAGGGACGTCCAGTTCTTGGTAATGTAACTGTTGTGCCATATTTTCTCCACTTGGTGATGACTATCTTCACTGTGTTCCATGGTATATCTAATCCCTTGGAAATTCTTTTGTACCCTTCTCCTGATGGATACTTTTTAACAATGAGATCCCTCTGATGCTTTGGAAGCCCTCTGGCTTTTGCTGTAGGATGCAACTAACAAGATGTCAGGAAAGACCTACTAGAACAGCTGAAATTGATTTTGGCGATTTAGGGTTAATCAGAGGCACTTTAAATGATGGCAGGTGTGTACTGACTCCTATTTAACATGAGTTTGAATGTGATTGCTTAATTCTGAACACAGCTACATCCCCAGTTATAAGAGGGTGTGCACACTTATGAAACCACATTATTTTATTTTTACCTCCCTCCCTATAAGATTTCAGTTGTTTTTTTTTATTGAGTCATACAGTTTATAGGTCACATTAAAAGGTGGAAAAAGTTCTGAAATGGTTCAACTTTGTCTCATTTTTTTTTTTACATCACAGAAGCCTGACATTTTAACAGGGGTGTGTAGACTTTTTATATCCCCTGTATCAGGGTGGTGCCATGTTGCAAGTATACCAGCCTTCTCCCCCCACCCTCCTTCTCCCTTGCCTTTCCTTTACTTGTAGAAGATAATCGCAGTATTCTGTAAGGCCTCGTTCACACGAGGCAATCGATTTGTTCAAAACGGTCTGTCCGACCGATTTGAACAAATCTGTATGCTGGCATTTTGGTTTGCTCGCGTGTACACACGAGCAAACCAAAATCCCTGTCAGCAGACAGCGCGCTGACGTGTCGGTGACGTGGCGGTGACGTTGACGCCGCCACGTCACCGCACCAGGAAGTAAAACACTTCCGCGCATGCGTCGAAATCATTCGGGGCGTGTGCGAGAAGACATATCTGCTGGTTAGCATACTAACCAGCAGACAGGTCGGGCGGACGGGTTCCCAGCCGACAGATTTCAAAGCATGCTTTGAAATCTGTCGGGTGGCCAAATCCGTCGGCTTGCTGGGACGGTTGGGCGACCGTTTCCAGCAGACAGATTTGATCGTGTGTACGAGGCCTAAGATGGGTGCAGTGTACAGTATCCAATGGCAACCAATCAGAAATGTATTGTATTTAGATGAGAAACTACATGATGATTGGTTGTTATAATTTTAAGTTGGTTTTCACATCTTGCCCTTGGTAACAGGTCCTAAACTGTAATTTTCATGGGTATATCTTAATTAAAATTTTGAGTTTATTCTGCATATATTTTGTATGACATTTTATGTTTAATCTATGCCTGGACACGGCCATTTTTAACATTCCAAAATGCTAAACTCAACATTTCCATGGATTATATAATTGTGGTGACATATCCAAGTTCATATTTGTTCAGTTAATTATATGTAAAAAGGAACTGAATTAAACACAAAAAACTGACGTCATGCAACGCAGCGCTAGATGGCCTGCAGATAATCAGAATCCACTTGACATTTAAAGTCTAAATTTAGGAAAAAAAAAAGGTTTAGAAAGTGATATTCAAACACATATCACTTTATCTCATCTCACTTGGACACAGTAGTGTATTTAGTTTTTGTGCTGACTAAACTGGTACACCCCTAATTTAAATATGGCCCACCCCTTTATGTCAAGGCCACACCCCTTGCTGTTTAATGCCGCGTACACACGATCATTTTTCGGCATGAAAGAAATGTTGTTTTAAAAAAACGTAATTTAACCACTTAAGGACCAGACCAATATGCTGCTAAATGACCGAATGGGTTTTTACAATTCAGCACTGCGTCGCTTTAATAGACAATTGCGCGATTGTGCGACGTGGCTCCCAAACAAAATTTGCGTCCTTTTCTTCCCACAAATAGAGCTTTCTTTTGGTGGTATTTGATCGCCTCTGCGATTTTTAGTTTTTGCGCTATATACAAAAATAGAGCAACTTTTTTGAAAAAAAAAACAATATTTTTTACTTTTTGTTATAAGAAAAATCCAAAAAAAAAAATTTTAGTCAAACATTTAGGCCAAAATTTATTCAGCCACATGTCTTTAGTAAAAAAAACAGCGATCAGAAAAATGATCACTTAGTGACACTGGCAATAGGGGGTAAAGGGTTAACTAGGGCAGTGATCAAGGGGTTAAACTTTATTAGGGTTGGGTACGGGGGCTACCCTGGACCTAACACTAACTGCCTGTCACACTGACACTAAATGCAGTGATCAGTACATATATGATCACTGCATTCAGTGACACTGTGACAGGGCGGGTGGGGGGATGATCGCAAGGGGTTAATGTGCCTACATGTCCTGGTGTCAGTGTAGTGTTGTGTACACTCACTGTGTGATGTGATCTCTCCTCAGCGGCGGTTGAAAATACCGCTGAGAGGAGAGATCACATCACTTCTGTGTTTACACAGGAGGAGGAAGTGACACGCAGGGGAGCGCACGGATTGGCTGGGAGCGATCCGGAGGGGGCGGACAAAAACAAACAGCCGCCCCCTCATCCCGGATCGCTCCTGAAGCCACCGGGGCCGTCGCATGTTCCGGGGGGGTCCCGATCAGACCCATGTCTAGGCAGGCACGTACAGGTACGTTGATGTGCCTGTCTGTGCCATTCTGCCGACGTAAATGTACATGCGGCGGTCCTTAAGTGGTTAAAATTATCGTGTGTGGACTTCACATCATTTTTCAGGTTCTGAAAAACGACAAAAATAAAATTCGAACATGCTGCATTTTTTAACGTCGTTTTAAATTATGTCGTTTTTCGGGTTGTAAAAAATGATCGTGTGTGGGCTAAAATTACGTTTTAAACCTGCGCATGCTCAGAAGCAAGTTATGAGACAGGAGCGCTCGTTCTGGTAAAACTACCATTCATAATGGAGTAAGCACATTCATCACGCTGTAACAGATAGAAAAGTGCGAATCGTCTTTTACTAACACGCAATCAGCTAAAGCAGCCCAAAGGCGAATAGAACTTCTGCCGTCGTACGTGTTGTATGTCACCGCACTTTGCTCATCATTTTTTTTAAACGATGGTGTGTGGGCAACGTCGTTTTTAATGATGAAGTTGGAAAAACTTTGTTTTTTCTACATGCTGAAAAACAACGTTTTTATTCATGCCGAAAAACGATCGAGTGTACACGGCATAAGACCCACCATGAAATTATCCAGTGGGGACACTAGTTCTAATTCCCTTAATTTGCATAGATTTCCTTTCAGTTCCTGTTTGGCTATGGGGCAGGAAGTGAATGTAAATCTCTTCAATGGGACAGGGATGGTAAAATAAACTGACCGGGGCTATAACCCTCCCTTACTCTATCCAAAATGAAAAAAAAAAAAGTGTTGCCTATCGTTCTACTTTAAGCACAAATTTCTGAGAATTTTATGGAGAGGACTAAGAAGATATAACCATACCAATGGTGCAGCAGAAACATAGCACAGTGAGGAAGGTTTGTGGTCCAGGATGATAGGACAGTCAAAATTAGAAGCAGCACAGCCCCCCCCCCCCCCAACAGTTGAGGAATTCCTGACGCCTGCATACCGGAAGCAGTGCGGTCGCTTTATGGGGGCGCTAGACTAATTTGCCTCTCAGCCCAGTTTGCCCCATAATACTGGCGCTACACTAACAGTGTAGCGCAAGCCAGCAGGGACTCTTTCTGTGCTGCCCCACTGAAAAGCGCTGCCCTAGGCCTGGGCCTTGTTGGCCTAGGTAAGGATACAGCGTTGCTTGGACATGTACAGTATATAGGCCAGACAAGATAGGGCTCTATCAGAAGGGACCTGGATCCTTCTTTGTATGCAAATCCCTCTTTCCTTCCCAACTGTCCCTCTCGGGTACCTCATATAGATATAACGAATCCATAAAAATTTGGGTGTAGCATTAAATGAACCACATCATATAGTTACACTAACGGAGGCATCATCTCAATGTAACAAACCAAATCGAGAAATGTATGTAAATGGCACTCTAATTAGGACACTCAACAGATGTTTATTTCTTTAACCACTTTAGCCCCGGACCATATTGCTGTCCAAAGACCAGAGCACTTTTTGCGATTCGGTACTGCATCGCTTTAACTGACAATTGCGCGGTCGTGCGACGTGGCTCCCAAACAAAATTGGCGTCCTTTTTTTCCCACAAATAGAGCTTTCTTTTGGTGGTATTTGATCATCTCTGCGGTTTTTATTTTTTGCGCTATAAACAAAAACAGAGCGACTATTTTGAAAAAAATGCAATATTTTTTACTTTTTTCTATAATAAATATCCCCGAAAAATATATAAAAAAAAATATTTTTTCCACAGTTTAGGCCGATACGTATTCTTCTACATATTTTTTGTAAAAAAAATCGAAATTAGCGTTTATTGATTGGTTTGCGCAAAAGTTATACGTTTACAAAATAGGGGGGTAGTTTTTTATGGCATTTTTATTATTATTATTTTTTTTATAGTTTAAAATGGCGGCGATCAGCGTTTTTTTTTCGGTACTGCGATATTATGGCGGACACTTCGGACACTTTTGACACATTTTTGGGACCATTGGCATTTTTTTAGCGATCAATGCTATAAAAATGCATTGGATTACTATATAAAAATGCCATTGGCAGTGAAGGGGTTAACACTAGGGGGCGGGGAAGGGGTTAAGTGTGTCCTATTTGTGTTCTAACTGTATGGGGGGGTGGACTTACTAGGGGGAATCACTGATCTTCTGTTCATACATTGTATGAACAGAAAATCAGCGTTTCCCCCGCTGACAGGAACGAGCGCTGTGTGTTTTCACACACAGCTCCCGTTCCCCGCTCTGTAACGAGCGATCGCGTGTGCCCGGCGGCGATCGTGCCCGCCGGGCACACGCACGGGACTCGGGGGCGAGCCCCCTAGTGGCCGTGAAAGGCGCGACGTAGAGCTACGGGCTCTCGCGCAACAGTGCCGACCTGCCGCCGTATTACTGCGGCGGCTGGTCGGCAAGTGGTTAAAGCAAATACACTTTTGCACACTGGTACTGACTAATATTTCAGCATTTGTTCTCACTCATTTGCTCTCCACCATACTGCTAATATGACCTTAGTGCCAACACAGAGGGGTCAAACAAGCATGCTGTCCAGGTGACAGATGCCCTCGTGATCAGCTGTTGTTAGGGCACTGGCGGCTGGCCCACATGGTGCCCAAGGTTTTAATGTTGCACAATGAACCTATGGCTTTGTGTATCAAAAAAGTTGGCTTGATCTACCGCTGACTTGTACAAAATTTTTGGGCAATTTAGGCAAATGTTTTGACAATTTTCAAGGCACCCCTGAAAAACTCAGAAGACACCCTGGTTGAAAAGGGCTGCTGTAGACTGTTGCGTACCTACAGGCAAGGTTTGAAAAGATTCCAAACCTCAAAGAAATTGTGGACCTGTGAGTACTTACTTAAGGAGGCCTCCACCCATTCCATGCGAAAAACATAAGATAATTTAGCTATGAACAAGGAAGTGGCGGGAGGTTTCAGGTAAATCCATCAAAGAAGAATGGTTTTCCGTGCCACAAGGGACATAACAATATGAAGCGCTTGGAATTTTGATACCTGGGGAATTATTTGGACCAAAAATTGCCCACTCAGGGGTTAAGGGTAGGTAGGTTTTAAAGGGGTTGTAAAGGTAAAAAAAAATTCCCTAAATAGCTTCATTTACCTTAGTGCAGTCCTCCTTCATGTACCTCATCCTTCTATTTTGCTTTTAAATGTCCTTATTTCTTCTGAGAAATCCTCACTTCCTGTTCTTCTGTCTGTAACTCCACACAGTAATGCAAGGCTTTCTCCCTGGTGTGGAGTGTCATGCTCGCCCCCTTCCTTGGACTACAGGAGAGTCAGGACGCTCACTAACACACAGCTCCTTTCTCTATCTGCAACGTAGAGAGTGTCCTGACTTTCATGTAGTCCAAGGGAGGGGGCAAGCACAACACTCCACACCAGGGATAAAGCCTCGCATTACGATGTGGAGTTACAGACAGAAGAACAGGAAGTGAGAATTTTTCTGAAGAAATAAGGACATTTAAAAGTAAAATGGAAGGATGAGGTAAGTGAAGGAGGACTGCACTAAGGTAAGGGAAGCTATTTAGGAAAAAAAATGGTACCTTTACAACCCCTTTAAGAACGGCCGGGCCTACATAGGGCATCATGCATGAGATAATAATTCTAAATACTAGGATGATGCAAAGGCAAGTAAAGATGGGTAATGTGCAGAAAACCATAGGAACCAATAATAATTCACTGCATTATATTGTATTGATAAGTACAAAATTATTTCTGTGGTTACTTGGCAGATTACTCTTTGTTGGAAAGGGCAGAATGATGAGTTTCAGCAGAAAGATTATGACAAATCAAACAATGTCTGTGCTAGTATAAAGCCTCTTATATCAGCAACTAGCAACAAGGGCCAATACATGAAATCCTTCAATCTTGATGTAAATAGAATTGCAGCACTAAAAGCGAAACTCCTTCAACTTCCTAAATCATTGTCTGAAGGTGTTCCACCACTCCCCAGATATAATGACCTCAAATACTCGAAAAAAGCTTATCTCTGCCCTATGCGTTTCGTCCTAGAGGAGGTCATCGGCCCCTGAACACAAACAGAATGGATGGAATGTAAGCAGTCTGTGTTCTGTGCATTCTTCCCTGGGCACATACTGTCCTAAATGCTACACTGTCCAGCTGTAAAGGTTTTTACTGTGCTGATAAAGAACATGCTTCCACAAAAAGAGAAGAGATGGGTGATCTCCTTGTTAGTCTGCTCCTGCTCCTTTATTGTCCAATCACAGGCCTCTACCTTGTTTTCCTTTCTTGAAGACAAATGGGCATTTTCAGTGCATGATGACATGTTAAAATATGTAATGAAATATATTTTTTTATTAGTGTAGCGCCTGGTTACTTCAAAGTACTGGTGCTAGTTAAATTTAGAGGAGGATCAGAGTGTTAACTGACTCTGATCCAGTTTATATGTTTAAATTTAGGTCTCTGTCTCAGCTTGGCTGTGCTGTGGGCTCATTCTATTGCTTCTGGGGTGCTGTTCCCACCCCAGGACAATAGCTGGCAGCAGTGGAGTCGAGGTTTGGGTGCTCTTCCCTAGCCGCCAATCAGGAGGGAGTTTCCTCGCTGTGCATGCTGGGGGAGGATATTTATGGGACAAACGCCATTGGTCTGGGTTTATCTTCAAGTGCGGAACACACCTTTAGGGTGACCGTATCACGGGGGCACCCCAGCGTAATGGCCTTCCAGGCCGGGGGGTGCGCGTGCCACGCAGTGTTCCTGGTTCCGGGACCATGTTGGTACATTTGAGCTGTGGCAGGGAGCCCAGTAGTCGTCTGGGTTCCCAATCCTGAAGATTCCAAGCAAGATAACTGTTCGGTGGGGAGTCCATCTGAGGAGAGCCAATGAGAAGCTGGAAATCCAATAGGGTCTCGACAAACCACCGGGGATCAAGGTAGCCAGACACTGAGAGGTTGGTCACCTGTCAGTTGGTACCTGAAAACGATCTGAAGGAGATCCAGGTGCAATTCTATTGAGGAGGATCATCTCCGTAATCACAATCATGGGGAGGGCCTATGGCAGTGGTTTCTCCCTGAGTCCATTCCAGGAGGGTCTGTGGCAGAGGCTTTTCCCTAAAAGTTCAAATGATACTCTGGCTGCCAGGTGAGTGAGAGAGGCCTTACTGTTTTTACACGGCTGGGTAATAAAGAGCACAGAAAAGACAGGTGGACATTCCGTTACTGCTGCATTCATCACACACCCTTAGATGGCGGAGGAGCCATGAGGTAACATGCCACTCAAAACAAACCAGCAGCTCCTCCGGGGGTAGTGCTACATTAGTAAGGGTACATTCATGCCAGATGTAACAGGACTTGTTGGCTATTCCAGGTCAGCCCCACAGCACAACAAGGTAAAATTCCTTGTCTCTTGTGTGCCCAGTTCACACCAGTGCATTGCGCTGGTCTGTAGGTGGTGTGTGCTGAAAAAAGTGTGAGACAACCCATCGTGTCCAACTAAAATATATGAAATGTCTGTGTAAAATTCAAATAACGTTCATAACAAAAAAGATTGGAGCATCGGCACTGCAATGGTCCTGCCGGACTGCACTGCACACCAGCTGTTGTGTTGTAATGCAATGGCTGGTGAGAATTAGCCCTGAATAAAGTTGGGAGGTGGATTTCTCCTGTACCCTCATGAAAAATGCTGGAATGGGTAGGAAAGGACTCGGCAACTGTTTTTAGTGGTTTGCCTGGTGTGACAGGAATCACTTTGGGCAGGGGGCCTGTGGAACCCAGCTTCCCTTGGGGAGGTTGGGAAACCCCTGTTTCAGCTCCCCAGGCCCCTCTTATGTGTAAGTTACCCTGTGTCTATTAGGGGCACAGGGTGACCGATAAAATGATGGACAGCTACTTAATGGACTCTGCAAATGTGATTTGGATTACTTCAAATGGGACAGTAATATTTGTCAAAAATATCCCTCAAGAAATATATGAAGAGAAGTTGATTGCACCTTTTCAGACTGAGAGGCTCATGGCAGATGTTAATATGATCAGCAAGCTGCCTGGTGCTGGTGGTCTCCTGTTATTGTCTGTTTATTAAGGTGTTATGTGTTTTCTGCTAATCATGTCTGTCCCATGGTTAAAGGGGTTGTAAAGGTACAATTTTTTTCCCTAAATAGCTTCCTTTACCTTAGTGCAGTCCTCCTTCACTTACCTCATCCTTCCATTTTGCTTTTTAATGTCCTTGTTTCTTCTGAGAAATTCTCACTTCCTGTTCTTCTGTCTGTAACTACACACAGTAATGCAAGGCTTTCATCCTGGTGTGGAGTGTCGTGCTCGCTCCCTTGGACTACAGGAAAGTCAGGACTCTCTCTACGTTGCAGATAGAGAAAGGATCTGTGTGTTAGTGGGCGTCCTGACTCTGCTGTAGTCCAAGGGAGGGGGCAGCAGGACACTCCACACCAGGGAGAATGCCTTGCATTACTGTGTGGAGTTACAGACAGAAGAACAGGAAGTGAGGATTTCTCAGAAGAAATAAGGACATTTAAAAGCAAAATGGAAGGATGAGGTAAGTGAAGGAGGTCTGCACTAAGGTAAAGAAAGCTATTTATGGAAACATTTTTTTATCTTTACAACCCCTTTAATTGTTAATTGGAAATGGGGGGAGAGTATGGGACTTTATATGAATCATGCAGCCAGGAAGATACCACGACAGGGTGTGTCTGGTAGGTGATACATAATTGATAAGAAACACATACTGTATGTTACATACAGTAATAGCACAATGCATAACTAATAGATAAAGTACCGTACATATAGTTTATATCATACAAATTGTTAACACGATAATGACATAACATAGTAACATATAAGTTCATATTGTAATCATAGATAAAATGTCATCGTTGTGTAATTGTTAATTGGGTCACGTATTGTCTGATTAATTACAACATTATCTGGGTGGGCATTGAGTCACCTAGGCTGGTTTAAGTGACTAGTTAATTTGCTCATGCTAATTATGTTTCTGGTTACAGTTTGTATTGTTCAGGTAATATGATCAGGAGGGGACTGTTCTCTTGTGGGGTATAAAGTATGTGTCTGAGTCTCAATAAACGGTTCGCAGTGGCCCCCCTCCTGTAGTCTTAACGAAAAAAAAAAAAAAAACGGGCCCTTTAAGGCATTTAAAAATTTGTTTTGCAGCGCCACGCAAATAACATACACTCACGCATTGCCTGAGTGTATGTTATTGTGGCCAGCCTAGTCAGATAACCGGACATAGGGCGCCGATTATCTGACTAAGGACAGCTGGTTGGCTGTGGGGAAGTGCTTGTCAGAACCAGTGGCTCTGATAGGCTTTCCCAGTAGAGTCCTTCAGCTCCCGGGTGTCTTATCTCGGAACGTAGTGGGCTACGTCCCTTGAATAAGACTGACGCCGTCTCAGCTCAGGTTTCAGTGATTCTGCTTATCCGTAACCTGATTGGCTGGAGCGTCATCGAGGGCGGCAGAAGACATCGAGGGACAGTGGAAGGAGGATGGCGAACCCCAGAAAGGTAAGTGCCAGGAGGGGGGGAGCAATCTGACTGGCAGCATTTTACAGGGAACAGTGGGGACAATTGATGTGGGGACAATTGATGTGGAAGACAATTAATGTGGGCATCAGTGGGGGACAATGGATGTGGGCACAGTGGCAATTGATGTGGGCACAGTGGCAACAATTGATGTGGGCACAGTGGCAACAATTGATGTGGGCACAGTGGCAACAATTGATGTGGCCATAGTTGTAACAATTGATGGCATGGCACAGTGGCTGCGTTTGGCATGGCACAGTGGTTACAATTGATGGCATGGCACAGTGGCTGCCTTTGATGGGCACAGTGAGGCTGCAATTGTGTTTTTTTTTTCATTTGTTTGCGCCCCCAAAAAAAATTTGAGCACCAGCCGCCACTGGGTTCCAGTTGTCATACAAGCTATTTGTCGGCTAGTCTTGTATGCTATTGTATGGGACATCCCAGGCACATGTGCCTGGCGAAGCCATGGTCCTGCGGGTACCTGCCGCGATAGGAACGAGAGCACAAATGCGCACCAATAATCGGCAGATGTTAACGCCTATGCGCATGCATGCATATTAGCCATTTCTGCACTGGTGCCAAAGTGGCCTATATAAATACAGCAGCTGCACTAGTGCAAAGTGACTCCCGTCACACCTGGAGATAAAAAGATTCACACTGGTGCAGTTTTTTAATAAGTAACCTAAAAACTCTAGTAAGGGCTATTAATATTGGGGGGAAAAAAAAAGAAAACTGCATCACACTTAACCTTTTACCTAGATGTCCAGATATGATTGAAGACCGGTACTCTTGATTAACCAGGGAGAAATAATAAAGACTTGAATACTTAGCACCGCGGAGGGAAATCAATGCCTACTGCTACCTATTACTCAGGAGACTTCTAGCTGCTGTCTTCTGATATAATGCAGAGGAACATCCACAAAATCTCTTGGGATGTGCTCCGATATCTGTTACTAATAAATTGGAACGGACAGAACTGTAAATCTTTCCATCAACCTTTGCCCCTTCCTGTTCTATACTCCAGTGACTCCCGGCTGCAAATGATGTAGCTCACCAATAGAAGATGATCAAGGCAGCACTGCCAACAATTTTCTGGCACTATGGCCCTTTCAAATGGCCTGCGCCAAATAAAAAATAATTTCCACCATTTTTAATAACTTTACTGACGTGCGGCAGATTCAGGTTGTTATTAATAGCACCATTTTTCCAAAGTGGAGCTATTATTGTAGCAAAGAAATAATTACTTGCAGTTTGTAGATAATAAAATTGTAGGAAATTAAGAGCTACTCCAACTTGGCATACAGAGACAAGCAGAGTTCCTGTACAGCGTGTAGCAGAGCGGCATATTTGCTGCTGGTACCCTCTCTCTGTCACTAGTTGTTAAGGGCTTCACAGCTGACAGCCTCCTAGCAGTATGCAGAGCCGGTTGGGGAAGCTGAAACACTAGTTCCCTATCAGGTCCGCTCTTTCGCCAAATTCTATCCCCAAATGCAGGCTGTCTATTGACTAAGGATCCAGGCCACCACCTGCTGTCAATCACAATGATGGAAGACCAGATGGAGAACTAGTATATGTGAATCTCCATCAAGCTCCACCCCCCCACAGGTACAAAACTCCCCGCTGCTGTGCTGTCTGATAGGTGCAGCATCAAGGAGGAAGGGCAGTTGAATGTGTGGATATTCCAACCTTGGTGCACCTCCACACCTGTTTCGTGCCCTTTTTGGTCAGTTGACTATCTCTTGCATTGCTTCCACCCTCATTTATGATGCATGCTGGAGTAAATTCAGGGTTGATTGCCGGGCACTGGGCAACTTGCTGCCACTCTGCATTATGTCCTGGATCCTGCAGGACAGCACCCAAAATCCCAGGACTATAATATAGGATCTGAGTGGTGCTCTGTACATGTGCATTAGTGCACTATCCTGACACTAGGTGTGCTTACATGCCAAGCAGATATTTAAGCTTCTTCCCTTGTGTTGCCCAGCACTGTGACTTCTTTCCCGCTACCCTGTACCTGGGATGTTGTTGTTCATGCTTTGCCTGTTGCCCATCTCGATTGCCTGACTCTTGTCATGTCTACTGCCCCCTGTTGCTGACTTTGCTTGTTCTTGTTATGCTCTTGCCTCTCTGACCTGTGCCTGAATACCAACTACTCTTATGCCTGTCACCTGCCCTGACCTCTGCCTGGATAGTGACTACTCTCTTGCCTGATGTTTGCTCTGACCCCTGCCTGGGTACTTACTAATCTCTTTCCTGCAGTTTGCCCTGACCCCCGCCTGAATAAGGACTACTCTCTTGCCTGCCACCTGCCCTAACCTTTGCCTGGATACCAACTACTATCTGGCCTGCTGCCTGCCTTAACCTCTGCCTGGATGTCAGCTACTCATATAAAAAGAAGAATTTGACTGGGAGTCTGATATTGTTTAGATTGGAGTGCCACCCATCATTTGGGCAGGGTGCATTTACAATGCATAATATTCAGAAAATAAAAATGTGAACACCCACAGGCTTACTCTCAAAAATGAATTTATTAAAGAAACATAGCGATGTTTATGGCTGTCTCTCAATATTGCTGTATCCTTCTAGATTACAGGACTCATCCCACCTCTGAGACAGTCCCCTCCAAAAATATGAGCCCACCTTCACTAAAACCTAACCCCCAGTGATCATACCTAAAACCACTGAGCCACCCAAACAGCAGTGTGTAGATTTCTAAAACCTTTATAATGGCATAATTATTTATGCCCTGGACTTTCATTGATATCCATATTTTTGGGAAGCTCTACATTGCTCATATGGGAACAATCATACACACTATGGACTGCCTTTCCCCTTGATGACTCAGTATAGAGGGGCTCATCATATCCGCCCATTGAGATTCAGGGTATAGGGCTCTCAGGGATGGGTTTATAGGGATACATACTGTATGTAGCGTGGACAGTTTTTGCCTCTCCAAAGACATATTGATGTTTTACAATGTTATTCTATCAACTGGTGTTGTAAATAGGTGTTTGGCACCATCTAGAGGTGAAAATGTGGAATGGACTGCACCATCTTTTGTTTTTCCAAGAAGCATGGGAGGAGTGATGTGAAGGACTTACCCATGAACACTCGGGGCTGCAAGGCATGCTGGGAAGGTGATAAAAGGTTTGGTGGTGGCCATTTTAGCTCTCTCTGGTTCCTGGGACATACGCCCTGGAGGAGCTCTCTCTCTCTCCCTCTTTCGGTGCGATCTACGGAATTCCGGCCTACTTTCTGCAGAAGCAAGCCATCGATCTCAAGAAGGGTGACGGAGGACTTCCGATCGGCTCTGGAGGAGAATCAGACAACCGGATGATTGCTAGAGACCGGACTGAGACCGTGAGCAGTGAAGGCATCCATCCGCCTGGACCTCGTGTGGTGAGAGGGCTCATGCCCAAAGTCTTGTACTGTTTGACACACATCTAGGCTGCCTTGGTAGTGTTGCTGGGACTGATAGTTCCACGCTGTCGCGGTGTGCCATAAAGCCACACGTGCAAAGGCCTCAAGCCTAAACCAACTGTTGGTGCCGGTCATTGGAGTTGTGCTCCCAGGAGAGAGTGTACAGGTACCTCTCACAGTTAGACTACAGTTTCAGTTTATTTCACACCACTCATTAACCAGAGAGCCCTTGGATTACAAATCTTTCTCTTAAATTGCTAGCAGAAGAAAAGAAGATCAGAGACTAGACTGTTCTCATTGCAAGGCCTTGCAGTACTGCTACCATTTACCAGACACTGTCTGAGGTGGGAACATTAAGTCCATTACACGCTGTGATCTTATTCTTGTTAGATGTTGTACGTTGCATAGCGTGTTTATTGATTTTTGTATGTGTGTGCTGGAAGTGGGAAGGTGCGCAGTGTTGAGTTGTGGCCTGCGCACTAGTCCCACTTGGAGACGCCAAAGTCCTGCTGATAGGGGAGGACATTGGGGGATTGCTGCCTCTAATTTCCTGTAATATTTGTTGCCCACCAAATGTGTTCTCATGGTTAAGTACAGAATCTATTTCAGTAAAACTAACTGTTGTTTCAGCACAGCCTGTGTATGATTACTTTCCCCTTCAACACCAAAGCTTTATATCTGTATTGCACCACAGCTGTGTCAAGGGGAGTGAGACCAAAAATACTCGGGGGTGTCAAGGCAGAGTACAGGCCCAAATTTACAATCAGCCGCTCCTTCGGGGGTCAGCGCTACACGTGGGGGCTCGTCCGGGATCCCTGTCTCTCTGCAAGTGAAGCCCACCCCTCGGCACCAATATGGATCCTAGTACAGTGGCCCGATGGTGTGGGGCGGAAGGCGCTCGCTCAGAAGCGAGCGTAGCAATCGCACTCCCGGGAGAAGCCTGGGAGAACGAACAGGTCAACAAGATTGTAAAGGCATTGTCCCCAATTAGGAAGGCCTGGGTGGTCGCAACCAGATCAGATTGTGAGACCTCCCATACTTATGCTCTATTGGAATGGAGGAAGGGAATTCCGGAGAACTTTAGAGGCTCAAGTGTACAGCTAGCTGGGAGAACCAAGTTTTACCTGACGCACCCAGAAGGGCCTGAAGGGAGCCCTGTCAACTCTAGCTGTGTTAAGCCAACGATGCTGGGAGTTAGTTTTGGGGTCAACCCCAACCTAAACCGGTTCAAGGCCCCCTCAGGGGGGAAAAGACTGTGTTTGACACAAGCAGGGGAGGTTCTCAGTCGGAACGACAACTATCTGACCTAAAACGGCAGTGCCGCACTATACAAGAAAGATTCAAGGAGGCCTCCGGCATGATCGCAGAACACATTGAAGGGTTAAGTGCCTCATGTAAGGACTCGATTGGTAGTAAGCAAAGGTCAAGACCTGCCTCATTTCTCCAGAGACGCACCCACAGCCACTTGCCAGAGGTGACGATTCGGAAGGACTTCAAAATCGAAGGACAGATAGGAGAAAAGGAACAGAAGGGGAATCTGTCCTACACGAATCTCTTGCACCAGATGGAGCTGGGACTCCAAAGAGGCTATCTTGAATCAGAAATTGTAGAGGCTGTAGTCAACGCCATTAGCCCAGGCCTGAGTATCAGAGGCATGCTAGAAATGAAAAATGGACTGACTCTAACACAACTCAGGAGAATACTAAAGAGCTACTACAAGGAGGAAGGTGCCACTGAGTTGTATCATCAACTGATAAATATGGCACAGGACAGTCAGGAAACTCCTCAGAATTTCCTGTTCAGGGCCATTGAATTGAAAGACCGCCTGTTGTCCGCCTCCCAGGGGGAAGACTCAGATGAACACTTTGGGGCTGGACTAATTCAGAAGAAGTTTCTGAGGTCTGTGGCTACAGGCCTGAGGAGTGACTATGTCAAATTCCAGTTGAGGCAGTATTTGGATGATCCCTCCACTACAGATGAGGTACTCATTGAGGAGACCAATGAGGCAGCCAAAATGGAAATGGAAAGAGAGAAGAAACAAAGGAAGACTCAGTCCAGTACCACCGCAAGGATCAGATGGCACAAATCTGATGTTTCATCGAGCTCCCAGGAAGCTAGTGTCCTGACAGCGAACACTGATGAGATGCCCCAGTCTGAATTAGGAAAACTGTTTCGGGTGCAGAAAGAAATATTGAAAATGATGGCTTTGTTGACTAAGAAGCTGGAGGGACCACAGAGGAAGGAAGTCTCGACACAGAAGACCCCAGTGGATCATGCAGCCGCCCTGACTGAGAGACCGGCGAAGCTAAAGACCTGTTTCAACTGCGGGGGAGTTGGACACTACCGCCAAGTATGCCCAAGCCCGGCGAAGACTGAAACAAGGCGCCAAGAACCGGCGGAAAACTTCAGAGGGCCCCAGTGAAGGAGTCAGCTGGGCGCCCGGTCACAACAGTCAACTCCAAACAACCTCATGCATACCAGGTCCCTAGGGACGCATGTAGGT
Source organism: Rana kukunoris (assembly GCA_029574335.1). Classification (NCBI taxonomy): domain Eukaryota; kingdom Metazoa; phylum Chordata; class Amphibia; order Anura; family Ranidae; genus Rana; species Rana kukunoris. The sequence continues at coordinate 62,016,910 of CM056052.1, read as the reverse complement.
CGAATTCGAGCAAGCGCTCACCGAGGCGAGGTGTAAAAGTGCAAACCACCAAACAGGCTAATCTTGCCACCATCCCCTGGATTCCCCCCTGAACTAGTGGGACCTTCTCCCATTGTCCCTATCCAAGTGGAAGGGATTTACACCAAAGCCCTGCTGGACACTGGAGCCCAAGTGACCTTACTCTACAGAGATTTCTACGAGAAACACCTCAGACACCTGCCACTTCAGAAGCTGGAGGAGCTGGAGATATGGGGTCTAGGGACTCAGAACTTCCCTTACGATGGCTATCTACCCATTAGGCTCACCTTCGACCCGAGTGTGGCAGGGAAGGCTGAAGTCTTCGATGCCTTGGCAGTGGTGTGTCCCCGTCCACCAGGGGCTGACAAAAGTTCCCTCATTATTGGGACCAACACCGACCTAGTCCGAAGACTCTTGACACCGCTTGTACAGACACAGGGTTCTCCAGCTGTAAAGATACACCCAATGTTAACACAGGTGTATCAGAATCTATTGCATGAGCAGAAAGCCCCGGCGGAAGGAGTGGGGAAAATCTGGTGTTTGGACAGAAGTGAGAAGGTGGTACAACCTGGTGAAGTAGTCTGCTTGAAGGCTTCTGTCAAACTGACTTGGAGACAGCCGGGACCTTTCATCGTCCTTGAGACGGACGGAGAGAAAGAGGCCAAAGAGTTGGAAATAATCCCAGAACTGCTATCGACCAAGTCACTAAAGCGGAGCAGAGGAAAGGTCTCAGTCAGTGTCCGGAACACCACAACGTCACCGGTGAAGATGCCAGCTAAAGTGTTGCTAGGGAAGGTGAAGCAAGCAACTCCAGTTTCATCATATGGAATAACGGGAGGACAAGGGGGAGAGATCCCCATGGAAGAGTTCTATCCGAAAGACACCCACCTGTCACCCGAGTGGATGGAGAGGGCAAAAACCCAGCTGCTGAGATGGAGGACGGTGTTTTCAAAGAGTGAGTTCGATGGGGGGCTTGCAAAGAGTGCTGAACACAAGATTCGGCTGGAGGAGGACAAACCCTTTCGAGAGAGGGTCAGGCGGTTTCCATTGGGAGATCTGGAAGACCTGCGAGAACAGCTGGCTGAGTTGAAGAGGACAGGAATCATCCGAGAGTCCCGTAGTCCCTATGCTTCCCCAATAGTGGTAGTGAGGAAGAAGAATGGGTCATTACGACTGTGCATCGACTATAGGACATTGAACCGGAGGACCATTCCCGACCAATACACCACACCCCGAATAGAAGATGCTCTACAGAGCCTGTCAGGAGCGAAGTGGTTCAGCGTGCTAGATTTGAAAAGTGGATACTATCAGATCCCTATGCACCCCGAAGATAGGGAGAAGACGGCTTTCATTACTCCTGTAGGATTCTTCGAATTCAATCGCATGCCACAAGGCTTGTCAGGGGCCCCGGCCACTTTCCAGAGGTTAATGGAGAAGACTGTAGGTGACATGAATCTGATTGAAGTGCTTGTATATCTGGATGACGTGATAGTGTTTGGCAGAACACTGGAGGAGCACGAGGAGCGCTTGGAGAAAGTCCTGAGAAGACTTCATGATGAAGGCCTGAAGCTTTCCATGGAGAAGTGCCAATTCTATCAGCCGTCAGTAAGCTACCTGGGCCACATCGTGTCTGCAGAAGGAGTGGCCACAGACCCACAGAAGCTGGAAGCTGTCACCTCTTGGCCCAGACCCACAAATGTGACCGAGCTTAGGTCATTTTTAGGATTCTGTTCGTACTACCGTAGATTCATGGAAGGGTTTGCCAAGATAGCCCACCCGCTCACTGAGCTGTTGAAGAACGAAGAGGGAGCTGATCTGGACTCGGGCAAACCTGGGAAACCAAAAGAGGGTCCTAGGAAGAAGAAAGACTCAATTGAAGATCAGTGGACCCCACAGTGCGAAGAGACCTTTAGACAGTTGAAGCGGAGCCTTACCACTGCCCCGGTCTTGGCCTATGCAGACCCTACCAGACCCTACAAACTGCATGTGGATGCCAGTCGAGATGGGCTAGGTGGAGTGCTTTATCAGGAGTACGACGGACATCTACGACCTATTGCTTATGTGAGCCGAAGTCTGACACCTGCCGAGAGGAATTACCCAACTCACAAGCTTGAGTTTCTGGCCTTGAAGTGGACGGTTGTAGACAAGCTAAAAGACTATCTGTATGGTGCTGAATTTGTGATCAAGACGGATAACAATCCCCTCACATACTTGCTCACTACAGCAAAACTAGACGCCACAGGGCATAGATGGTTGGCTGCACTCTCTGCATTTACTTTCAGCCTGAAATACCGACCAGGGATCGGGAATCGGGACGCTGATGCACTGTCCAGAAGGCCCCACTGTCCCCAGGACCCACCAGGAGGATGGACCCAGCTTACCCCTGAAGGTGTGAGAGCCCTTTGTGAGGGAGCGGAACAGCCAGTGAAGGGTGGAGCCCGGCTGAGGAAGTTGGAGTGTCCGCTGTGGGGGTGCCTAGGTGCTACTGTGATGTCACTCAGATGGTGGCGGAGGGTTTACCTAAGCTGTCTAGGAGGGACCTCCGGAGAGATCAGCAGGAAGATCCCCTTTGTGGTCTGGTATTGGAGGCCTTAGAGAGCCAACACCCTGATCTACTTCTCCAGAGCGCTCAGAAGGAAGCTCGCCTGTTATGCAAAGAGTGGGATCGGTTGCAGCTACAGCAAGGAGTGGTATACAGAAGGGGCCCCTCTGAAGATCCTGAGGAGAAGTGGCAGTTGTTTTTGCCGGAGAAGCATAGGGAGAAAGTACTAATTGCCTTGCATGATCACCATGGTCATCTGGGATCAGAAAGGACTCTTCAATTGGTGAGGGACAGGTTCTACTGGCCATATATGAGATCTGAAGTGGAGAGTTACTGTCATTCCTGTCTCAGGTGCATACAGAGGAAGACCTTACCTCAGAGAGCCGCCCCAATGGGCCATTTAGAGAGCCAAGGACCTATGGACCTAATATGCATAGATTTCCTATGTGTGGAATCCGATCTCAGTGGACAAGGAAACATCCTGGTGGTCACGGACCATTTCACCCGATACGCTAAGGCATTCCCTACCAGGGACCAACAGGCATCTACAGTGGCAAGGACTCTAGTGGAAAAATTCTTTGTTCATTACGGCTTACCTCAGCGGATCCACTGAGACCAGGGGAGAGATTTCGAGAGCACCCTCATTAGACAACTGTTGGATCTACTAGACATAAGGAAGTCCAGGACTACTCCCTATCACCCACAAGGGGACCCTCAACCGGAAAGGTTTAACAGAACCCTCCTTAATATGTTAGGAACGTTGGCTGCTGAACAAAAACAACAGTGGAGTAAACACATCACAGCCATGGTACATGCCTACAATAGTACCGTAAGTGATGCTACTCACCCTATCGTCTAATGTTTGGACGAGAAGCCCGACTACCGGTGGATTTGGCTTTTGGAACCTCTCTGGACCACACCTCGGAAGCCTCTCACCGAGGGTATGTAGACAGATTGCGGAAAAGTTTGAAGGCTGCATATGAAAAGGCCCAAGCCACATCGGACGCAAGAGGAAGTAGAAATAAGAGGAATTTTGACCTCAAGGTACGGATTCAAGACCTACAACCCGGTGACCGAGTCTTGTTGAGGAACCTGGGTATACCAGGCAAACACAAACTGGCTGATCGCTGGAAGTCACAGCCATACATCATATGCAAACGTCTCCCAGGACTGCCGGTATATCAGATCAGACCAGAAGGGAGTACAGGACCATTAAAAATATGGCACCGGAATCACCTTCTGCCTTTAACAGAAGCAGTCAGAAAAACTCCACAACGGGAACTATCGCCTATGGCTGTGCCTAGACCTGTAACTAGGTCCCAATCGGGATCCCTGGCCACAGGAGGTAGTGAGGAGGAGGAGGAGATGGAGATAAGCTGGTTGTGGCCACCTGAAGTGCCAGGAGTTGATGCACACTGTTCACCTCACAGACAGGAAAAGGACACTGTAATTCTGAGACCAGAAGCCCCAGAATTTGTGCCACAAAATGAAAACTCTGAAGATCACCCACCCTTTGACACTGAAGTACAAGAGTGTGAAGTGAGAGAGGAGATAGTACCTATTTCCAAGAGACAAAGGGTTAGAAGAGAGATTCATGCACCCAAAAGACTGACTTATGATGTGCTGGGTGAAAGCTCTGACCAGGCTCAGTTTACTGCTAAAAGAAATCCTGAAATGCCTGGTCTCTCTACTGTCAATTCAGAAGGAGAAAACCCCAACTCACCCCTTGACACATCTGTACTAGGCACCATGGTGTCACCTGTGAGTGCACAGAACAGCTCCCCATCATATGAGAATTGGTGGGAGGCTCCTCTGTCAGTGTTGTGCAGCCGCATAGAGGCAAAAATGTGTAACAGAGCCAAATATTTTGAATGTCTTTGGGGACCAAAGAATCAAAGCAGGGGGAGTATGTAGCGGGGACAGTTTTTGCCTCTCCAAAGACATATTGATGTTTTACAATGTTATTCTATGGACTGGTGTTGTAAATAGGTGTTTGGCACCATCTAGTGGTGAAAATGTGGAATGGACTGCACCATCTTTTGTTTTTCCAAGAAGCATGGGAGGAGTGATGTGAAGGACTTACCCATGAACACTCGGGGCTGCAAGGCATGCTGGGAAGGTGATAAAAGGTTTGGTGGTGGCCATTTTAGCTCTCTCTGGTTCCTGGGACATACGCCCTGGAGGAGCTCTCTCTCTCTCCCTCTTTCGGTGCGATCTACGGAATTCCGGCCTACTTTCTGCAGAAGCAAGCCATCGATCTCAAGAAGGGTGACGGAGGACTTCCGATCGGCTCTGGAGGAGAATCAGACAACCGGATGATTGCTAGAGACCGGACTGAGACCGTGAGCAGTGAAGGCATCCATCCGCCTGGACCTCGTGTGGTGAGAGGGCTCATGCCCAAAGTCTTGTACTGTTTGACACACATCTAGGCTGCCTTGGTAGTGTTGCTGGGACTGATAGTTCCACGCTGTCGCGGTGTGCCATAAAGCCACACGTGCAAAGGCCTCAAGCCTAAACCAACTGTTGGTGCCGGTCATTGGAGTTGTGCTCCCAGGAGAGAGTGTACAGGTACCTCTCACAGTTAGACTACAGTTTCAGTTTATTTCACACCACTCATTAACCAGAGAGCCCTTGGATTAAATTGCTAGCAGAAGAAAAGAAGATCAGAGACTAGACTGTTCTCATTGCAAGGCCTTGCAGTACTGCTACCATTTACCAGACACTGTCTGAGGTGGGAACATTAAGTCCATTACACGCTGTGATCTTATTCTTGTTAGATGTTGTACGTTGCATAGCGTGTTTATTGATTTTTGTATGGTGTGCTGGAAGTGGGAAGGTGCGCAGTGTTGAGTTTTGGCCTGCGCACTAGTCCCACTTGGAGACGCCAAAGTCCTGCTGATAGGGGAGGACATTGGGGGATTGCTGCCTCTAATTTCCTGTAATATTTGTTGCCCACCAAATGTGTTCTCATGGTTAAGTACAGAATCTATTTCAGTAAAACTAACTGTTGTTTCAGCACAGCCTGTGTATGATTACTTTCCCCTTCAACACCAAAGCTTTATATCTGTATTGCACCACAGCTGTGTCAAGGGGAGTGAGACCAAAAATACTCGGGGGTGTCAAGGCAGAGTACAGGCCCAAATTTACAACCAGCCGCTCCTTCGGGGGTCAGCGCTACACATAGTTTTGGACCCATAAACCAGCTGACCTAGTGGTTTAGTGCAGGTCCATCACACACAGGGGCAACATCTGGGGAGTCTGTTCCGCGGTATTGATCTCAGCCCTGCTGTCCCAGATCCTAGGGGAGGTTTTAGGTAGGATCACTGGGGGTTAGATGTTAGTGAAGATGGGCTTATATTTTTGGGGGGTACTGTCTCAGAGGTGGGATGAGTACTGCAATCTAAAAGGGTACGGCAATATTGAGGGACACTGCATTTTATTGAAGACAGCCATAATGCACCACATGTACATCGCTATGGTTTCTTTAAAAAATTCATTTTGAGAGTAAGCTTGTGGGTGTTTACGTTTTTCTTTTCTTTTTTCTTTTCTGAATGGATACCAACTACTCTCTTGCCTACTGCCTGCCCTGACCTCTGCCTTAATACCAACTACTCTCTTGCCTGCTGCCTGCCCTGACCTCTGCCTTAATACCAACTACTCTCTTGTCTGCTTCCTGCCCTGACCTCTGCCTTGACACCAACTACTCTTATGCTGTAACAGGCGCCCCGTGCGCCCGTTTCTTCCTGTAATGCGTTACAGGAATGTTAAAGGAACATCTACACTCAAATTATCTGAGCTATATTCGCCTCTCATATGCAACTATTAGTTGTACTTATAATATTTACTTACTACATGTACTCTCAAACTACCTGAGCTATATTCGCCTCTCGTATGCAACAATTAGTTGTTCCTACAACGTCTACTTACTACATGTACTCTCAAAGTACCTGAACTATAAATTGCCTTTCATATGCAACTATTAGTTGTCTCTACAACTCATGCCGTGTAAACACCATCACTTTATGTGATGAAAAAATACGACGTTTTTAAAATCGTCAATTTAAATGACCGTGTGTGGGGGAAAACGTAGTTTTATGTCTTCAATTGAAGCATCCTTCAATTTTTTGTGCCGTTTTTCAAAACGTTGTTTTTGTTTCACAAAAAATCACTGTGTGTAGCAAAAAAGTTGTTTAAAACTACGTTTTTCAACCCGCGCATGCCCAGAAGCTAGTTATGAAGCGAGCTTCAATGAAAAAGAGTGGTGAACGTAACCTCGCTTTGCTAGAGCATTGTGAAAAATCGATGGTGTGTAGGCAACATCGTCTTTGAAAATTTAAGTTTCAAAAACGTTTTTTACTTCACAGAAAACAACATTTTTTTCATCACATAAAGTGATCGTGTGTACACGGCATCAGAATTACTACGAGCCTGACATAAGTGTAAATTGCTTATGGGCCTTGACCTAACTTGCTGAACATGTTTGCTCTAACTTGTATATGCTAGGGGTTGATGGTATTTCCATACCAACTCCGCTAGTTGCCTAATGCATCACTATATGCTTAAGTGATATGATGTAGAGAACCCCCAAACTCCTGTTTACGTGGAGTGACGCCTGGGGTCCCTTACTGATAATCACTTTCATATAGGGGTGCATTGGAATCTATAAATTGTATGTTATAATTTTAAACGCTAAGCTCTGGTCGCATTTTGTAATGTGTCCATTCTTAGTAGCTCAACGCCTTTCTTTATGTGGGAGAGAAATGATGTAGAGAACTCCCAAACTGCTGTTTCTGTGGAGTGACGCCTGGGGCTTAATACTGAATTCTCACATAAAGAAGTGCATTGAAGTCCTTGCTACCGCAGTTGTGGTTCACTCCTTTCACCAGAGCTGTTACACTTGCCTGCTGCCTGCCCTGACCTCTGCCTTAATACCAACTACGCTCTTGCTTGCCACCTTCCCTAACATCTGCTTGGATTCCAACTATGCTCTAGCATGCCATCTGCCTTGACCATACCTAAACTTTCTGTTGCCACAGTGTGACCATCCTGTTTCTGCAACTCTTTGGTGCGGCAACCCTGGAGGTTAGAGTGCAATTGCAAAAAAAGTACCCTCTTGCCACTGTAGTCATCAGCTCGTCACTCCTTGTGGGGTGCTCCAAGTTGTCTCTTGGACCTCATGTCTTGGGTGAGCCTGCAGCAACTGCCATTGAAGTAATGTGTTGTCATCCACCATCTGGTTGAACTATATTCCTCAGTGGCCAGCTGCATGTGCACCTAGATGTGATTTTGTGCAAGCGTGAACCAACCTGGAGCAGTATAACTACTTTTTTCATCTGGGAGACTGTTATCAGAATGGGATTCAGTAACTGACAAGATTGCAACTGTCTGACCTCAGGGGGATCTTTGTTCCTATTCTAACCTACAGTGGTCATTAAAAAAAGGGGGTAAGTATACATATTTTATAAGTAAGCCTGTACAATCAATTGCAGTCTAATTACTACAAAAGCTCTCATGACCGGGTGTCTTTAAAGGCATGTCCCAGTCAAACTGAAACATTTTGCAAGTAAAGCAGACTTTGGTAACACTGGGCCACAATGTCACTGTGTGGTGTCACCTGCTCGCCTCCATTGCTTCCTCAGCAGTAAGAGAGGACAAACAGTGATTAATATGTGCCGCATTATGCAATGTACGTATATTTCTCTGTTTATTACAGCTGGGGCATCCCCGGTCTCTGTGCTGAGTAATCCCACGAGCACCAGTGGAGCCCTGAGTGCTGCTGACTCATCCCATCAGCCCCTGGGAGAGAGCTACCTATGCAGATTCTGCACCAGGTACTGATAGGTGAAAAGGCTGGGGACACCAGAATAATCTGTCATGTCATCTATTCTGGAAGCATTAAAGAAAGGGAGATTCAAGGGTAACTCTATAAGAGCAATGCAAGAGGTAAGCATCTTTTATTTCTTACAAGAGTCATGCAAACTGCTAGCAAGGTGCAATGATACCCTATTTTGGGTAGAAAGGGGTAGAGTTCCATGCCCTGCTGAGTCTTCACTAAACTGCTTTACTTTTCCCTTATCTAAAGCACAGCTAAGACTTAGTGAATAAAATATTCCTGGAAGCCAAATTAAAGTGATTGTAAACTTTGTAAAACAACCCATTCCGTTTAAAATAGAAATGAAAGGCAAAATATTTTGGGCCAGATTCAGGTAGAAGTTACGCGTCTTATCTGTAGATAAGCCGCGTAACTTCTAACCTACGCCGTCGTATCTGTTTTCTGTATTCAGAAAACAAGATACGCCGGGATTGAGTTCAGATACGAGCGGCGTAATTGTATTTCGCCGTCGTATCGGAACTTCAATTTTAAAATGGCCGATAGGGGCGTTCCCGCTGATTTACGCCGAGAATATGTAAATCAGCGAGATACGCCAATTCACGATCGTACGCGGGCCCGACACAGTGACTTAATGACGTTTCCGTAAGAGATACGCGGCGTAAAGAAAAACATGCCCCCTAGGTGGCGCATCCTATGTTAAGTATGGCCGTCGTTCCCGCGTCGAATTGAAAAAGTTTCACGTCGTTTGCGTAACTCGTCCGTGAATGGGGATTGACGTCATTGACGTTCACGTAGAAAACACCGTCCTAATGTGGAGCATGCGCACTGGGATACATTGACGGCCGACGCAGTGGGATCGCCCCTAGTTTAAATACTACACGCCCCCTACCCGCCCAATTTGAATTCCGCCGGCCCATTTTCGCTACGCCGCCGCAACTTTAGGAGCAAGTGCTTTGTGAATACAGTACTTTCTCCTAAAGTTTCGGCAGAGTAACGTAAATGAGCAACGTTACGCCAGAATAAAGATTCGCCCATCTACCTGAATCTGGCCCTTTGTGCATAGATATAAAAAAATAAATATAAATACTTTTTTTTTTTTATCCCTATTTGATTACATTCCCTCTGTTCTCAGCTACACAAGAGCTGGGGGGGAAGCAACAGTACACAGATCTTCCCAGAGAGAGGCTGCGCAGGGGAGGCGTGTCAGTACAAGTCTGATCATTGGAGGAGAGCACACTGAGTTCCCAGCACAGCTAGGGAACTGATCACGATGTGCTCGCCTGCTTAGTGTGGTCAGTTTTTAATAGCAAAGCAGATGGACTGGCAGGAACACCAGAGATTTCACATTAAGCAATACAAAGAGAACAGGAGAATTTCTCATACAAGTAGAAGGTACAGCAGGCACATATCAGGAATATGAAATGTTGGGGTAACAAACGCTTTAAGCAAGAATTTCACAGTGCCCAGGTTGGGCACACATGATAGAATCACATGGCTCTAAGCGGGGCAAACTTCTTCTATGAGAAATATAGAGAGCTGCGTTTGTTACAAAACAATACACTTGCCTGCAATTTAAAAGATGCAGCGACAGTCAGAAAATGTTAGCAGGAATCCTAGCAAACAAAATTAACAGGTGCTGAGGCTGGCCACACCGTGAAAATTTCTTTCCTGCAACCAGGGGTTGCAGGAAAGAAATTTCCACGATTCCCCATCAACACAGATAGGGGACTCCCTCCTGCCCAGCAATTTTCTTCTCCTGGCAGGGGGTCGAGCTAGAGGAGCTGTTCCTGCCAGGAGAAGACATTGATTATTGCTAGCAGCTATATGAGAGCTGCCTTCTGTAAATGTTCACTACGGTGAGAAGCGGTGTTGGAGAGATCAGTCAGCTGGCGGAAAGGGGTGTCACTGGTTCTGTGAGAGATTATCACTACAAGATCAAGAGTCACTACCGGTTCCTGAAGCCAGAGAGCAGGAGGAGGCCTAATTGCAGACTGCAAAGTGGTGAGAGGCCGCAGGCCATAACTTCATTATCTACTTCACAGACTTCATGATGGTGAGGGGCTGCTGGCCACAACTCTCTTACACACTTCCTAAGACCCCTTTCACACTGGAGCGTATTGCAGGCGCCATAGCGTTAAAAATAGCGCCTGCATTACGCCCTTAAAAATCTGTCCCCATTCACTCCAAGCCCGAGGCTGCGCTAGCAGGACGATAAAAAAAGTCGGAGAAGGAGCAGTGTGTTTACGTTCCTCCTCCGCTGCTGCCCATTGAAATAAATGGGACAGCACAGCTATACCACCGGCAATTTGCTGCTTCAGCAGCGCATTGCAGGCGGTTTTAACCCTTTTTCGTCCACTAACGGGGGGTAAATGCTCCCCACTAGCGGTCGAAATGCGCCACAAATCTGCCCATAGGGTCGGCGGTAAAAATAGTGGCGTTTTACTGCCGACGCTATGGGCGGCACAGTGTGAAAGGGCTCTAAAGGTATGGTACCAAGTTGTTTTGGAATACAATTTGGGTATTTACGCCCTTTACAATGATATCCCCTTAAACCTGAACGCTCCAACGCAGGAACCTTGTGCCCAAAGTTTAAAAGTACACTGGCAGTGGGAGGGAATTCAAAGACTGAAGGATGTTTTAGCTACCATTTTCCCCCCTTTAGGTAGGGCCCCTTCAGATTCAAAGCTTAGGTACACAGACACTTTAAGAGGTCCTCTCATTGTGTGTGGTCTAAAAAATTGTTCTCTGTCATTGCTTATTGCTATGGACAATTCTGTATGTTTCTTTGTGGTTAGTATTTCCCTAAATAAAACGTTCTTATTTAGGCTTCATGTGTCAGCAGGTGTGGCATTGCCAGAAGGGTAATTGTCACCCAGAATCAGGTGATCCATCCGTCAGTAGACGTGTGCATTCGTTTTCGTCCGAATGCATTTTCGTCTGAATTTCAGGTATTTTCGAATCCCCAAACCATGACTAGTGTAGATTAGATAGTCCAACCTTTTATTCCCCACCTTTAGAACCCCCCAAATTCTTTAAACATTTCCCCATTTACCCATTAACGAGATGGACACAGGAGTTGGAGTAAAATCGGCCACGACAGCCTATTTTATTTTTCAAACCAAATTAAATATTTAAATCAAATTAAATAATTCCAAGTAACCCAAACTTTATTCATTAACATTTAACCCAAATAACTTTATTAACACCCGTCCAATTTGGTCTTTGACAGCAACCCCACTTAAACCTTTTATTTTCCATTATACTGCGTTACCATTACCATATACGGCCCCCAGCCGACTCCAGCTCGGAGACACCCCCTTTTACACCACAGAGTACCATAACCGCATTCCAGCGGACACCGTTCCACTGTAATAACACCATACGGGGGCCATCCCACCGATGAGCCCCCCCACCATTTCCATTCCATCTGTTAACTGTCACCATCAAAAGACCAAAGGACACCGCCACAGGCCGGAAGGGGAACCCCCTTTCCCTTACGGACCCCTCCACACACGCAGGGCCCTCTAGATCCCCTCCTGCAAACCTAGTACCCACAACTCCATACCCACAACAGTTAGGTGAACACCATCTATAAGCAGGTACAGCCCCTCCTTACCCTCCAACTCCGTGTGACGAACGACCAATCCCCCGCGCTTAGCCACAAACCTCCCCACCACCTTGCTCCCCTTGATAGCCACTGACCTTGCCATGCGCCAGGTGGTCCGAGCGACTATGTCAGACTACACCTGCAACATCCCTGGAAAAAACTGCCCTGAACGTGAGTACGTCCGCCTTAATTGCGGAGATCAAATACCCCATTGGCTGAACCCTCAGGCAATTGCCCCCCCACGTGTAACTGACCCGTCAGGCGGCCGGTCGAGCCAGCCATAGCGCTGCACCTCCGGCAGCACCCTACCCCCACCCCATCCCAGGAATTCCCAGCCAACGAATTTTCACCTCCCACCTGGAAATCCCCACTTGTCTACCTTCGGGCCCAGCATCCGCTCTCCTTCCTCCCCCTGCAAACAAAAGAATGATCCACATGAGGCGTGAGTGACCTCCATCTGACCTCCATCTAAAAACAAATAGCAACAGTGATAATCATGCCACAACTCTCCGGAATATCATGAACCCACCTCAAGAACGAAATCTTCTAGACTCCCCAACCCCCGATCCTTTTTTGACTGCCACCTCATCCAACTCGCACCAGGCCGCCCCAGTAGCCGCCCCGATGCGGAAGGAGTGTGAGATAAATTGTAACTCCACAAACTCAGCTGCTTTCAGACTTCTTCTAAACACCTGTCCCAACTGAAAACCGTGGCACAAACGAACCATCCCCCTGCATAAAGAAGGGCCCCCCCTAACCCTGGGCATATCGTTAAAAAACTCCCGCATCGTCTGCACAGGGCAGACCCCCCGAACCTGGCAAGGGATACAAAACGCATCCACCCCCTATTCCCCTCTGATCCGTTTCTTGGACCAACTAAGCTGAAAACATTCTGTCCTCCGACGGCTGCAAAATCTCTACCCTTAGACCTGCCGCCACCTTTTAGGAAGGGCTAATCAACTCGCCCACCCGACGCCACCCCAAAACCGTATAAAATAAAACTCACCCCATAACTGGATAAAACAGATGTCCCCCAAAAATTTACCAGTCTCCGTCTGTCCCTAAGAATGTAACTTTTTTTTGTAATCCTTACCCGCCTGTTTTACCCAAAACTTTTGGCAAGATAGGCCCGGCCTTCCCACTTCAACAAAAGGCTAATTCCGCCAACTTCTTTTCCAAGGCCGCCACCGACCCCCTTTTTCATATCTGTCCAGACACAAAATACACCACCAACCAACCCCAGCTCCACCTCCCCCAGCTCGGAATCCGCCCTCCGTTTGAACACATACCATTCGTCCCCCACCTTCGTGTACGCCGCCCACGTCGGCCCACTCACCGACCTCCTGATCCAGCTTCGGCGATCACTACGCAATGCCCCACATCCACCCCGGGACAGGGACCCCTTCTCTGTCTGCCTGTGGAGCCAGCTCTTTGACTTGTCCCACTGACAAACCGAGACAAGGCGTCAGCGAGTCTGCTGTCTACCCCCGGAATGTGCACAGTGTACAGAAAGACGTTCCATTGTAAACAGTGCAACACGAGGTGGCGCAGAAACCGAACCACCGGCAACGAGGATCCGGAAACTGGGTTGATAACTTTACACCACCCCCATATTATCACGGCTACACCTGATTTTACATCCCTGCACTCCTCCCCCCACAGCTCGCTAGATACCACCACATGAAAGAGCTGCAGCAGCAACAGGTTCCTTTTAAAACCCGCCGCCACCCGGGACTCCGGCCACGCCTCCCCCTCCATTGACCCCCTGAAAAAAAGCCCCGTAACCCATGGAGCCCGCCGCATCTGTGACGAGCTGCAAATCAAAGTTACTCACCGGCCCCGACATACACAGCGCCCACCCGTTGCACTCTTTCAAGAAGGTGTGCCACACCTGCAGATCTGCCCTCAATGCCCTTGACAAGCGAATGGAAGGAGTAGGGGACCTTGCCCCCCTGTACCTGCAGACAGCCGTCGGCAGAACACCCTGCCCATGGGAATGAAACGACAGGAAAAGGTCAACTTACCTAGCAGTGACTGCAACTCCCATGGCTGAACCTTATTCCGCCCCAACATCCCCCCCGATCACCAGCCGGAGGTCCTCAACTCGTCACCCGGCAGCCTACCTCCCATTGCCCCTGAGTCAATCACGATCCCCAGGCGCCTTCGACAAAGAACAGGGAATGACAACTCCCTCGTAAAACCCAGCCGCGAGCAGCCGCGCCGCCGCCCTGTCTGGGTATCTATCTAGAAAAGGTTGCATCCATTCCCCCCTCATTATGCCTTTTCCCTTTTGCTAGCAGCATCCCCGTCTACTTTCACTTATTTTTTTTATTTTTTTAAGCATCGGGATCGTGAGCACCCACGCATCCTGAGCACACGTGTTTAAAACAACAGGTTCCCCCAAACTTGCAGGACCCCTCGTTAAAACTGCCAACACACCCCCCCCCCCCCAGTTTTTTCCCAGCCAGCGATCCAGAGGTGGGCGTACCCCCTGGCCCTGCCCTGAAAAACGGAGTATTAGTCCTGGGCACGGAAATCATCCGCATCCACAAACTGATATCTTTTTGTTCCCATCGCAGCGTAGGGCGCACGGCCCACCGCTGGCAAAACTGCTCATCCTACCTTAACCACCCTGACCCCTACTATGCCCACAAGATTCTCACATATCGTCTATATAGCATAAAAGCGCAGAACAGTGTTCCGGGCTCTTCTCCCCTAAGACGTTGGCCATGATCGCAAATGCCTGCAACCAATAGCTGAACATAAGAGGAATCAACCCATATCTTCGCTTCTCCTCGTCATCCTTTTTTAGAACTGTCTGCTTCACCCTATCCAAATTAAACTTCTACAACTCAACAGGGAAAAAATCTCCACAAATCTCCCCAGCGGCCCAAGCATACATATATATATCTCACCTTTTTCCGCATCAGCCATCGTACTACGTCCGTCCTGACCCCCCCGTCTTCTCACCCCCCGTGTCACTTTAGGAACTACTGTCCTGCACCACCCCCGTACCCCCCCACCGGGGCAGGTACCCAGACAGCCACGGGAACCCTAACAAATCCTGTAAGCCCCCCAGGGGAACCCTGGGCAGCAGGCAGCACTCCGCCCCCCCCCCAGGGGCCCCTGTTTAGCGGCAAACATTACCCCCCCATATTACCCGCAATCACAGGAGGACCCCCCGCCCCCCCACCCCCAACAGTGTACACAATGCAGTAACAAAATCCCCAGAAGTATTGTTAGTGGACTTACCAGGCTGGCCGGGAACGTCCCTCACAGCCGACACTGGCAACCCCACCGCAGGCGACTTATCCACGCGACCCTCTTCCTACGATCCTGATGCCTCTCCTCCGAACGATCTTCCAAGGCCAGCGTCCTCTCCGACATCTGCCTCCCAGGCGCGGAAGGCCTGGAGGCCGCAGATCCCAGCCTCCCGGCGGATCGTCCTCTCAAACTCGACCCGGCCGTGGACGTCTCCGTTCTGCTGCTCACACCGACAGACCTTTGTCCGACCTCCCTCCTCCGATCCGGGGATTCCGGCCTCCCCACTGCCCTGGAACCGGTGGTCGCGATCCTGGACGACCCCCCGGCTGTTCCCCTGCATTTTTGTCCCGTTGGGGTTCATCCCCCTGATGTCCCAGTGTTGTGGTAGGGGAAGGGGACACTGCTCCATCCATTTTGCTCCATCGCGTGGCGAGGATCGGGCGCCATTCTGGCCCGAAGCCCCGCCCCCCGGGCCCCGGATTCCATCCGCCATCACCCCCCGCAGAAGCATGTGCTCGCCTGGCCGGGGGGTGGGGGACAACAGGCTGTACCCGCCATGCGGGAGAGGATCGGGCGCCATCACCGCCCGATGCACCGCCCACTGCACCCAGACGCATGTCGGCTGCATTCGTGACCTGGGCCATGGAACATAAAATTAAAACGCTACGGCGGCAGCGACCGCCAAGCGCATGGGGACCCAAACGTGGCCATACCCGAACCCCCCCCGCCCCGTCCCGTCCTATAAAGCCCACCCACCTTGATTAGGGCCCGCCATGGATGCTTGTGAAGCCGCTGTCGCCTACAGAAGTCCCCAATTCTTCTACACAAGGAAAGCTGGGAGCAGGGAAAAACATGCCTCCCAGCATGCTGACTTCCCTGAGTGTCCCACGTGTGCCTCCGCCCCCCTTTATAAAGGGGCTCCTCCTACCCAGTCACCAGACCTCCTACGGCCACTCCCCTGAAAACACCTCCTTCCTTCCTTAACCCTCTGTTGCACTACTCCTCACACAGTCATGCCCAGCCCTCCGTTATTTGTCTTTTTGTCATGTCACTCCGGGCTTTCCTGGGGAGAGAGAAGGTACAGTGCTGCACACATACGCACCCGTGCAGTGGTGGGTGGCACATTTGACATCCTGAAGTCCCATTTCCGATGCCTAGATAAGTCCGGGGGGACCCTGTTGTATTCCCCAAACGTTGTGTGCCTGATCATCAGTGCATGTTGTATGCTGCACAACTACTCCATGAGAAAGGGCCTGGAGATTGACCTATGTGATGACCTGACCCCCCAACCACACAGTCCCCCCCTGCCTGAGGAGACCCCGTCTGCTGAAGGAACAGCAGTCAGGAGATGCCTCGTGGAACGCATCTTTGCACGTTAAACACACACATTCATCATGGCCCATGGACAATGCACGCATGCACACCACTGTGGTCCCTAGCTCACACACACCACATCCACCTCACATTAGTTTAGCCCAAGTCCACTGCAGGGGACTTGGGAGCAGCAATGCCACTCCAAGGTCCCAATGATGTTGCTGTGCATTCATACCACATTCACACGGTCGTGGGGATAACCTCTCCCTGACGACCCAAGGTGACACACCTTGCTGGCAGGAATGTCACCCACACACTCACACACCAGTCACACTGTAGCAGCACCGGGCAAACCCTGCTCCGGGTGCCTGGGCACCACTTCTGCACTCCTCACCGTGTGCAGTGACAAAAAATAAAACAAAAATAGGGATCATGCCCTTACAGGAGGACAGCACATACTTCTGTGCACGTCCAACAAAAACAAAAAATAAAGCTCATACTCTGAGCAAAAATAAATCAGAGAACAATCATTTGCCCTCTCGTGGGCCAGGCCTGGTGCCACAGGTACGGCTCCTCAATTGTCTGGGGTGGAGACTTGGGTGGGGGGGTGGGGCATCAGGAGGAGGTTCATCCCCTGGTCTCTCGCTCCTGGCTCTGATGGCAGATGTAGCCTGCATGCCCTCCAACGCAACGGCTATGCGAGTGACAACTGTGTTAGTTTCCGCCTGCATCCGCAGCTGGCGGGCGTTGGTCTGCCGCTGGAGACGCCTGTTCTGCCGACCCTGTGCCTGGATGGCAGCAGTGTTGGCCTGCACAGCCTCCCCAGGCTCTTCACCTCTGCCAGGATCCCAGAAGCTGTGGCCTGCAGCTCCACAATTGCCGCAGTGGGCCGGTCCTGGGTGGCCTGCACGTCCCCAGATGACGAGGGAGCACCTGCTGACATATTCTGATGCATGGCATCCACGGTCTTACTTTGGTCACAGAGGCTTGTGGCCATGGCTGCACAGTTGGCATTGATGTCATGCAGGCAGTCTGTTATGGTCTGGGTATGGGCAGCCTGCTGGCTGAGGCACTGCTGCATGTCTGAGGACCCAGCAAAAGAGGCCAGGCTGTCAGCCACTCTATGTAGGTCGCCGGCAATATCAGCAATGTGGCGCGTCTGCCTTGCCTGCTCCCTCTCAAGCCCTTCTTGGAGGGATCCGGCTACACCCCTAGTCTTGGCCAGAGCCTTCCTAGGGGAAGTAGCCGGTTGAGTCTGTCTGGATGGTGTTCCCCTGGATGGGGTAGCCCTGGATGGGGTAGCCCTGGATGGGGTTCCCCTGATGGGCGTGGAGGTCTCTAAAGGTCCGGGGGAAAAAGGAAGCCTCATCAGATTATTACATGTGGCAATGGACAGGGCCGTATTAATAGCATTATGGGCCCCTGGGCAAAGTAATGCACTGGGGCCCCACCAGCCTCTCCCAATTTACACACAATGAGTTGAAAGAATTAAATATATATTCATTGGTACTTTCAATAAAATCGATTTCTCAAAAGGAAAACATTCCATAAATCGAAAACTAGTCAACACAAAGGGCACAGTACAGGGGGGGGGGGGTCAGGAGGGCACAGTACAGGGGGGGATGCAGAAGGGCACAGTACAGAGGGGGATGTAGAAGGGCACAGTACGTGGGGGTTTAGGAGGGCACAGTACAGGGGGGTCAGAAGGGCACAGTACAGGGGGAATGCAGAAGGGCACAGTACAGGGGGGAATGCAGAAGGGCGCAGTACAGGGGGGAATGCAGAAGGGCGCAGTACAGGGGGGAATGCAGAAGGGCGCAGTACAGGGGGGAATGCAGAAGGACACAGTACAGGGGGGAATGCAGAAGGGCGCAGTACAGGGGGGAATGCAGAAGGGCGCAGTACAGGGGGGAATGCAGAAGGGCACAGTACAGGGGGAAATGCAGAAGGGCACAGTACAGGGGGGAATGCAGAAGGGCACAGTACAGGGGGGTCAGAAGGGCACACTACAGGGGGAATACAGAAGGGCACAGTACAGGGGGAATGCAGAGGGGCACAGTACAGGGGGGGGGTCAGGAGGGCACAGTACAGGGGGAATACAAAAGGGCACAGTACAAGGTGGGCCAGGAGGGCACAGTACAGGGGGGTCAGAAGGAAACAGTAAAGGAGGGCACAGTACAGGGTTACATGGGTAGGGATGGATGTCCAAGTCTGCACACATCTGTCTGTGTCACAGATCGCTCAGCTGTCCCGAACTTCAGGAATCTGGTGTATGCATGTAGAACAATCCGTTACATATGGACTTCTCAGACAGTATTGCAATAAATAACATACAGGTATAGGCTCAGCAGAAAAAATGTCCCTAGAAGCCCTCGTTGATAACCATGGGGTTAATAATAAAAAAAACATTCTGTTTCTCCTTTGGTCTATCATTTTTGTATTTTGTAGTTAGTTCCCTCTGTGTAAATGAATCAGGTCCATCTTTCATCAATGCCTATTCTCTGGGGTCTGCCATTTGCAGCATTATTATCATTCCTTTGACCTTTCTGAAATATTTAGCACCTCACGCAGACTGAATGCTGGAAGAATATAAGAGCACGTGAAGAGGATATTCAATTACTCTATTATACAGAACTACAAGGGAGGCACAGGTTCTACCGGTATAAACAAACCTGGACTGTGTTTGAGCCCAGCATTTAAAGCCTGACACCCCGCTCCCCGAAACCCCCCCACACACACACCTTGGAACACCTTTGCCCCCATAGAGAACCAGCACAGCATTCCTTTTTTACCCCCCAACATTACATTTTATTTTTTTATCATACTTACCTAGGTGGATTCAGCGTGCTGTATCTATCCCCCAATGGCTCACTAAAAACCGAGCGATCAAACACAGCTGATCGTTTGGGGGTTTTGGCTTCCCCACCCCCACGCTCACTGGAGCACTGGGCTATGGGGGGAGTGGTAGCAGCTGTCTCACTGAGAGGCTGAGCTTGGTGTCGGTCCAGGCTTGTGGGCGGATCCCAACCATATGATTACGTTTTTGGGCCGTCTCTGTGAAGTCAGCCGACAGCGGGCTTCAGAACGAACTGTGATCCATAAAAGCTTTGGCTGTACTTCTCCTTTAAGTATAAAAATGGAGCAGGGGTGGATCCAGGTGGCAAGAGAAATTAGTGACAGCCGGTGGCTAAGCGGGCAGGCCAGTCAGTGGGCCAGCTGGTGAGTGAACAGCCAGGCCATTCAGCGTTTGAGTGGGTGGGCCAGTCAGCGGGTGAGTGAGCGGGGAAGGCCAGTCGGCAGGTGAGTAGGCGGGTGGGCCAGTCCGCGGGTGAGCAGGTGAACAGGACAGGTGAGCAGGCGGGCAGGCCAGTCAGCAGGCCGGCGGGCTGGGAGCAGAGAGGTAACATCTTCCATCACTGCCCACCCTGCATCACTGCAGTTGTGCCCTCACTGTGTAGCCGTGGTCATCAGAGAGATTACATTATCTCTCTGTTGCCTGCCTTCACTCTGGGACACAGTCCCCACCTTGTGGGAAGTGGCAATCCGCAATGTGTGGCAGGTAGCGTGGCAATCCGCAATGTGTGCCAGGTAATGTGGCAAATGACAATCTGCAATGTTTGACAAGCGACAATCTGCAATGTGTGGCATGTGACAATCCGCAAGCAGGTGACACCACAAGTGGACTTTGACGTAAAGGGAGACTTCATAGAAAAACTTAATATAATTAGAAATGTTATTTAACCACTTTAAAACCGCAAGCCGTCATATGAAGTCCAAAAAGGGGATCTGTCATCCCGGGTGGACGTCATATGACGTCCTGTAATTTGTGCGGGGATATCTGCATGATGCCTGCACCTAGAGACATCATTCAGATACCATTTTTATCTTTTTTCCCCCACAAATAGAACTCTTTTCTTTTGGTGGTAACTATTTGTGGGGGAAAAAATGATAAAAATATAATTCAGGTACAGTGTTGTATGACAGCGCAATTGTCATTCAAAATGCGTCAGCGCTGAAAGCTGAAAATTGGTCTGGGCAGGAAGGGGGTTTAAGTGCCCAGTAATGAAGTGGCTAGTTGTGTCACCAATGTTATCATTAGTACTATAGCATGGCCACTCCCCTGTGCTGCTGTGCTCTAGCATGTGTGGTCTCCATGACTGCCTGAGCCGATTGCCACTCCCCCACACTCCCCCTTACCTCATGGTATAAATGACCACATCTAAGATGGCCACCTATCAAGCCTAAAGAAGGGACACGCATGTCCCGATCGCGAAGCACCGCCCGCCTGCCTGAATCCCGGAAGTGACAACAACATCACATCACGGAGCCTCCACGATGCCCGTCCCAGCCGCCGGCCAGCGCATCATTTGCATGGGGTCACGCTTCATTAAAATGTATCACGCCCACTTCCACTTAAGCTGCCTTACGCCAATGAATATACGCTACGCCGGTGCAACGTTGGGAGCATTTGCTTTGTGAATTCCATGCTTCCCTCTCTGCTTTGCGCCGGCGTAGCGTAAAGAAGATACGCTACGGCGGCATAAAGATGCGCCGATGTATGTGAATCCGGGCCATTCAGTGCAGACAGGACTGCTACAGGACCCAGATCTCCAAAATCAGCCCGTGACGTACACACTTCACCAGGACTAATGCGGATGAAACGCATTTAACCCTTGACATGCCATTTCATATCTCTACTCAAATGTGAGTGTTTTTAATCCCTTTATATTAAAGATGTTTTAAATATGCTGCACTTAGAGGGCGCAGTTAATTATGAAACCTCTCCCATTACACTCACTGAACTTAGAGGCACAGACAAACACACAAGGATTTTTTCGGAATAACAAAAAGTAGGAATCTGCAACAAAGTTTGTTATAATTCTTGCAATGTACATTAATCACACAGAGGGGAATGTTTTTTTCTCAACAAAAGTGGAGTTACGCTTTAAAGCGGATTTCCACCCAAAAGTGGAACTTCCGCTCATTTGTTCCCCCCCTCCGATGCCACCTTTCGGGGGGAGGGGGGGTTTCAGGACACTTGTCTTCTGGGAGTCCGCACCGTGGCCCATGATGTCACCGCGGTTCCTTGCACATGCCCAGTAGGGTTCCCAGCCTGAAGCTGTAAGGCTACACTGCCGGGTCTCCTTACCCGCAATGGCGGCGGCAGCACCCAACATCTGATGGAAATATCAGCTGCGGTGCCGATATCGCTGGACTCCAGGACAGGTAAGTGTCTGATTATTAACAGCCAGCAGCTACAGTATGTGTACATTATGTGTAGCTGCTGGCTTTTAAATGTTTTCTTTTTTTTGGACAGACCTTAACAAATGTTTAGGCTTTACAACTACAGTGGAACCTTGGATAAGAGCTTAATCCGTTCCAGGAGAATGCTCGTAATCCAAAGCACTCGCGTATCAAAGAGAGTTTCCCCATAGAAGTCTAAGGAAACTAAAATGATTTGTTCCGCATTGACTTCTATGGCATGCAATACCGCATGTGGCCAGAGATGGTGGCGCCAGAGAGCCTCGGAAATACTCGGGAAGGCTCGGGAACAGCTCGGCTGAACTCGAAAAGACTCGGTAACAGGGTATTTCTGCGTTTTTCTGAGTATTTCCGATCGGCTCCGCTCGTCTCCGGAGCCCCACTACCTCAAGCCAAATGCGGTACTGCACACCGCCGTGGCTTAAATCCTGCTCGTTTTGCGATTCAACACTCGCAAACCGAGTCAGGATTTAAAAAAAAACTGTGCTCGTATTGTGAAAAACGCTAGTTAAAGGATCACTAAAGGATTTTTTTTTTACCTTTACCTTACTGCAGTACTGGTTTCATGTCCTTATTGTTCGTTTTTGCTTTGAAGTTGCTGTAATCCTGCTCTGTTCTCCACACTTCCTGCTTGTCTGTTGGGAGCTTTCTCACGGTGGTCTGAGCTGTCATTACTGTGTGTCTAAAACTTCCCAAAACCAATCAGATTCATTTTCAAAACAAAATACTGCCCTGGATTTGTTTGTTTTTGTTCTATGTGTCTATTTTCTACTTCACAGAAACATGAAGCCAGTTCAAAAGTGAAACTAACCTACAGGCACATTATATGATTGATTTTTATCTATTTTTAATCATTTTGAAAAGGAATCAGTTAACTTTTATGTCTCTATACCCTGTAAACAGTCATTTCAGCAAAAACATTTTTTTCCTTTAGTGACCCTTTAACCACGTTACTCGCAATCCGAGGTTTCACTGTACTTTAAATTGTTTTGCCTGCAATATCAGATTTGACCATAAGATGGAGCAAGTGGTAAAATTACTTTTTTTTCCCAGTAACTGTTCACCTTTAACAAAAGTTCCCATCATTCTTCAGTGTGATGAAAAGAAACAAGTGCATCCTGGGTACTCAAACTCCATTTTAGAGACTAAAAGAAGAAACAAAATATTAGAGCACATGTTGGACTAAAACTTGCATCTCCTAATGCAGCATCGCTGGTGAGAAGTATATTTCGGCATCTACAGCCTAGCTTATTCATTGTATTTCTGTATATTTCATATACTGATTATATGTACCTGTATATGTTTTCTCTCAATAGTTTCACCCACCCTGTTTTGTTAATAAAGCTTCAAGATAACTCCTAGTCTTACACTTAGGCTTATTGCTGAATAGGAGGGTTTAGCTGCATGTCAAGCTCCATACAGGGAAACGTGTAGCGGGGAGAGAACAAATGGTTGCTCTTAGTTTTCTTACTCACTCTATTATGTTGACTCGGAAAACCACATAAAATTACCCTTTTTTCTTAATATTTATTTGTGGTCATGTGACCACTAATCCTCCAGGACTACTGGAGCTCAGTCAATAATTTAGCCAATGCAGGAAGCCTCTGACTTGTCTGAGGCTATTGAATACATGATGAGGTGGCTCTGTTTCCTGGTGATGACAACACTCGGGGGATCAGCCAGTTCAATGGTGGAAGATACCCATTGTCGGACTGGCACAGGAAATAAGTTATTGTTCAGGGGAAGAGCAGGATCAACACGTAAAATCTATATACTGTATGATGTAAGGCTGTAAAAGTGGAATATAAAGTCAATAAGCATATGTCATGGAAAACTTGCAAAAGACAGTTTATCATTTTGGCTGGAAAAACATTAAATTCACCTTTTCCAGAAAAAAAAAAGCCAAGGGGTTCCAGTAGATAATAAAAATACTGTGCAGCTTTGTAAAATGTTCATGTTATTACCATGCCTGCAGGTCATTTGGGTCCCCAAGAAACCTGGATGAAAAAATCCCAATTATAGCTCCTGATATGATACCTGGCCGAAAATCTCCAAACAACTGTTTTCAAAGCCTCACAACAAGCCTAGAAGTGGGGGTTGCTAAATGGGAGTTTTTCAACCAGGTTTTCAGGGACCCAAATGGCCTACAGATATGAAAATGACATTAACCACTTAAGCCCCGGATCGCTTCTCAGACTTTTGGCTAAGATCAAGTGTAGTATCTGTGCTTATCAGTTGCCAGTAGGGGGCGCTATGCTAACCGTCCTTAGTACACGGCGAGGTGGAAAGGGATTGCGGTGGCAGATGTAGAACCTGCTGGCGTGGAGGTGAAAGCCTTCTGATCGGAATGGAGAAACATGAGGACGAAGCTGAAGGGACGGGATCCCTGGCCTTCTGGCCTGGATTTGATGCAGTTCCTAACCTTGCCAGTTTCTCGAGAGGAAACGCCGACCCCACCCAACTGTTAAGGGGCTAGTACCTCCCGAGTATAATTGAGGTAGGGAGCGAAAGAGGCATAAGGGCACTCTCCCTGAGCTTCCAGAGCTCTCGATCCTTCCTGGTAGGGTAGGGGGCTGTGACTGTCAGGGCTGTTGCTCAGGGTTCGTTGAAAAGCCTATGGTGATGTGCCCCTGGAGTGGCAGTCCAGGGGTGCCGTAACGGCACTAGTGTTTTTAACTGAACTTTTGCTTTTTGGCACCTTAGTCACGTCACCATACCACCTTTTTTATACCTGCCTCTAGGGCCGGGCCTTTTGGCTAGGACCAGAGGAATTTTTGATTCCTGGCAGGAGAGCCGGCCATCGTATTGCACGATGGTCACTTTTCACTCTCCCTCATCTTTCTTTCTCCCCCCACTTTCTTTTTTATTTTCCCCCGTGTTTGTCACTTTATGTCTTTTTTTGTTTGGTGCACGTTATTTGTCTCTGTGTGTGATTAGTAGGGTGCCGGTCCTTGGGCCAGCCCTGAACGTCTTGGGAGTGGGTGGACATGGCCTTCTGGCTTAGTTTGCCTGCTCTTCGGGGAGCCTCACCTAGTACTGGGAGGGTTCTGTTTCGGCAGACCCTCCAAGGAATGGGGTCCGTGTCGGCTTCGGCTGCTCAGACCACTTGAGTACCTCAGTCCCCATCTGGAGCCTAACGCCCCAGGGGATCATGATCAGGTCCTTCTTGTGGAGGACCGTTTGACGCAGCACCCATTGCACGTTTTTGTGATTCAATCTTTATTTGTGTGTACATTTTTTCTGCACCGGGTGGAGTTTTTGGGTGTGTTTTGCACGCCATAGGCTTTTCAATAGAAAAAACTTAAGCCCCGGACCATTTGCCTGGCCAAAGACCAGGCCACTTTTTGTAATATGGTCGTGCGACGCTTTAACTGACAATTGTGCGATCGTGCGACGTGGCTCCCAAACAAAATTGACGCCCTTTTTCCCCCATAAATACAGTTGTATACAAAAGTTTAGGCACCCTTTCCATGATTGTCATTTATAAATATTTGGGTGTTTGGATCAGCAATTTTATTTTTGACTCTTTCAGTAGTGAAATTAGGTTTGTAACGGTATGAACCGTGACAGACTGAGATATTCCTATGTCTAGGGTCACCTTATGTCCACTAGGGCCATAGGGTGACAAAGAATCATAATTCATATATTACATGAGATGGGACATTAATAATAATTCATATTGCAGGACTGGAATATTACAAAGTGGATGTCTTGAGACATCAAAAGCTGTTGGCTATTCAATCTGGGCACACATGCTTTTGAAAGGTGATAATTTAGGTCTACAAGACAAGTGACTCACAAGACATTGTATAAAGGCTATTGAAGTGTCTTGAGGTGTTGGCTATTCAATGTGAAAGACACATTCTGTTGAAAAGGTGTTAATTGCAAGAAAGACTCTTTCATTGTGTGAAGCTCTCTGTTTACCCTATTGTGTTATTATTTAAGGTTAATTGAATTCTATTCCTACAGGAATGTATTAATGCTCAGGTGTGATAGTATTTGGTTTTGATGTCATCCTCTCTGAGTTAACTCTATTGATGATGCGGTGCCGACGTGTCTACATAATTAGCTTACCTGAATGCCTTTTAAGGTGATTGAAGCCCCCCATGGTGTGAAGGGGGTGGAGACTACATTGTCCTGTGATTAACTGCATTATGCTTGAAACTCTATAAGAAGCTGAGAAAATATCAATAAATGGGTCATATCTTTGAAGCAAGTGCAGAGCTGAGTCTCGTCTTGTTTATGGGAATTGATATGGATCGTGTATGCAGTATTGTCGGAGTGTGTCAGATAAGCTTGTCGTGGGTGGATGGAAGGTCGTAAGCGGTGGCGACCGTTACAAGGTTTATTGGAGTAATAGAAAATGCGCAATATGCATTAAAACAAAATTAGACAGGTGCATAAATTTGGGCACCCCAACAGAAAAATGACATCAATATTTAGTAGAGCAGAAATAACAGCCTCTAGATGCTTCCTGTAGCCTGTAATGAGTGTCTGTATTCTGGATGAATGTATTTTGGACCATTCCTCCTTACAAAACATCTCCAGTTCAGTGAGGTTTGATGGTTGCCGAGCAAGGACAGCCCGCTTCAAATCACCCCACAGATGTTCAATGATATTCAGGTCTGGGGACTGGGATGGCCATTCCAGAACATTGTACTTGTTCCTCTGCATAAATGTCTGAGTAGATTTTGAGCCCTGTTTTGGGTCGTTGTCTTGTTGAAATATCCAGCCCCGGTGTAACTTCAACTTTGTGACTGATTCCTCAACATTATTCGCAAGAATCTGCTGATATTGAGTGGAATCCAGGCGACCCTCAACTTTAACCAGATTCCCAGTACCAGCACTGGCCACACAGCCCCACAGCATGATGGAACCTCCACTGAATTTTACTGTTGGTAGCAAGTGTTTTTCTTGGAATGCTGTGTTCTTTTGTTGCCATGCATAACACCCCACTTCTGGCCTTAACAAGAACTGTGCCTGTGGTCTTCCATTTCCTCACAGTGGACACTGACCCCTTATATCTCTGCGATAACTTTTTGTAGCCTTCCTCTAAACCATAATGGAGAACAATCTAGGTTTTCAGTTCATTTGAGGGTTGTTTTGAGGCCCCCATGTTGTCACTCTTCAGAGGAGAGTTGAAGAGAAAAACAACTTGCAATTGGCCACCTTAACCGATTCCCTACTGAGTCATTGTGAATGACGTTTTTGGGAACCCTCCCTCCGGGTGGACGTCATATGACGTCCTGTGCTTCCCGGGTAGCTAGGGGGCGTGTGCGCGACCGCCGAATTGCCCGCAATCACGGCAGGACCATGGATCTGTGTGTGTAAACCGATGTGTGTTCCCAGTACAGAGGAACACACATCGGTCTCCTCCCCTTGTGAGTTCCCTCCCCCTACAGTTGGAATCACTCACTAGGGAACATATTAACCCCTTGATCACCCCCCTAGTGTTAACCCCTTCCTTGACAGTCACATTTACACAGTAATCAGTGCAGTTTTATAGCACTAATCGCTGTATAAATGTGAATGGTCCCAAAAACGTGTCAAAAGTGTTAGATGTGTCCGTCGTGATGTCACAATCACAATAAAAAAATCGCAGATCGCCGCCATTACTAGTAAAAAAAAAAAAATGCCATAAATCTATCCCCTATTTTGTAGATGCTAGAACATTTGCACAAACCAATCAATAAACGCTTATTGATAGACTTTGACACCTGTGGCTGAGCACAGTAAACTTCTAGGATAGGATGCACACAGACTATATTCAAAGACCCCTTTCACACTGGAGCGTTTTTTAGGCGCTATTGCGCTAAAATTAGCACCGGCAAACCGACTCTAAACAGCCGCTGCTTTTTTTCCAATGTGAAAGCCCCGTGGGCTTTCACAGTGGAGCGTTGCGCTAGCAGGACGGTAAAAAAAGTCATGCTAGCCGCATCTTTGGAGTGGTAAAGGAGCAGTGTGTATACCACTCCTGCCCATTAAAATCAATGGGACACAACGGCTATAGCGCTGGCAATGCTCCTCTGCTTTCTCGGCCGCTAGCGAGCGGGGGAACTGCCCCGCTAGAGGCCGAATAGCGCTGCAAAATTGACGGTAAAACGCTGTTAAAAATGGCGGCGCCTTACCGCCGATGCCGCCCCCACCCCAGTTTGAAAGGGGCCTTAGTGTGCAAGTAGCCTAAAAGGTTGAAAAGCTGCAAAGTCACTGCTGGGCGGGAGAAGCTGAACTACACAGAGAAAGCAAAATTGAGAAGCTTCTGTTGAAAATGTTTAGAATGAATTACACCATAGTGTCTGAGACTACAGAGATTGTTTTCAACGTTACTGATTAGTAAGAATATATCCATATTTGAGTGCCCATTGCCTGGCCATAGCTCTTCTTCTTCTTTTTTTAACCACTTAAGCCACTTTTTGACACTTGTTATTTACAAGTTAAAATATATTTTTTTGCTAGAAAATTACTTGGAACCCCCAAACATTATATATATTTTTCAGACACCCTAGAAAATAAAATGGTGGTCGTTGTAATACTTTATGTCACACTGTATTTGCGCAGCGGTCTTACAAGTGCAATTTTGGAAAAAAAAATATATTTTTGACTTAAAAAATAAGACAACTGTAAAGTTAGCCCATTTTTTAAAATATTGTGAAAGATAATGTTACGCCAAGTAAATTTATACCTACTCGTGGAATGGCAACAAATGTTGACCCTTAAAAATCTACATAGGTGACGTTTATAAAATTCTACAGGTTTCCAGTTTTGAGTTACAGTGGAGGTCTAGTGCTAAAATTATTGACCTTGCTCTAGCGATTGTGGCGAGATAACTCACATGTGTGATTTGAATAGGCATGAATTACGTATGCGTTTGCTTCCGAGCCACGTGCTAGGCGGGAAGGGGCGCTTTACTTTTTTTATTATTTTTGTAAAAAAAATTTACACTGTCCTTTTAAAAAAAATGTTTTGGGTCACTTTTTTTCCTATCGCATGGCGTTATTGCATAGAGTGGAACAAAAAGAAGGACGGACCCCAAATTTAACCCTGAAAGCAGACAAAGGTTTAAACTCTTGCTCAGAGAATAACTGATGGGCATACTTGAGGTCAAATTGCGCCCAGCATTGGGGTCCAGACATTTTATACAGTTCTCTTAAATTTGGGTTATACCACAAGGGGGCATATAGCTCTTCTTTAACATAGTCTCCCAAGTCCCAATGTTCTGAGATGGGGGAAAAAAGAACACATAGCAAAAAAACATGTGGGCAGAGAACAGACACATGCCTTGCGGACTATAAGACCCCTTTCACACTGAGGTGCTTTACAGGCACTTTAGCACTAAAAATAGCGCCTGTAAAGCGCCTCTCCTTTCACTTAAATGTGAAAGCAAGAGGGCTTTTACACTGGATCGGTGCGCTGGCAGGACGCTAAAAAAAAATCCTGCAAGCAGCATCTTTGAGGCTCTGTAGGAGTGGTGTATACACCGCTCCTAAAGCTCCTTTGCCTGTTGAAACCAATGGGCAGCGCCGGAAAGGCACCACTGCAGCAGTGCTTTGTTGGTGCTTTTAACCTTTTTTTGGCCTTTAGCAGGGGTTAAAAGTGCCACAAAAATGACGGTAAAGCTTTACCGCCAAATGCCCGGGCGCTGCCAGTGTGAAAGTGCTCT
Source organism: Rana kukunoris (assembly GCA_029574335.1). Lineage (NCBI taxonomy): Eukaryota > Metazoa > Chordata > Amphibia > Anura > Ranidae > Rana > Rana kukunoris. Next base: position 61,987,410 of record CM056052.1, on the reverse strand, counting down.
AAAGAATAGTGATTGGTTAGACAGACAATTTCTTTTGTTTACCACTACTTTTCTTTTGTACTGAATCTTCTAAATAAATAATTCAATAATTTTCAGATTGGACGATAATTTTACTGTGATAAAGTACTTTTGGTAGTTAAAGGGTTTGTAAAGGATTCTTTTTTTATCTTAATAGCTTCCTTTACATTAATGCAGTGCTGTTTTCATGTCCTCATTTTTTGTTTTGCTCTCAAGTTGCTGTAATTCTACTCTGATCTCCACACTTCCTGGTTGTCTGTTTCCTGATGACCACAGTCCTGGGAGCCCTGTGCAGATCACATGCACCCTCCCAGCAATACACATTAAAGAGGGGGTTCACCCTTAAAAACAACTCTGTGTCATCCCATCAAGCATACTGGCGTCAGCGCTAGTATGCTGTTTTTTTTTTTTTTTTAATCTCTGTACTTACTGTTTAATTGATCATTTTATTTTGTCCCTACCGCGGGGAATGGCGCGGCTATGGAGCGTCACGGCTTCCTAAAATAGCCGACTAGCACTCGGGTCTTCCCGGCGTTATACGGCGCCTGCGCACAGACCTAGGAGCTGACTGCGCAGGCGCCGTATATATCCGAGTCCAATGGCTATGGCGCTTCACGCCGTCCAAAAAAAGCCAAAATAGAACTCGGATATATATACGGCGCCTGCGCAGTCAGCTCTTAGGTCTGCGCGCAGACGCCGTATAGCGCCGGGAAGACCCGAGTGCTAGTCGGCTATTTTCAGAAGCCGTGACGCTCCATAGCCGCGCCATTCCCCGCGGTAGGGACAAAATAAAATGATCAATTAAACAGTAAGTACAGAGATTAAAAAAAAAAAAAAAAACAGCATACTGGCGCTGACGCCAGTATGCTGGATGGGATGACACAGAGTTGTTTTAAGGGTGAACCCCCGCTTTAAACGGAGCATGTGCAGAGTGCCCCCAAGGCTCTGTACTAGCAGGAGATTGTTTTGGGACAGTGGATGTAGGGGAGAATGAGAGAAGACAGGATCAAACTGCCTTTTTTATCCAATTCAGAGGATTAACCCCTTAGGTTTCATAGTGAGTATACCAAGCATTACTGCTTTTACAGACCGATTTTACTGTTGTGGATTTAGAAACACTCTAAATGAGACATTTTCTCTTGGAAGTTATCAGTTATCAGAACACAAAGTGGACAAATGAAGAGGGACAGGGGGAATTGGTTCTATTGGGCTATTTATCTATCTATAAAAGCATTTTGCTGAACTGTTTTCACCTTTGTGGAAACAATGCAAAAAGTACAGAAATTGCCCAGAGCGGCATTGGAAAATGATTAATCTACATTAACCAAGAACCAATTAAAGAAAAATAATTGAAGGAAAGTTGGTTCTGACCTCCCATAAATTGCTACCTAGGCCTTAAAATACCCTCTGCTGTATAAGATGCTAAAATATTTACTCAGCGAACATTATATGAGTCATAAACAGTCATACGAAGCAGAGAGTAATGTAGTCATCATTTCTTAAAGTATTGATCTTTTTTAATATTTATGTGCCGTAATGCTGGCTGACGTCAGTATACAGTATCTAGCAACGCTTTACCTGCCTAAAATAATCCTCATTCCGTAAGACAGGGCAAAAAAAGCAACAGTAACGTACAAAGGACAGTGATCCATAATAACCAATCATTTCTTAAATGAAAACTCCAACGTCATTTAGAAATTGATATAACGAATGCGATTGCTGCAAAAAACAATATCACTTACCAGCATGCTTAAAGGGTAACTCCACTTTTGTGGGGAAAAAATAGAAAAAAAAATGAATTTAGCATATACAATTGCTGTACAAGTCATATTGTAATTGAATGTTATTAAAAATCTCCTTTCTTTTTGAATCAGCAGTGCTATCATTCTGTAAAATGCAATATGGCTACCTGGAGGTGTTTTGTACACAGATGATGTTCAGAACGACCCCCTAGATATGTCATTTCCTGCTTTTGTGATTGGCTTACAGACATCTGCATTAAGATACAATTCAGATTTTGGGTATCCCCAATGTAAATCTTGGTGAGATACTGCCAAAGGGAAATCACATCAAAAGGGATGTAGACCCTGCCACTTTCCTCATTAGAGCCATTCAAGTGCTACAGCTGTTTGATAATTATAAAATCACTCTCATTAGGTTCCTTTTTCACATTGACGCAGAGAAACACACAGCTATTTTTCAAGATAACAAAAGGTATAACCATAGATCACCCAAAGGAAATGTTTATTCCTCAACAAATATGGACTTATCCTTAAATTAAAGAGTACATTTTATCGTGTCTATTTTTGGCACCCTGGAAAAAAAACTAACAGTGGGAGTGGCTTAAAAGAGCATTTTGTTGGTCAGTGGTGAGAGGCTCTTTTTGTTGGTGGTCAGTGGTGAGTGCCCCCTTTTGTTGGTGGTCAGTAGTAGGTACACCCTTTTTGTTGGTGGTCAGCAGTAGGTACACCCCTTTTGTTGGTGGTCAGCAGTAGGTACACCCCTTTTGTTGGTGGTCAGTGGTAAGGTACCCTTTTGTTAGTGGTCAGTGGTAAGGTACCCTTTTGTTAGTGGTCAGTGGTAAGGTCCCCTTTTGTTAGTGGTCAGTGGTAAGGTCCCATTTTGTTGGTGGTCAGTGGTAAGGTCCCCTTTTGTTGGTGGTCAGTGGTAAGGTCCCCTTTTGTTGGTGGTCAGTGGTAAGGTACCCTTTTGTTAGTGGTCAGTGGTAAGGTACCCTTTTGTTAGTGGTCAGTGGTAAGGTCCCCTTTTGTTAGTGGTCAGTGGTAAGGTCCCCTTTTGTTGGTGGTCAGTGGTAAGGTCCTCTTCTGTTGGTGGTCAGTGGTAAGGTCCCCTTTTGTTGGTGGTCAGTGGTAAGGTCCCCTTTTGTTGGTGGTCAATGGTAAGGTCCCCTTTTGTTGGTGGTCAATGGTAAGGTCCCCTTTTGTTAGTGGTCAGTGGTAAGGTCCCCTTTTGTTAGTGGTCAGTGGTAAGGTCCCCTTTTGTTGGTGGTCAGTGGTAAGGTCCCCTTTTGTTGGTGGTCAGTGGTAAGGTCCCCTTTTGTTGGTGGTCAGTGGTAAGGTCCCCCTTTCGTTAATGGTAAGTGCCTCTTACATTTCTGGTCAGTAGTATCTTTTCTCCTGATGATCACTAGAAGGTGCAGACTTTCATTTGTGGTCACTGGTGCTGCCTATGTTGGTGGTCAGTGATGAATTAGGCTGGGTTCACACTACGATTTTCCCGTCCGTCAGCCGCATACGATTTCAGTTTTGAAAACGTACGGGCCCGTACGGGAAAACGCATACATAGACAATGCATTGCAAATCGTATGCACTCAGATGCATCCGGGTGCGTACGATTTGCTGGCAAAACGTTTTTTAACGGTACGCAAAACCGTGTTCGACCACGGTTTTGAGGCCGTTTTTGAAACCGTATGGCAAACGCATACGTTTTTTTTTAACATGAAAGTCAATGGAAAACGCACATATGTGCGGTTCCATACGTATAAACCATATGCGTTTTTCGTAAAAAGCACGAGCAGATGTGAAACCACTCCTACTTCCTGCCAAATTTCAATAAAACAAGAAAATCTTTATTTATTAAATTACACTAATTCCAAAAACGTATGCGTTTTTTTAATCAAAACCGGATGGAACCGTACGCACTTTTTGAAACCGTATACGTTTTATAAACGCATACGTTTCACTTTTGGGCATACGTTTACGTACGGTTCAATCCGTTTCAGCCGCATACGTTTTTTCATATAAATCGCATGCGGCTGACGGACGGGAAAATCTTAGTGTGAACCCAGCCTTACTCTTTTATTGGCAGTCAGTGGTGAGTGCCTTTTTTTTGGAGGTCAGTGGTGAGCGCCCCTTTCATTGGTGGTCAGTGGTCAGTGCGCCCTTTTGTTGATTGCTAGTGATGAGTGCCTTTTTTATTGGTGGTTAGTACTATAGTGAGTGCTCCCTTTCATTGGTAGTCAGTTGTGATTAACTTCTATTTAAGTGGTCAGTGGCGATTCTTACATTGAGGGCCAGTGCTGAGTATTGCTTATGTTGATAGTCTTTGGTGAGTGTCCCTTTTTGTTGGTGGTCAACAGTGATATCCCCTTTCATTAGTGGTCAGTGGTGAGTGCCCCCTTTTGTTGGTGATCAGTAGTGAGCAGTGTTGTAAGTAACGGAGTTACAATAAACGCAGTTACCTAACGCAGCCCCTTTTGAGGGTAACGAGTAATCTACCTGATTACTCTTCCCCTCACGGTAACACAGTTCCCATTACTTTGGCGGCATTACCGCAATTACATCTACCGCCAATAGATGGCAGCAGAGTAATTGCTTCTGCCGGCGCTGTGAATATAAATATGGGTGGAACTCCGCTTTAGAATCATGTGACCGCTGTGATGGCCTGTCACAGGGGTCTGAAAACTCCCAATCGCAAGGAGCCCTGGATACAATGAGCTCCACCTGCCTCACACTGACCTATCAAAGGGGAACAACTCACATCGATCACACACACTGTGTGTGCAACCTGATTAATGTTTCGGGGGAACACATGGCCGGAACAAAATGTTCCACAGAACAAACGTTCGCTATACAACACAGTGTACACAGCGACATCTAGTGGTCAACATGGTAAGTGCAGGACACCTATAGAGACCAATGATCAGCAGGTTTTTTTTGGTCAGTGATTTCATCTCTTCATCAGACAACAAAGAAAAATCTGACATCCCCCATTCCAGATCCCTTGCATCTAATAAAGCTTATATAAGATAAATAAAATAATAAACAATAAACTATAGAAAATTCTAATAAAGCCTAATATAAGGTTTTAAATTACAGACTCTGTAAACGTCAATATTTAATAATAATATGTATATTATAAACATACATTTTAATCCAGCTTATAATTTGGATGTAATATGTAGCAGATGGATAAGGGTTTTAAGTCCTATTAGTTGCACATACATGGTGGGACGGATGCACCTAGGCTGGGATATACACAAGATCACCATTTGTTTCCAGTTTTCTTCTCTCAAGGATCTGGCTTTCTTTTGTCCTTGGAGTATTAATTTACTGCTCCCTGGCAAGCGCCCGTCATCTGCTTCTCAACAAAGCATTGTAGAATATAAAAAAAAAAATCAGTTACTTTGCTGAGTAACTAATTAATTTTTCAATGTAGTAACTGAGTCACTAATGCAATTACTTTTTCGGAGAAGTAATTTGTAACTGTAACTAATTACTTTTTTAAAGTAAGATGAGCAACACTGGTAGTGAGTACCCCCTTTTGTTGGTGGCCTGAGGTAAGTGCCTGCATTAGTTGGTGGCCAGTGGTAAGGTCCCCTTTTGTTAGCGGTTAGTGGTAATGTCCCCTTTTGTTGGTGGTCAGTGGTAAGGTCCCCTTTTGTTGGTGGTCAGTGGTAAGGTCCCCTTTTGTTGATGGTAAGTAGTAAATGCCCCTTTTCTCTGATTAATGGTAAGTGCCTCTTAGGCCGCGTACACACGATCGAATTTGTCCGCTGAAAACGGTCCGATGGACCGTTTCAGCAGACAAATCCGATCGTGTGTACGGGCTAGCGGACAGATTTGTCCATCGGACAAATTTCAAAGCATGCTTTGAAATTTGTCCGCTACAAACCTGTCCGTCAGATATGTCCGCTGGTTAGTACGGGAAACCAGCGGACATATCCTCCCGCACATGCGTCGTATCCTGTGAATGGATCCGACGCATGCGCGCGGAAGTGTTTACTTCCTGGTGCGGTGACGTGGCGGCGTCAACGTCACCGCCGCGTCACCACGCTGTCTGCCGGCGGGGATTTTGATCCGATGGTATGTACACGCCATCGGACCGAAATCCGATGAGACATGTCCGCTCTAAACTGTCCGTCGGACAAGTTTGAGCGGACATATCTCATCGTGTGTACGAGGCCTTACATTGCTGGTCTGTAGTATCTTTTCTGCTGATGATCAGTAGAAGGTGGTGCCCCTCATTTGTGGTCAGTAGTGCTACTGACCATGTTGGTGGTCAGTGATGAATTACTCTTATATTAGTAGCAGGGGCGGACTGACAACTCATGGGGCCCCCGGGCAATAGAATATTATGGGGCCCCCAGGCTTACAGATGGCCACCAAGCCAGGTGGCAATACAGAGGCGGGCTAGCTAAAATTTCGGGATTTTCACATCAAAAGCATGTAGGTTTTGGACATATCAGGGACAGATGTAAAAAAAAAACTGAGATTTTTACATACTGTCCCTGGTTTTAATGAGCCTGGCAACTCTGATGGGGCCCCCTAGTGGCATGGGGCCCTCGGGCAGTGTCCGAGTTCCTCAATGGTCAGTCCGCCCCTGATTAGTAGTCAGTGGTGAGTGCCTATTATGTTGGTGGTCTTTGGGGAGTGCCCACTTTTCTATGGTAGTCACTGACTCCTTTGTTGGAGCAACTCTTATGTTGATCCATCAGATTAAACCCTGTTGGCAAAAAACAGGCACAGAGATTGATGCCAGCTATTTTACCCATATAACGTGGCAAGATTTTAACCCATAACAGATTAGGATTCCCAGCAGCCACCAGTTGTGACATAACATTTACGAAAGACGAAGAAAGTAAAATAATTTCAACATACCGCTCCCCCAGGTCGCCCACCTGAATTTGTACATTACAGCAGGACAGGGTACACATGCCACTGCTCTGATGCTTTCATTCGCTGCAACAGAATTTGTAACTTGGGTTGCAGAGTTTGACGGGTGGCACTGCCTGTCAAACTTGCCAATTGAGATCAATGAGGCCGTAACGCAACTGAAAGGCAAAACGTTTGTCTCGCAGGTGCAGCGCAGTCCTGCAATGTAAAATTGCCATTTGCCAATTTATAAAAACAAAAAACAGAACTTGAGGGGACAGCAGTAGCTCCTCCTGAACACCTGGTACCCGCTGCTATACCGCCCCCTGAAAAGCGATCCACCACAGATTACTTTTCAGAAGTTGGTAAGCATTACCGCCAGTGTGAAAGAGCACTTAGAAACAATTTCATGAAAAATAGATTATGGGGCCATTAGGTGGTGGATGTGTATGGATTATATTTGAAGAATAAGGATATTGTTTGGTGTCACTTTAACTTTATCTCTAAGCCCAGTCCTTTAATAACTCTAAAACATTCATACATTTGCAAAAGTTCTTTTCATTCTTTTTAAATCTACAGCTTTCAATAAAATAAAATAAAAATAGCTGGTGATTCGGAGTGAGCAAAATCAAGAGTTTTTGTTTGCTTAAAATATTTGAGATTTTTGGCATCATTCATTGGAATTCATGGGGAAGATGAAATCAAAGTTGTTTTTGGCAGTTTGGGTGCCATTGGGTTTTAAACGTCTCCTGAGGGTTACAGAAGGTTCTTCCAACTACCCTGGAGCCACCCTTGTGCCAAAACACAGCTCTTGGCTAGTCGAAATATTTGACATTTTTTTACAGATAAATAAATAAAAAAAGCAGCAAACAATGATCACAAAATCACTCTGTTTATCAATACTGGTACTCTTTACATGAAGGTCAATGTTCAGCTAGATATATTGGGCCAGATTCAGGTAGGAGAGCGGATCTTTAATGTGGAGTAACGTTAGTCATTTACGTTACTCCGCCGAAACTTTAGGAGCAAGTACTGTATTCACAAAGCACTTGCTCCTAAAGTTGCGGCGGCGTAGCGAAAATGAGCCGGCGGAATTCAAAATGGGCGGGTAGGGGGCGTGTATTATTTAAACTAGGCGCGATCCCTTGGCGAACGTACTGCGCATGCGTCGACTGTCAGTGCGCATGCTCCAAATTCTGTCAGTAAATGTCAATGACGTCAATCCCCATTCACGGACGTTTTACGCAAACGACGCGAAATTTTTTAAATTCGACGCGATGACGACGGCCATACTTAACATAGGATACTCCACCTAGGGGGCATGTTTTTCTTTGCGCCGCGTATCGCTTACGGAAACGTTGGAAAGTCACTGCGTCGGGCCCGAGTACGATTGTGAATTTCCGATTCTCGCTGATTAACATATTCTCGGCGTTAATCAGCGGGAACGCCCCCGGCGTCATTTTTAAAATTGCAGTTCCGATACGACGGCGAAATACAATTACGCCGCTCGTATAGGAACTCCAACCCGGCGTTTCTTGTTTTCTGCTTACTGAAAACAGAAACGCCGGCTCAAAGTGAGAGTTAGGCTGGAGTATCACTGATACTCCAGAGTAACTCTACCTGAATCTGGCCCACTGTATATATAATATTGTTGGCGCTGTACAAATCCTGTGTAATAATAATAATATATATATATATATATATATATATATATATATATATATATATATATATATATATATACTGCAGACATCCCAACCTGCAAAAACTCATTACAGGGAGGTGAAGTTTCCCACCGTCCTTCAGTGCCATCTCACCAGTGCAGCCTATAGGTGTCCATCAGTGCCATCTTATCAGTGCCCACCAGATCAGCCCATCAGTGTCCATCAGTGTCACCTCATTAGTGCCCACCAGTGCAGCCCATCAGAGTCCATCAGTGCCACCTCATCATTGCCCACCAGTGCAGCCCATCAGTGTCCATCACTGCCCACCAGAGCAGCCCATCAGTGTTGACATCAGTGCCACCTCATCAGTGCCCACCAGTGCAGCCCATCAGTGTCCATCACTGTCGCCTCATTAGTGCCCACCAGTGCAGCCCATCAGTGTCCATCAGTGCCACCTCATCAGTGCCCACCGGTGCAGCCCATCAGAGTCCATCAGTGCCACCTCATCAGTGCCCACCAGTGCAGCCCATCAGAGTCCATCAGTGCCACCTCATCATTGCACACCAGTGCAGCCTATCAGTGTCCATCAGTGTCACCTCATCAGTGCGTACTAGTGCAGCCCATCAGTGTCCCTCAGTGTCACCTCATCAGTGCCCACCAGTGCAACCCATCAGTACCACCTCATCAGTGCCTACCAGTGCAGCCCATCAGAGTCCATCAGTGCCACCTCATCAGTTCCCACCAGTGCAGCCCATCAGTGTCGTTCAGTGCACTCTCATCAGTGCCCACCAGTGCAGCCCATCAGTTCCCACCAGTGCAGCCCAGTGCAATCCACCCGTTTTTGAGAGGTTCCCTTCCTCCATTTGCGGCTTGTAGCTCCAGGTGTCCATCTCTAGCTGTGCAGACCCCCTCTCCTGACGAAGCAACTTCTGTTGCGAAACTAGTCGAGATTCAACGGGCATGACCCCACTCCTCTCACCGCCCTCCTCTGTGTAGGGCCCTTTAACATCTTGGTGACCTGTTTGGTTGGTCATGCACTGTGTCACGTTTTTAATGTTGTCTTTGTTTTTATAATCCAATAATGTGTGTTCTAATTGCCCATTATTATGTATAATAAACGAATGTAATCATTTTTTACCTCATTCTATCCTTCCATTGTATTTTCTTGTATCCAGTACCGCTATAGTCCACTTGCCCACTCCCTCATTTCCAGGTTGCTCCTGGGCCAGGTACACTTGATCTATTTAATTGCAGCCCATTAGTGTCGTTCAGTTCCCTCTCATCAGTGCCCACCAGTGTAGCCCATCAGTGCCTACCTGTGCAGCCCATCAGTGTTCTTCAGTGCTACCTTATCGGTGTCCACCAGCGGAGCACTCCTGGCTCTGTCCCGCCCCCTCCCCATGGCACACAGCAGCCCGAGTACTCCGCAGTACTCAGTTCGGTCACTCGTGCTGCTCTGTCTTCTGTCTGTGGCTGAGTGACAGGCCGAGCCGGGAGATCGCCTGATGCTCGGGGGTGTCCGGGAGCTCACAGCCAAATGTGGCAGACTGGGGATGTCTGATACTGCTTATACTGTACATCTATCTATCTTATATACAACATTTCTTACATAAGGTTTGTATAGCTTTGATAAGTATAATAAAGTAAAAAAAATGTATGGCCCGGCTTAGTACAATATAGAGGATAGGGTCCTATAACAAAATGTAATGCACGCAGTTGCTGGGGGTTTGCGCCACTTCTCGGTTAACCTGAATGTGTTGCGTTCAGCGCCATTGCTACATGTCGGATAGATTTTACATCACGACCACTGCATGTATACACCCCTGTCTGCTGCCTGCTGCATCTTAACTGCTTAGCAGTTTTACTGCTATAGGGCGGCAGTTGTGCATGGGATCACATATATATACATGATTCTAGACTTCCGCCTGCAGGGGGCGCACACGTGCCTCCGGCGGGCCGCTTCTGCTGTGATAATTCACAGTGTCGGGCACTATATAAACATACCAGGTCGCTGTTCTGACAGTGAGTAAGAGGTGGATTCTATGTTCCTGCAAAGCAGGACTAGAATTCATTACTTCCCCTAGTAAGGTGGCACACAATTAACACACAAACACTGGCTAGGCACACAGCTAATTGCCCTAGATGTTAACCCCTTTCCCAACTAGTGTCATCAGTACAGTGACAGTGCATATTTTTTAGCACTGATCACCGTATTAGTGTCACTGGTTCCAGCAGTGTGTTAAAAGTTTCAGTTAGTGTCAGAATGTCCGCCACAATATCACAGTCCAGCTATAAGTCACTGATCTCCGCCATTACCAGTATAAAATAAATAAATAAATATATAAAAATTCCTTAAAAATATCCCATAGTTTGTAGACGCTATAATGTTTGCGTAAACCAATCAATATCCGCTTATTGTTGTTGTTTTTTTTAGCACAATATGTATTGTCCTAAATTTATGAAGAAATTTGCTTCTTACATTTTTTATTGAATATATTTTATAGCAGAAAGTAAAAAATATTTTTTTTTTTTTTTTCACAATTGTCGGTCTTTTGTTGTTTATAGTGCAAAAAAATAAAAAATGCAGAGGTGATCAAATAGCACCAAAAGAAATCTCTATTTGTGGCGAAAAAATATGGCATACATTTTATTTGGGTACAGTGTCGCACAACCGTGTAATTGTCTGTTAAAATAACGTCATATCGCAAAAAAATGTCCTGGTCGTAAAGGGGGGTAAATCTTCCACAGTGGAAGTGGTTAAGGCGGGCTTTGACTAGGACACCCAAAAACCTTTTTGACCATTTAGAGGTGGACTTTCTGGTGTGTTTTGAATCATTGTCCAGCTGCATAACCCAACTGCGCATATTTACTACCCTTCAAACGCATGTCTAAATGAGTTAGGTTGCCTACGTACAGCTCTATGCTACTCTGGAATGCGTAATTAACCACTTCAGCCTTGGAGGATTTGGCTGCCCAATGACCGGGCCATTTTTTGTAATTCGTCACTGGATCACATTTACTGACAATTGCGCGGTCGTGCGATGTGGCACCCAAACAAAATTGGCTTCCTTTTTTCCCACAAATAGAGCTTTCTTTTGGTGGTATTTGATCACCTCTGAGGTTTTTATTTTTTGCGCTATAAACAAAAAAAGAGCGACAATTTTGAAAAAAAAAGCAACATTTTTTACTTTTTGCTATAATGTCCCCAAAAAATATATAAAAATAGTTTTTCCTCAGTTTAGGCCGGTACATATTTTTCTACATATTTTTGGTTTGCGCAAAAGTTATAGCGTCTACAAAATAGGGGATAGTTTTATGGCATTTTTTAATTTTTTTTACTAGTAATGGCGGCGATCTGCGAATTTTATCGTGACTGCGATATTGCGGTGGACACATCGGATAATTTTGACACTATTTTGGGACCATTGTCATTTATACAGCGATCAGTGCTGTGGCAGGGAAGGGATTAAACAGTAGGGGGCGAGGAAGGGGTTGAGTGTGTCCTATGGAGTGATTCTAACTGTGTGGAGGCTGCGCTATGAGTGACACGACAGCGATCACTGCTCCCGATGACAGCAGCAGAAGATCAGTGTCCTGTCACTAGGCAGAACAAAGAGAGGCAAAGGCAATACCCCGTTTTGCCTCTCCATGACACGTCTGAACTGATCGTAATAAAGCCGCTTTTAATAGGTCGTCTTTGATTGTCGTATTTTCTACCAATACTGTATGTGTTGTAGAGTTAGATCACGATTCTCTCACAATTCTTGCGGCGTAACATCATCTTTCACATTAAGACCCCTTTTTTTGGGTGTTTTTCTGGTTTTTTTTAGCCGCTTTGGCGTAAAAAAAAAAAGCATGTAAAGCGCCTGAAAGAAGCCTCATCTGCAGTCCCAATGTGAAAGCCCGAGTGCTTTCAGAGCCCCTTTCACACTGCCAGCGCCTGAAAAATGCTGGTAAAGCCCCTTTCACACTGGGGCGTTTTTCAGGCGCTTTGGCATTAAAAAAAGCTCCCTCAATAGGAAGGGGTACTTTAAAAGCTGTGTATTCAACGCTCCTAAAGCGCTGCAAAGAAGTTGCTTGCAGGACTTTTTTGATGCCCTGCCAGCGCAGAGCCTCAGTGTGAAAGCACTCGGGATTTCACATTGGGATTGCAGATTAAGCTTTTTTCATGTGCTTTACAGGCGCTTTTCTTAACGCTAAGACTCCCTTCACACTGGGGCGTTTTTCAGGCGCTTTAGTGTGAAAGCACTCGGGCTTTCACATTGGGATTGCAGATGCAGCTTCTTTCAGGCGCTTTACAGTCACTTTTTTTTTTTAACGCTAAAGCGCCTAAAAAAGCCCCAGTGGGAAAGGGGTCTAAAACAAAAAAAATTGCGCTAACTTTACTGTTTATTTATTATTATTATTATTATTATTATTTATTATTATTCATTGAAGTGTATTTTTCCCCCCAAAAATTGCATTTGAAAGACCGCTGTGCAAATACAGTGTGACATAAAATATTGCAGCAATTTCCATTTTATTCCCTAGGGTCTCTGCTAAAATCTATAAAATGTTTGGGGGTTCCAAGTAATTTTCTAGCAAAAAATATTGATTTTTACTTTAAAAGGTTGTAAAGGTAAATGTTTTTTTTACCTTAATGCATCCTATGCATTAAGGTGAAAAAACATCCGACAGCACCGCCCCCCCCCCCCGAGCCCCCCATTTTACTTACCTCACCCCTCGAAAGTCCTGCGCGCATCCCCGTCATCTTGTTCGGTTCCCAGCCTGGCTGTTGATTGGCTCGGTTGGACCGATTGATAGCAGCGCAGCCATTGGCTAGAGCTGCTGTCAATCACATCCAATGACGCGGCGCGCCGGGGGGTGGGGCCGAGTGATACAGTCAGCGGCTATGGCCACCACTGTATCATGGGAGCGCACTCACAAGAGCTTTCCACCATGCGAGGGAGCTTGCATGAAGGTGGAAAGCTCTCGCGAGGAGGAGCCGAGACTGTCGCTGAGGGACCCCAGAAGACCGGGTCCGGGGACACCCTGTGCAAAACGAGCTGCACAGTGGAGGTAAGTATAACATGTTTGTTATTTTACCAAAAAAGAAAATCTGCCTTTAGTGTTCCTTTAAGAAATAAGTGTTTGAAAAAGATTTGGACTTTAAGTGGTTAAACTTCCTGCATTTACACACAGACTTTGCTCTAAGAAGGAAGTTGGTTACAATGTTGCATGTTATTACAAACTTGGCAGACTGCCCAGATTTTTTTCAGTATTGTATCCCTTTGATCTTAGAAGGAAGCATTAGTTACAATGTTTCCTGCTAAGAACTTGGCAGACTGCCCAGATATTTTCTTTTGACAGCTGATAAGTCTCTCCACTTGTTATATGAAAGACTCGCAAACTCTGCATTAGAGATCGTCAGGGGGGTTGAATTGAGATCCCGATTAATTGTGCAGCTCTAATGTGTTGCGTCATTGGATATTTTAATCGACAATGACTCGCTTGCTTGCAGTAGCTCGTACTTTGATCGCTCACAAATTGGTGTGTCTATGGCCACTTCAAGGCGCATGCACGTCTGAACTGATCGCAATACAGGTCAATTGAATGGCCACTGATCAAAAACATTGTTTTTGATCAGTCGTATTTGCAATCAATGCTGTATGACACTTTATTTTTTATTTTTTTTGTCATACTATATTATGTTCTAAATTTTTGTATAATTGTTTTTTGAATATTGTAAAATTTGGTTATATGTTTATTATTATCAGAGCCACTGTTGAACGCTGGTGACTATATAATATCCTATTGTTTGGCGAAACATGTAGGGACTCACTTGACATGCATCAGTGACCAACTGACCATGCCATGCATACGGATACTTTGGCCAGTACCACTGTCTGTATAATTACTCTGCTTATTATTTATTCGACAATGAATCGTTTGCTTGCGGTCGCTCGGACTTTGATCACTCACAGATGGGTGTGTCTATGACCACTTCAAGGCGCATGCACGTCTGAACCCATAGTAATACAGGTCAATTAAATAGGCACTTTTTTTTAACAAGAAATAATGGCCGCTTTTACTAGATCGTTTTGGATCGGTCGTATGTTCAATCAATGCTGTATGTGTTCCGTTGTTGGATGTTTTAATCGACAATGAATTGCTTGCTTGCGGTCTCTCGTACTTTGATCGCTCACAGATTGGTGTGTGTATGGGCACTTTTCACACCTAGGCGTAGGCGACTTGCGGCGTTTTTTACCGCGATTTGCCGTGATAAAACGCGTAGTTTTTAACCGCGGTTTTGTACAGGTCATTGTCGGCTATGGAAAATGCCCAAGCTGTCCGATACGCGCGACAAAAAAGGGTCCGGGACTTATTTGAGCTTCAGGCGTTCGGCGTTCGGCGTGGAGATGTGAACCATCTCCATAGAGAATAATGTTATTTTTCCCCTCTAGCGTCTTTGAGTGTCACGCTTCATTCAGGCTGCATTCACACCTAGGCGTTTTGTCGCCTGAATCAGGACGCAAATGCAGCCCAAAGACGCTAGAGGGGAAATTTAACATTCCCCTCAATGGAGATGGTTCACATCTCCACGCCAAACGCCGAACGCCTGAAGCTCAAAACAAGTCCCAGACCTTTTTTTTCAGGCGGCTTCGGCGTTCGGCATAGAGATGTGTACCTGGAAAAAAAATGGGGGCTGAAATCGTGGCGTTTTTTCACCGCAAATCGCGGCACAAGATGCCCTTAATTAGATTAGGTCACCCAAGTGTGAATGCAGCCTCACAGGCGACAAAACAACCAATGAGTGCTTGCTTGCGGTCTCTCGTACTTTGATCGCTCACAGATTGGTGTGTGTATGGCCACTTAAAGGCGCATGCACGTCTGAACTCATCGTAATACAGGTCAATTAAATAGGCACTTTTTTTTTAACAAGAAATAATGTCCGCTTTTACTAGATCGTTTATGTGGTATGTGGTGCGTCGTTGGATGTTTTAATCGACAATGAATCGCTTGTTTGCGGTCGCTCGTACTTTGATCGCTCACAGATTGGTGCGTGTATGGCCACTTCAAGGCATATGCACATCTGAACTGATCGCAATACAGGTCAAAAAATTTCCGCTTTTAATCATTTTTGATCAGTCGTATGTTCAATCAATACTGTGTGTGTTGCGTCGTTGGGGGGTTTTAATCGACAATAAATTGCTTGCGGTCTCTTGTACTTTAATTGCTCACAGATCGGTGCGTCTATGGCCACTTCAAGGCGCATGCACGTCTGAACTGATGGTAATACAGGTCAATTAAATGGCGCTTTTATTTGATAATTTTTGATCGGTTGTATTAATACTGATTGTGTTTTGCGTCGTTGGATGTTTTAATCAACAATTAATCGTTTGCTTGCGGTCTCTTGTACTTTGATCGCTCACAAATTGGTGTGTCTATGGCCACTTCAAGGCGCATGCACGTCTGAACTGATTGCAATACAGGTCAATTAAATGGCTGTTTTTTTTGATTAACAAGAAAAAATATCAGCTTTTTATCGTTTTTTGATTGGTCGTTGTATTTAATACTGTATGTGTTGCGTCAGGTCAATTAAATGGCCGCTTTTAATAGATCATTTTTGATCGGTCGTATTTGCAATCAATACTGTATCTGTTGGATGTTTTAATCAACAATGAATCGCTTGCTTGCGGTCGCTCGTACTTTGATTGCTCACAGATCGGTGTGCGTGTATGGCCACTTCAAGGAGCACCCCCCCCCCCCTCTGTCTCCTGCACCTCCTTACAAATCCTTTGTATAATGTGTGTCGCCGTGCTGTGTTGTGTGTTGTGTGTGCGGAGGCTGCATTGTGCTCTCCTAACAGCGGGCAGAAGTGGAGTCCTCAGGTTCACAGCACACAGGCAGAGAGAGTGGGAGTGGAGTGGGCGGCTGCCCATTGGCTGCCCTGTGTGACACTCATGCAGTGGGAGTGGGCGGGCTCTGTGTACAGGAGCACAGTGTGCAGGGACAGAGCAGGAAAGGACGTGGAGCACACAAGAACAGCTCTGCAGGTAGGAGAATGACAGGATGACAGGGGATTGGCATCATGGGAAGGAAAGGGGGGCTCAAGCCTTTGTTGACAGTTGCTTCATTTGCAATGCACTGATTTTTTTTTTTCTTGGTGCTTCCCCTCGAAGGGTTAAATCTCCTGCAAGCGACCAACAAAAAAACCTCAGGTGCAGCTGTGCCCGTAAAGGTGCAGGGAAGAGATGACGGGTGTGCGTGATGACAGGGTGACACGGGGGACACACACTGCGGTCTACGGGATGAAGAGACTTTCTCTGGGAATAGGAAGCAGCGATCGGCAGCGGGGACTGATTATCTCCGCAGCCTCTTCAATGATCTGGTCTGGGGGGGAGGATACAGGGCTTAATATAGAATGATGCTGCATTAGAAGGGACCGTCGGGGCAGCTGGGAACTTTCCGTAGGAGCTGACACTCGTTTTGTGGCAGATCTTTATTTTGCAGATCAGAAAATTCCATTTGAGAGTCGTAAAAAGACATCCTTCACCACGCACCCTGGTCCGCAGTCAGGGGCTCGGAGGCTACCAGTTGCTCTCGGCTCCGTTTGGTTGATGACGTACCCGTCACAATGATTGGAATGATAAAGCTGGCACACCAAAGTAGCATAAAAAAAGGTTTGTATTAGAAAAAGAAAATTTACAAGGTATAGTAAAACGCCATCCCAGGACTCTTATTACACATAATGCAAACTGCTGACCATTACAGGCATATCCAGGACCAGGATGGTGACAACACACACCGAGACGTTGTCAGATTTCCTCACTGAGCGATTGTATTTGTTATGTGTACGTGTTGTCATCATCCTGGACCTGTTGCCTCTCTGCATTGCATGCCTGGGATTGTCAGTAGCTGCAGTCTGTCTAGTGATTGGATAGATCAGGGATGGCTATCGCTCAGGTTTTACTATATATCTCATTACTATATAACACTATATCTTATGAAATCTTTCTAATACAAATCAATTTATGCTTCTTTTGTTGTGCTGGTTGTATTATGTTTACATTGGCTTATTTTGGGACTTAGATTACGCCATTTTCTTTTCTTCAAACATGGTTTGTAGGAAAGAAAATCGATCGATTTCCCCCCAAATCTCTCCATTGCGCTATTGTATTCTGACAGCGGTAGGTTTCCCCACTGTCAGAATACAATGATCACTGCTGGTAGCTTTAGCCATTGACAGCGATCACAGGATAAAAACCTGACAGGCTGGTTGTACTGAAGTCAAAGCCCCGTACATACGATCAGGATATTGTACAAAAAAATACAGCTTTCGGCGCTATCTTTAGATAATCTGATTAGCGTACGCAAAGGGACAAACACAAAATATATTCTCGTACGATACCAGATTGTACGATTTTCATTTAAAGGGGTTGTAAACCCTCCCCGTTTTTCACCTCATTGCATAGAAAAACCTATCGTAGTGCACCAGCCCCCCCCCCCCCCCCCGTTTAACTCACCTGAGTCCATTTGTTCCTACACCAGAGACGCGCACACCATCTCTGACTCTTGATTGGATAGATTGATAGCAGCGTAGCCATTGGTTCCTGCTGCTGTCAATGAAATCGAATGACACAGGCGCAGGGGGCAGTGCTGAATCCTGCTGTCTGTGTCTATGGACGCAGCAGCAGTACAAGGGAGCGTGTCCTGAAAGGAGATCGCTTCTCCGCTGGGTCACTCGATGCAAGGAGGAACCAGGAGCGCCACAGAGGAACCCCAGAAGAGGAGGATCGGGGTCACTCCGTGCAAAACAAGCTGCACAGAGGAGGTAAGTATGACATGTTTGTTAGTTTAAAAGAATAAAAGGGGACCTTTAGTGTCCCTTTAATCAGTTCAGTTTTCATCAAAAAATACAATATAAATACATGACATCACTTCCGAATTTTTATTCTGTCATACGATAATTTTCGTGTTTTAGTAACCTATTTGTTTTTGATATGGAGACTAGCATGCAAAAAAAACAAAACGGACAATCAAAACCGGACGATTCCATAATTTTTTTAAATAACAAACATGTCATACTTACCTTTACTGTGCAGTTGGTTAAGCACAGAATGGCCTCGATCCTCCTTTTCTGGGGTTCCTCAGCGGCGCTGGTAGCTCCTCCTTTTCTCGCGTGACCCATCGAAGAACCGCTCTCCTTCGGGACACCTGTGTGGGCACACTCCTGAGTCCTGCATCTGCGTCTATTGACACAGAAATCAGGACTCTGCCCCGACATCTGCGTCATTGGATTTGATTTACAGCAGCGGGAGCCAATGGCTGCGCTGCTATCAATCTATCCAATCAGGATGCGAGACACCAGCTCATCCCCAGGGAGAAAAAGACTGGGTTCAGGTAAGTAAAACGGGGGCACTCGGGGCTGCAGCACCACACAAGCTTTTTTACCTTAATGGATAGAATCCATTAAGGTGAAAAACCATGAGGGTTTACAACCCCTTTAAAGAGTTTGTAAAGGTAAATAAAAAGTAAATAAAATAAAAATAAATAAGCGTGTCTATACTCACCTACTCTGTGCAATGGAATTGCACAGAGCTGCTGGGAACCTCCACTTTTCGGGTCCTCAGCCGGACGCGCCTGCCCCTTCTCTCTGTCAAGTGAAACCGCTTCCCATGGGGGCACCCGTGCGTTCTCTCACCCGAGTACCTCTTCTGTGTCCATTGCCACAGACAGCGGGACTCTGCCCCATCCCCCGCTCCCTCGTCACACACACTAATGGCTCCCAGTGCCCCAGCAAAACCAGCCAGACCCAGACGTGAGGGGAGAAACGATCTGCCGACGTGCACAGCGCTGGATCCAAAGGTGTCTCAGGTAAGTAAAGGGGGGCTAAGGGGGTGATGCTGACACCTAAACATTTTTTGCCTTAAGGCCCCTTTCACACTGGAGCTGTTTGCAGGCGCTATTGCGCTAAAAATAGCGCCTGCAAACTGAACTGAAACAGCGGCTGCTGTTTCTCCACTGTGAGGGCTTTCACACTGGAGCGGTGCGCTAGCAGGGGCGCTCCAAAAGTCCTGCTAGATGCATCTTTAGAGCGGTGAAGGAACAGTGGGTTTACCGCTCCTCCACCGCTCCTTTACATTGAAAGCAATGGGAAACCGCGGCTACCCCACAGGCAATGCGCCTCTGCAGAGGCGCATTGCCGGCGGTATTAACCCTTTTTCAGCTGCTAGTGGGGGTAAAACCACACCGCTAGCGGCAGAATACCGCCGCAATTCCAACGGTAAAGCATCACTAAAAAAAGCGGGGGTTTTACCGCCACCACACCTCCTGTGTGAAAGGGGCCTAAGGTAAAACATGTTTAGGCTTTACAACCACTTTAATGATTGACTTCAGTACATCCAGCCCTGCCCATAGATAGATCAAAGTTTTTGCCAGTTCCTGCTGAACCCGACGAGTTTCGATCCATCTACGACCAGCTTTAGAGCTCATTCACACTAGCTTTACTGTTTGAAGAGTGATTTGCATTGGGACTGCTCTGCAGAGAGAGTATTTGAGAGTCAGCGGTGAGGAGGCGATGTATTGCCCCCTCCCCAGCTACTTTAACCCCTTTACTCCCACACTAGTATGCCACAAGCACGCACCTTGCACTTGGGAAGCAGCCCCACTCATTTGAATGGGTCCCATTTGTCAGGCACTACACCTGGGTAGAGTTGCCACCTTTTCTTCAAGCCAAACCCGAAAACACTTTAGCAGCCTGGGGGACCTTTGGGTGCCCCAAGGAGAGTAGTAATACGGTGTGCATAGCGTGCCACAGCAAAAAGAGGGTGTGGCCAAATTGCTCTTGCTGACATCATCACCATGCCCCCCCCCCGCCATGGCAAACCTGCGCCCAGATGGCAGCCTGCCGCTCCCAGACGGAAACAGATTTGTGTGTGACTATCTTGGTCACTTGGGGAGCCACAGCCTGGTCTGAATTATGTGTCCAGGTTCAGTCCACCTGAAACCCAGACACACAGGGGTCAAGTCCTGGGGAAAAAGTGTGGGAACTCCCACCTAAGATCAGGTCTGCCGCAAATTATCACAGGATTTAGAAAGAAGCAAGTTCTTTCTAAATCCCGCGATAACTCGCGGCAGACATCCACAATGTCTCCTGGGAACAATTACAAAAGCTCCCAGGAGACATTGCGGCATCGAGGAAGTGACGGAATACCCGCACACTACCTGATGAATCCATATACAGGAAGCGGCCAGTAACAAAGGATTACTAAGGTTCGCCTGCCCCTGACAGTGACTCGAGCTGGGCATCGCTGCTTGGTGAAGGATTGGCTTGGGCGGCTCGGCTGCTCTAGTCCTGCAAAGGGAACTGAGTTCCTGCTGTGAAAAAAGTGCAGGAACTCCGTTCCCACGCGTTCCCACAGCACTTGAGCCCTGCAGACACATGATTCAAAACCCGGACTGTCAGGGTGAATCCCGGATGGGTGGCAACCCTAAACAGGGGGTGTAATTCCTGCATGTGTACACCCTGGACTGATGCCTTTTCAGCTATTGTGGGCAGCGGTTGAGGAAGCGGTTTATAAGTTTATAAGTATTTGGGGGGGGGGGTTTGGGGGGCTACTGCACACAGAAGATTTTTTACCTTCATGCATAGAATGAATGAAAGTAAAAAACCTTGAACCCTTAGAACCACTTTAAAGTGTTAAATCTTTGCTGATAAAAAATAAATATGCTAGCATACCTTATCTTCTTGCTTTCTCCCTGTCTCCTTTTTTTGCCAAGATATTTAGCAAAATTGGCTTTGTAAAGTTTGGTGTCAATAATATCCGCTTCCAGGGTGGCTTCACTGGCTTGCAGGGTCTCCACAGAGCCACGCTCATAGGCGTGCGCACAGGGTGTGCCAGGTGTGCCTGGGCACACTCTAATCACCTCAGGTGCCACACATTCTCCCATTTTCAAAAATTGTAAAAAAAAAAATTAAACAAATAAAATTGTAAAAAAAGAATACAGAATAAAATAATAAAAATAACTACAGACACTGTCCACTATCTTTCTACTCTAATGACACCGTCAGTATATACACATACACACGAACATGTGTTTGAGCTTTGGGGTGCACACCCTAATGCAATGGGCTGCGCACACCTATGGCCACGCTGTTGTGCACACTCCCGGCTGGGTCTTTCTTATTTTATGCGTGCTTGGGTGCCAGCCTTAGGGCATACATGGGCAGTGTGGTAGGGCCTCCTTCTGATTGTGCTTGCTCGGGTGCTGGGCATACTGTATGGCACACAAGAGGAGTGTCGCTGGGGTTCTTAGCAATTGCCTACACAGTGTGACAGGGGGTCCTTCTCATTGTTCGTGCCTGCATTGGGCACACAAGGGCAGTGTGGTTGAGGGTCCTTGGTGTGCCTGATTGGATGCCGGGCTGAGGGTGTGTATGCGCAGTGTGCACATGGTGCTTATAGTGCCTAGGATGTGCATGTGCAGTGTGACAGATAGACAAGGGGGTTGATTTACTAAATATAATGTGCAGTTTGCAAGTGTGCCTACTACAAAGCTTAGTAAATGAAGGGAAGCTTCACTTTGCAGGAAGTAGATTTGTAGTGCACGCGCCCCAACTGGAAGTTCAGGGAAGTGGCTCTGTGTGACCTGGAGGTGAACATCAAAGTATGTAAATGCTGGACACAAATATAAAGCAAAAAAATGTTACAGGGCATGAATAACTGTTAAAACGCTGCAGTTTTAGTCTCTTTTCTGGGCTTTAGCATGAACACTATTTGCTTGCAGATCTGTAAGTTGCATATAATGTATGCAGGCTCATTCTAATTATTATATTGATTATCTGCTGCCTTATATTGTCCTGTAAGTATCAATCCATACAACAGATTATATTGCTCATTAAACAATTGCAGTTTATTCTCATCAGACGTTTATTCATATTTTACATTCTGTGCGGCTCATTGCCACCTGTCATAGTGTAATGAGACTTACATGTCGCTGGGGACCAGTTAAAGGAAACAGGTCAGTGTATAGGCCAGGCAACTAGAATCTGCAGGAAGGGATTGCCAATCAGCCTCGGTGTGCCTTTCCTGGAAAGGTTGCTTTAACCGTTTTGCTGCCTGAGCAATTTTTTTTATTTGTTTGCGCACAATAAAATCTGCATTTTTGGCTAAAGTTTTACCTAAAACTCTCAAAACATTATACATTTTAAAAACGCAGAGAATATAAAGATGGTAGTTGCGTTTTTTTATGTTGCATGCATGACATAAAGTGATCCTCCAATTCCTTTATTTTCTGTTCTAGGGTGACAACACTTCTTGAGCTGCTTCCTAACCAGGAGCAGTGTTGTCCTCATAGGATGTGCTCTGGACCAAAGCTTGTACATGCTGATGTACAGCCGTCATATACAGCTTGATCGCTTCCTTACAGTTACAGCGCCACCCATAAGCCTGGTGATTGGCAGCAGCTCCTGAAACTTACTAGCTGCACATTGGCTGGCCATGTCATTGAGGAGAGATGGGTACCCACATCTGTGCATCTGGTGGGCATTGGGGGATCTGATGGTGCTTATTTCAGATGATTGCAAAATGAGCAAGCGGTGTGGCCTTGCAGTGGAGAGAGCAAATAGTATTGTGGAATATATCATTATTAATTATCATACCATTAAGGGATCACTAAAGGATTTTTTTTTTTTTTTTTAAATAACAAACATGTTATACTTGCCTTCACTGTGCAGCTCATTTTGCACAGAGTGGCCCCGAACCTGGTCTTCTGGGGTCCCTCGGCGGCTGTCTCGGCTCCCCGCCGCAATGACTCAACACCTTCATGCGAGCGAGCATGGTGTTGAGTGCTTGCGGGCGCGCTCCCATGATACAGCCGGCGGCCATAGCAGCTCACTGTATCACTCGGCCCTGCCCCCCGGCGCGCCGCGTCATTGGATGTAAATGACAGCAGCGCAAGCCAATGGCTGCGCTGCTTTCAATCAACCAATGAATAAGCTGGGAAGACAGCCGAGAATCCTGCTCGTTCACGGTGCAGGACTTTCGAGGGGTCAGGTAAGTAATTGGGGGGGCTGGGGGGGGGGGCTAATACTTGGATGTTTTTTCACCTTAATGCCTAGAATTAAGGTGAAAAAACATTTACCTTTACAACCCCTTTAACACTATAGAGATCACCAGCAGGAGGAAGGAGGTCCTGATTCCCTGCCACAGATCTTTAGTTATCACTAGAGGGATCACGAGCAGCAGGAAGGAGGTCGTGATTCCCTTATATAGACCTTTAGTTATCACTAGAGGGATCACCAGCAAGAGGAAGGAGGTCCTAATTCCTCTATATAGATTTTCCGTTAACACTATAGCGATCACCAACAGAAGGAAGGAGGTCCTAATAACTCTATATAGATCTTTAGTTGTCACTAGAGGGATCATCAGAAAAAGGAAGGATGTCCTGATTCCCTTATATCACAGGTGTCAAACAAAAGGTCCTCAGGCCGAATCCGGCCCACCAGGCCATTTCATGTGGCCCTTGCACCTCTCCTGCAGCTGCAGGATAGCTCCAGCCCTCCTCTGGTCCTCTTCCAGACACTTACTTTCTGCTTTCAAGCAATGGATCCAGCTTCTTCCCAGCAGCAGTATAGGGAAAGATGGGGTGCACTGTGATGTAAAGGAGAGTGGGGGACTCAACTTCTGATTGTGGGGTGGCTCTTGACATCTAATGTAAGGGGGGGGGGGGTGTGATGTACATCTAATCTTAAAGATACAACCGCACACCTCCCAACATTTTGAGATGGGAATGAGGACACCTACTAACAAATGTATGTAGGCATAGGACACACCCCCTTCCACACACCCTTAAAGCGGAGGTTCACCCTGAAAATCAACTATCTGCCATTAGATCCAGCATACTGCTGACATGTGCAGTATGCTGTTTTTATTTGTGTACTTATCGTTTTATCAGGGCTTCTTTTCCGGCTCCGAGCTGATTCCCCGCGGGGAATAGGCGTTCCTAAGACAAGTGGAGTTCATTTACGTGCTAGTAAAGCGCTTCACACCTTTCGAAAATAGCCGAAGTGACACTCGGCTGTTTACGGCGCTATACGGCGCCTGCGCCTGCCATGTAGAGCTGACTGCGCAAGGGCCGTAAATTGCAGAGTGTCACTTTGGCTATTTTTGGAAGGAGTGGCGCGTTTTACTAGCACGTCAATCAACTCCGCTTGTCTTAGGAACGCCTATTCCCCGCAGGAATCCCCGCTCGGAGCCAGATAAAAATCCCTGATAAAACCATAAGTACACAAAAAAAAAAACCCAGCATACTGCACATGTCAGCAATATGCTGGATCTGATGGCAGATAGTTGATTTAGGGTGAACCTCCGCTTTAATGGAGAATTAATTAAAAAAAAAGGTTAATTAAATCCACAAGGACTTATTTTTACCACTCCTATTCCTTTATTTTGGCTTTTAATGTAATGTACAAATGCAGCAATTTAGAATTTGGATGTAAAGTTTAGCACTGGGAAACACCTTTTGAAAAATAAAATGTGCATTTTTTTACACAACTATATATTTAAGGCCAAAATGAGGGAGAAATAAGGGGGAAAGAGGGACAGAGGGACATTTCTCCAAATCAGGGACAGTCCCTCGAAATTAGGGACAGTTGGGAGCTATGCAACCGGCCCTTTTGAAAGCAATCATAATGCTGATGCGGCCCACGATAAAATTGAGTTTGACACCCCTGCCTTATATAGACCTTTATTTATCACTTGAGGGATCACCAACAGCAGGGGAGGGCTGGCAGGGGGGCAGGGTGGAAATCTCCCCCCGGGCTGGTGACACTATGTACAGCCACCGGCCGCCACTACCAAATGCAGGAATATGCCTGCTGGAGCTCTTTTAACACAGGTCAAGGCCGCTGCTCACCTCCCACTGTGCAGCCGTGCCTGTGTCAGCACTGAGGTAGATGGCTGCAGAGCTGAGCTATGTCACGTCTCACACATAGCTTAGCCTCAGCGCACACCAGTGCTGACATCCCCGTCTCTCTCTGCACAGACACGAGGACTTTAATGTAAGGGGAGGCTCTGTGTGGACCCTGATGTAAGGGAAGGCTCTGTGTGGACCCTGATGTAAGGGGGGCCTCTGTGCGGACCCTGATGTAAGGGAGGCGTCTGTGCGGACTCTGATGTAAGGGGGGCCTCTGTGCGGAGTCTGATGTAAGGGGGCCTCTGTGCGGACTCTGATGTAAGGGGGCCTCTGTGCGGACTCTGATGTAAGCGGGGCCTCTGTGTGGACTCTGATGTAAGGGGGCCTCTGTGCGCACTCTGATGTAAGGGGGGCCTCTGTGTGGACTCTGATGTAAGGGGGGCCTCTGTGTGGACTCTGATGTAAGGGGGGCCTCTGTGTGGACTCTGATGTAAGGGGGGCCTCTGTGTGGACTCTGATGTAAGGGGGGCCTCTGTGCGGACTCTGATGTAAGGGGGGCCTCTGTGTGGACTCTGATGTAAGGGGGGCCTCTGTGCGGACTCTGATGTAAGGGAGGAATCTCCAACAGGAGTCTTAGTTTTATTTAAAAGTTATCCCAAGGTATAGGTTGTATTTTCATAATCTTTACCTGTGGAATCACTGTGGAAGCAGAGAATCGCTGTAGTAGTTGTCGTAGTCTTCTGGGTCCTATTCCCCAGCAACTGCTCTGCTTCATTGTAAAAAACAAACAAAAAGTCCCAGCTCATTTAACAGCCAGCCTGCAACAAACCAAATTGGCCCTGTCTAACCATTTACATTAAAAACAAGGGCCCAGATTCACAGAGCGATTACGCCTGTCTAACTGGTGTTAGACAGGAGTAATTTCAAATTTTGCGCGCCTTATCACTAGTTTGAATCCTCAAACCATGATACGGCAGCGTTGGGCTTCGATCTGACAGGCTTACGTCTTCGTACGCCTTCGGATCTATGCTGCGATCTTTTTGCGGCCGCTGGGTGGAGTTTGCGTCGTTTTCAGCGTCGGGGTATGCAAATGAGCTTTTTCCGGCGATCACAAAGTTACGAGCGTCGTTCGCAATCGCGTACGTCATTTTTTTCGCTACGTAAAGTTAAACCAGCTATTAGCTGGTCTAACGTTACGCGGCCCATGTTAAGTATGGCCGTCGTTCTCGCGTCGACTTTCAATTTTTTTTTTTTTTTTTTGCGTAAGTCGTCCGGGAATAGGAATGTCCGTAAACGACGCTACTCCAAAAAAAAATGACGTAACGACGTGATTTCGCGCAATGCACGGCGGGAAATTTCTGAACGGAGCATGCGCAGTTCGATCGCTGCGGGGACGCACTTAATTTAAATGCCTCACGCCCCCTATTCGCGTAGTTTGATTCCGCCGGGAGAAATACACTACGCCGCCGTACCTTACGGGCCAAAATCTCTCTGAATTCCACCTAGAGCCAGGTAAAGTACGGCGGCGTAGAGTATCTCTGATACTCTGCGGGAATCTAATTCTTTCTGAATCTGGCCCAAGGGGTTTAGTATGGACACATTTGCAAACATATGCGTAAGCTGCAGTGGGCACGTCATGGCAAAACTTGTGTACAGCAGTACTAATTTGAGAGTCTCCTGGGATGGAGCACATGTATAATAATGGATTTTTTTTTTAAGTCGGCAGCTACAAATACTGTAGCTGCTGACTTTTAACATAATGACACCGCAATGTCTGCCCCCTAAAGCTGATTCGACATTTGGTTTGGGTGCATGTGCCGGCATTGCAACTTATCGAAACCGGTAGTAGCCTTCAAGCTTTGCAGCCAGTTGTCTACTGAGCTTGCATGGGTCGTGCTGTGCTTTCTGAATGGCCCCGTGGTCTTCTGGGATTCATGCAGGTCCCAGAAAGCAGAGAAAGGGGAGAGGAGCCGATGATGATGTACCTTTGCCGCGGCGAGGTAGGACAGAAATCTTTCAGGAAACAAAAAAAAAAAAAATCTGAAAACAAGGTGGTGGAGGGTTAGAGTGCTCGATTGATTAACTCCGCTTTAAGGGCACTGGCTGTAGAGTCCTCTACTGCTTACGCCTACAGTCAGGTCCATAAATATTGGGACATGGACACAATTCTAATCTTTTTGGCTCTATACACCACCACAATGGATTTGAAATGAAACAAACAAGATGTGCATTAACTGCAGACTTCCAGCTTTATTTTGAGGGTATTTATATCCAAATCAGGTGAACGGCGTAGGAATTACAACCGTTTGTATATGTGCCTCCCACTTTTTAAGGGACCAAAAGTAATAGACAATTGGCTGCTCAGCTGTTCCATGGCCAGGCGTGTGTTATTCCCTCATTATGCCATTCACAAGGAGCAGATAAAAGGTCCAGAGTTAATTTCAAGTGTGCTATTTGCATTTGGAATCTGTTGCTGTCAACTCTCAATATGAGATCCAAAGAGCTGTCACTATTAGTGAAGCAAGCCATCATTAGGCTGAAAAAAAACAAAACAAACTCATCAGAGAGATAGCAAAAAGAAAAGGTGTGGCCAAATCAACTGTTGTCTACACCGTTCACCTGATTTGGATGTAAACACCCTCAAATTAAATCTGGAAATCTGAAGTTAAAGCACATCTTGTTTGTTTAATTTTCAAATCCATTGTGGTGATGTATAGAGCCAAAAAGATTAGAATTGTGTCGCTGTCCCAATATTTATGGACCTGACTGTATATTTGCAAATGTGTGCAAACTAAACCCCTTGTTTTTAATTTATACTGTTAGGCCGTGTACACACGGCAGAGAACCTCAACGGGCAGAACACATCGTTCCGCCCGTCGAGGTTCCCTGCCGGCCGTCGAAATCGGCGACCCGCCCGTCGGGAATGGCAACCAGCCATTCTTCCAGGCGGGCCGTCGAGCAAATAGAGAGCGTGCTCTCTATTTCTGCTCGACGGGCTTCCCGACGGGAAGCTCGCCGAGAGTGTACACTCGGCCGAGGTCCTCGCTGGAATGCAGCTTCCAGCGAGGTTCTCGCTGGTTTCCAGCGAGAACCTCGGTCGTGTGTACACGGCCTCAGACGAGGTCAATTCAGTTTGTTGCAGGCTGGCTGGAAAGTGAGCTGGGAATTTTTGTTTGTTTTTTGACATGTGTCGCCTTTCCATGTGCTTCTTAATGCAAAGGCCATTTGTAGGTTGTGGTGGTTGCCATTTGTTTGTTCTACTGCATATAAACCACAGGGGATGTC
The DNA here is from genome assembly GCA_029574335.1 of Rana kukunoris. Taxonomy (NCBI): domain Eukaryota; kingdom Metazoa; phylum Chordata; class Amphibia; order Anura; family Ranidae; genus Rana; species Rana kukunoris. The sequence goes on along the minus strand of CM056052.1, from coordinate 61,958,930 downwards.
CGTTCGGCACAATCGCCATCCACAAAATGCCTTGCAGTTTTCTAAATGAATGCAAAGCATTCTCTGATTGGACGAGATGCAGAGGCAGGATGGTGACTTCACAATCTCCAGGCACAGTATATAGAAGACAGCAGCGATCACTGTAGTAATGGCGACTACTATAGTGATTTTTCTGCTTCTACAAGTATATCACAGGTATTGAATAAGTAGTCCAGGTTGGACCAATGTAACTATGCATTCAAATCAATTCCTGGAATTCAGCTTTAACCTAACAATGCTTTTAATTGGAAATTCAAGATTAGATAAATCTTTTTTTGGAGGCGAGTTTAATTACTGTATATACTCAAGCATAAGCCAACCCGAGTATAAGCCAAGGCCTTTTTTTTTCCACAAAAAAATGGGAAAATGTATTAACTCGAGTATAAGCCTATGGTGAGAATGCAGCAGCTACTGTAAGCGAAAAAGAGGGTCAACAATGCCCATTTGCAGCTTCACTATGCCCACTATAGCCATTCTCACTGTGCCCATTGCAGCCTTACTGTGCCCATTGCAGCCTTACTGTGCCCATTGCAGCCTTACTGTGCTCATTCTGACTGTGCCCATTGCAGCCTTACTGTGCCTATTGACACTGCGCCCATTGTAGCCTTATTGTGCCCATTGTAGCCTTACTGTGCCCATTGCAGCTTCAGTGTACCTGTTTTCTTGCAGGCTGCAAGCATCCATTTTTCAAAAGTCACAGCTTCCTCCTTGTCCCATTCAGTCGGTGTAACTGTCGGGTCACAGGCATCCATTTTCAAAACTCGCAGCTTCCTCCTGGTCCGTGATAGGCGTTTGACACTGTGTTCGGCTACCGCCTGTAACGGAATGGCCCGTGACAGACTGAGATATTCCTATGTCTAGGGTCACCTTATGTCCACTAGGGCCATAGGGTGACAAAGAATCATAATTCATATATTACATGAGATGGGACATTATTAATACTTCATATTTCAGGACTGAGATATCACAAGGAGTTCATGATGACATGACCAGGTCAGCCAGCCAGTGAGTCATACCTTTGTATAATAGGCTATTGAAATATCTTAAGGTGTTGGCTATTCACTGTAAAGACATTCCGTTGAAGGTGTTGATTGCACCCACTCTCACAAGACTCTGCCATTGTGTGATAAAGCTGTCTAGATAACTTATTCAACTAGATGTCTGTGTTACTATTTAAGGTTAATTGAACACTATTGAAGATACGGTGCCGACAAGTCTACATGGTTAGCTTACCTGAATGCCTTTTTAGAGTGTGATTGAAGCCCCCCATGGTGTGAAGGGGGGTGGAGACTACATTGTCCTGTGACTAATTGCATTATGCTTGAGACTGTATAAGAAGCTGAGAAAATACCAATAAATTGTTATATCTTTGAAGCAAGTGCAGAGCTTGAGTCTCGTCTTGTTTATGGGAATGGATATGGATCGTGTATGCAATATTGTCGGAGTGTGTCAGATAAGCTTGTCGTGGATAGATGGAAGGTCATAAGCGGTGGTGACCGTTACATTTGGTGGCACAGCAGTGGGATGATTCCATCATCAGAAGGACAGCTACAAGGGCACATGACAATGGAGACGGTGTATGAACGGATGAAGCTGTAAGAGAGCTGCTAGAGCCGTTCCCGCGAATTCGCGGGAGCACGCGCGTGCGCGAATTCGCGGGTGCGCGCGCGTGCACGCGCACGTGCACGGGAGCGCGCACCCGCGTCCGTTGGCGCCAAACAGCCTATTTAAAGAATGCTCTGACCCTAGCCGAGTGCTGACGGATCTCAGCGGTTCCGGTTCCTGTGTCCTGTGCCTGTCCCGTGCTCTTGATCCCGGTTACCGATCCTTGGTTTCCTTGACCTTGTTTTGGACTCACTTCACCTCTGACTCTTGGTTCCTGATCTCGGCTTTCCACGTGACCCTGTTTCCTGCCTGATGACTTGGTACCTCGCTGCCCGCTCGTTGCTGAACCCGGCTTCCCATGTGACCACGATCCTGCTCCCTGTTTGGCTCCGCTTTACCTCCCGGGTACCTGCGACTTCGCTACTGCAACCTGCTGCGACTTCGCTGCTGCAACCTGCTGCGACTTCGTCACTGCAACCTGCTGCGACTTCATCCCTGCAACCTGCTGCGACTTCGCTGCTGCGACTTCGTCCCTGCAACCTGCTGCGACTTCGCTGCTGCAACCTGCCGCGACTTCCTGCCTTGCTGGGCTTGCATCACCGGTTGTGGGCTTCCCTAGTCACATCTACAGGCACTCGTGTCTCCCCTGGCCCTTGGTTCCCCCTGTCTCCACTCTCAGCGGGACCAGGGCCGGAGATTCAAGAGAGGCTAACCTCGTAATTTCAGACTTCACCCAGGTACGTGACAGTATCCGTCAGCCAGCAATGGAGTCTGAAAGGGAGGCCTCTTCTTTCAAAGACATTTGCCATTCCCTCTCTGCACTTGCCCACACAGTACAGAATCTTCAGACAGATCTGAGTCGGATGGAGGGTCAGCTCCGGGATCAGCCCGTTCCCTCTCCTCCTATGGTGAACTCGTCAGTTCAAACGGACTTCAGTCTGCTCTGTGTGGCCGCAACGCCTCCTGAACCCAGAGTGCCTTTGCCTGAGCGTTTTTCTGGAAATCGCAAACAGTTTCGTACCTTCCGAAATGCCTGTGAACTGTATTTTTCCTTGCTACCTCAAACCTTCTTTTCCGAAGTAACCAAAGTGGGGTTCATCATCACCTTGCTTCTCGGAGAACCTCTTTCCTGGGCCCATCATCTCCGGGAGCAACAAGACCCGGCCCTGGCAACCACGGACTCCTTCTTTTCCGCCATGTCCCAGTTGTATGCCGACCCTTTTCTCCAACAATCCGCGGAGTCCACACTCAGTAGACTCCAGCAGGGTCCAAGGGCTGTGGAAGATTACGTGTCAGACTTTCGTGTCCTGAGTATGGATACTCAGTGGAATAGAGCTGCGCTCCATCATCAATTTCGTTGTGGACTTTCTGATCAGTTAAAGGATGAATTAGCACGCGTGGGAATACCCACCTCCCTGGAAGATTTAATTAATCTTGTCATTCAGATTGATCGGCGGTTGCGAGAAAGACAATCAGAGAGGACCAATACCAAGCCACCTGCATTTTCTAGTCCCGATCCTTCAATTTCGGCCTGTTCTGTCGGGTCATTGAAAATGTCCAGAAAGAATAAGGACCCCCACAAACTCTCACGTGCAAGCTTTCCGAGACCAGCTCTGTCTTCTTCGGAACGCCTCCGGCGACTACAAAATAGACTATGTCTTTACTGTGGGGGAACCAGTCACTTTATTCAGACTTGTCCTGTGAAACCTCCCAAGCCTGCCTCCCTGTTGCCCCACGTGATGCACCTCCCTGGAAGAAGTCCAAACCATCTTTCCTTACCACTTCAGTTACAGCTACCAGAAAAGACTATCCTTGTACCTGCTATTATAGACTCAGGGGCTTGCAGTTGCTTTGTGGATGCTGCATTTGCGACCCTTCACCAATTACCTCTGTGCTCTAAGAGGCAGGGGCTTATCGTTCACTTAGCAGATGGATCTGGTCTCAAGTCTGGACCAGTAACCCAAGAGACTATACCTATTCCATGATTGCTTCTCCCATGTTCCCTATAATTCTGGGGATACCCTGGCTAAAAGCCCATAACCCCCATATAGATTGGGCCACTGGAAAAGTTTCCTTCTCATCCGACTATTGTCAGATACAATGTTTTCCAGAAAGGATCTGCAATCCTACTTCCCTTCTTAGTATTTGTCCGGATCCTGAAACTGTAAAACTGGTGCCAGTTGCCTATCATGAATTCTTGGATGTGTTCAATAAGAAAAGTGCAGATACCTTGCCCCCACACAGGACTTATGACTGTCCTATTGAACTTTTACCCGGATCTGAGATTCCTTTCGGTCGAATCTACCCGCTTTCTGAACCTGAACTAGAAGCCCTGCGCAAATATATAGACGAAAGTCTGGAAAAAGGGTTTATTCGGCATTCTTCCTCACCTGCAGGAGCTGGTATTTTCTTTGTAGAAAAGAAAGACCACTCTCTAAGACCCTGTATTGACTATCGGGACCTTAATAAGATCACTGTCAAGAACCGGTACCCACTTCCGCTAATTCCTGAATTGTTCCAGAGGTTGCGCGGAGCACGGATATTTTCCAAACTTGATCTTAAGGGTGCTTACAATTTAGTCCGGATCAAAGAGGGAGATGAATGGAAAACAGCTTTCAGAACACGCTTCGGGCATTTTGAGTATTTGGTTATGCCCTTCGGCCTCTGCAATGCCCCAGCCACCTTCCAACATTTGGTAAATGACGTATTTCGGGACTTTCTTGATCTGTTCATCATAGTCTACCTCGATGACATCCTCATATTCTCCGAAACAATTGAACTTCACCGCACCCATGTGAAAAAGGTCTTGAGTAGACTCCGCGAACATCACCTCTATGCCAGGGCTGAGAAGTGCGACTTTGAAAAGCACACCGTACAGTTTCTTGGACTCGTCATCTCTGCTGATGGCATTTCCATGGATCCTCAGAAGGTTGCTGCAGTTCTAGAATGGCCGGCCCCTACGGACAGGAAAGCAGTACAGAGGTTCGTGGGATTTGCAAATTTTTATAGAAAATGTATTTAAAAAAATTCTGGTATTATCTCGCCTATTACTCAACTAACGAAACAGCATGTTCCTTTCCGATGGACTCCTGAAGCACAAGTAGCATTTGAACAATTAAAGACTCTGTTCACTTCTGCTCCCATCCTGAAACATCCCGATCCGTCCCTGGCCTACGTTTTGGAGGTGGACGCCTCCGAAAGTGCCGTTGGGGCTATTCTGTCACAGCGACAAGGTCCCAAATATTTATTGCATCCTGTAGCCTTTTTCTCTAAAAAATTGAATCCTTCTGAAAGGAACTACGATGTTGGAGACCGGGAATTGTTAGCCATTAAAGCTGCACTTGAGGAATGGCGTTATTTGTTGGAAGGAGCCGCCCACCCTATTCTCATCTTCACTGACCATAAAAACTTGGAGTATTTGAGAACAGCCAAGAGACTAAGACCCCGGCAAGCAAGATGGGCATTATTCTTCTCCCGTTTCATATTCCATATTACCTTCCGTCCTGGTTCTAAAAATGGCAAACCAGATGCGCTTTCGCGCATGTTCCATGATTCAGTGCAACCTTCAGAGCCAACTACCATTTTGCCAGCCAAGAATTTTCTTCTTCTCCAGTCTGACCTAATGTTTCAAATTAAGACAGATGTGACAGAGCATCCCCCATCCCCAGATTTACCTCTCCAGTTTAAGGATGGGCTCTACTATCACAAGGAACAGATCTATGTCCCGGAACAGTTCAGAGTCTCTGTTCTCAAACGGTGTCATGATCACCCCCTGGCAGGCCATTTCGGTATCCACAAGACTATAGACTTAATTTCCCGTTCTTGTTGGTGGCCCGACCTGATACAGGACTGTAACAAATATGTAAGATCCTGTGCGACATGTCTACGCTGCAAAACCAGCCGAGCCAAGACTTGGGGCCTACTTGAAAGCCTTCCGGTGCCCAAGAAGCCTTGGAGCATGATTTCTATGGATTTCATTGTTGAACTTCCTCCTTCTGAGAACTTCACTTCTATATTTGTCGTAGTGGACCGTCTGACCAAGATGGCACACTTTGTTCCTTTACAAGGCACCCCTTCTGCCGCCGAGACAGCTTCCACATTTATCAGGGAAATAGTGAAATTGCATGGGATCCCTGATAACATTGTCTCTGACCGCGGGGTGCAATTCACCTCAAGATTCTGGAGGTCCCTATGTGAATCATTAAACATCGAACTCCGTCTGTCCACTGCTTACCACCCCCAGACAAATGGACAGACGGAGAGAACTAATCAAACCTTGGAGCAGTACCTGCGGTGCTTTTCCTCATTTTCTCAGGATGACTGGTCTTCCCTTCTCCCACTGGCGGAGTTTGCTTACAACAACACTATTCACTCTGCAACCAAGCAATCTCCCTTTTTCGCCAATTATGGCTATCACCCCTCATTTTTACCTGAACTGCCTGTTGAGTCCTCCGTGCCTGCTGTACAAGACAGATTAGACTTTTTTAACTCCAACAATAAATGACTCCAGGATACCATCTCTAAAGCCCAAGCGAGCAACAAGAAGTTCTTTGACAAAAAGAAGAGGGGTAACCTAAATCTGGAACCAGGAGACAAGGTCTGGTTGTCTACTGCAAATCTAAAGCTGAGTTGTCCCTCCAGGAAACTTTGCCCAAAGTTTCTGGGGCCTTTTCCGGTTAAAAGGAAGATTAATCCTATGGCCGTTGAGTTAATTCTACCTAAGAGCCTGAAAATTCATCCGGTATTCCACATCTCCCTGCTAAAACCAACGGTGCCTAACCCATTTTCCGATCGGGATCTAGAAAACCCTCCTCCGCTTCTCGTCGAAGGCAACGAGGAATATGAAGTTGAAGCTGTTTTGGATTGCAAGACCAAAAGGGGTCAAACGCAATTCTTGATTAAATGGAAGGGTTATGGTCCGGAAGAGAACTCTTGGGAACCAGCGTCCAATGTGCATGCCCCACAAAAGATTTTTGCCTTTTTCCAGCGCCATCCGGAAAAGAAACCCCTGAGGGGCATCCGGAGGCTGCCCATAGGGAGGGGGCAATGTAAGAGAGCTGCTAGAGCCGTTCCCGCGAATTTGCGGGAGCGCGCGGGACCGCGCGCGTGCACGCACACGTGCACGGGAGCGCGCACCCGCGTCCGTTGGCGCCAAACAGCCTATTTAAAGGATGCTCTGACCCTAGCCGAGTGCTGACGGATCTCAGCGGTTCCGGTTCCTGTGTCCTGTGCCTGTCCCGTGCTCTTTATCCCGGTTACCGATCCTTGGCTTCCTTGACCTTGTTTTGGACTCACTTCACCTCTGACTCTTGGTTCCTGATCTCGGCTTTCCATGTGACCCTGTTTCCTGCCTGATGACTTGGTACCTCGCTGCCTGCTCGTTGCTGAACCCGGCTTCCCATGTGACCACGATCCTGCTCCCTGTTTGGCTCCGCTTTACCTCCCGGGTACCTGCGACTTCGCTACTGCAACCTGCTGCGACTTTGCTGCTGCAACCTGCTGCGACTTCATCCCTGCAACCTGCTGCGACTTCGCTGCTGCAACCTGCTGCGACTTCGTCCCTGCAACCTGCTGCGACTTCGCTGCTGCAACCTGCCGCGACTTCCTGCCTTGCTGGACTTGCATCACCGGTTGTGGGCTTCCCCAGTCACATCTACAGGCACTCCCGTCTCCCCTGGCCCTTGGTTCCCCCTGTCTCCACTCTCAGCGGGACCAGGGCCGGAGATTCAAGAGAGGCTAACCTCGTCATTTCAGACTTCACCCAGGTACGTGACAGAAGCTCTCTTCCCTCATGGACTTACTGGAGAGCCGGGGCAGACCGGCCAGCAACCGTAAGAAAAGGGACATTATCGCAGAACTGGTCGAAATGGATAGAGCTAAAAGGCCCGCCGTAACAGACAGGACACCCGAGGAAGAAAGTTTTGATCGGGCTGTTAAACTAAGACTGGCACATTATGGTCCTAACCCTCCACCGGAGATCAGGGACCCAGTTATTGCGGCTCTGAATGCCACCTTGCTACAGCGAAGAAGTGCTGCAGCAGCTGAAGTCACAACAGCACCAGCTAAAGGGAGAGGAAAGGTGCAGATACCAGTCTCCATGGAAGAGGAATTCCAAAGAAGGTTACAAGAGATGCGGATACAGCATAGAGGACCAGTATCAGAGGAGGTCCTGTTGGGATGGTCGGATGTGATTCGGTGCCAACTCTGGAAGGAAGCACTAGCTCTGGAGCAGCAACACCAAGGAAAGGTCCTGCCGTCCATCTATGCAAGGTACTGGCCGCAGTATGAAGTACGAATGCTGTTGTTGGGGAAACAACCGAAGCAGGAGTGGACAGCCGAGTTGAGCAGGCTGATCCGGGCAGAGATGCAGCTGGATGAAAGCTACAGAGCCCTCCAGTGGCAAGAATGGGAGCTGGAGGTCGCCTACAAACAGCTGCTAGACTCAGCTCAGCAGCAGGGTGGGGCTTCCATTGCCTGGGACTATGAGGAAAGTTCAGATGACAACTGTGAACTTCTGGCTGATGAATTGGCAGTGGAAAAAATGGAGATTGCCGTCCCTAAAGCCGAAGCGGATGGTGTGGAGTTCCAGAGAGCCGGGGCGGTTGACCCCTCTCTCCAGCAACAAGCTGAGGTGGTAAAGATTTTACCCCCAGCTGAATCACTGGCAACAGAGCAGGGTGCCCCAAGCCTCTGCTCCCAACTAGCAGAAAAGGGGGACCCTGTGGTAGTGGATGGGACTGTGGTCTCCACTCACAGCAACCCAGCGGAAGAGCTGGCAACAGAACAGAGTGTCATAGGCCTCTGCTCCTCACTAACAGAAGAGGGGGACCCTGTGGTAGTGGATGGGACTGTGGTCTCCACTCACCGCAACCCAGTGGAAGAGCTGGCAACAGAGCACAGTGCCCCAGGCCTCTGCTCCTCACTAACAGAAGTGGGGGTTCCTGTGGTAGTGGATGGGACTGTGGTCTCCACTCACCGCAACCCAGTGGAAGAGCTGGCAACAGAGCACAGTGCCCCAGGCCTCTGCTCCTCACTAACAGAAGTGGGGGTTCCTGGGGTAGTGGATGGGACTTCAGTCTCCACTGGCACAACCCCAGAAAATGGTACAGGACTGGGACAGGAGGATGTCGGCTTTGCTTTGCAAGCACCGGGGGGTTTTCACCAAGCACCAGTGGATGGGACTTCAGTCTCCACTGGTATACCCCAAGAAGGGGGGGCAGTTGGCCCAGACCCCTAACAGCATGATGGACTGAGCCCAGCCACCCTGCCTTCTCCCCAGCGGCAGGCGTGTTCTCTGAGAGAGGCAGAGGTTGGCGGGGTGAGTAATGCTCAGTTTGGAGCCATTTATTTGGGGTACAGTATGGATACCAGCATTGGAGGACTGGAACTACTGACGGACTTCGGAGTCAACCCGTTTGGGGTTACCACCTGTGTCCGTCTCCCACCGAAAGGGGAGAGATGTAACGGTATGGCCCGTGACAGACTGAGATATTCCTATGTCTAGGGTCACCTTATGTCCACTAGGGCCATAGGGTGACAAAGAATCATAATTCATATATTACATGAGATGGGACATTATTAATACTTCATATTTCAGGAATGAGATATCACAAGGAGTTCATGATGACATGACCAGGTCAGCCAGCCAGTGAGTCATACCTTTGTATAATAGGCTATTGAAATATCTTAAGGTGTTGGCTATTCACTGTAAAGACATTCCGTTGAAGGTGTTGATTGCACCCACTCTCACAAGACTCTGCCATTGTGTGATAAAGCTGTCTAGATAACTTATTCAACTAGATGTCTGTGTATTATTCAAGGTTAACTGAACACTATTGAAGATACGGTGCCGACAAGTCTACATGGTTAGCTTACCTGAATGCCTTTTAGAGTGTGATTGAAGCCCCCCATGGTGTGAAGGGGGGTGGAGACTACATTGTCCTGTGACTAACTGCATTATGCTTGAGACTGTATAAGAAGCTGAAAAAATACCAATAAATTGTCATATCTTTGAAGCAAGTGCAGAGCTTGAGTCTCGTCTTGTTTATGGGAATAGATATGGATCGTGTATGCAATATTGTCGGAGTGTGTCAGATAAGCTTGTCGTGGATAGATGGAAGGTCGTAAGCGGTGGTGACCGTTACACCGCCTATCACGGAGGTCCTCTCATCCTCGGACTCAGTTTCCCAGCAGACACTGTGTTCAGTGTTCCGCCAATCACAGACCTTCTTTTATCCTCAGACAAGAGGACATCCATGATAGGCGGAACACTGAACACAGTGTCTGCTGGGAAAGTCTGAGGATGAGAGGACCTCTGTGATAGGCAGTAGAGGAACATAGTGTCAAACGCCTATCACGGACCAGGGGGAAGCCGCGACTTTTGAAAAATGGACGCCCGCGACCCGACATGTCCACTGACTCAAGTATAAGCCAAGGGGGCTATTTTCAGCCCTAAAAAAAGGGCTGAAAATCTCGACTTATGCTCGGGTATATACAGTATACTTGAAATAGCAGCGCTCCTCACAGTGACTGAAAGAGGAAATGCTTTGAAATTCTTCATGTAACACCCATTTGTAAAACCGCAATGTCCTTTGCACTTATCAGTATTATTACCAGTGATAGGGCATTAAGAACAAGGCCTGCTATTGCTTGCTCATGCTTAGATAGCTTTAACAAGCTTTAGCATGTTGTTAACATTTCCTTTTGAATTTGTGAAGCTATTCTGGTACATCTCTCCAATGCTCCCTGGGTGATATCATACATAATAAATTGCCTTCTGGGGGCTCAGAATGCCAGTTCATACTGAACAAGGCATTTGGTGAGTGATTATTCAGCATTGTCATTTCCCGGCATTACAAGCAGCAATGCAGTTGGGATGCAAGAGGGAGTTGCAGGAAACCTGTAGAGATCTGGCTTATACTCTGCACTGGGCTCCCTGTGGCCATCTTGGGGGAGACTGTGTCTGAATAAACAGTTTTCCTGAGACTTGGGCAGCCATATTGTGCCTAGAGAGGCTTTCAGTGGCGGCTGGTGCTCAAAATCTTTGGGGGGGGGGCGCAAACGAAAAAAAAAATATTGCAGCCTCACTGTGCCCATCACATGCAGCCACTGTGCCATGCCACCAAATGCAGCCACTGTGCCATCAATTGTCACCACTGTGCAAATGCATGCCACTGTGCAAATTGCAGCCACTGTGCCATCAATTGTCACCACTGTGCCATGCCACCATCAAACACAGAATGCAGCCACTGTGCCATCAATTGTCACCACTGTGCAAACACAGATGCCATCAATTGTCACCACTGTGCCATGCCAAATGCAGCCACTGTGCCATCAATTGTCACCACTGTGCCATGCCATCAAATGCAGCCACTGTGCCATGCCATCAAATGCAGCCACTGTGCCATCAATTGTCACCACTGTGCCATGCCATCGAATGCAGCCACTGTGCCATCAATTGTCACCACTGTGCCATGCCACCAAATGCAGCCACTGCGCCATCAATTGTCACCACTGTGCCATGCTATCAAACACAGAAACTGTGCCATCAATTGTCACCACTGTGCCATGCCACCAAATGCAGCCACTGTGGCATCAATTGTCACCACTGTGCCATGCCATCAAACACAGCAACTGTGCCATCAATTGTCACCACTGTGCCATGCCATCAAATGCAGCCACTGTGCCATCAATTGTCACCACTGTGCCATGCAACACAGCAACTGTGCCATCAATTGTCACCACTGTGCCATGCCATCAAACGCCACCACTGTGCCATCAATTGTCACCAATGTGCCATGCCATCAAATGCAGCCACTGTGCCCATCAATTGTCACCAATGTGCCATGCCATCAAATGCAGTCACTGTGCCATCAATTGTCACCACTGTGCCATGCCATCAAATGCAGTCACTGTGCCATCAATTGTCACCACTGTGCCATGCCATCATATGCAGTCACTGTGCCATCAATTGTCACCACTGTGCCCTTTAATTGTCACCACTGTGCCCCATGCCTCTGTGCCCTTTGTCGCCTCTGTGCCCTTTGTCACCACTGTGCCCCAGGATGCCACTGTGCCCCATGATGCCCCTTTCCCTGTAAAAAACACTTACCTGACGCTTCCATGTCCTCCCTCGATGTCTTCTGCCGCCGTGAAGAAGTTTCAGCCAATCAGGTTCCTGATAACCAGAATCCAGGAACCTGATTGGCTGAAACGGCCGTCAGTCTTATGCAAGGACCGCAGGTTGCCTGCGCTCCGAGTATAGACTTCCAAGAGCCGGAGGGCGGGACTGGAAAAGCCTATCAGAGCCGCTGGCTTTGATAGGCATTTTAGCTGAATAAAAGTTCTTAAAGGGCCCTTTTTTTTTTTGTGACTGCGGGAGGGGGGCGGCGCCTGTGCGTCCCTATGGACGGGCCGCCACTGGAGGCTATACATAAGCACACCCTGCATTGTGGGGAGTGTGAGGTAAAGAAAGGCTCAGCATAAGGTAAGGTGCCTGTGGAGAAGGGTCAGCTTAAGGTTGGACCTATTATTCCTGGAAACTACCTGGTTTGGAGAAGGGCCCTTTCACCAGTCTGCATCTGTAGAGACACTTGCTTGTTGAGTGCATTTTCATTTTTTAAATTGGTCATTAAAAACGACCGTGTGTAGGCTCCAGAGCATTTTTCTCGACGTGAAAAATGGGCATTAAAAATTTAGAACATGCTCTAATTTTTTCACGTTGTTTATCACGTTGTTTTTCAGGTTGTGAAAAACAGTTGTGTGTACGCTTTAATGTAGAAGCATAGATAAGAAAAACAATTGTAAAAAGTTTACTGGTCAGTGTTCTACAAGGGTAACACATATCAGTTAGGAGTCATCCAAACTGTAGGTTCGTTTTCTTCTCATGTACCAGGCAAGACCGCTACTACGTTGATTTTAGCACCACACATGTCTTGATAGGTTTATACTTAATAACTTGCCTTCTATATTACCATAGCTCCCTTGAACTGGCAAGCGGATACACAAAAGAACTAAAAAACAAGGGTGCGTATACCCATGCACCAATAGCCAATGGGACAGAAAAAGACTTCACCTTTATTAGATGTTTTTAACCACTTGCTTACTGGGCACATATACCCCCCAGGTGGAATTTTAACTTCCGGCACTGCAACGCTTTAACTGACAATTGCGCAGTCGTGCAACGTGGCTCCTAAACAAAATTGACACCCTTTTTTCCCACAAGTAGAGCTTTCTTTTGGTGGTATTTGATCACCTCTGCGGTTTTTATTTTTTGCGCTATAAACAAAAAAAGAGCGACAATTTTGAAAAAAAAAAAACAATATTTTTTACTTGTTGCTATAATAAATAGCCCAATTAAAAAAAAAAAAAAAATTCTCAGTCTAGGCGGATACGTATTCTTCTACATATTTTTGGTTAAAAAAAAATCGCAATAAGCGACTGGTTTGCGCAAAAGTTATAGGGCCTACAAAATAGGGGACAGATTTTTTTTTACTAGTAATGGTGGCGATCTGCGATTTTTATTGGAACTACGACATTATGGCGGACACATCAGACACTTTTGACACATTATTGGCACCATTCACATTTATACTGCGATCAGTGCTATAAATATGCACTAATTACTGTATAAATGTGACTGGCAGGGAAGGGGTTAACACTAGAGGGCGAGGAAGGGGTTAAATGTGTACCCTGCATTGTGTTTCTAACTGTGAGGGAAGGGGACTGACTGGGAAGGTGACCGATCGGTGTCCTTATGTACAAGGGACACAGCATCGGTCTCCTCTCTCCCTGACAGGACGTGGATCTGTGTGTTTACATACACAAATCCACGTCCTTGTCTGTGTAACCGGCGATCGCGGGTGCCTGGCGGACATCGCGGCCGACAGGCACGAGCATTGGCATCTCAGTGATGCGGCGGGCACGCGCGCGCGCCCCCCAGTGGCTGGAGGCCAAAGGCTGTATATAGACGGCCTCCCGGCAATTGGGATCCACACTGCGGCCGTACAAAGCCGTACTGCCGGCAGCAAGTGGTTAAATAAATCAGGGGAAACAAGTGTGTGTTAGTGTGTATACTTTTAGTGTAGAGGACATAAGCATTAGGGAGACAATAATATATAATTTCTTCTCCACTACTGCAACAATGGAGGTGGAGATCCCACCCAAAAGGTATCTATATGTTCCTCACATTATATCAAATAGGGGTATAATTGGAAACAAGAGAATTCCCTCTCAGCAGTGTTTCAAACAGTGGTGGCTGGTAATTTTTTGGAGGGGGGGGGGGCGGCAAACAAACTCCTCGTCAGCTTCCTGCTTGGCGGCTTTACCCTGCGTCTCCTCCTCCATGGTCGGCTTCACCCTGCGTCTCCCCCTCTTCGTGGGTTTTGTCTTCGGCGGCCAATACGATCGCTTCTCATCTTGGCTAATTGGGTCTTTATACCCACTTCCTGATTGGCTGGGTGGAGAATCAGGCAGATATTAATTTTCTAATTTTCACACAACTGGGTGGGCTCAAACCGTTTTTTGAAGGCAATTCAAGCCTCAGGCTGTAATCATGTGCTTTAAAAAAAAAAAAAAACACCATTGAAATCCATGCGTCTGGTGCCCTGCATGTAGATTAGGGGCTGGGTGCATGTATTGGGGGCGCCCTTTTACCCCTTATGGACGGGCTGCCACTGGATACAAACATGGCGGAAGTTACTAGCCTAACTATAAACAGTATGCTCGCCTGCTATAGCAGGGTTCTCCAAACTATGGACCTCCAGTTTTTTAGGAACTACAATTCCCATCATGCATAGTCATGTCTGTAAATGTCAGAGTTTTACAATGCCTCATGTGATGTGTAGTTCCGCAACATTTGGAAGGCCGTAGTGTGAAGATCCCTGTTCTATAGAGTAGCACCATTAGATGGACTGGCCAGTGGCCTGCAATGATGTGCTAGACTTCTATATCACTCTATATACTTACAAGAATTAAATCCCCAATAAAACTGCAAGGGTGAGGAGGGGGGTATTGAAAGGCTAACACAAAATATATATTTGAAATCCACCTTCCTGCTGCAATTTATAACTATCCAATTGACTGACCAGTGATGTATGGTTATTTACCAGGTATCTCCTTGGTCTATGTCTACAAAGGTATATTGCAGCCACCCTAACAATATCAATTTGACTAGCCAATTACTGTGTCATGTTTCTAAGCCACTCATTGGTCTTAAACAAAAAATAATCCCATTATAAAATACTACGCAATCTCCATCCTAGTAAAACCATGCCTCACCTCAAAATTAAAGTGAAAAATAAATAAATAAGGTGCAGAGAAATAACTAAACTCGACAAGTTTCGCTCATAAAACAAGCTTCCTCAGGAGTACAAAAGACTATGGGCCAGATTCACGTATTCCAGAGCATCTTTGCTCTGGAGTAACGCTTCTGATTTGCGTTGCGCTGCCGAATTTTTAGGAGCAAGTGCTGTCATTCACGAAGCACTTGCTCCTAAAGTTGCGGCAGCGCATCGCAAATGAGCCGGCGGAATTCAAATGTCGCGGGTACGGGGCGTGTAGTATGCTAACTACGCGCGATCCCGCCGCCGACGTACTGCGCATGCGTCGAGTGTCAAAACATCCCTGTGCGCATGCTCCAAAATCTGTGAATGAACGTCAATGACGTCACATTCCCATTCATGACCGTTTAAAGCAAGCGACGTTTTTTTTTTTTTTCCCGACGCGATGACGACGCCTATACCTAACATAGGATACTCCAGCCCCATGTAGGTATATCTATGCGCCGCGTATCCCGTCCGGAAACGTCGTAACGTCACTGCGTCGCGCCGGATTTCGATCGTGAATTGCCGATTTCCGCTCATTAACATATTTTTTGAGCGTAAATCGGCGGGAACGCCCCCGGCGCCATTTTTAAGTTGAAGTAACGATGCGATGGCGAAACTCAGTTACGCTGCTCGCATCGGAACTTCAACCCGGCGTTTCTTGTTTTCTGGTTACAGAAAACAGAAACGCCGGCTCAAAGCCACTGTTACGCTGGCGGATCACTCGATCCGCCAGCGTAACCTTTCATGAATCTGGCCCTATCTGTGCACCAAATCAAACAGACAAACATATAAAGCACAGGGTAATTTAAAAAATAGCCACATATGTCTTTTTTTTTTTCTTTTTAAAGTGTATTTTTGTGCGTGAACTCGAGAGAGGAGCCGGACTGCAGGAGTTGGGAGTAGGCAGACCCTCCCCCCAGAGGCAATCTGCCATCCTTCTCCATGCCCCCGGGTGGCAATGGCGGGAGTGAGGGAGGACCTCCCACACAGCCCGCCCTACCTGCTCTGCTTGGGAGCCCAACAGGACCCCGACGGGGCAGAGGGACTCCCCCTATGAGGAAGTGAGGGGGTCTAGCCTGCACAGCCAGCCCCGTAGGTCCTTCGCCTCTCTTTTTTAGGAGACCGCATGGCCAAAGTGCGTGCGTGTTAAACCAATTTTGTGTGCGTGCAAGTGTGGTGGTTTTTGTGGGGGGGGGGGGGCATACTAAGCACAGGCTTACCTTGCATAACACACCCACTGGGAGCCGGGCTGAGACCACCAAACTCAATTCACAGCCACATATGTCTTAATACCAACATGGTATGATTGTCTCTGACTGCGAATTATAAAAAAGTGGAATTTATTACTATATGCTCTAGTTGTCATATTATAGGACCTTATTATTTGCCATTATTTAAATTTTTTGTATCTTTCGAAATTTCCTATAAAAAAAAATAAAAAAAAATTCATACTAGCAAGCACATTCTACAAGCCTAATTTCGACTTTACAACCAACATGATTCAGGAGGTCGATTAAACTTGTGGGTGGTAAATTACTTTTGTTTCTGGCAATTACTTTTAATTGAATTTGTAATTCCTGGTGGATAAAACGTTAATGAAATTAATGGATTGAAAATTGGCAATTGGCAAAAAATGGACAGCACAAAGGGCATCTGCAAACACGATTCTTGATTTGTAATATACATTAAATAACATTTTTTGCTGAAATGACTGTTTACAGTAAGGTGACCAGATTTTTAAAATGAAATCCGGGGACATATTTTTTGTTTACTAGTAATGGCAACAATCAGCGACTCTCTGCACATTGCCGCCCGCCTCACAGCCTCTCAAGTCTTACTCTTCGTACCCCGGCTACTACTGGGTGGGGAGCGGAGGAAGATCACTCCCCCAGGGAAGGCAAGGAGATAGGCAGGTGGCTGGCCAAGATTTGTGCCAAGGCAGAAGAACATGTGAGCGAAGCTAAATGGGCATGCGTCCGAAACTGAAGAAATATTCCTTCCACTCCGACCAGCATATGATCATCAGAAAGGGGCACAGATAATGGGAAAAATACAACCCCCCTATGCTAGTAGGCACGGCGGAGCGGGGGGGTGTAATTCTAATTTTTTTATTTTAATTCTGCACTGACTGTCTTTAAAATTGCCCCTGCCCCCTATTAAATCCAATCTGGGGACAAAACCAGGGACAGACTTGGTCCAGGGACAGTGTCCTCAATCAGGGGACTGTCCCCTGAAACTGGGGATGTCTGGTCACCCTAGTTTACAGGGTATAGAGACATAAAAGTTAACTGATTCCTTTTAAAAATGATTAAAAATAGATAAAAATCAATCATATAATATGCCTCTAGTTTCACTTTCGTTTTTAAACTGGTTTTGTGTTTATGTGAAGTAGAGAGAGAGACAGAACAAAAACAAACAAATCCAGGGCAGTGTTTTGTTTTTAAATTGAATCCCAGGGCAGTGTTTTGTTTTTAAAATGAATCTGATTGGGTCTGAGGAGTTTTAGAGACACAGCTTGGACCACAGTGAAAAGCTGCCATGAGATTTTTCATAAGGAGCCAGACAAGCAGGAAGTGTGGAGATCAGAGCAGAATTACAGTAACTTCAAAGCAAAAAAGAACAATGAGAACATAAAAACAGCACTGCATTAATGTAAAGGAAGCTATTTAGCTAAAAAAAAAAATTTCCTTTAGTGATCCTTTAAGCCTACTAGAGCCTCTGGCTCAAATCACGTGCTTCTAAAAAATAATAATCATACATTGGAATCCATTCTTCCAGTGCCCTGAGTGTAGATCAGGGGGACGGACCCAAGGTTTGGGGGGGGGGGGCAGTGCCCCTGTGCCACCTATGGACGGCCGGCCAAGGAAAATAAATCACCGCTCCAGGTGGGTCTCATGAACAATTAGGGAGCCTCCCAGAAGACCAAGGTGCCGGCAATGCACTAGGCAAACACAGAAAATCCAAAGGATATGGACAGCCGCACTCCAAGATAACTTCAAAAGTTGTCTTTTATTGGTAAAATCCAGGACATGTACAACTACATACTATACTTGGGCGATGCCCCTGGAGGCTGGAAATCGCTGAAGTAGATACTACTACTCCAGTGATCTCCACTTGCTTCTGGCTCCCACTCCGAGTGGCTGCCCTGCTGATTGGATAAGGTGGGGTGGCGACGTCACATTCTCATCTAATCAGAGAACGCTTTGTATTCATTTAGAAGTGCAAGGAAATCTATTACTGGCACATGTGCTGAGCAACCAACCTCCTGTGTTTACCACGCAACAGGGGGGCACACACCACAGGACCCAGAAGCAAATGGACATCACTGGGCCAAGTTCCAGGGGCATTGGCCAAGCTGAATCAATGTCACTATGTATAAAATATCCATACCTGTAATTTATTTCTGTTTGTGCCCAAAGCAGTACCCTGAAAATGTACCTTTGGCCTAAAAAGTGGCAGAACACTTGAACGTGAATGTGCCTATAGCCTCATCTCTGTATATCTGCAGTGTGAGCTCTAATCTCAGGAGATCTGGAGTGAGGTTTGTTGACATTAGCATAAAAAAATTGTTATTATTCAATATAAAAAATAAAGAATTCAAAGTAACCAAGCATTCTCCAACGTTTCAAAGCAATCTAGCACCGGCATACCTGTCTCTCTTTTTAGTTTGAATGATTAACATATTTTTTATACCAAAGTCTTTTTGATTTTGTTTAGTGTAGTTTACAACATTTTTTCTGTCCTGAGGAAGTGGTAGTGACTGTGAAATGCGTTGATGACAGTGCGGGAAGACCGCCCTGTCAAGTCCTCTAAGCTGCAACTAGAACATTGTGTAAATTGTACATCAGTGATCCTTCTGGGGGGCCCTAGCCTGAATTTATGAGCAGTGTTTCTATATTTGTTTTATATATGGTTTCTCTAAACCTGTGAAGGTCCTTAAAGCGGAGTTCCACACATATAAAAGTCAGCAGCTACAAAAAGTATGGCTGCTGACTTTTATTAATCCGACACTCACCTGTCCCACGGTCCAGCGATGCGGGAGTACAAAGCCCCTCTTCGCAGCGCCGGCATTCTGACTGTGGGTGCCTGGCTGTGACTTCACAGCCGGGCACACACTGCGCATGCACGAGCTGCACGCTGTGATTGGCCGGGCAATATTCTGGGACCTGTGACGTGTCCCAGAAGTTTGTACAGAGGGAGAGGTACATTTCCTTCTGACGCCGCTGAGCCCCAGGAGAAAGTGGCAGCTTGCTATGGGGGCACCCGAGCCGTCACAGCTCTGTGTGTCCATTCAGACACAAAGCTACAGTTAGGGCCCACCCCCTCTCTCTCCTGATTGTCTAACTCACTTTGATTGACAGCAGCGGGAGCCAATAGCGCCGTTGCTGTGCCTCAACTAATCCAAGACGGCCAAGGGACTGTTGGACATCGCTGGACAGAGATGGGGCTCAGGTAAGTATTAGGGGGGCTGAGGGGGCTGCTGCACACAGAAGACTTTTTATGCTAATATCTTAATGCATATAATGTATTCAGAAAAAAAAAATTCTGCCTTTACAACCCCTTTAAGCATGTTTTAAATATGTATCTGCACCATGCTATCACAGGGGCTAATTAGAAAGCTAAGTGAAATAGTAAAAATATAATGCAATAAGAAAGAAAAAAAAAATTAGAGGAGACCCCCCCCCCTCCCCAATACTTTTGTGCACACACACATACTGTATCTAGGAATATGTTTACTTAGGTAAATTAACAGCAATTGCACAACACATATTAGCTAATTCTATGCTGATCATTTACAGTTATATATAAAATGATGAGCTGTAAAGATTTTTTGGCCATGTAGAATTTTTGGCATTAAGATTTTTTTGTTTGTGTGCACTAAATTCGTTTTAGTGTACTTTAAAGTAAAAATATATATTTGATAAAAATTTGCGTAGAAGTTTGGTCTTTGAGCGATATGATTTATTTATATATAAAAAAATATAATTTATTTATAAAAATTGTAGTGCAACTTTCGATGCACGCTGGCCTCTTCTTCAGGCGATTACAATAAGGGAACCAGTATGCCTTGAAAGCCTGCCCCACAATCTTATTAGTCAGGCTATAAATTATATAATCCTAAATCCAAATTCACTTCTGCCTATGTCTAATGAGATATAATACTCTGTTGAGTCCTCTGCGTTTAAAATATATATTAAAATATATACAGTCCTGATCAAAAGTTTAACACCACTTAAAAAATTGCAAAAAAATCATATTTTACATTGTTGGATCTTAACAAGGCTCCAAGTAGAGCTTCAACATTCAACAAGAAGAAATGAGAGTGAGACAAAACATTTTTTGAGCATTCAATTAATTGTAAATAACAATTAAACTGAAACATGCTGTTTTTCAGCTGATCCAAATTTTAGGACCACACGCCTTTAGGCCTCATTCACACAGGCGGACTCCGTCGCAACGGAATGCGCCTGTTTCCGCCAGCTCAGCCGGAGATCTGTCCGCAGATCTCCGCTGAACCGACGGATAACAAGCTCCTCTCTGCTCATTGAGCGGGCAGGAGCTTGTCGAGCCCCGCTGTCCTCTATGGAGCGATCTGATAAAAACGAACAGCATGTCCGTTTTCATCAGATCTTACCCGATCCGATCCGCATGGACGGATGGGGACGTGTGCCCCATACGTCTGTTTTTATCGGATCGGGTCAGATGTCAGCGGACATGTCTCCGCTGACATCCGGCGCTCCATAGGGGTGCATGGAGCGCCCGTTCAGGTCCGCTTGAAAAACTGACAGGCGGACCTGAACGGAACGTATGTGTGAATGAGGCCTAAAAAGGCCAAATCTGTGCAAAGATGTGGATTCATTGTCATTCTCTATCAGGTAGTCACACATTGTGATGGCAAAGGCAAAAAAACTCCCTTTTTTTTTTAATGTGGTCGGGTTGCTGAACTGCATAAGCAGGGTCTCTCATCAAGACACTGGACGATCCTCTCCCCAAATTAAGGCCCTTACTGGTGCTGACTGCAGCCCCATAACCGTCAGATGGCATCTGAGACTGAAGGGATTCAAAAACAAAAAACGTCTTCAAAAACCTTGTCTCCTTGAAAGCTACAGAACTGCCCGTTTGTACTTTGCAATAGAGCACCAAACATGGGACATTCAAAGGTGGAAGAAAGTTTTATTCTCTGATGAGAAAAAATGTAACCTTGATGGTCCTAATGGTTTCCAATGTTACTGGCATGACAAGCCTATCTACGCAGATCTACGCGCCACAGTGGAGGGGGCGCCATAATGGTCTGGGGTGCTTTTTCCTTTAGTGGAACATGGAGCTTCAGGAAGTGGAGGGGCATCAAACGGCCGCTGGCTATGTCCAGATGTTGCAATCCAATTGAGAACCCTTGGGGATGGATGGAAAGGGAAATTTACGAAAATGGACAACAGTTCCAGACAGTAGATGGCCTTCGTGCGGCTGTCTTCACCACTTGGAGAAATGTTCCCACTCACCTCATGGAAACGCTTGCATCAAGCATGCCGAAACAAATTTTTGAAGTGATCAACAATAACGGTGGAGCTACTCATTACTGAGTTCATGTTTGGAAGTTGAATTTCTGTTTTTGGGGGGTTTAGTTTTTTTTGGAGGTGTGGTCCTAAACATTTGATCAGCTGAAAAACAGCCTGTTTCAGTTTATTTGTTTTTTTCATTAAATTGAATGCTCAAAAACAGTTTTGTCTCACTCTTATTTCTTCTTGTTGCATGTTGCTCTACTTGGAACCTTGTTAAGATCCAACAATAAAAAATATGATTTTTTTCCATTTTTCAAGTGGTCTTTAACTTTTGACCAGGACTGTATGGCCCGGATTCACGACGGACTTACGCCGACGTATCTGAAGATACGCCGTCGTAAGTACAAATGTGCGCCGTCGCATCTCTGCGCCGATTCACAAAGCTAGATACTTCGAAATGCAAGGCTTCAGCCGCCCAACATAACTTGTGTATCATGGGCACATAGTTACGCTGGACGCATTCGGCGTTCCCAGTTTAAATATGCAAATGAGTAAGATATGCCGATTCACAAACGGGGCATGTTTTAAGCAATTTGCGTAAGGGTTACGTCTGGCGTAAAGTTATTCCTCATATAGGAGGCGCAACCCATGCAAAGGTATGGACCAGGGAACGGACCCCGCAATTTTACGTTGTGTACGTCGTTTACGTTGTACGTGAATAGGGCTGGGCGTTGGTTACGTTCACGTTGTAGGCAGTGTTTCGACGTAACTTTCGGCAGTTTTTTCGACATGACTGTGAGCATGCGCACTGGGATGCGTCCAAAAGACGACACATGCACAGTTCGTTTTTTGAAGCTCAGCCCATCATTTGCATGGGGTCACGCTTCATTTTAATATATCACGCTCACTTCCAGCCCACTTCCACCTAGGCCGACAACTATACGCTACGCCGGCGCAACGCTGAGTGCATTATCTTTGTGAATAGCATGCTTGCCTCTCAACGTTGTGCCGGCGTAGCGTAAAGACGATATGCTACGCCGGCATAAAGATACGCCGATCTACGTAAATCCGGTCCTATATATGGTTTTGGAAGTTTTAGATCATTGTTAAGCTAAAAAAATTGTCTTTAACCAAATGACGACTGCCTCACGTACATATAAGTCGGCAGAATGGCACCGGCAGGCAAAGCAACGTACTTCTACGTTGCTTTGAATCTGCCGCCTAGCACACGTGCACTCCGCCGGTGTCCCACGATCGTGTCACGGAGCAGCAGAATGGGGAGATGCCTATGTAAGCAAATTTTAGAAGAATACATATTGGCCTAAACTGAGGAAAAAAAAATATATATATATTTTTTGAGGGATATTTATTATAGCAAAAAGTAAAAAATATAGCTTTTTTTTTCAAAATTGTCACTCTATTTTTGTTTATAACACAAACAATTTAAAACGCAGAGGTGATCAAATACCACCAAAAGAAATCTCTATTTGTGGGAAAAAAAGGATGTCAATTTTGTTTGGGTGCAATGTTGCACGACCGTGAAATTGTTAGTTAAAGAGACGCAGTGCCAAATCACAAAAAATGGCCCGGTCATTGGGCAGCCAATTCTGCCCAATGACCATTGGTTAACGTGTGTAAAAAAACTGACTCGGCCTTTAAAGGATCAAACTTTTGGAAAATACTTTTTTTGGGAGTATAAGTATTTTTTCACTCTTGTGGATCATTTTAAATTTCCATTTAGGCTGATGCCGCGTACACACAATAATTTTTCGGCATTTAAAAAACAGCGTTTTAATTTTTTTTTATTTAAAATGATCGTGTGTGGGCTTCACATCATTTTTCGGGGGCTGGAAAAACTACAAATTTATTTTTTAACATGCTGCATTTTTTAACGACGTTTTGAACAATGTCGTTTCTCAGGTTGTAAAAAATGATTGTGTGTGGGCTAAAACGACGTTAAAAACCTGCGCATGCTCAGAAGCAAGTTATGAGACGGGAGCGCTCGCTCTGGTAAAACTACCGTTCGTAATGGAGATAGCACATTCACCACGCTGTAACAGACAGAAAAGCGCAAATCGTCTTTTACTAAAACAAAATCAGCTAAAGGGTGCTGTCATCCAAATGGAACTTCCCCTTTATAGAGTTGTCGTACGTGTTGTATGTCACCGCGCTTTGCTAGGGCATTTTTTTTAATGACCGTGTGTGGGCAATGTCGTTTTAATGATAAAGTTGGAAAAAACATTGCTGAAAAACGATCGTGTACGCGGCATAAAAATTCCAAAAGCCCAAACAGTGCCCTTGTATATTGTATTCTTTCAATTGGGGGCAGAAAATATAAGGACAATAATACAAAAAATAAAAAAGATTTATAAAAAAAAAAAAGGACAATGCAGTACAAATATAAGGGCATTTGCAGGACAGACATGTAGATCACATCTATAGAGAATGCATAGCTTGGAAAAAAGTTGCATGCTATTTCCAGCAGCGTATTCCCTGGAGAGATGGGGATTAGCATTTATAGAGAGTGTGCAGGGTGGAAAAAAGTTGCATAGAGTCTATAGAGAGTGAGGCAAGGCTCTTATTACCTTGCAGGAGTTGTAAATAGAATGTATTGTGAATACCTTTATAGTGTTTCTTATAGGAATCTAATGTTGTTTTCTTTTAGCAGCAAACCAAATTGTTTGTTCAGTTTTCTAAAGTATATGTGAAAGTGTTTAGCTGTCGCCAGTCTATGCACATTTAGATATTTGGGGATATGGGGTTCTGTTCCCCATCTGTCTGGTGGATGTAAACAGACATTCGGGCCGTTTACATCTGACTGTCCATAGGGAAGAGCAGGCTGTGTCTGTGTCCACTGTGCATGAGCAGACACAGACCAGCCATCTGTCTGCTTAGTGGGGATCAGTTAGGGTGACCACATTTCCAAACTACCATTCAGGGACACCCTCCCTTCCCAAAAATCAGCTTGTGCTGCAACGAATCACAGCACAGTGATTGGACACAAGAGGTGGGATTTATGATTTCTCCAATCACAAGCAGGAGGCGGGGATTGTGCTCCTCCAGGCATTCCTGGCCAGGACAAGTACTGTCAGTGAGTAAAGCAGTGATGTGGCGGCCTTTTTTGGGGGCATTCATTCGGCTTGGGGGGCTGGCTGTGTCAGATTCATTCCGGGACACTGTATTGTCCTGGAATGAAGGTGCCCGGGACAGACCTGCAAAATGCGGGACTGTCCTGGGCAATCCGGGACACGTGGTCACCCTAGGATCAGTGGACATATTCCCTGCTGAACAGGCAAACTACAATGGAGCCCACCCCGTGTGGAGGGGGCCTTAGCGTTTAGAAGGCTGTAAGTGAGAACCTTAGCTATACAGAGAAAGTACAAGTAAAAATGAGAACCTTCTGCTGCTTATGAGGATTTGTTACTGTGCAATGGCTACCGGGATTTATAAGGGTTCATTTACACGACAATTACATGGCTGTGAAGTAAATTTAGTATGGTGCTTCTGCATTAGCCAGAGGAGCTGGAATTGTTTAGTTCAGTCTGCTCAATATTTCACAGGCTGGGAGTTTGATTACTTCCCCCTCAATCTAGGAAGAACCTTCTGGACATTAGTGCCGGAGGATGCAAGTTTTTGGCCTGAATATTTAGCAGGGCCTATCCGTTCCCTGGGAAGACGTGCCCAGATGATGCATGGGTTCATGTTAAATAGGCTGTGGTCCAGAGGAGATTGCCTTTCCCCTGTGTAGGAATAGATCTGTTAGCACCAGGGGCTCCCTGGAGCACCCCTGGGCTGGATGCTGGACTTCGCCATTAGAGTTGTGCTTTTGGACAGTGAATGACTGGGAACCCATGAGAAAAAACTCCTCTTTTGAGCTGGATTTTTTTATGGTCTCAAGCTATGAAACTACCTCAGTCTTCCACGACTTGTGCTACATTTTTGGTACCTGGTCCTTTGTTCACACATACTGTCCTAACTGGTTATAATTTCTATGGAACTTACTTGTGTTACTATATAGATCAGGGGTGTCCAAACTTTTTTCAAAGAGGGCCAGATTTGATCAAGTGAACATGCGTGAGGACCGACTTTTTTGCCTGACATTCTTTGAACCATTAAAAAACGGTCTAAGTGTGTTACTCCGAGCACTAATACACTGCCCAGCAAGAATTATCTTGCCTTTGTGGCTGTGTGCGGTGAAGAGATTTGGTGTGTTATTTGGACATACTGTATATATTTCTTTTGTGGCTCCAACCAATCCCAGAGCGCTGCTCAGGACTAAGTATGAGCTTGGGTGTGTTATTTGGATATACCGTATTTATCGGCGTATAACACGCACTGCCTTACCATTGCCATGAATGTAGCCTTACCATTGCCATGAATGCAGCCTTACCGTTGCCATCAATACAGCCTTATCATTGCCATGAATACAGCCTTACCATTGCCATAAATGCAGCCTCACATGTGCCGAAATGCAGCCTCACATGTGCCGAAATGCAGCCTCACATGTGCCATAAATGCAGCCTCACATGTGCCATAAATGCAGCCTCACATGTGCCATAAATGCAGCCTCACATGTGCCTTAAATGCAGCCTTACCATTGCCATAAGTGCAGCCTGATCAATGCCCATCTGCAGCCTCGGAGGGCAGAGAGAGGGGGCGGGAAGAGTGCCAACAGGAGAATCTCTTGTTTACTCTGTGGCCTATTTAATACAAAGTCCCGCCTCTTATGATAGACAGAACAGTTTTCCATTGGAATCCCAGGAGATGGGACTTCCAATACGGACACTGCTATGTAAACAGGAGATTTTCTTCATGTATTCTGATGGCGCTCGTCCTGCCCCCTCCCTGTCCGCTCCAAGGCAGCGATGATAAATACGGTATATATATATTTTGTGGCCCTGGGGGCCACAAATATATATATATATATTCAAATCCCCAGGGGGGCCATATTAAATCAAAAGGGGGGCCGCATTTGGTCCGCGGGACAGACTTTGAATATGCCTGATCTAGATGCAGCCTCACTGTGCCCATCTGCAGCCTCACTGTGACCATCTGCAGCCTCACTGTGACCATCTGCAGCCTCACTGTGACCATTTGCAGCCTCACTGTGTCATGCAACTGCAGTCGGCGGCCTTCCACTGTAACACGGCCCTGCCTCCTTCTTGTCCATGATAGACAGAACACTGATTCAGTTTCCCAGCACTGTTATCAGTGTTCCGTCTATTACGGATGAGGAGGAGGCGGGGCTTTGTTACAATGGACAGCCGCCGAACAGTTAAGACTGACACAGCGGGAGGCTGTTATTATTTAGACAAAAATAAATAAACTTTTGTTAAGCCAGCGGTGCCAGAGAGGGTCACGTACAGGTTGAATTTTAATATTTGAGCTACATAATTTATACTAGTGAACTTCCACAGGTCTACTTACCTCCTCCTGTAGCAAAAATATTTGCACCAAATGCACTTGGTTCTGCATTCTAAACTTCAGCTGTAGTGGTGCCAACCAAAATTGATGTGTGCATGTTTGCCATGATGTATTATACTCGGTTTGTTTTCACATTTTAAAAAAAGTATTTGGTTTGGTGCTTTCTTTTGAGTTCTGTCTTTTTTTTGTAGTAGAGCTACTTATCCAGGAACGTGTTTTGTGTCCCTGTCTCTCTAAGTTCACAGTGGGAATTGAAGAAATAATTCCTGTACGGCTGCACTTCCAAAAATCCTTTTATTGAAGCTTTATATGACAAGTGGTTGACAGATGGAGCAGGGGACAAAGAGGTAGATGCGTTTCGTGCAAATGTTAGCGCTTAGTCATTACCAGGTAATGACTATCCTGGTACATTAACTGGTAATGACTAAACGCTAATATTTACGTAAAACGCGCCTACCTCTTTGTCCCCTGCTCCATCTGTCAACCACTTGTCATATGAAGCTTCAATAAAAGGATTTTTGGAAGTGCAGCCATCCGGAATTATTTCTTCATGTTACACAGCATGCGAGCTGAGCTAGCACCTGACTAGTGTGTATGGGGATCAACCAAAGACTCACTCGAATGGAGCAGCTTTTCTTGTTTCATGACAGTGGGAAATGTTATCTTCAGAATGGTCCTGAAACTGAACCTACAAAAATAACAAGGTTCCCTGATTTTGAATGCCTCTCTTAATGGATCTCAGAGAGGGGGATGCAAATAGTCACTTCAAGAGAGGCCAAAGGTCTACCAAAAAGCACCCTAAAGAACTGTCTAAACCTTGCCACGGCGTATTGTATTGTTTCAATACTTCCAAGATCATTTTAGAAGCTCCTGCATTGATTTCACTTGTGTGATGGAGTTACCCTTTAACCTGTCCATGTATGTGTACAGACCTTTACATCAGACCTGAAGAGATTATAAAGCAAAGAGGAGACCACGGGATTTGGACAGAGGGGCAGGGATGTCTGCAGTTTGAGGACACATGTTGTTCTCTGCATAATGCATTGGCAGTACACAGAGATAACCTGCAGGAGATGAATAGATCAGTTTCAAAATATCTGATGTGTAGTGTGCTGCGGTATTCTGAGAGCTCCACAGAGAGATGGAGGAAAAACACATATAGGGGTCTGTCCTTGAAAACTGCACATAACATGCTTAAAGCAGTATTAAACTGCAGCCTTTTAAAAAAAAACATAACCTGCAAGACAATTGCATCATATACTAGCACATTATGAAATGCATACCTTGGAACAAAGCCCTCCAGCGGTACGCTGACAGGGCTTTCATCTTCATCCAGTTTTCCTTCCGGGTTAACATGTGACTGGCTGAGCCTCGATGGCGTCATGTGCATGCATGCGAGAGTCACGGCCGCAGCACAGAGATCTGAAGGTACGGCACGGGTATGTCACCGGCTGCATCCCGTGTGAATATCTCTTAAACACCGCAAGAAATATTCGCTGTACCCCCAAGTAAGCCTTATTATAGGCTTACCTGTAAGGTACAAGTTAAAAAAAGGCTTTACTTCCACTTTAAAGTGACACTAAACTATTTTAAAGAAGTCATATTCAAGTATGTATTCCTAACTCAAAAAAAGTACATTTTGTTGATCTTAAAGGGTCACTAAAGGAAAAAAAATGTTTTGCTGAAATGACTGTTTACAGGGTATAGAGACATACAAGTTAACTGATTCCTTTTAAAAATGATTAAAAATAGATAAAAAATCAATCATATAATGTGCCTCTAGTTTCACTTTCGTTTTTAAAATGATTTCATGTTTCTGTGAAGTAGAGAAGACACACAGAACAAAAACAAACAAATCCAGGGCAGTGTTTTGTTTTTAAAATGAATCTGATTGGTTCTGAGGAGTTTTAGACACACAGCTTACCACAGTGAAAATCTGCCATGAGTTTTTTCATAAGGAGCCAGACAAGCAGGAAGTGTGGAGATCAGAGAAGTATTACAGCTACTTCAAAGCAAAAACGAACAATGAGAACATGAAAACAGCACTGCATTAAGGTAAAGGAAGCTATTTAGCTAAAAAAAAATATTTCCTTTAGTGATCCTTTAAATTTCCAAATTCAATTTTTATGCTCCTTTGATCCGACTTCCTGTTAAAAGGATGTCGAAAAAGGTGGCTACATCCTTTTTTCACTGTATGTAGTAAAGAAGACATCGGCCCGGATTCACGTAGCACTTACGCCGACGTATCTCGATATACGCCGCGTAAGTACAAATGTGCGCTGTCGTATCTATGCGCCGGACCCGTAGAACTAAGATACGCCAAAAAACTGACTTCATCCGACTGACGTAACTTGCCTATGTCGGCGTATTATGGACGCATAGTTACGCTGGACGCTTTGGAAATCCCATTGATTTTCGATGCAAATGAGGGAGATACGCCAATTCACGAACGTACTTGCGCCCGGCGCATGTTTTAAGCAATTTGCGTAAAGGTTACGTCCGGCGTAAAGTTATTCCTCCATATAGGAGGCGCAACTCGTGCAAAGGTATGGACCAGGGAACAGCCGTCGTATTTTACGTGGTTTACGTAGTACTACGTGAATAGGGCTGGGCGTAAGTTACGTTCACATCGTAGGCAGTGTTTCGACATATCTTAGGCAGTTTTCTCGACGTGACTGTGAGCATGCGCACTGGGATGCGTCCAGGAGACGATGCATGCGCAGTTCATTTTTTGAAGCTCAGCCCATCATTTGCATGGGGTCACGTTTCATTTTAATATATCACGCCCACTTCCACCTACTTTGACTTACGTCGGCTAACGCCGACAACTATACGCTACACCGGCGCAACGTTGAGCGCATTTTCTTTGTGAATTCCATGCTTGCCTCTCAACGTTGCGCCGGCGTAGCGTAAAGAAGATACGCTACGCCCGCACAAAGATGCTCCGATCTACGTGAATCCGGGCCATCCTCTTATGTTCACTTCCAAGATGCACTATGGACTATGAACTTTGGGAGTTGTGGTGTGCATAGAGCATGCGGTAATGTAATCTAATGGGAGTGGTTTCAATCAGCTGCTGCACCTGCAGGGGTCTAATGGGGAAAATTGCAGGGTCTGCATCCCCTTATGGCTTGTACACACACACACTATAAAAAAAATCGGACAAACATTTACATTCAGAGGAACAATCATACGATTGGCTCCCGCTGTCCAATCACAGTGGGAGTGGGTTGCTGGTGGTGCGAGCGCGCCCCAGACCCAGAGCTGTCAGATCATGTACCAGGTACGTGATCTGAAGCAGAGCGGCCGCCCTGCCGCTGTAAATCTACGGTGGGCGTTCGCTAAGCAGTTAAATAATAACTCAACTTTTGTTGAGAAAGAAGCATTTACCTCTGGGTGATCTATGTGCAAGGATTTTAACAAACTTTGTTGCAGATTCCTACCTTTTTTTTTATTTTTGAAGAAATCCCTGTGTGTTTGTCTGTGTCCATGTCGTAAGGTAATCTATTGGGAGTGGTTTCATAATTATCAATCAGCTGCTGCACCTGCAGGGGTCTTATGGTCTTGTACACACTATAAGAAAATCAGGCAAATATTACATTCCGAGGAACAGTCGTACGATTTTCTGATAGTGTGTACAAAACTTTCGACAGCCAATTCAGACTTTCCTAACGAAAATTTCCAAAGGGACAAACTCCAAAAAAAATCTTGTACGGGTACAGAACAAACAATTTTCGTTTAATGTGTATCGTTTTCGTACGATTTTCGCATATCAGAAACAAAAGACTGCGCATGATCAGAAACGATAAACAACAAAAAAAGGCCTTTGTCGTATGAAAATTTGCATACATTATTTCCTTCCTTGGTTCCGATTTACTGTGAAACAACGAGGAAAATCGGACGATCGGTCGTTTTGTTATAGTGTGCACCCCACTTTAGAAGTGATTTACCATTGGGAGTATCTCACCAAAAATGAAATTTTTGTTGCAGGGGCTGCCTGATATTTGACTTGTATCTTAGTGCAGGCTTCTGGGAAAATCGGTTAGGGTTAGATGGGTTAGGGTTAGAGGTTTAGGGTTAGGGTTTCCCATTGAAGAATATGGCTAGCACTCAGGAAATGGAACAGGGACCTCCCCCAGAGGTCAAAGGTCAGAAGGCGTGTTCCCAAAGGTCACAGGGCGTGGCTGCCTACCCCCACCAAAGTGTACCGCCTATCCCCACTAAGTCGGGGAATGAACAAGTCGGGGTAAGCGGTTAGGGTTAGATGGGTTAGAGGGTCAGGGTTTCCCATTAAAGAATATGGCTAGGACTCAGGAATTGGAACAGGGACCTCCCCCAGAGGTCAAATGTCAGATGTTGGGTTCCCAGAGCTCAAAGGTCACAGGGCGCAGCTGACCCACCCCCACCAAAGTGTACCGTCTACCCCAACTAAGTCAGGGAATGAACAAGTCGGCGTAAGCGAGCCAATCACATGTAGTGCCCTGCTCCTAATGAATAAGCGCTATAATGTAAATTTAGTGTTGTCTGAATTGTAAATAGTTCAGAAATTATATTTCAAAGCTAAATTAGCTTATGTTACAGTTTAGCTGTAATGTGTGCATTTCACACTGCTGCCAGTAGGGGTAATTGTCACCACAGGCCAGTGTGAGAAATACAGCAAGCTAAGTGTATTGGCTATTCTTTCCCTGGAAACAGCCCAATCAGGAGCTTCTTTGTAGCTGGGCAGTCTGGGAGAGTATATTTAAGGGACAGAAGCCATGTGATTCTCTCTCTGACCTCATGGCCTCCTGGGCTAAGGTATGTGACAATTTCTCTCTTCTGCCTCGGGCCCTGTCAGCTCTAGGCTGTGGTACTATGTAGGCCCAGAAGTCTGACTGGGGGCCTACAAATCCAGAAGTGGTCCTGTGCTGTCTTGCCTGCGGGAAGAAGCTGAGCAACTGGGAAGATCCAGGGGAGGACTTTTCTTGGAGGGAACCGAGCGGAAGGCTGGTTCCTCAAGAAGGGCCTGGTGACTTATTTGGAGGACTCAACTAAACCAATTTACCCTCACAGTACTGCCGGATGGCTTAAAGGTTCTGGTACTACTGGTCACACAATCCGGTGGCAGAGGATTATCCAGCAGATTCAATATATTTCTAAGTCTGTGGCAGAGACTTTGTCCGTGCATCATACCGGCTGCTAGGTCGGTGAGAGAGGCCTATCCGGGTGTGCAAGAAATCCGCTGATAGAAAGTGGTATTTGTCTTTTGGATCCTAAAGTTCCTCAGTGATCTGCAATAAGGTATATGAACTTCCCCTAACCCTCCATCCCTCTACTACTGCAAGTTGCGTTTATTAAAAGCATTGAAAATAAGACTAAGTGATTGATGCATACGTCTTTCTTCAATATAGACTCGTAGTTCTGAAACGGTGAAAAGTGGGCTAATGGCAAGAACCAAAATTATTCACAGCAGCTCCTACGGGGGTAGTGCTACACATAAAAGCAGGAAATTATATTTCTGGGGGGTGTTCTGTACACATTCTGTGTACAGAACACCTCCAGAAAGCCATTTTGCATTGTATTTTACAGAAAATTACAGAGCTGCAGATTAAAAAAAATTGTTACGCTACTTTATTTTTGCTATTTTTTTTCCCATGAAAGTGGAGTTACCACATAAGCAGAAGTATCCAATGCCAATTTATACTCTGTGGTTTGTTCAGCTTGGTTGTCAGTTCTCCCTTCTGTCAGTAGATGACACTGTCACAGTCTGGTATTAGTGTAAGACCTTACAGTATGTAAGTCGCTTTACAGTTGCTCTGTGCACAGGTCCAAATCATTTGGTGGAGGGGGTATGTTGGCAGGCCTCGACAAAATCCGGGCTCCAGGTTGCAAGTAATTGTGACCTGGCGCCTGGGGAAGCTTAGGGCTACAGAAGGCCACAAAGCCGCGTCCTTCAATACCGGCTGGCACGGAGCGCGATCGCGGTAATTGAGGCCGCGGCTTTGCGGGCTTCACAGAAAGAAGCTCAGGCCTGCAGAAGGCCCGCAAACCCTCGGCCTCAATTACCGGCCGTTGGCCGGTAATTGTTGCATGTTTTGAGTTGCATGTTTTGAGTTAGAGGAGGTCTAGGGCTAGTATGCGTTCGCTTCTGCGCGCGAGCTTGGCAGGACAGGGTGAGTTTTTTGGCTCCTAACTTTTTTTGCTGGCTCCTAGATTCCAAGTAAATTTGTCAAACCCTGTATTATGGTGTGGGGTAGTTTTTCAGGGGTTGGGCTTGGCCCCTTAGTTCCAGTGAAGGGAACTCTTATGGCGTCAGCATACCAAGACATATTGGACAAATTGGGGTTTGAGGTGGAGCAACTTGACTGGCCTGCATGAAATTGTCCAAAATGTCTTGGTATGCTGACACCTTAACCACTTAAGACCCGGACCAAAATGCAGCTAAAGGACCTTGCCCCTTTTTGCGATTCGGCACTGAGTCGCTTTAGCTGACAATTGCGCGGTCGTGCGATGTGGCTCCCAAACAAAATTGGCGTCCTTTTTTTCCCAAAAATAGAGCTTTCTTTTGGTGGTATTTGATCACCTCTGTGGTTTTTATTTTTTGCGCTATAAACAAAAATAGAGCGACAATTTTGAAAAAAATTGCAATATTTTTTATTTTTTGCTATAATAAATATCCCCCAAAAATATATAAAAAAAAAAAAAAAATTTCCTCAGTTTAGGCCGATACGTATTCTTCTATCTATTTTTTGCAAAAAAATCTCAATAAGCGTTTATCGGTTGGTTTGTGCAAAATTTATAGCGTTTACAAATAACTTATATTTTGCCTTGCTGACATTTTCCATATTGCTTGTGGGCATGCCAAGCCCACAAGCTGAGCGACCACCATGCACCGCTCCCGTTCTCGCGCATGCGCAGTATCTACAACTTCAGACGTTGCATTCACAACGGGCGGAGTTGTCAGAAGTGCCCCCCCCCGTTGTGTTGGCAATGAAGCCCTTGGCGCTGACCACTGACTCCTGGGAAATTATGACACGTATCTCCCAGGAGCACCAGCGAGCACAGGCGCTGAGGGAAATTATGTCAGGCGCCACAGAGAGGAAGTTGCAGAATACAAAGGACCACATAGCAACAGTGCTGAAGGGGTAAGAAAAAAAATCCAAATGTTTTAGCTGATGCATAATGCTGCTTTTTTGGGTGGAACTTTAATGCCTTGTACACACAGTCAGATTTTTGACCGGGCAAAAGTCTGCCATGAGTCGTCGGAAGTCCGACGGAAAGAAAGAGAACAGGTTCTCTATCTAAGGTCTGTCGGACTTCCGAGGAAAAAAGTCTGACTTTTTTCTCGGAAAGTCCAGCCTTGTGTACGAGGCATAAGAGTTCCCTTCACTGGAACTAAGAGGCCAAGCCCAACCCATAAAAAACAACCCCTCACCATAATCCCCCTCCACCAAATGATTTGGACCAGTGCACAAAGCAAGTTCCATAAAGACATGGATAAACAAGTTTGGGGTGGAGGAACTTGACTAGCCTGCACAGAGTCCTAACCTTGACTCAACAAAACACATTTGGGATGAATTAGAGCAAAAACTCAAGCCAGGCCATTTTATTCAACATCAGTGGCTGACTTCACAAATGTGCTTCTGGAAGAATGATCAAAAATTCCCATAGACACACTCCTAAACCTTGTGGACAGCCTTCCCAGAAGAGTTGAAGCTCTTATAGCAGCAAAGGGTGGGCCAACTCAATATTGAGCCCTACGGACTAAGACTGGGATGGCATTAAAGTTCATGAAGCATGTGTCCCAATACTTTTGGTAATATAACTGTAGCAAGGTTCCAGGCCTCCTTTAGTCTAATGAGAACCTCCAGAGCCAGGGACAGCTGACATCCTTCTATATAAAGTGGGTTATAAGGCATAATGTGTATATTAAGTTAGATTCATGGTCGCCAGACACTTCTTGAAAGCAAAGAGATTTATTTTCTCTTGAACAGAACTGTGGGATAGAGGGTTAGGGCCAGGACACCCGTAGGTAGTTGCAATGTTAATTAGCAGACTCTGAGACTTCTACAGCCATGCAGGGAAAGGCATCCAACAAGACACCACATCTACATATGTAGGAGCGCTGTCTCCTATGGCAACCGTCTTATAAGGCCGCGTACACGCAATCGGTCCAACCCGATGAAAATGGACTGAAGCCCAGTTTCATTGTTCCAAACCGACCATGTGTACGGCCCATTGGTTTGTCTTCCTTCGGACCAAAGTTTTAAACTTGCCTTAAAATCGGACCAATGGACGCCTGACCATTGGTCCAAACCGATTGTTATTACGCAAAAGCATTGGTTCAAAAACCAGCGCATGCTCAGAATCAAGTTAACGCATGCTTGGAAGCATTGAACTTCGTTTTTGCAGCACGTCGTTGTGTTGTACGTCACCGCGTTCTGACACGATCGGTTTTTGAACTGATAGTGTGTACGCACATCAGGCCACTTCAGCGGTGACCCGATGAAAGCGGTCCGTCGGACCATTCTGATTGGGTTGGACCAATCGTGTGTACGCGGCCTAACAGTTCCTAACAATCTCCTTCTACAATCACTTCTTGCAGATTCTTAGACCACTGAGCTCCCAGTCTCTCTCACTAGACTTGCTGATTCACTCCCACTGAATCCCGTGAGCTCTTCCAATCTTACTCAATATCTTCCTCATGCATCACCCCCGCTTCCCTGCTGGGTCCCTGACATGACACTCCAGATACTCCTCAAGCGTCACACCACTGGCTGGGTCCCTGGCTTGGCACCTGCTGAAGTTTCCCGATTCTTCACCGTCCCCGATTGGTGAGAATACTGCTCTGGTACTTGCTTCAGCTACTCCTGGACCCTGGTAATAAGGTGGTTGGTCCCTTAGTGGTGACAGCTTTCCCTCTACCTCCGACCACGACAGGTTCTCCAGCCGGCAAAACTGCCACTTCTGGTTGGAGTGCAAGCCGCAGTCCCAAGCCTACGCTGCTCTCTTGCTTCTGGATAGGCCCTTAGACTAAGGTGACCAGATTTTTAAAATGAAATCCGGGGACATATTTTTTCTTTACTAGTAATGGCGGCAATTAGCGACTCTCTGCTCGTCGCCGCCCGCCTCACAGCCTGTCAAGTCTTACTCTCCAGGCCCCGGCTACTACTGGATGGGGAGCAGAGGAAGATCACTCCACCAGGGAAGGCAAGGAGAAGGCAGGCGGCTGGCCGGGAATTGAGCCAAGGCAGAAGAACATGCGAGCGGAACTGAATGGGCATGCACCCGAAACTGAAGAAATATTCCCTCCGCTCCGACCAACACATCATCATCAGAAAGGGGCACAGATAATGGGAAAAATACAACCCCCCTATGCTATTAGGCACGGCGGAGAGGGGGTGTGTAATTCTAATTTTTTTATTTCAATTCTGCACTGACTGTCTTTGAAATTGCCCCTGCCCCCTACTAAATCCAATCTGGGGACAAAACCAGGGACAGACTTGGTCCGGGGACAGTGTCTTCAATCAGGGGACTGTCCCGTGAAACTGGGGATGTCTGGTCACCTTACCTTAGACAGCCAGATGTACCCAGGATAGGCCCAAACTCCAGCCTAGCAGGCCGGGCAGTACAACACACGTCCACCCAGACAGCCGCCCAGGTGGCACCCAACCCTGATCACCTGACTCCACCCAAATATATAGGTTCTCCCAGCAGGTTAAGGGGCCCAAGAAAACCCATGCCCATTGGCTGAGACACCCCACATACTCCTAATCTGTCCTTGCATCGTGCTTGTCTTATCTAATGTCACCAGGTATCCGGTCAGCCAACGACAGAAGAAAAAAGAGAATTCCAAACTTAGGGTGAAATCAATTGATTCCTAACAGTTGGCTAAGGCAACTATACCTGGCAAGTAAATTTAGAAGCAACCCTGCCTAGACTTCAGGGTGCTACATCCTATATAAATCAGACCAAAATGAGGAGGAAAGAGGGACAAGAGGGACTTTGTTCCAAATAGGGGACAGTCCCTCAAATTTAGGGACAGTCAGGAGGCATTTGCTGAGCTCCACTAGAGGCAGGATGGCGTCCCATGGATAAAGTGACCAGATTTTTTAAATGAAATCCGGGGACATATTTTTTTTTTACTAGTAATGGCGGCAATCAGCGACTCTATGCCCATTGCTTCCACCGCCGCCAACCACCTCACAGCCTGTCAAGCCTCACTCTCCGGGCTCCAGCTACTACTGGATGGGGAGCAGAGGAAGATCACTCCACCAGGGAAGGCAAGGAGATAAGCAGGCAGGAGGCTGGCTGTAACTTGAGCCAAGACAGAAGAATATGCGAGCGGAGCTGGATGGGCATGCACCCTGAAACTGAAGAAATATTGCCTCCACTCCAACCAGCACATGATCATCAGAAAGGGGCACAGATACAGTAATGGAAGAAAATAGACCCCCCTAAGCTAGTGGCGGAGCAGGGATCTGTAATTCTGATTTTTTTTTTTATATATAAATTCTGCACTGACCGTCTTTGAAATTGCCCCAGCCCCTGTTCAAATCCAATCCGGGGACAAAACCGGGGACAGACTTGGTCTGGGGACAGTGTCCTCAATCCAGAGACTGTCCCTGGAAACCGGGATGTCTGGTCACCCTACCCATGGAGGTTGGTTGATTCTCCTGTGGAAGATTAGAAGCAGGATGAAGACCTTTGGAGGATCCTACTGGAGGCCTCTCCTGGAGATAGATGGGTGCTGATCACATTACTCACTGAAGGATCCTAAAATTAAGGAGTGTCAGATTTGACTTAAAGGCCCTGTTTTTGTGTTTTTTTGACCCAAGAGTGACTGGTGCCCATCTTTCTACATGTCCTACAATTCCCATGTAATCTACCCCTGAGGTGAAATGTCAGCCCAACTGGTCTCTGGGGGTTACATCCATGTCTCTGGGGGTTACCGCCATGCCTCTGGGGGTCAGAGAGCTGCTACAAACTTGCCCCTAAGGTTGACTCCTGGGAGTGAGTTACAGCAGACAGTGCCGTGGCTTCGTACCTCCGCTAGGCTTTCATTTGGCTTATTTTGGTGTCAGGTTTAGCTGGCTAGTGACTGTTTCTTTGCCAACAAAACAGGGCTTAGACACCTAATACCAGGCGGAATTTCCACAGCACTGCTCTGGTATTTTAATAAGGCTAAAACTTTTTAGTTAAAATGAAACCCTATTCATCAGCCCGAGGTCAGTGCTCTGTGTTAATGGGGATTATTCACCAGGATTAAGAATAGAGGCCTAGGAACGCTTTTATAGCCTCCCGGCCTTCGCAGAAACAAAGATGTTAAAACAGAAACAAAAAAAATTATGCTAACCAGCAGTAAGACTAGGTTCACACCTGTGATTCTGCTTCTTCATGCATTTTTTGTCTGTTTTTGCAAATTTTCACTAGTGTCATTTTTAACCACCTGACCTCTGTTAGGTTTTACCCCCTTCACGACCAGGGCATTTTTTGCTATGCAGCAATGCGCTACTTTAACTGGTAGTTGTGTGGCCATGCAATGCTGTACACTAATGACATTTATGGTTGCACATTTTGGAAACGTTTCTGTTATAAAACATCCAATTTAAAAAACAAAAACACAAATTTCTTCATAGATTTAGGCGAAAATGTATTCTGATACATGTCTTTGGTAAACAAGATCCTAATAAGTGTATATTAACCACTTAAGACCCGGACCAAAATGCAGGTAAAGGACCTTGCCCCTTTTTGCGATTCGGCACTGCGTCGTTTTAACTGACAATTGCGCGGTCGTGCGACGTGGCTCCCAAACAAAATTGGCGTCCTTTTTTCCCCACAAATAGAGCTTTCTTTTGGTGGTATTTGATCACCTCTGCGGTTTTTATTTTTTGCGCTATAAACAAAAATAGAGCGACAATTTAAAAAAAAATTCAATATTTTTTACTTTTTGCTATAATAAATATCCCCCAAAATATATATAAAAAAACTTTTTTTTTTCCTCAGTTTAGGCCGATACGTATTCTTCTACGTATTTTTGGTAAAAAAAATCGCAATAAGCGTTTATCGGTTGGTTTTCGCAAAATTTATAGCGTTTACAAAATAAGGGATAGTTTTATTGCATTTTTATTAATTTTTTTTTTTTTACTACTAATAGCGGCGATCAGCGATTTTTTTCTTGACTGCGACATTATGGCGGACACTTCGGACAATTTTTGGGACAATTGTCATTTTCACAGAAAAAAATGCATTTAAATTGCATTGTTTACTGTGGAAATGACAGTTGCAGTTTGGGAGTTAACCACAGGTGGCGCTGTAGGGGATGTGTGACCTATGTGTGTGTTTACAACTGTAGGGGGGTGTGGCTGTAGGTGTGACGTCATCGATCGCGTCCCCCTATTACAGGGATGACGCGATCGATGCTACGGCCACAGAGAAGCACGGGGAAGCCGTGTTTACACACGGCTCTCCCCGTTCTTCCGCTCCAGGGACGGATCGCCGCACTGCAGCGGCGATCGGGTCCGCGAATCCCGCGGTCCCGGAGCTTCGGACCGGGTCACGGGCGCGCGCCCGCGGGTGCGCGCCCGTGACCCACGGCTGGGTACTAAAATCAACGTATATATACGTTGATGTGCCCAGCCGTGCCATTCTGCCGACGTAAATGTGCAGTAGGCGGTCCTTAAGTGGTTAATTGGTTTGTGCGAATGTTATAGCATCTATAAACTATGGAATATACTGTATACTGCAATTTACATAGCTATGAATGCTATACTGTAATGGCAGTTATTAGCGACTTATAGTATGACTGCGATAGTGTGGTGGGCAATCCCAGCTGGGGAATACCAAACACTGGGAGGCTAAGGGCTAGGTATTTTGAGACTAGGTCAGTGATGTACCCGGGGGCAGAGTTTGGATGGCTCTGTAGGTAGCTGTTAGTATTTTGAATGTAAATGTTGCATTGTTCGATGTATTAAAGGGGTGTTCCAGCCAAAAAATGTGTTTATTAAAAGTCAGCAGCTACAAAAAGTGTAGCTGCTGGCTTTTAATAAACACTCACTTACCTGCTCCTGCGTTCCAGCAACGCGCCGATTGGGGCTCAGCTCCTCTCCCCCCCTCCCCGGCCGGCGTCTCCATCCCGACTGTGGGCACCCAGCCGTGACAGCCTTCGGCTTCACGGCCGGGCACCCACTGCGCATGCGCGAGCCGCACTGCGCATGCGTGAGCGGCGCGGCTCGCCGCTGATTGGAGAGGCGATCGCATGGGACCTGTCAGTGTCCCATGTGATCGCCTACAGGGAGGGGCTGGTGTAGGCGATTAAGGCTTAATCGCCTAACCAGCCCCTCGGCGGAAGCAGGAAGTGGGACAGGAAGTCCCACTCCTACTGAAGCCCCCACTCCCCCCCAAAAAAATTACATGCCAAATGTGGCATGTAAGGGGGTGAGGAGTGGAACAAGAGGAAGTTCCAAATTTGGGTGGAACTCCTCTTTAACTGATAAAGATGCAATCACTATAGATCACCTGGATCAATCACAAATCCATATGTGAAAAAACGCACGACTTCCACTTTTCTGTGGCTCACGTCCCCTTGTAAATCTCAGTGAATTTATTTTGTGAAGCAGCTTCTCATTATGAGGTGACATAGAGTGCTCCGCACTCCTCTGCTCCCATCTAACATGCACAATTATTTTGACTGGTGTTCTGAGCTGTACTTCCCTGCAGCTTTTGTGGCTTTGCTGTTACAACAGAACGTAATACGCAGTATAATCATAATGAGATCTGCATTTCATTCTTTATAGTGCTTCTTCCCTTGGGACAAACTTGCTGCTTTGCTTCCCTCTTTCTCATTGCGTGCAGAGCTCCACACCCCGAACATTCAGCCGAAAAAGAAGCACATACAGTATACACTATAATAGATAGGGTGGCAAAAACACCTATGTGCGTTGTTAACCTGTTACTGCCTGCGTAACACAAATGTATGGTGACAAAAGAGTGGGCTTAAACGCACACACTACACGTCTCTGGGGAACTGATAGTTCTGTGTGTTCTCTTTCAAATGCGGATTATTGCATTGGCATACCTTCTTAAACCTAGTCTGTGCAGACAGTATAGTCACCTGCTGACTTGGCACCATCTGCAGGCGGCTTAACTCTTCAATAAGAGACAGGAGTTGAACCCAACACAATTTTACTTCAGACAGTTGGAGTACAGAGGATATTTTTTCCAGTCTTTTCAAGTGTAAGAAGACAATAACTTTCCTAAGCCCCGTCTCCGTGAATAATTAACACACTGACTGGGGGAAACATGGAAGAACTGGGGTAGGTCTAGCTAAGACACAACTAACTAGCCCTAAACAGGA
Organism: Rana kukunoris; assembly: GCA_029574335.1. Classification (NCBI taxonomy): domain Eukaryota; kingdom Metazoa; phylum Chordata; class Amphibia; order Anura; family Ranidae; genus Rana; species Rana kukunoris. The sequence goes on along the minus strand of CM056052.1, from coordinate 61,917,702 downwards.
GGGAAGCACAGAGGAAGAGACCAAAATTGCAATAATAAACAAGTTGTAGTGTCACGAAATCACCACTAGGTGTAAAAAAAAACACATACTACAAAACAATAACAACTTACAGTGGCATACCTCTCAACATTTTGAGATGGAAATGGGGGACACTTACTAACAAATGTATGTAGGCACAGGACACGCCCCCTGTCACACCCCCTTAAAGGAGAATTAACAAAAAAAAGGTTAATTAAATCCACAAGGACTTTTTTTTACTACCACTATTCCTTTATACTGGCTTTTTAAATGTACAAATGCAGCAATTTAGAAATTGGATTAAAGGTTTAGAACTGGGAAACACTTTTTGAAAGATAAAAAGTGGACTTTAAAACAAATATATAGATCAGACCAAAATGAAGGACAAATGAAAGACAAAGAGGGACAGAGGGACATTGCTCGAAATCAGGGACAGTCCTCGAAATCAGGGACAGTTGGGAGCTATGCAGTGGTTCTAAACCCTAAACATTTTTAACTTAAAGTGGATGTGCGCTCAAAAAAAAATATTAACAGTCAGCAGCTACAAATACTGCAGCTGCTGACTTTTAATATTAGGACACTTGCCTGTCCTGGATTCCAGCACCGTCCGCAGCAGAGGACGAGCGATCGCTCGTCACTCTGCCAAAGACCCCCCCCCCCCCCGCTGTCCACGGTGAGGGAACAAGGAAGTGAAGCGCTCCGGCTTCACTGCCCGGTTCCCTAGAGAGCATGCGAGAGTCGCGCTGCGTGCGCCGATTGGCTCCCGCTGTGTACTGGGAGCCGAGTGTTCCCAGCACACAGCGGGGGGGGGGGGGGCGACGGGAGGTGACGTCATGCCCACATTCTGCCTGAGAATGCTGGGCCGGAAGTGGGTGGAAATACCTCTCTTTAGACAGGTATCTGCACCACCCTCCCCTTTGAAAGGTGTCAAATGTGACACCGGAGGGGGGGGGGGGAGGGTTCCGATCAACGTGAGTTCCACTTTAGGGTGGAGCTCCGCTTTAAAGTGTTACTTAACCCAGCACCCTGCATTCCCTATATCTTGTCTCCCACAGTACATGGGAATGAAATTATTTTAGTAAATATAAACTGCTAAATAACTTTCCTCATTAGCAGTATATAGCAGTCCTGTAACTTCTATCCATGTCTGGCCGAGCACTGGTTAAAGCTTGTAGGGGGAGTTTTCATTCTCCTCTGACTGTCCTATGAGGCTGCACGACCCCTGACTTTCTGTCTACGGTGCTTATTGGCCCTGTGCTGATCACATGCATCCGAAAAAAAAAAGAAAAACTCTCAGGTTCCACAGTGAGTATAACAAGCATTCTTTACTGCATATACAGAGTGATCTTACTGTTGTGTGTTTAGTAACACTTTAATGCATTCTTTGATGCAGCAGCGGGGCTGGAGAGCAAGCCAGCACGAGTGCCCCATGACAAATGGCTTTCTATTGAAGGGAACCAGCTAAAGAGGAGGAGCCAGGAGCGGCAGCGCGGGAAGAGGAGGAGGTTTGGGGTCGCTATGTGCAATTACATTTTGGCACCTAAGCCCAGTGAAGCACACCCCCTAAGGAGCCGCGGGGTAACTCGGATCCCCCACCCTGCACAGCCAGGCACACCAAATTTTCACAGTCACTCAGAGTCAGAGAGCAGTCCGTGTTTTTTTGGCGTTATAAGGGGTTATAAACTTAAATGGGGATAGGGGTATTATGGGATGTCCACTTGACCTCAGAACAAACTTCAGGGATACTTCTCCTATATACAGTCTATATACACTCTGCTTCCTCCAGAACTCACTTGCTTGCAGAACTCCACTGACACACTGATGGTTAATCTGACACAGCATTTATTCAGATTTTTGAGCAAAAGCCTGTTATAGGCAGGAACCCGAGACCCGTTGGTTGTGTAGCAAAAAGTCAGTGTCCAGCATACAGTACATCCCTGTGGCTACTGATCCCAGCACCACCTCTTCAGGTACTGCCAGCCCACCTGGCTGCAGCGGTCTCTTTCACTAGCCCTCCTTGCCAACTTCTCCCCACTGGCCAACCACTGCATAGCTCCCAACTGTCCTCCCAGACTGACACTCTCTCCACAGTCCTCCCAGACTGAACACTCACCAGCCCACCCGGCTGACTTCTCAGGAGATCTCCCGGACATGCTGACCTGCTCCCGTTGTCCCCTTCTTGCTCCCATGCCTCCGGCAAGGGATTCCTCCATGTAATGTGGGGGATCCTTCCAGCACCTGGCCCAAAGTCACCCCCCAAGACTAGGGCCACCGACAGCCTCCTCAGCACTCTATCTCCATCTTCCACCCGACTGCCTCCTGCTGGCATGACCCATGCCCATTTATGAGGTGACCTGCCCCCTGCCAGCCCATTTGCTGGGGATTGGCTGGGGTCCTCCTAAATATGCCAAGCAGCTCCTTCTAGCCTCCGCCCACTACATCTGGAAGCTTCTCCAAGGTTCCAGAAAACAGGGGAGGCACCAGAGGTGCTGCTTGCTGAGTCATCTAGCCTCCCCGAGTCACTCAACCCTGACCAAGATTTAACCCAAGCCTGGCTCTCAGCCAGACCAATTTACCTACACCAATAGGCAAATTGAGGTTGAGGGTGCTACATCAGTTTTGTGGGTTTGAACACTCCATCGCTGGATTTGGGCCCCAACATATACAAATATACTGGCCAGTGGGAGAGGGTTAGACAGAGACTATGAATTTCTGATTCTTGCATCACATTTAGTTATGACACAATAATTTGCAACTGTTCTTGTATACTTAGAGTGTCCTGCTGTTGCTGGAAATAGGGTACCTGAGAAAAAGTGACTCCTTTAGGGGTAAGTGCTACATTCATTGAGTCCATGAAGTCACCATCTAATAGTTGTGCATCTAAGCAGTTTGTATACCATCTCATTCAATACAAAATCTACAGCTGCAAGGCAAACTTTAGACTTGGACGGGTGAGTTGGGTGAATTAGGTTAGATCAGGTCAAAGGGGCAAAAAAGATGAGCCTACTTTGTTTTGAAGTGTACTTATGCTTAAAAGCAGAACAGGAAAAATAGCAGTCCCATGCCTTGATTGATAAGGATTGCAATGGCCAGAGAGAAGCTAGCGTAGCTGCATTGTCTGTACTTGCATAGCTTGATCCATCAGACACTAACCTTGGCCATTTGGACACCTACCAGGCCCTAGGCTTCTGTCTAGGTCAGTGTTTCCCAACTCTATTCCTCAAGGCGCCCCAAAAGGTCATGTTTTCAGGATTTCCCTCAGATGAAACAGCTGTTACAAAGGCAGTGAAACTGATCAAATCACCCGTGCAAAATAATGGAAATCTTGAAAACATGACCTGCTGTGGCGCCTTGAGGAGTGGAATTGAGAAACACTGATCTAGGTTACCTTGTGGTTGATCCAATTTTGTCTGGGCTGGATTTCTTTCCTGTCAACTACTTGGGGCTGAAGGGGGTGTTTGCAATGTGCCCCCCCCACCCCCTAGTTCTTCATGTGGGCACGGGGTGCGTACATTCACCCAATGTGATCAGGCGTGTTTGCGTGCCTTCATCTTTTATCACAGTGATTGTTCAATGCCGAGATTGATAAAGTCTGTAGGAAGTTTTAGAATGATTTCTGCTGTGCATTATAGAAAGCTTTATATAAAAGTATTATACATTTAATGTTTTTTTTTTCTTTCAATCATTTTTATTTATTTCAAGATATGAAAAGAAACAAAGTCATCAGGGAAAGGTAAAGCGTAGGTGGAATGAAATGAAAGTGTATGTAGGCACACCGCTAAATACGCAGCTGAAGTACATAATTGTGAGTGTTCTCACCTACCAAAAAAATATACCAAAAGCCAGTATGGCTTTTCTACAATAAAAATGCTTCCTGCTCGCAAGTTTAAAAAAATAAATAAAAATTAAGCATAATTATTAATTATATTTAAAGCGGAGGTTCACCCTAATTACATGTATATCTGACCAACTCCGTTATATTCGTAACAAGTACTTTCCGCAATTAGTTATTTTTTTATGCTGCACGTATCTTGTAATCCATTTTTTCAATCCCGCTTCTCCCCGCGGGAGTAGGCGTTTCTATGCCTAGGGTTATAGATCGCCCAGATGATTGATGTCTGTTCCCCCCGGGGGATAAGGCCCCGCCACCGTATTGCGTAGAAGCGCACGAGTTACGGGGCTTCCGAAAGAAGCAGAACATGCAGAGTGCAGGCGCCGTATAGAGACGACTCACATCTCCGCATGCTCTGCTTTTTTCGGGAAGCCCCGTAACTCGTGCGCGCCTACGTTATACGGGGGTGGGGCCTTATCCGCCTGGGGGAACAGACGTTAATCATCTGGGCAACCTCCCAGATGACAATCCCCCTAGGCATAGAAACGCCTACTTCCGCGGGGAGAAGCAGGTTGAAAAAATGGATTACAAGGTACGTGCAGCATTAATAAAAAAACTAATTGCGGACAGTACTTGTTACGAATATAACGGAGTTGGTCAGATATACATGTAATTAGGGTGAACCTCTGCTTTAATTACATTATTAAATATATTTTCATTTTATTTGATTTAATTAAACATCCTTTTTAAATAATTATTTAAATATCAAAAATGTTATATATTATTTTAAACCTCTTTTTGGGAAACATTTTATGTCTCGCCCATCCCTCCTTTTTATCCTCCCCCCTATCTGATCGCTGTATTGAAATAAATCCTTAATGTCCATTTTTACTTTTACTATAAGCCAAATGCCGCCTACACACGATCAGGCTTTTGCCCGGCCAAATCACAACGGAATTCCGAATGGAATTCCATCGGAGAAAAATAGAACATGTTCTATATCTAAACTCCACTGGAATTCATCAGAATTTCCGATGAAAAAACTCAGATGGGGCTACACACGATCGGAATATCCGATGGAAAAAGTCAGTCGGACTTTCTCCATCTGAAATTCCGATCGTGTGTAGGCGGCAATAGTCATACGGGACTCAAGGCCCAGGCCTTTTCTTCTTTTGTTTACTTCTTCCTTGGGATACCTTTTCGGGTGCTCGACGTGGACTCTTCCTATTGGATGGCCGTCGGCGAGGTCCTCTCTGGAGAGAGGTGGACTGAAATAATAACAGGAGGATGGCAGAAAACGGTGGTCTTGGGGCGCCATGGCAGTGTAGGAATAGTAGTCCTACACATCATTTTTAAATAATTATATATTTAAATATCAAAAATGTTAGATATTTTTTTTTTTTTTACTTCTTTTTGGGATACATTTTATGTTTGGCCCATCCCTTCTTTTCACCCCCCTCCCCCCTCTATCTGATCACTGTATTAAAAATAATTCTAAATGTCCATTTTTACTTAGATAAGCCATAGTCATATGGGACTCAAGGCCCAGGCCTTTTCTTCTTTTGTTTACTTCTTCCTTGGAATTCCTTTTCGGGGGGCTCGACGTAGAAACTTCCTATTGGATGGCCATCGGTGGGGTCCTCTCGGGAGAGAGGTGGACTGAAATAATAACAGGAGGATGGCAGAAAAACTGTGGTCTTGGGGTGCCATGGCAGTGTAGGAACAGCAGTTTCTCACACTGGAACCAGCGACAGCAAGGAATATGGATGGGGGACTTATATTAGGTAAGTATTGCTGGTGGAGGGGGGTTAAAAAAATTGTCAGGGGGGGGGGGGGTTTAAGGGCGGATTAGATCTGTAACATCCAATACTTGTGTGTTTTTCACTGATAAATAGACAATTGTGTTAAAAAGTGTTTTTTTTGTATCAGTGTTTTCAAACCATTATTACACCCTCCGATTCTCAGTGGTAGCTTCAGGTTGAAGAGGAGGGGTTTGTTTGTAAACAAACCTCATGTGACCACCATGATTGGCTGTCATGGTGATCACATGATTGCAAAAAAACGCTGCTTCCCCGACCTTGACAGTGCAGTCTCAGGCCTAAACATGCTCATATGTGTGCATTCTGGGTAACCAGCTAGGAACAACGTAAGTATGTACTGTATGTGCCACATTTGTGGGATCCCCATGGAGCTGGAAATCTCTGTAGTAGTCACCACTACACCAGTGATTGCCACTAGCTTCCAGGTCCGTGCTGAGTGGCTTCTCATTGAAAACAGGGAGCCATTTAGAAAAGACTTTGCATTTTCTCAGTGAATGAAAAGTTTTCTTTGTTTGGATGAGATGGAAATGGTGACATCACCTTCTTGGCTCTTCACCTCTTCCAATCAGAATTCGTTGCATTTACTGAGAAATTGCAAAGTGTTCTCTGAATGGTGCCTGTGCCAAGCAGGTGACCTCCTGTGTTTACAATGCAGCAGGGCAGCCGCTCAGCATGGGACCCGGAACCAAGTGAAGATCACTGGAGTAGCAGAGCTTACTGGACCAATGTCACATACACTATATTACCAAAAGTATTGGGACGACTGCCTTTGCACGAACATGAACTTTTTTTTTTTCAAATAACAGTTTTTATTTATATAAAACAGTTTACAGGTATGATTACCACATATGCATTGAAAGTTTAGTACAGATGCTACTACGTGCCAAGAGGTGCTTAAACTGATCTCACCACATGTGGGATCAGGGGGGGGGGGGGCGGGGTTGGATTGAAGGTCAACGTGGCTTGGCCTCGGCAGGAGCAGGATATAGAGACAACAACAAAAAGGAGTATGATGCAAAACAGAACTGGTCCCTCAAGTAGTCATGTCCATCATCCTGGCCCTGCGAATCGTGGTACACAAATGATAAACGCAGCTATTAATGCAACAATATTCAATCAAGCGTAGAGAGAGAAAGGGAGGAAGGAGAAGGGAGAAAAACAAAGAAGGAAGAGATAGAGAGTGAGGCGGCGTACACACGAGGGGATATGTCCGCTGAAAACGGTCCGATGGACCGTTTCAGCAGACATCTCCGCTCGTGTGTATGGGCTAGCGGACAGATTTCTCCACCCGACAGATTTCAAAGCAAGCTTTGAAATCTATCCGGTGGAATCTGTCCGCCCGACATGTCTGCTGGTTAGTACACTTACCAGCAGACATGTCGGCCCCCACCGCCGCCGCGCCGCTGCCGAATGGATTCGGCGCATACGCGGAAGTGTTTTACTTCCTGGTGCGGTGACGTGGCGGTGACGCGGCGGCGTCAACGTCACCGCCGCGTCACCGCGCCGTCCGGCGGCGGGGAATTTGATCCGATGGTGTGTACACGCCATCGGATCAAACTCCCGATCGGACATATCCGATGGAAATGGTCCGCGGACCGTTTTCATCGGATATGTCCGATCGTCTGTACGCCGCCTAAGAGTAGAGTCTAAGTTGAACATGAACTTTAATGGCATCCCAGTCTTAGTCCGTAGGGTTCAACATTTCATTGACCCACCCTTTGCAGCTATAACAGCTTCAATTCTTCTGGGAAGGCTGTCCACAAGGTTTAGGAGAAAAATGGTCAAACATTCCCATAGACACACTCCTAAACCTTGTGGACAGCCTTCCCAGAAGAGGTGAAGCTGTTATAGCTGCAAAGGGTGGGCCAACTCAATATTGAACCCTACGGACTAAGACTGGGCTGCCATTAACGTTCGTGTGCATGTAAAGGCAGGTGTCCCAATACTTTTGGTAATATAGTGTATGTATAAATTGCCATACCTGGAATTCTTCTTTCAGCATGTGGAACCAGAACCATGCTTGAGAATGTTAATCTACAGATTAAAGAAGTAAAAGGGAACTTCTATCTCTTACTATATTTCAGACTTTTAACATTTTGTCTGCCATCTTTTTTTTTATCTTTCCATTGCATTTTGTGATCGGTCACTTCTATTTTGTTCTTTGTTTAGGATGAGGGAAGACCTATACTTAACCGGGATGAGGGATGCAAGTTATTTTACCTGTGTGGTCGGGGGCGGGGACCTTCTGGTACTCTGCCCCATACATAGAAGCATGGATCTGTCCAGGTACCTTACTGAAGAAGATTTTCAGGGCATCACAGACTTCAATGATCTTCCCACCTCGCTCTTCGCCTGCAACGTCCACCAGTCTGTTTTTGAAGATGAAGCCAGTAAGGTAAGGTACTGCCTAATGAGTGAAAAGGCCATTATTGGGGCCAATATGATTCAAGCTGGATAAACAGATGAAATACATATAAGAGAGTTGCTTTACCTGCTTAAGGAATTGAACCTTTGTCCATTCAGTTCTGAGATTTACATGTCTAACAGATTCCTCCATCGACACTACATAGCACGGATGGACGAATCTCCCGCTGCAGATATTGTACTTGGAAACCCAGCCTCACCAGCTGTAAAAACACCTGAACAGCAGCTGCATCTGGCCACAAGTTTCCCACTTGGCTCCTTAGATTTTTCAGTTGAGGAATGTTGGAAGGGAGGCAGGCAGCAGGGCCACCCACTGAGAAAATGTTGTCCGGTTCAACAGGAACTGGCTGAAATTTGGTCTGTGTATGGTTAGCTTGACTACTTAAGCCCCGGACCATTTGGCTGGCCAAAGACCTGGCCACTTTTTGTGATTCGGCACTGCGTCGCTTTAACTGACAATTGTGTGGCCTTACGACGTGGCTCCCAAACAAAATTGACGTCCTTTTTTCCCCACAAATAGAGCTTTCTTTTGGTGGTATTTGATCATCTCTGCGGTTTTTATTTTTTGCGTTATAAATTTATATCACTAAAAAAAAAATCTAAAAAAAATTTGCTCAGTTTAGGCCGATACGTATTCTGCTGCCATGCACATTTCTATATTGATGTCCTGTTTTTTTCATCCAACTGTAAGTGTTTTTAACCGTCATTAACCACTTCCTTACTGGGCACATATACCCCTTCCTGACCAGGTGAAATTTCAGCTTGTGGCCCTGCGTCACTTTAACTGACAATTGCGCGGTCGTGCGACGTGGCTCCCAAACAAAATTGATCTTTTTTCCCCACAAATAGAGCTTTCTTTTGGTGGTATTTGATCGCCTCTGCGGTTTTTATTTTTTGCGCTATAAACAAAAATAGAGCGACAATATTTTTACTTGTTGCTGTAATAAATAGCACAATTTTTTTTTAAAAAACTTTTTTTTTCTCAGTCTAGGCGATACATATTCTTCTACATATTTTTGGTAAAAAAAAAAAAAAAAAAATCGCAATAAGCGTCTGGTTTGCGCAAAAGTTATTGCGCTTACAAAATAGGGGACAGAATTATTATTATTATTATTTTTTTACTACTAATGGCGGCGATCAGCATTTTTTTCGTGACTGCGACATTATGGCGGAGACATCGGACACTTTTGACACATTTTTGGCACATTTTTGGCACATTTTTGGCGCCATTCACATTTATACAGCGATCAGTGCTATAAATATGCACTAATTACTGTATAAATGTGACTGGCATTGAAGGGGGTGAGGAAGGGGTTAATGTGTACCCTGAATTGTGTTCTAACTGTGAGGGGAGGGGGGGTGACTGGGGGAGGTGACTGATGCTGTGTCCCTATGTACAATGGACACAGATCGGTCTCCTCTCTACCCTGACAAGACATGGATCTCTGTGTTCACACACAGAGATCCACGTCTTGTCCCTGTAGCCACCGATCCCGAGTGCCTGGCAGACATCACGGCCGCCAGGCACGCGAATCGGCATGTCAGCGATGCGGCGGGCACAGACCATTAGGGTCTTCTTATTCATCTAGCGCTACTTTATTATTTTTTACAATAAGCATATATTGATTGGTTTGCGCAAAAGTTATAGCGTTTACAAAATAGGGGATAGTTTTATGGCATTTTTATAAAAAAATTTTTTTTTTTTTACTAGTAATCAGCGATGACTGCGACATTATGGCGGACACATCGGACACTTTTGACACATTTTTGGGACCATTGTCATTTTCACAGTGATCAGTGCTATAAAAATGCACTGGTCACTGTGAAAATTACACTGGCAGCGAAGGGGTTAACCACTAGGTGGCGCTGTAGGGGTTAAGTGTTCCCTGCATAGTGTTTCTTACTGTAGGGGGGGTGGGCTCTGTGTCACATGACACTGATCTCCGCTCCGAGTACACGGAGCCGAGATCAGTGTCATTGTCGCTAGTCAGAGCGGGGAGATGCTTGTTTACACAAGCATCCCCCAGCTCTCTACCTCTGTGAGATGATCGCAGGGATCGAGTTCCCGGGACCCGCGGTCCGACTCACGGGGATGGCAGCAGGGTCACAAACGCACCGCCGGCGGCGCGCACGACCACACTGATAGGCATTTAAAGGGTAGGTACAGGTACATTGATATGCCTGTCTGTGCCATTCTGCCGACGTATATATACAGGAGCTGGTCCTTAAGTGGTTAAAGAGGAGCTCCAGTTCCCCCACAAAAAAGAAAAGTCAGCAGCTAGAAATACTGTAGCTTCTGACTTTTAAAATAAGGACACTTACCTGTCCAGGGATCCAGCAATGTCCTCACCCAAACCGATTCTTCAATCAGCTTCGAGTGCGGGTTCCGGCATCTCTAGTAAGGAAAGCAGGAAGTGAAGCCTTGCGGCTTCACAGCTGGTTTCCCTACTGCTCATGTGTGAGTCTTGCTCTGGGCGAACTTCCCGCTCAGATTGCTGTCGTGATCTGAGCCAGTAGTGGGAGCGTGTACCTGTCAAAACCAGGTACCCCCTCCTCCAAAAAAGTGGCAAATGTGGCAGTGGGGTTCAGACAAGCAGAGCTTCCCCTTTTGACTGGAGCTTCGCTTCAAGGCACGCCTGCCCGGCTGTGATTCGTCGCAGTACATGCCGATCACTGTGCCCTGGCCAGTAATTGAGCACCAGCACCTGGCGATCAGCTCTGAGTCTCACAGAAAACTGTTCTATGAGTGTAAACAGCACAGAGTTGTATTCAGTGGCAGAGATCTAGCTTGTTTTTCATTTCCTGCTAAGCAACACTAGATCCATGGTAAAAGCAGCACACAGTACACATGCAAACACCTGTGAGGCACATCTTTAACCCCTTGATGGCCCTAGATGTTAACTCATTCCAACTCAGTGTCATTAGTACAGTGACAGTGCATATTATTAGCATTGATTACTGTAATAATGGCACTGGTGATGTCAGTGGCAGTTCCCACAAAAGTGTCAGTTAGTGTCAGATTGGCCACTGCACTATCACAGTCCTGCTATAAGTCAAATTTCACTGCCATTACTAGTAAAAAAAAAAAAAAAAATATTATAAAGAAAATTCAAGTATATATCCCATAGTTTGTAGACGCTAGAACTTTCACGCAAACCAATTAATATGCACGTATTGGGATTTTCTTTTTAGCAAAAATGTGTAGCAGAATATACTTTGGCCAAAATGTATTAAGAAATTCGATTTTTTTCGGTGGGATATGTTTTATAGTAGAATGTAAAAAATATTGTTTTTTTTTTTTTTTAATTGTCAGACTTTTTTTATAACACAAAAAAAAACTGAGAGGTGATCAAATACCACAAAAAAGCTCTATTTTAGTGGGAAAAAAAGATATATAATTTGGTTTGGGTACAGCGTTGCATGATCGCCCAATTGTCAGTGCCACAGAGCGAGGCTAAGATGGCAGCTTCCTTGGCTGAAAGGGATACAAGGGTTTAGTTCCACGGAATACCCCATCGATTTAACAGTTTAAAAAAAACAATTGCATTCCTGGCATGCCGGCATTGCTAACTGTCACATTGGTTGTGTTCTCAACCAAACTGTCAAATCATCAAATGTCTGGAGTCATAACTGATCACATGTACAGCATCATGGCAGATCAAACAGAAGCAGCTTCCTTAGCTGAAAAGGAAAGGAGAGTTTTGTTCCACTTTAGGTGACAGTTCTAAGTTTGCCAGGGCTTTTGATATCACATCCAAGATGGTGACACCCAGCACCTGTGTCAGGGCTTTTGATTGTCTACACAAAGGAGGCTTTTACATGGAAGTAACATGCATAAAAGAGTTAAATGCATATATATTTTAGTATATATGGGGAAATTGCGCTTAGTGATCTAATTGTAATTTATAAACATATTTTAAATGGGAAGATTGTTGTTGAAATGAATAATCTGGTGACAGACACTCTTTACCTGCTTGCAGACCGTATACTGTAGATTTATGGCAGCAAGGCGGCTCTCCTCTGAAGGATCAGGTACCTAGTGGGAGCTGATTGGTGGGTACGGTGGACTATGATGTCCGCCGGCAACTGCCGATGCTTCGGTACACTGACAGAATGGAGGTCAGCCTGTGTAAATGAGGCAGATTGCCGTTCTGCCACTACAGAAGACATGGATCCTGTGTCTCTGCTAAGCAGATGCACCAATTTATGCCTTCTCCTAGTACAAGCACCTTTCCCACAGTAGTAAAGCACTAATTAGCCAAACATTTAACCCTTTGATCGCCCCTAATGTTAACCCCTTTCTTGGTAGTGTCCTTAGTATAGTGACAGTGCATATTTTTAGCACTGATCACTGTATTAGTGTCACTGGTCCCCAAAAACTGTCAAAAGCGCCAGTTAATGTTCCGACTGTCCGCCGCAATATCGTAGTTGCACTATAAGTCACTGATCGCCGCTATTACTAGTAAAAAATAAAAATAAATTAAATATCCCATAGCTTGCAGACTCTATAACTTTTGCGCAAAGCAATCAATATACGTTAATTGGTATATTTTTTTTTACCAAAAATATGTAGCAGAATACATATTGGCCTAAATTAATAAAGATTTTCTTTTATTATTAAATATGTTTTATAGCAGAAAGTAAAATGCAACTCTGTACCCAAACCAAATTTTTATATATATATATATATATATATATATATATATATATATATATATATATATATATATATATATATATATATATATATATTGTACTAAAATAGAGCTTTTTTTTTTCGTGGTATTTGATCACCGTTCTCAGTAGCACAATCTCATTATTTTTTGCTTATTTTTTTAAACTAGTAATGGCAGCGATCAGCGACTTATAACAGGACTGAGATAATGCAGCGGGCAATCTGACACTTTTGAGGAAACTAATAACTGCCACTGACCTCACCAGTGCCATTATTACAGTGATTTGTGCTAATAATATGCATTATCTCTGTTTTTTTGTTTATTGTGCAAAAAATAAAAACCAAGAGGTGATCTAATGTCACCAAAAGAAAGCCCTATTTGTAGGAAAAAAAGGACATACATTTTGTTTAGGTAAACCGTCTTGCACGACCGCGCAATTGTCAGTTAAAGTAACGCAGTGTCGTATTGTAAAAAACGGCCTGGTCAGGAAGGGTGGGGTAAATCTTCTGGAGCTGAAGTGGTGTCATTTAAAGCAGGGTTTGACAAATTTGCTTGGAATCTAGGAGTCAGCTAAAAAAGTTAGGAGCCAGAAAATGTGCCCCGTCCCGCCGAGCTCGCGCGCAGAAGCGAACACATACGTGAGTAGCGCCCGTATATGTATTCAAACTACACATGTGAGGTATCGTCGTGACTGGACGAGCAAGAGCAATAATTCTAGCCCTAGACCTCCTCTGTAACTCAAAACATGCAACCTGTAGTATTTTTTAAACGTCGCCTATGGAGATTTTTTAAAGTTTGTCTCCATTCCACGAATGGACGCAATTTTGAAGCGTGACATGTTGGGTATCAATTTACTCGGCGTAACATTATCTTTCACATTATAAAAAAAACTTGGGCTAACGTTACTGTTGTCTTATTTTTTAATTAAAAAAAGTGTATTTTTTCCCAAAAAAAGTGCTCTTGTAAGACCGCTGCGCAAATACGGTGTGACAGAAAGTATTGCAATGACCGCCTTTTTTTTCACTAGGGTGTTAGAATAAAAAATAACTATGTTTTGCGTTCTAATTTGAGGGAAGGAGATGGCAGTGAAAACACTGGGGAAGCTCCTGTATAATTTCTGGTTTACTTGTCATGCCAACGGCCACCACAAGATGCCATGCCAGATCACAGAAGGAAGCTTAGGCCTGCAGAAGGCCGCAAAGCCGCGGCCTCAATTACTGGCCGGAGTCTCACTGTACCTATCAATTGTCACCACTGTGCCATGCCATCAAATGCAGTCACTGTGCCATCAAAACGCAACCATTGTGCCATCAAAATGCAGCCACTGTGCCATGCCATCAAAACGCAGCTACTGTGCCATCAATTGTCACCACTATGCCATCAAACACAACCACTGTGCTCCCAATTGTCGCCACTGTGCCCCCAATTGTAGCCACTGTGCCCCCAATTGTCGCCACTGTGCTCCCAATTGTCGCCACTGTGCCCCCAATTGTCGCCACTGTGTCCCCAATTGTCGCCACTGTGCCCCCACTTGTAGCCACTGTGACCCAACTTGTAGCCACCGTGCCCAGCACCCCCCCCCCCCCGGCACTTACCTTTATGGCTTCTACGTCCCTCGATGTCCCTCGTCCTGTCCTCGATGACGCTTCAGTCAATCAGGTTACATGATTGGCTGAGACGCCTGTCAGTCTTATCCTCGGACGCACGACCGAGGATACAGTGTATGAATCTGTATATTTTACAGGCTGTGAGCCAGAGGGGGCGGCGCTCCTGCGTCCCTATGGACGCACCGCCACTGGACACAGGTAATTGAGGCCGCGGCTTTGCGGCCTTCTGCAGACCTAAGCTTTCTTCCTCGGGCGCCAGGGCGCTAATTGTAGTCGCAATTGCGACCGGGCGCCCGGATTTTCTCGAACCCTGATTTAAAGGGCTCATTCACATGGGGGGTGGCAAAAGCAGGTGGTTGAGCCATAGTTCTACCTTCCCTGATTGACTACTGTACCTAAACATAGAAATGCAGCCACTCAGGGCTGAACCCATGCTGCATCCGCAATACTTTGCTTCGCAGTTTTAGCAAAAATTAAACTGCATGTTGCATTTGGCAAGTGGTACTGAACGGAACAGGACCGCACCGCAATTGTTCTGCAATCCTTTGCAATGCACACATTTGTGGTGCGTTGTGTTTGCATTTTGAGGGTTTTCATGGTTTAAGCAGGCAGTAAGAAGGAGGCGACATATCACCTCCCCACTGCCTATCAAATGGTTCCAAAACGATTAAAAAGAGTGATCCCCTGCAGATTATTTCTGTTTACTACACAAAAGAGAAAACTGGCACAATCTCAAAAATAATTTTCAGAGAAATCAGATATAACGTTTATTATATATCTAGTCTCATAGGACAGAACATAATATCGCCCTAAATATTGCAACAAACCCCCCATGTGTTTATATGTAAGTGATGTTTATATTCTCAGAGCAGCAAATCCATTTCACATAAACAAGGTCTTTATTTTAATGAGTAAAATAAATCTGCTAATTAAAGTTTAATGTACCTGGAGTCCTACTTTAATATGGTGGCACCTTGTAAAATGTTGCAGCCAAGGTTCTGCCCCCCTAAATCAAGATATAGGACAGATGGTCAGATGTACTAAGTGGTGCTAAGCTTGGTGGCACCTTGTGGCGGATGGTTGGAGGATTAGCACTGGGTTAGGGTGTCTGCTGCTATGCCCGCTTCTCACAATGGCGCATTCTTCTTTGCTTTGGTTACAGACTCCTTGTGTTGGTAACGTCCACAAACAGAATTGTGTTGCACAACCTTAAAAACTTGTCCAGGGATCCAGCACTGTCCTCACCTGAGCCGATTCTTCAAGTGAGGGAAACAGAAAGTGAAGCCTTGCGGCTTCACCAGCAGTTTCCTACTGCACTGTGATGTGTCCCAGAAGACTGCGGGGGAAGAAGGGGGGGCTGAACTTCTGGCTAAGTTAGCAGCTGTCAAAACCAGGCACCCATTCCCCCCCAAAAAGTGCCAAATGGGGCACTTGTGGAGGAGGGTGCAAACAAGTGGAGCTTCACCTTTTGGGTGGAGCTCTGCTTTAACTAAATTGTCCTAACAATGTATTTAAACACATATGCTAAAATGTTGTATAAGTTTCACTGCCTTAACTTTTGTTTCCCATAAGCTTTGCCATGCTAACTTTCGCTTAGAAAGTTATTTTTAATCTGCATCTTCCATTAAAATAATTCCTGGTGGTCCCTTGTATGTAGGTTCCTGTTCAGGCACAATGCTCTGTCCCCGTTTCCAGTCAATCTCCTGCATTGTCACACAAGCTTCCCAAGGAGATCGGACATCGCCTCCCCACCTTTCCACCGCCTCCAATTGGAGAACGTTTTGCATTTCTTGAGAGAATGAAAGGCGTTCTCTGAATGGTGCCTGTGCTGAGCAGTTGGCCTCCTGTGTTCACAATGCATCCCTTTTCCTGTGTTGGTACCAGTAATGTATTTAGATTTTGTGCTGTCCTAGGCCTGACTAAACTCGTGCACCCCCTAATTTAAATATGACCCACCCCTTCTTGTCAAGGCCACACCCCTTGCTGTTTAAGACCCACCCTGAAATTTTCGAGTGGGGACACTGGTTCTGAGGGCCTGGGGGGGGGGGCTAATGGATTCCCTTAATTTGCATAGATTTCCTCTCACTTCCTGTTTGGCTATGGGGCAGGAAGTGAAGGGAAATCTCTGCAATGGGACACTGATGGTAAAAAATAAACTGACCCCCCCCCCCCTCACATTTTCAGAATGCCGGAAGCAGTGCCGGCCGCTTTATGGGGCGCTAGACTAATTTGCCTCTCGGCCCAGTCTGCCCCAAAAAGTGTAGCGCAAGCCAGCGGGGACACTTTCCGTGCTGCCCCCCTGCAAAGTGCTGCCCTAGGCCTGGGCCTTGTTGGACTAGGCCAGAATACAGCATTGGTTGTTACCGCATACATAATCAGCGATCGCACCACACAATTGAGGTATTGCCATTAACATCAGAGCAAGAGCAACAATTCTAGCACCAGACCTCCTCTGTGACTCTTAACTGGTAACCTGTAAAGTCGTTTAAAGCATCGCCTATGGAGATTTTTAACCACTTAAGGACCTCCTTCTGCATATATAGCACGGCTGGGCACAAGCACGTACAGGTACGTCCTCTAAGTGCCCAGTCGTGGGTTGCGAGCGCGTGCCTGTGACGCGGTCCGAAGCTCCGTGACCGCGCCCGCGGACCCGATCAACGCTGGAGTCCCACGATCGGTCCCCGGAGCTGAAGCTGTTTACACACAGCTCTCCCCGTTCTTCACTGTGGCGCCGTCATCGATCATGTGTTCCCTAATTAAGGGAACCACAATCAACAACGTCACACCTACAGCCACACCCCCTACAGTTAGAAATACAAATGAGATCATACTTAACCCCTTCAGCGCTCCCTTGTGGTTAACTCCCAAACTGCACTTGTAATTTTCACAGTAAACAATGCATTTTTAATGCATTTTTTGCTGTGAAAATGACAATGGTCCCAAAAATTTGTCAAAATTGTCCGACGTGTCCGCCATAATGTCGCAGTCACGAAAAAAAAATCGCTGATTGCTGCCATTAGTAGTAAAAAAAAAATATTAATAAAAATGCAATAAAACTATCCCCTATTTTGTAAACGCTATACATTTTGCGCAAACCAAAAATAGGTAGAAGAATACGTATCGGCCTAAACTGAGGGAAAAAAATGTTTTATATGTTTTTGGGGGATATTTATTACAGCTGAAAGTAAAAAATATTGCATTTTTTTTTTTTCAAAATTGTCGCTCTAATTTTGTTTATAGCGCAAAATAAAAAAAATAAAAACCGTAGAGGTGATCAAATACCAAGAAAAGAAAGCTCTATTTGTGGGAAAAAAAGGACGTCAATTTTGTTTAGGAGCCACGTCGCACGACCGCGCAATTGTCAGTTAAATCGTCGCAGCGCCGAATCGCAAAAACTGGCCAGGTCCTTTACCTGCCTAAAGGTCCGGGTCTTAAGTGGTAAATACCAACATTTGTTGCCATTCCGCGAGTGTGCGCAATTGTAAAGCGTGACATGTTAGGTATCTATTTACTCGGCATAACATCATCTTTTATATGTTACCAATTGGCTATTATATTGTGTTTGTGCATTTAAGTCTATTTTTACCAAACAATTTGCATTCGAAAGACCACTGCGCACATAGGGCCAGATTCAGGTAGATGGGCGCTCCTTTACTTTGGAGTAACGTTTCTGATTTACGTTACTCCGCCGTAACTTTAGGAGCAAATACTGTTATTCACAAAGCACTTGCTCCTAAAGTTGCGGTGACGTAGCGAAAATGAGCCGGCGGAATTCAAATTGGGTGGGTAGGGGGCGTGTATTATATTAACTATGCGCGATCCCACGGCAAACGTACTGAGCATGCCTCGACTGTCAGTGCGCATGCTCCAAATTCTTTCAGGGAATGTCAATGAGGTCAATCCCCATTCACGGACGTTTTACACAAACGACTCGAATTTTTTTTTTTTTCGACGCGATGACGACGGCCATACTTAACATAGGATACTCCACTAGGGGGCTGGTTTTTCTTTACGCCGCGTATCTCTTACGGAAACGTCGGAAAGTCACTGCGTCGCGCCCAAATACGATCGTGAATTTCCGATTCCCGCTGATTAACATATTCTCGGCGTTAATCAGCGGGAACGCCCCGCGCGCCATTTTTAAAATTGAAGTTCCGATACAACGGCGTAATACAATTACGCCGCTCGTATAGGAACTCCAACCTGGCGTTTCTTGTTTTCTGGTTACAGAAAACAGAAACGCCGGCTCAAAGTGACAGTTAGGCTGGAGTATCACTGATACTCCAGAGTAACTCTACCTGAATCTGGCCCATAGTGTGTGACATAAAAAATAACAAAACCCACCATTTTATTGTCTAGGGAAGTGATGGCGCACCTTGGCACCCCAGATGTTTTGGAACTACATTTCCTACGACGATCAAACACACTGCAGAGTGCATGAGCATCATGGGAAATGTAGTTCCAAAACATCAGGGGTGCCAAGGTTCTCCATCACTGGTCTAGGGTCTCTGTTTAAAAAAAAAAAAAAAATTTGAGGGTTCCAAGTAATTTTCTAGCAAAAAATACAGATTTTACTTGTAAACAAAAAGTATCAGAAGAAGGCCTGCCCTTCAAGTGGTTATTGTGGCCATTGGAATATATTTTTGCGCGTACGCATGCGTTTATGCTCATAAGCTCCTTGCAGAACGACCTTTGGTGTTTTTTTTTTATATGCTTGCAAAAAAATCCTCTTCAAATACGCCTGTAAGTGCCTATGTGTGCATGGCCACATAGACTAACATAGTGGTGTGTTTACTGGCACACAAAAAACAAAACACTGAACACCTTTATAAACAGGGCGTTTTTTTTTGATCCCGTGTAAATGAGCGCTCTAATGTCTAAATTTCAGCATAACATTGAATTCGTTTTTTTTCTTAGCATGATTTACTGCATTGAAACACATATGGCGGCTTTGGGTTTGTCTTAGCATGGTTGTGTAGCCTTATCCCCAGAGTCCACTGCAACATTTCATTTGCTGTATAATCCTTCGGGACCATTTGTGTCCCAGCAAGAAATAACCTATATCTGTTATTATGGGTGGATTGCTTTCCATTCATTTTCTACTCTTCCATGCATTCCATTTTCTGTATACAGATTGATTGATCGATTACATGCATAGCGTTGCACTGGGGTTGCCACCATTTCATCAAGTCAAACATGAACACTTTAACGCTGAACAGCAATATTTTTTATGGTATAAACTATACATATATGTTGCTATTAAATAACATTTCTAATCATATGAAGTTAAAAACAAGAGTTCCCCTTTACATCTGATCCCACAGAGTCCCCCATTACATCTGATCCCACAGAGTCCCCCATTACACCTGATTCCACAGAGTCCCCCATTACACCTGATTCCACAGAGTCCCCCATTACACCTGATTCCACAGAGTCCCCCATTACATCTGATTCCACAGAGTCCCCCATTACATCTGATTCCACAGAGTCCCCCATTACATCTGATTCCACAGAGTCCCCCATTACATCTGATTCCACAGAGTCCCCCATTACATCTGATTCCACAGAGTCCCCCATTACATCTGATTCCACAGAGTCCCCCATTACATCTGATTCCACAGAGTCCCCCATTACATCTGATTCCACAGAGTCCCCCATTACATCTGATTCCACAGAGTCCCCCATTACATCTGATTCCACAGAGTCCCCCATTACATCTGATTCCACAGAGTCCCCCATTACATCTGATTCCACAGAGTCCGCCATTACATCTGATTCCACAGAGTCCGCCATTACATCTGATTCCACAGAGTCCGCCATTACATCTGATTCCACAGAGTCCCCCATTACATCTGATTCCACAGAGTCCCCCATTACATCTGATTCCACAGAGTCCCCCATTACATCTGATTCCACAGAGTCCCCCATTACATCTGATTCCACAGAGTCCCCCATTACATCTGATTCCACAGAGTCCCCCATTACATCTGATTCCACAGAGTCCCCCATTACATCTGATTCCACAGAGTCCCCCATTACATCTGATTCCACAGAGTCCCCCATTACATCTGATTCCACAGAGTCCCCCATTACATCTGATTCCACAGAGTCCCCCATTACATCTGATTCCACAGAGTTCCCTTTCACATGCAGACTCTGATATAAGGGAGAACTCTTGGGACTCGGACATAAGGGATGCTCTGGGAACCCTGATTTAAGGGGAAACACTGAGAACTCTGATCTACAGAGAGAACTCTAATGAAAGGGGGAAACACTGTGGTCTCTGGTGTAAAGGAGAACTCTAATGTAAGGGGTGCTCTGAGAACCCTGATTTACTCGCATGCGTACATCGTAGGAGGTATCTCTCGATGGGAGATACCATTTCACAGGCATAATTGTGCCTGTGTAATGGTATCTCCCATCGAGAGATACCTCCTACGATGTGCGCATGCGCCATGGTTACGTCAGCCCAGCTGATCGGCAAATCAGCTGTTATGCTGTTCCATGTGGCGCATCCTGGGCACTTGTCAATAGCGGGCACTTATCAACAGAACACCTGCATACTTTTGCTGATAGGTGTCCCTCGTTCCCATCTCAAAAAGTTGGGAGGTGTGCATAAAGGCATGTGCGGGAGTGACGACATCGCGGCTCCGGTCACTCACAGCGCTGGAGCCGCGATACCAGGAAGACACGCCAAGGCGAAATGTCAACTGCCTCGGCGTTGACCGGGAGGGACACCGACGCCTCGTTCTAAGGTAAGTATTTCATAATGAGCTAGTATGCGGTGCATACTAACTCATTATGCCTTTTCCCTTACAGGTGTAAAAAAAAATGTTTACTACCGCTTTAATACACAGTGTGATCATCACTGGGTCCCTTTGCTTCTTTCTGCAATGCAGACAGATCACGGCTGGTGGGAGCTCCCGGCAGGGTGTTGTACATAGCTTCCTGAAAACATCACCGCACCAAGAACCAGGCCCTCCCACCAGCCATGGTCTGTCTGCATTGCATTGAGAAGCACAGAGACCCAGTGGTGATGACGCTGAGTATGAAAAAAGGTATGTAATGAAATGATCATTTGAATGAGGGGGATAAAGGAGGAAGCAGGTAAAATATTTGCTGATTAAACAGGAGGAACATGGCGGACCTGTAAGTGCGCGTCATGTCAGACTCTGCTCTGCTTTGGCTGTTGCACCGCGATGCAGTAAATAAGTTATTTTTTTGGAACTGAGGAGCTAACGTCACACATGGGAATTTTCTTCTTTTTTGGAAAGACTTTGACGTTTTATTTTTTGCTTGGCAAGTACGTTACTGACAAGAAAGATTCCCCTGACTATTCCTCCGAGGCTTCCCCACAGCTAGAAAAAATGTCACCTGAGCAGAACAAACAGGAACTGTCAGGGACGCACAGCGGAAAAACCAGCGAGAAAGGTCGCCGCCACGTGCGGAGAGCTCCTCTACACTAGAAACCTCCAGCCAGCGGAAAGCACTTTACAATTGGAATCTACGCTTATGTTTAACCCTTTCACTGACAGAGAGACCCTGAAGAATAAAATAGTGGTAGGAGTACCTGTCAGAAATAGGTGCCTAAAAAAAACAAAAAAACTCAGCAAGTGTTAGAGGAGGAGGAAAAGTGAAACTTCCCTTTTCCGTTAACGTTGCCCTTTAAAAATACCACTTTCACCGCGATCGTACGATAATCGGATTGTTAGTACAGAGCTTACAAGAGCCGATCACAACAGTTCATCCGATATTATTCGATCGGACAATCACGAAAAATTTTCTCGTACGATGCCAGCTCATACCATTTTAGATTAGTCAGTACAGTTGTCGTTCGAAAATACAACACAAATTCATTACAACACGTGACATCGCTTCCGATTTTTTTTTTTCTGTCGTACGAGAATTTTCGTGACTTTAATAACCTATTCAATTTCTACTTGTGACTATTAAGCGAAAAAAGTTGGACGATCTGTCGGGCCATAAGGCTCCATTCACACCTGAGCATTTTGTTTTCTGGCACAAAGTCAGGCGTTTTTACCGCGTTTTTTGCTGCGATTTTGCACAGGTCAAAAGGTCACCAATGTAAAAAGCAGAAAAACGCCTGTAATCTGCCCAAAAAGAAGCTTGTATAATTTTTTGAGCTTCAGCTGTTTTGTTTCAGGCTACAAAACGCTCAGATGTGAACAGAGGCCATTTAAATTAATGGGATTTTGGGGCGTTTTTTTTTTCTGGTGTTTTGTGTTCATTTTGTCAACTAAAACCGACGAAAACATTTTAGTCGACTAACTTAATACCCCTTTAGTCTACTAAAATACGACTAAAACTAAAAACAATTGAGATTACTAAAATACGAATAAAACTAAAATGGCATTTTAGTCAAAAGACTAAGGGCCAGATTCTCAAAAGAGATACAATGGTGTATCGCAGGAAACACGTCGTATCTCTGTTTTTTTCCCTGGGTATCTATGCGTGTGATGACTACAATCATTTACGCATAGCTACGGTGAAGATCCGACAGGTGTAAAACACTTACACCGTCGGATCTTAGATGTAATTCCTTCGCTGACCACTAGGTAGCCTTTACGTTAATTTCTCATTTGCCTATGCAAATGAGCCTAATACGCTGATTCCCAAACGTTTTTACACCGCCTCGTCGTCGTTTACGTTGTTTCCGTAAGCGTAAACCTACTACTGCTATATGAGGGGTAGGCTTACGAAGTTCCGTTGTATGCCATTTTAAGTATGGCGTCGGGTCAGCGTCGTCTTTTTCCGTCGTTTACGTCGTTTTACTAAGTCGTTCGCGAATAGGGCATTGCGTAAATGACGATCACGTCGTTTTCACGTCGGTTTCATCAACGTTTTCCGACGTGAGTTGGAGCATGCGCACTGTTTTTTTTTTGGCCGGCGCATGCGCAGTTCCTTCGGCGCGGGGGCGCGCTTAATTTAAATACCAGCCGCCCCCTTCGATTTACGCGGGGATACGCCGGGCCATTTACACTACGCCGCCGCAAGTTACGGAGCAAGTGCTTTAAGAATACGGCACTTGCTCTAGTAAGTTGCGGTGGCGTAGTGTAAATGGCTTACGCTACGCCGCCACAGATTCTACGAGAACCTGGCCCTAAAATGGGACTAAAACTAAAATGCCATTTTAGTCCTAAGACCAAGCCTCCATTTACACCTAGGCGTATATACGCCTGAACCGCGACGCTCGTGCCGCTGGAGGGGCGAATTTGCATTGATGTCTATGAGATGGTTCACATCTCACGCCGAACGCCGAAACGTCGTACGCCTGCCGCCTGAAAACAAGTCCCGGACCCTTTTTTTCAGGCGGCTTTTGGCGTTCATCATAGACATCAATGTTAATGTTTTGTGAAAAAAAAAAAAAAGTTTAGAAATCCCGGCAAAATACGCGGCGTACGCCGCGTTATAGTGTGAATGCAGGCTAAGGCCGCGTACACACGAGGAGACATGTCCGCTAAAACTGGTCCGCAGACCAGTTTCAGCGGACATGTTCGATCGTCTGTACGGCCTAGCGGACAGGTTTCCAGCGGACAAAAGTTTCTAAGCATGCTTAGAAACTTGTCCGCTGGAAACCTGTCCATCGGACATGTCCGATGGTTAGTACGCCCAACCATCGGACAGAAATCCTGCGCATTCGTCGAATTGATTTGACGCATGCGTGGAAGCATTTAACTTCCTTTCGCCAGCACGTCAGTGTCTTCTACGTCACCGCGTTCTGGTCCTGTCTCATCGGACATGTCTCCTCGTGTGTACGCAGCCTGATGCCGCGTACACGCAATGTTTTTTTCAGGATGTGAATTTTTTTTTTTTTTTTTATGTCATTAAAAACGATCGTGTGTGGGCTCCAGAGCATTTTTCATGACGTTAAAAATGGGCATTAAAAAATGGTCGTGTGTGGGCTTTAACGACGTGAAAAAACGTGCATGCTCAGAAGCAAGATATGAGACGGGAGCGCTCGTTCTGGAGATAGCACATTCATCACACTGTAACAGACTGAAAAGCGCAAATCGTCTCTCACCAAACTTTTACTAACACAAAATCAGCAAAAGCAGGTGGCGCCATCCGAATGGAACTTCCCCTTTATAGTGCCGTTGTACGCGTTGTACGTCACCGCGCGTTGCTCCAGCTTTTTTTTTTTCACATTCGTGTGTAGGCAAGGCAGGCTTAACAAGAATCGGGTTGAAAAAAACGCTCAGGTGTGTACACACGGTGTTTTTTGTCTTCATTTAAAAAAAACGACGTTGCCTACACACCATCGTTTTCTGAAAATGCTCTTGCAAAGCGCGGTTATGTAAGACACTTTCGACAGCACTCTGTTCCATTAAAGCTCCCGTCTCGTAACTTGCTTCTGAGCATGCGCGGGTTTAAAAACGTCGTTTTGACCACACACGATCATTTTTTATGACACAAAAAACGACATTCAGAAAAACGACACAAAAAATTCAAGCATTTTTTTTTTTGTTGTTTTTTTAAAGATATTTACTTATAGATACGTTTTGCCCACACACAATCATTTTAAATGACGTTTTTTAAAACGTTGTTTTTTTTCATCACAAAAAATGACCATGTGTACACGCTAGGGCTGTCAGTGTGTTTGGCCACTAGTGGAGCCCTTTTAACCCCCAAAAAAGGGGTTAAAAATTCCTGCGTTGCGGCGCTTCCGAAGCACTTTTCAGTTGCTTTGGAAGCGCTGCCCATTCATTGCAATGGGCAGGGGTGTTTTGGGAGTGCTACTTGCAGGACTTTTTTCTAAGGTCCCGCAAATGCGCCGCCATCTTTAATTATCTGGTGGAGGATCTGTCCTGTGGGTCACTGATCTTGGATGATTTGCACGCAGTCACGTTTGGATTGGAGCATTATCAGATTATTTTACTCACCAGTGCACTTTATATGGACTTTCTTTGTTTATTTTATTTTTGTTTAAATGTCACTTGTTATGCGCTGCACTTTTTGTCATTGAAGTGAAAGCACCAGTTGCAATAAATAGGAGGCAGTTTTCAGGTGCTTTACTGGCGCTATTTCTAGCGCTAAAATACCTGACAACTCCCCCAGTGTGAAAGGGTCTAAAGTGATGCTATAATACAGGATTTTCTGTGCAAGTGGGTCATTTTGTAAACCACAGCAAATGATAAATGTGAAGCACAACAGGATTATGTGCTGCCCATCATAAAGCAGACCACAGCTCCGCAGCACTTGGGGATATGTTGTTTCTCTCATACATTTTATGTGACATGCCGGATTTGCCTTCAGTTATTTGCAGGAACGTAATGGAAGCTGATGCCAGTAAGTGCCATGTTGTATTAGCCTGCACAGGCTGAGGGGGAGAGGGTGGCTGCGGGTACATGACTGGAATGGAAGGTACATAGTGTATCCCGGTCACGGCTCCGGCTGGAAGCATTTTCTATCACACTTCAATTTACTATTATTGTTTTCAGGGATCCTCAAACTACCGTCCTCCAGCTGTTGTAGAACTACACATCCCATGAGGCATTGTAACATGCTGACATTCACAGACATGAATAGGCATGATGGGAATTGTAGTTTCTGAACAACTGGGGGGCCATAGTTTGAAGAGCCATGGTTTATATACAGTGCAGAAAATAAGTATTTGAACACCCTGCTATTTTGCAAGTTCTCTCACTTATAAATCATGAAGGGGTCTGAAATTGTTACCGTAGGTGCATGTCCACTGTGAGAGACATAATCAAAAAAAAATTCCAGAAATCACAATGTATGATTTTTTTAACCATTTATTTGTATGATACAGCTGCAAAGAAGTATTTGAACACCTGTCTATCAGCTAGAATTCTGACCCTCAAAGACCTGTTAGTCTGCCTTTAAAATGTCCACCTCCACTCCATTTATTATCCTAAATTAGATGCACCTGTTTGAGGTCATTAGCTGCATAAAGTCACCTGTCCACCCCATACAATCAGTAAGAATCCAACTACTAACATGGCCAAGACCAAAAAGCTGTCCAAAGACACTAGAGACAAAATTGTACACCTCCACAAGGCTGGAAAGGGCTACGGGGAAATTGCCAAGCAGCTTGGGGAAAAAAGGTCCACTGTTGGAGCAATCATTCGAAAATGGAAGAAGCTAAACATGACTGTCAATCTCCCTCGGACTGGGGCTCCATGCAAAATCTCACCTCGTGGGGTCTCAATGATCCTAAGAAAGGTGAGAAATCAGCCCAGGACTACACGGGAGGAGCTGGTCAATGACCTGAAAAGAGCTGGGACCACCGTTTCCAAGGTTACTGTTGGTAATACACTAAGACGTCATTGGTTTGAAATCATGCATGGCACGGAAGGTTCCCCTGCTTAAACCAGCACATGTCAAGGCCCGTCTTAAGTTTCCCAATGACCATTTGGATGATCCAGAGGAGTCATGGGAGAAAGTCATGTGGTCAGATGAGACCAAAATAGAACTTTTTGGTCATAATTCCACTAACCGTGTTTGGAGGAAGAAGAATGATGAGTACCATCCCAAGAACACCATCCCTACTGTGAAGCATGGGGGTGGTAGCATCATGCTTTGGGGGTGTTTCTCTGCACATGGGACAGGGCGACTGCACTGTATTAAGGAGAGGATGACCGGGGCCATGTATTGCGAGATTTTGGGCAACAACCTCCTTCCCTCAGTTAGAGCTTTGAAGATGGGTCGAGGCTGGGTCTTCCAACATGACAATGACCCGAAGCACACAGCCAGGATAACCAAGGAGTGGCTCTGTAAGAAGCATATCAAGGTTCTGGCGTGGCCTAGCCAGTCTCCAGACCTAAACCCAATAGAGAATCTTTGGAGGGAGCTCAAACTCTGTGTTTCTCAGCGACAGCCCAGAAACCTGACTGATCTAGAGAAGATCTGTGTGGAGGAGTGGGCCAAAATCCCTCCTCCAGTGTGTGCAAACCTGGTGAAAAACTACAAGAAATGTTTGACCTCTGTAATTGCCAACAAAGGCTACTGTACCAAATATTAACATTGATTTTCTCAGGTGTTCAAATACTTCTTTGTAGCTGTATCATACAAATAAATAGTTAAAAAAATCATAAATTGTGATTTCTGGTTTTTTTTTTTTGATTATGTCTCTCACAGTGGACATGCACCTACGATAACAATTTCAGACCCCTCCATGATTTCCAAGTGGGAGAACTTGCAAAATAGCAGGGTGTTCAAATACTTATTTTCTGCACTGTAGCAGGAACACTGCATGTTCTAAATGAAACCATTATACTTCTGCTTGTCCAGAGGAGCTTACAATCTAATATCGAGGAAGCACACCCACTCTAGGGACAGAAACATGTGAAAAGTACACTGCGGTCAGACCTGAAAATGAAGCCTTGAAATGTATACAGGGAACACAAGCCACCCCCTTAGAAACCACTTCCAGCCCAAGGACGCCATATGACGCCATATGGCGTCCCGTGACGGGGCTCGTGGGTGTCTATCTCGCCATTAACAGAGGGGAGATTGACACAATATCACGGCCACATACTGTAAACAAAGCCGAGAACTCGGCTGGAAAGAGAGAGATTGTTCCTTTTTTTAATCTCGATCTTTCCAGCCTGGAGGAGAGAGGTGGGGGTCTTATAGACATTCCAGATTCCGATAAGCCCCCCCGCCTGCAGACCCCCACAACCACTCGCCAGGGTTTTGGGGAAGAAGGCTCTTGTCCCAATCAACAGAGACCCCCTGCCCCAAAGCACTCACCCTGTGTTGAGGGGAAGTAACCTGGTATGGTTCGGGGGGGGGGGGGGTGGCTTTCTCGTCCCCCCCTGACCTGACCTGCTGGGCTGCATGCTCGGATAAGGGCATGGATGGGGGGTGACTCTATGTTGTTTTTTTCCTTTATTTTTCATTGCTGACATTTTTGAGTTTACATTCTTCAGCTGTCAGTGGGGAAACCCGCTGACAGCTGATGAGTCATCGGTTGTTAAGGATGCAGGGGCCAGCTTCCCGGTCCTTAACAACTAGCTATTCTTTACACAGAATTCGGATTTCGGCCGATCAATTTTCGGCTTATTCAATTTCCAATCATTCTAAAATTTGGAATTTGTTAGAAAATGAAGAAACGAAACAGTTCTGCACATGTACAGTATAAACAAACAAAATAATCACATTGGTCAAAGCCAAAGTCACAATGGAAATCATACATTGGAAATCCCATTTTGAAGTTGGACAAGTGTGATATTTTTACTGGGTTCCTACTTCCTGGTATTTCCAGTAGAGTTGCCACCTCATCCCTTTAAAACTGAACACATATTAATTACACAGGTTCTGTGGCTTATTAAGGTGGTAATTAAACTCACTTGGTGCTTTACCTGCATTAAATTAGCCTCAGAACCTGTGTAATTCATATGTGTTCGGGTTTAAAGGGATGAGGTGGCAACCCTAATTTCCAGGCACTGGTGACTTAGCCAGAGCCTCACAAATGCCTCCTGGGCATATGGTTGCCACCTGTCCAAGATTCATCCGAACATTTCAGGTTTTGAATTGTGTGTCCGGGTTTCAGACTTCCTGGAACCCAGACACAATATTTACAATGGACTGTGGCTCCCCAAATAACAAAGTACCACAACCGCCGAGTGCATAGGTGTGCGCATTTTACCCATTCCCATAGATGGTCAGGAGAGGAGAGAGGGCTTAATCTGCTCAACTTCTCCCATCCCGACCCCCTCTGTCTGCCCACCCACACTTCTAGAGGTGGCTTTAGTCTTTGTGAGGCCTTAAGCAAAACTTAGACACGGGGCCCCCACTCATGCCCAAAAAATTAAGCAAATAAAAATGGCTGCAGAAAGATGCACGGATCTAGCACACAGTGATTGAGCAGAGGCAAATTACGCAGCCGCAAGGCCCCTGTGAGTGCAAGGCCTTAGGCGACCGCCTAATTTGCCTAATTAAAGAGCCACCTTGCACACTCCAATCCACAGTGTTCTGGTCCTTAGGAAAGGGATGTGTGGACTGGAAATCTGAAGTTCAGGAACCGGCAGATACATTGTAATTGAAAGGTGTTGATGCCTGAGCCTCCATCCTTGGGTGAATGAGCTCACCATCCAATGATTGTGACTGAAGTCTCCCCCCCCTCCCTCCCTTGTCTCTCCTGCTTCCGAACGAGTGAATACACTGAGTTAAGAAGGACTCAGATTCAAGAGGTGCCCTGTGGATTCGAAATTTAAGGGGGTATTTGGGAACCCTAATTTAAGGGGAAATGCTGGGAACGCTGATATAAGTGGGAGGTTTGGTGAGCAGAAACCCCCTTACATCAGAGTTCCCATTCACACCACAGCATTGCCCCTTAAAAAAATGTTAAAAGTGTTTGGGTTTGGCTTGAAGACAAGGTGGCAACCCTACCCGGGCACCAGTACTGCTGAAGACTTTGACAGGCTGCCTGCAGCAGAGCTGGGCACTGCACCTCTCTTGGAGGCACTAAAGCACCAGGACGGGCGCACTACAGTCGAACGTTCCATGTGTGAGGGGCTCAATGCTGATGGAAAATCCCGTGCAGTGTGATGAACTGATCTTACTACACTCTTGTTCTGTTCCCAGCATCCTCTGCACCCAGTATAAATAAACACGCACAGCGGGACGAGTTGTGTGTGCAGGATCACATTAATGGCACTACGGCTTCCTTTTCACATAGGATCATCGCTCTCATCCCTGCGCTGGAGCAATCTGAGCTCTCTCTATTTTTAGGGCCATGCACACTTTTCTTTTCTTTTGTTTTATTAATAGAGTTTGGCCCCAGCCTGGTGGAAAGTGACTTCAGTGCGGCTGAATGATGTCACCGTTCCCAGGCCCGGCGTGGAATGTCTGCCCTGGGGGTATGTGCCTCATCTCTTATTGTTATCACATGCTGCTTTCCTTTTATGGATACCGCTCTCCGCCAGGGCACAGGGTTATCACCACACACAAGTGGGGTACAAGAGACCCCAAGGTGATGGTGACATCCTGGCCAGAGTGCTGCTGTCACTTTAAGCTTCTTAAAGGGCCACTGTATAGCAAAAAAAATGTTATGGGTTACATTAGGAAATGATCTGTATTTAAAGGAGTTGTAAAGGAAAAAAAAATGGGCTAAAATGACTGTTTACAGGGTATAGAGACATAATAGTTAACTGATTCCTTTTAAAAAAGATTAAAAATAGATAAAAATCAATCATATAATGTACCTGCAGTTCTAGTTTCGTTTTTGCTGTTGTTTCCTGTCTCTCTGATGTACAGAGCCAGAGAGCCAATAGAGGGCAGTGATGGTTTGTAAAATGAAACTGGATTGGTGCTGAGGGGTTTTAGACACACAGTAATCACACCTCCTTGATTAGTGACCACAGAGAGAAAGCTCCCAGTACTGTGGTTATCAGGAAACAGACAACCAGGAAGTGTCCAGAACAGAGAAGGATTACAGCAACTTGAGAGCAAAAACAAACAATGAGGACATGAAAACAGGACTGCAGCAAGGTAAAGGTAAATCCTTTAGTGACCCTTCAATAAAGATGCATATTCAACTTACTGTTAACCACTTCCATACCGGGCCTATTGTGGCACTCCTCTCCTACATGCAGAAATCATGCTAGAAAATTACTCAGAACCCACAAACACTATATATATGTTTATTTAGCAGACACCCCAGGGAATAAAATGGTGGTCATTGAAACTTTTTATGTCGCCCGGTATTTGCGCAATAATTTTTCAAATGCCTTTTTTTGGTGAAAAAAATACGGTTTCATGAAATAAAAAATAACAAAACAGTAAAGTTACCCCAATTTTTTTGTATAATGTGAACGATGATGTTACGCCGAGTAAATAGATACCTAACATGTCACGCTTTACAATTACTCACACTCATGGAATGGTGCCAATCTTCAGTACTTAAAAATCTCCATAGGCGACGCTTACATTTGTTATCAGTTTAGTTACAGAGGAGTGCTAGAATTGTTGCTGGCGCTCTAAGCACGCGGCGATACCTCACATGTGTGTTTTGAACAGTGTTTACATATGTGGGCGGGACTTGCGTGTGTGTTCGCTTCTTTTGATTTCACTTATTTTGTTTTATCTTTGCACTTTTTTTAAAATTTGTATTTATTTTACAATCCCTTGTAATAGGAATATATATTGTCCCCACATCTCTCCTTCAGGCTGGAAAGCATGAGATTGTGAAAAAAAATTCACAGATCTCATGCCGACAGCCGCGATTGCGGCTTTGTTTACTTCCGGGTACCCAGGCGTGACATCATCACATCGTGCCCAGACCTCTAACGGCCATAGAGATGACTGGGGACCATCTGAAGTTCTCAAATTTTTCTTGTCGGAAATTTCGACAGCAAATGTCCGATGGCGCCTACACACGGTCGGAATTTCCGACAAAATGCTCACATTGAACATTTGTTGTCAGGATTTCCGATCGTGTGTATGCAGCATCAGGTTGCATTGCAATCTAGGTGGTCATAAAATCTGGGCGCGTCTATGTGCGTTTTGTGCGCATTTTATTTTGTAGCAAGGTACCTTCAGTCTAATGAGAACCTCCAGGGCCAGAGATAGCTGACATCCTTCTGTATATGGTGGGTGTAATGCAAGTTAGATTCATTGGGCGCCAGACACTTCTTGAATGCAAAGAGATTTTATTTCTCTTAACCTCTTGTAGATATACATTGGCAGAATGGCATGGGCAAGCAAAGCAACGTATATATATACGTTGCTTTGAATCTTCCGCCTGGCGCCTGGCACGGTCTCCGTGACCGTGCCCACGGGACCCGCGGACTGGATGCTGCAAGAACAGGGGGTTGCCTTTCTAAACAAGGCCTCTCCCTGTTCTGCCTAGTGACAGGACACTGATTGTCTGCTCCCTCTCATTAGGAGCAGTGATCAGTGTCGTGTCACAATAAGCCACGCCCCCACACAGTTAGAGTCACTCCCTAGGACACACTTAACTCCTTCCCTGCCCCTACTGGCTATATAGCACACTGTGTACACATAAGCACTGGTTAGGCACACATTTAACCCTTTGATCACCCTAGATGTTAACCCCTTCCCTGCCAGTGTTATTAGTACAGTGACAGTGTATATTTTAGGCACTGATCACTGTATTGGTGTCGCTGGTTCCCACAAAGTAAAAATTAGTGTCAGATTGTTCGACACAATATCTCAGGCCTGATTGCCACCATTACTAGTATAAAAATAAATAAATAAATAAAAATTCCAGTATATATCCTGTAGTTTGTATAGTTGTCATTTCTCGATCTGTGCAGCCGTGGATCGGGAAATATCTCACTGCACGTGATTAGCACTGTGGAGTGTCAGCTTCCTGGCGGGCGCAGGCACGTGGAGTTGCGAACATGCCTGAGCCCATCCATGCGGGGGAGGGGGGATCTGTGCTGGCTCTGCTCTGGGTAGTGAGAGAAAGTGTCAGACACTCACCTTAGACAACTTCAGCCAGCCCTCTGGACAGTTGGCAGCCCTGATGATTAGGGTGTGCGCAGGTACACCTGGCATGGACTGTGGGCACACCTATGCACTCAGTGGTTGTGGTGCTCGGTTACTTGGGGAGTCACAACCCAGTCTAAATTATGTGTTCGGGTTTTAGGCAGTACAAAACCCAGACACATGATTCAAAACCTGGACTGTCCGGGTGAATTCCGGACAGGTGGCAACCCTAGCTGAATGGAGCAGCGTGTAAGCGGCCATAGCATAGAGGTTTCTGCATCTGAATGTGACATTTAGGATCTATTGTATGACCATATTGTCAGTCTTGAGTATCTATCGTTTACTGATTTTTTTGTTTTTATGTCGGTGCACTTGTTCTGTTTGTGTTCCCTAAATATATTCTGGGCAACAGAAGTTTGTAACAAACAAATGACCTTTGTACACATTATTTATCTGTCTCGGTTTGTGATGTCCTCGAAGAACCTTATAAGCCGCATGTTCAATTATTCCTCTACATGTACCAACATGTCCTGGCAGCCAGCGGGTTATCATATATATGCGGGAGGATTTTTTGGAGAACGGAAACAAAAAGCCATTTACAATGCTGCCATCTACTGTCCAATCTTGTTATTACCATTCTGCTGCTCTGTGAATTGCTTTTTATTCCAAATGGCCCGCAGCTTCCAGAATTACCACCTATCAACAGAAACATGTTTAACCACTTGCTTACTGGGCACATATACCCCCTTCCTGCCCAGGCGAAATTTCAGCTTTCATCACTGTCACGCTTTAAATGACAATTGCGCGGTCGTGCAACGTGGCTCCCAAACAAAATTGGCGTTCCTTTTTCCCCCCACAAATAGAGCTTTCTTTTGGGCGTATTTGATCACCT
Organism: Rana kukunoris; assembly: GCA_029574335.1. Classification (NCBI taxonomy): domain Eukaryota; kingdom Metazoa; phylum Chordata; class Amphibia; order Anura; family Ranidae; genus Rana; species Rana kukunoris. The sequence continues at coordinate 61,883,995 of CM056052.1, read as the reverse complement.
CTGCGGTTTTTATTTTTTGCGCTATAAACAAAAAAAGAGCAACAATTTTGAAAAAAACACAATATGTTTTACTATAATAAATATCCCAATTTTTTTTTTAACTATTTTTTTCTCAGTTTAGGCCGATATGTATTTTTCTACATATTTTAAAATAAATAGATAAAAATTAATGTATAGTGATTGGTTTGTGCAAAAGTTATAGTGGCTACAAAATAGGGGATAGAATTCTGCCATTTTTTTTTTATAATTATTTTTTACTAGTAATGGCGGCAATCTGTGATTTTTATCGGGACTGCGATATTGTGGCGGACACATGGGACACTTTTGACACATTTTTGGGACCATTCACATTTATACAGTGAACAGTGCTATAAATTTGCACTGATCACTGCATAAATGTGACTGGCAGGGAAGGGGTTAACACTTGGGGTGCAAGGAAGGGGTTAAATGTGTACCCTGGGAGTCATTCCTACTGTAGTGGGAGAGGACTGACTGGGGGAGGTGACCGATCTGTGTCCCTATGTACAAGGGACACAGCATCGGTCGCCTCTCTCTGACAGAACGTGGAGCTCTGTGTTTACACACACACAAATCCACGTCCCTGCTATGTCACTGCCGATTGCGGGTACCTGGCGGACATCGCGGCCGGCAGGTACGTGCGCGTGCCCCCAGTGGCCGGAGGACCCGAGGCCGTAAAAAGACGGCCTCCCGTCATTGTAGAGCCACCTTGTGGCCGTCTTTTTACTATGGCCTGGTTCTGAAGAAGTTAATTCTGAAGATTGACTCATATTTGTGAAAACATTAACGTGACAACACAATTTGTGACAACAAATAGTGACGTTCTCACCACCATGTTTCACAGTGGGGATGGTGTGTTCAGGGTGATGTGCAGTGTTTGTTTTCCGCCACACTTTTAGGCCAAAAAGATACATTTTGGTCTCGTCTGATAAGAGCACCGTCTTCCACATGTTTGCTGTGTCCCCCACATGGCTTCCCGCAAACTGCAAATGAGATTTCTTATGGCCTTCTTCTTGCCACTCTTCCATAAAGGCCAGATTTGTGGAGAGCACTACTAATAGCTGTCCTGTGGACAGATTCTTCCACCTGAGCTGTGGATCTCTGCAGCTCCTCCAGAGTTACCATGGGCCTCTTGGCTGCTTCTCTGATGAACGTTCTCCTTGCCCGGCCTGTCAGTTTAGGTGGACGGCCATGTCTTGGTAGGTTTGCAGTTGTGCCATACTCTTTCTATTTTCGGATGATGGATTGAACAGTGCTCTGTGAGATGTTCAAAGCTTGGGATATTGCTTTATAATGTTACCCTGCTTTAAACGTCTCCACAACTTTATCCCTGACCTGTCTGGTGTGTTCCTTGGCCTTCATGATGCTGTTTGTTCACTAAGGATCTCTAACAAACCTCTGAGGGCTTCAGAGAACAGCTGTATTTATACTGAGATTAAATTATACACAGGTGGACTCTATTTACTAATTCAGTGACTTCTGAAAGCAATTGATTTCTCTGGATTTTATTCAGGGGTATCAGAGTAAAGGGGGCTGAGTACAAATGCACCCAACACTTTTCAGATATTTATTTGTAAAAAAAAATTGGAACACCATTTATCATTTTCCTTCCACTTCACAATTATGTGCCACTTTCTGTTGGTCTATCACATAAATTCCCACTAAAATACATTTATGTTTTTGGTTGTAACATAACAAAATGTGGAACATTTCAAGGGGTATGATTACTTTTTCAAGGCACTGTATAGTAGGCTGTTTGAAAAAAATCTTTTTACAGACAGCTAAAAAGATAATTTGTATCATGCCGCTGGCTCTCCTTCGTGGTGATGGACCTGGAACTATGCAGATTCTATCAGATGAGAATGTAATATATTGCAGCTTACCAATGATTAGAGGTGGTGGCTGCATCAGTTTTTTTTTCCAGGCATTGCCAGTCTGGGTTTAGTGGAGTGTTACATGGACTAGCAGATTTGGATACACTAACAAATTGAAGCCAAACTCCTGCTAATACGTAATAAGCAGTTACAGCAAAATATTATTTTTCTTTTTGAGATAAATAAAAGCTGATCATTGTAAGCACACCTGTTAGTGTTAAATTGTATGTCTCATCTTTGTAACTGATATATTCTGCTGGAGAGCATGTTCTTTTGAAAAACAAGAAACTTACTGGTTAGATCACGAAAAATAAAGAAAAAAGACAGCCTAAGAAAAGAGAAAACGAATGCAGTCATCCCATAAAAAAAAAAAAAAAAGTTGCAATAAAATTAAGCACTTAAGAACCACCGAACGCCGATATACGTTGGCAGAATGTCACGGCTGGGCACAGGCACATACAGGTACGTTGCCCTTCAAGTGTCCAGCCGTGGGTCGCGCACATGCGCCACCCGCGGCGCACTCGTGACCTGGTCCGAAGCTCCGTGACCGCGCCCGTGAGACCCGTGGACCCGATCGCCGCCGATGTCTCGCAATCGGTCACAGGAGCTGAAGAACGGGGGGAGGTGTGTGTAAACAAACCTTCCCCGTTCTTCTCTGTGGCAGTGTCACTGATCGTCTGTTCCCTGATATAGGGAATGCCGATCAGTGACGTCACACCTACAGCCACGCCCCCCTACAGTAAGAATCACTCCCTTAGGGCGCACTTAACTCATTTAGCGCCCCCTAGTGGTTAACCCCTTCACTGCCAGTGTAATTTTCACTGTAACAGTGCATTTTTATAGCACTTTTCCCCGTGAAAATGCCAATGGTCCCAAAAATGTGTCAAAAGTGTCCGACATAATGTTGCAGTCACAATAAAAATCACTGATCGCCGACATTACTAAAAGAAAAAAAAAAAACATTAATAAAAATGCCATAAAACGACCCCCTATTTTGTAAACACTATAAATTCACGCAAACCAATCAATAAACGCTTATTGCGATTTTTTTTTTATATATATATTTTTGGGGATATTTATTATTGCAAAAAGTTAAAAATATTGAATTTTTTTCAAAATTGTCGCTCTATTTTTGTTTATAGCGCAAAAAAATAAAAATCACAGAGGTGATAAAATACCACCAAAAGAAAGCTCTATTTGTGGGAAAAAAAGACGCCAATTTTGTTTGGGAGCCACGTCGCACGACCGCGCAATTGTCAGTTTAAGCGACGCAGTGCCGAATCGCAAAAAGGGGCCAGGTCCTTTTACCTGCATTTTGGTCCGGGTCTTAAAGAGGGGGTTCACCCTAAAAAAATATAAAATCTTTGTCTCCACTGACATTCAGCATACTAGCGTGAGCTACAGTATGCCTTTATTTTTTTTTCTGTGCTGTACTTACAGTTTAATCTGTTTTTTTCGTTTCAGACTCCGGGCAGGAAATAGGCGTTCCTATCAAGAGGGGAACATGATTGACGGCCGGCTATGGCGCGTCACGCGTTCCGAAAATAGCCGGAGTAGGACTCGGCTCTTCATGGCGCCTGCGCACAGACTAGGAGCTGACTGCGCAGGCGCCGTGAAGAGCCGAGTCCTACACGGGCACCTGCGCAGTCAGCTCCTAGTCTGTGCGCAGGCGCCGTGAAGAGCCGAGTCTACTCCGGCTATTTTCGGAATGCGTGACGCGCCATAGCCGGCCGTCAATCATGTTCCCCTCTTGATAGGAACGCCTATTACCCCGCGGTAGCCTGAAACAGACGAATAGATTAATCTGTAAGTACAGCGCAAAAAAAATAAAATATAGGCATACTGTAGCTGACGCTAATATGCAGGATGGCATGGTACATAGTTGTTTTTTAGGGTGAACCTCCGCTTTAAGCACTGATCCAGTGCGAAACGCGTCGGCTGTTCCTTGTTTCCACTGCTGTGACCCTATTTTTGTACATGCTGTCTATTGAATAAAAGACCACCCATCTGGTTTTGGAGTGCGGCTATTCATTTTTCTTTGTCTTCATTTCGGTTAATAAAGTAGTTACACAGCTTTAATCAACCACAGCTTGAGCAACAAAGAGACAGTAAAATGACGAGCTCTATATTCTTTTTATACTGTTTTACTATAATTATCACTTGTCTTGACTTTTTTTTTTCAACTCAAACATTTTTATTGGATTTTTACAGATATTTAACCAAAATATTACATTAACATCAGCTCTGCCTTTTATAAAGTGCAACAAAGAAACTTCTTCATGCGTTGCATAGAATGACCACAAGAGGGAGCCGTTTCCATATTAGCCATTCTAAGGTGAAATGGTCCCCATGTGTATTCCCAACAAAATGCTGGTCCAGCACCATAGGCTGATATCTAATTCTTTTCTGTGTGCCTTTTTCTACACCATGCATGTGCGGTGATGTGCGTTGCATTTTTACGCAGCATAATGCACGTCACTGCACGTCGGTGAATAACTCGTGCCTGCTGGAGTAAACAAGTGATACTTTGATACTTTTTAACAATACTTTAGTAGCCAGTACAATCACATCTGTATCCATAGGTGTGCACAGCCTATGGCATTAGAGGGTGCCCCCTGAAACTATACACACTCACCGGTCACTTTATTAGGTACACCTTGCTAGTACCAAGTTGGACCCCCTTTTGCCTTCAGAACTGCCTTAATTCTTCATGGCATGGATTCAACAAGGTGTTGGAAACATTCCTCAGAGATTTTGGTCCATAGTGACATGGTGGCATCACACAGTTGCTGCGGATTTGTCGGCTGCACGTCCTTGATGCAAATCTTCACCACATCCCAAAGGTGCTCTATTGGATGAGATCTGGTGACTGTGGAGGCCATTGGAGTCCAGTGACCTCATTGTCATGTTCAAGAATCCAGTGGTGAGAGGATTTGAGCTTTGTGACTTGGTGCATTATATATCCTGCTGGAAGGAGCCATCAGAAGATGGGCACACTGTAGTCATAAAGGGATGGACATGGTCAGCATCTATACTTAGGTAGGCTGAAATCAAGACTCAGCAGACCAGGACAAGGGCAATCTTCTATTGTCCAATTCTGGTGAGCCTGTGTGAATTGTAGCCTCAGTTTCCTGTTAGCTGACAGCAGTGGCACCCCGGTGTGGTCTTCTTCTGCTGTAGCCCATCTGCTTTAGGCCGCATACACACGAGGGGATATGTCCGCTGAAAACGGTCCGATGGACCGTTTCAGCAGACATCTCCGCTCGTGTGTATGGGCTAGCGGACAGATTTCTCCACCCGACAGATTTCAAAGCATGCTTTGAAATCTATCCGGTGGGAATCTGTCCGCCCGACATGTCTGCTGGTTAGTACACTTACCAGCAGACATGTCGGCTCCCACCGCCGCCGCGCCGCTGCCGAATGGATTCGGCGCATGCGCGGAAGTGTTTTACTTCCTGGTGCGGTGACGTAGCGGTGACGCGGCGGCGTCAACGTCACCGCCGCGTCATCGCCACGTCACCGCGCCGTCCGGCGGCGGGGAATTTGATCCGATGGTGTGTACACGCCATCGGATCAAACTCCCGATCGGACATATCCGATGGAAATGGTCCGCGGACCGTTTTCATCGGATATATCCGATCGTGTGTATGGGGCCTTAAGGTTCGATGTGTTGTGCCTTTAGAGATGGTATTCTACATACCTTGGTTGTAGTGAGTAAGTATTAAAACATATACAGTGTCAGTAGGGCATTGTACAGTGTCAGTTTTTTTTTTTTTTTTAACCACTTGCCTACTGTGCACCTACACCCCCTTCCTGCCCAGACGAAATTTTAGCTTCCGGCACTGCGTCGCTTTAACTGACAATTGCGCGGTCGTGTGACGTGGCTCCCAAACAAAATTGACGTCCTTTTTTTCCCACAAATAGACCTTTCTTTTGGTGGTATTTGATCGCCCGTGCGGTTTTATTTTTTGGGCTATAAACAAAAAAACGGAAAATTGTATACTCACCTTTCCGTAATTTTCCTTTCCTGACGCATCTTCATGGCAGCACACACTGGGTTGTGACTCCGCCCCCACAACCTGACAGGATTGGTTAGCTATAAATTTGAAGGGGAGACGCCCCGCATCATTCTCTGTATATATCATCATAAAACAGCAGGGTGGGCATCTGTGTGCTGCCATGAAGATGCGTCAGGAAAGGAAAATTACGGAAAGGTGAGTATACAATTTTCCGTTTTCCTGACGCATTCATGGCAGCACACACTGGGATATAACTCGCCAGTCGGGAGGGTGCAAGAAAACAGTAATATTTATTCTTTATAGCGCTGAGGAATTGGCTCCAAGAACAGATCTGCCGAAGTCGACGGTAGCCAGGAGAGCAGAATTCACTCTGTAGTGAGAAATGAAGATGTGTTGGGAAGACCAAGTTGCTGCTCTGCCTATGGTTTCCGGTGAAATGTCCCGCAATATGCTGCCCAAGAAGTGGCCTCTGCCCCTGTCGAATGAGCCCTAATGCCCTCTAGGAGGCGTAAGTTGCTGGATGGAATAGGTCTCCTTGATAGCTTTAACAACCAAGAGGTAATGGTACGGGAGGTAGCTGGCTGACCTCGTCTGTTCCCGTGTGGGATAATCAAGAGAGAATCCGTCTTCCTGAGATGTAGCTGTGACGTAACTGGAGATGGTAGACTTGACATCCTAGTCATGGGACTCGCCCCTCTCATTAGTAAAAGACGAAAGGACGATGTCCTGGTTATAATGAAAGGAGGAAGTTACCCTTGGATAAAAATGGTCTGAGGGCTTCAGAACCACTCTGTCAGGGAAAAACACTAAATAGGGGTTCCGTAGCCATAAGTGCTGTATCTCCGACGCCCTCTTAACTGAGGTGATAGCAATATGGGAAGCCATCTTCAGAGCTAGGTTCCACGGTGACCGGTGAGACTAAGTTGAATGGAGAAAAAGGTGGATTGGACAGGGCCTCGAGTACTACACAGAGATCCCCTGTTGGAAAGGCTGGCCTCCTAGGTGGTCTGATCTTACGTAGGCCCTGAGGAACAGAGTGACCAGATGATGAAGAGCCCATCTAGTACCCGTCATGGCTGAAAGGGCAGATACTTGCACCTTCAGGGTACCCAAGCCCGGGCCCTTGTTAAACCCTGACTGAAGAAATTCAAGAATTTGAGATGGGATTCCAATGTCTTTGCTGCGATGACACGAACCTCTCCCAGATCCTAGTATAGGTGACATCAGTGGAGCTCCTTAGAGCTTGTACTAAGGTTGATATTACCTCCTGAGAGTATCCTAGTTCCCCTAACCTAGCCCTCTCAGCTTCAAAGCTGGCAAATGCAGCTTCTCTGGGCTGGATGGAAGAATTGCCTCTGATGTATGAGATCCCAGGTTACTGGAAGATGTATTGGAGGCCGCGTACCTAGTTGTAGCAGGGTCGTAAACCATGGCCTCCTCAGCCGGAACGGTATTAGTACAATAACTGTGGCTGAGGACTTCCGAAGTCGGGACAGGAATCTTGTAATCCGAGAAGTTGGAAGAAAAATGTACCCTAGCTCGCAGCTCCATGGAAGAACTAGGCAGTTTGTCCCTTCAGGTAATGGAAAGTGGGCTCTGGACAGGAACCTCTGACACTTGGAGTTCTTTGGCGTGGCCGCTAGGTCGACTTCTGGTTCTGGTACTAGTTTTCGTAAGAATGGAGAATACCTGTTGGTTCAGGGACCGTTCGTGTGTTTGAAAGTGTCTCTCGGCTTAGGTAGTTGGCCAACGAATTCTGTGTTGCTGGGACGCATACTCCCCACAGATCTAACAGGTGCACTTGTGCCCCTTCCATTATGAAGCGTGCGACTCCTGATGCTCCCCTGTCTCTGGATACATGACACCGCTACTTGTTGTCCATCCTGATCAGGACACTCTTCCTCTATAGAAGAGGCGCAATGGCCAGGAGGGCCTGAAAGGCTGCTCTGAGCTCTAAAATATTTGACACTATGCCCTGAGCCCGAAAATGCCACTGTCCTTGGGCTACTCAGTCTAGATAGTGTGGACCCCATCACCCCTGGCTGGCGTCCGATGTTACTACTTCTGGACTAGGGGGAACTTTTGGAATGGACTCCCTGAGGTCGGACGGGTGTGTCCACCACCATACTAATTGCTTTACCCAGTTCGGGATGTGAATGGTTTGGAGTATTGACGTTCTATTCCACTGCCTGAGAAAGGAGTTCTGTAAGACTCGCATGTGCCACAGGGGCCACTGTATCAAGGGTATGGATGCTGACATGGACCCCTGGGTACTGAGGCAGGCTCTGACAGACGTCTGGATGATAGCAGACTTTGTATCTTCTGGAGCAAGGGCTTCAGCCTCTCTTGAGGGAGTTGCACCCGGTACAACCTGGTATTTTATTCTGCCCCTAGGAACACCCTAACTTGCCGAATGCTCTGGGTGCTGAGGCGATGCCGAATGGGGGGCACCAAAATTGGAAATGGGATTGATCGATTGAGAACCGAAGGGACCTCTGGAAGGTAAGATGAACTGGGATGTAAAGGTAAACGCCCGAAAAATCTAGAGATAGCATCCAGTCTCCCACGTCCACTGACAACAAAATGGACTGAAGGCTTTTCCAATCTGAGGGCCTCTATTTTGATCGTCTGTTGAAATTCTTTAGGTCCAAGACTGGACGTAGATCCCCGTTTTTTTTTTTTTGTACCAGAAATAAAGGGGAATAAAACCCCCTCCCTTTCTGGTGCGGAAGTACTTGGTAGGCTGGAATGTGTTTCCTGGCAATGTGCCCATGAATTTCCAATTGTGACCGGTCTTGATAGAGGATAGTGTCCATGGATCTGTTATACGAGTTGCCCACATCCGAGCGAATCTCTTGAGTCTGGTGCTCATCTGAGCTGGGTGGGCAGACGGACCCTCAAAAAGGACTTCTGCTGTTCCCCAGCTGTGATTGGCTTACTGTATCTACATGAAGGAGGGTCGAGTCTTCCAGTCCCTCCTAAATTCCCTGCCGGGGCGGTAGGATCTAACATCCCTGTACTTGACAGGAAGATCACGCCTGTAAGCGGGGCCCTTCTGGGGCTCTGGTTTTCCTATCGGAGAAATCAGCCCAGACTTTCCCCCGGTAACCTTGGAGATGGCCGAGTCCATCTTTGTGCCGAATACACTTGAGCCGCCATATGGAATTTTGCACCAGTTGATTTTGACGCTGCCTTCGCTATCCAGGGTCTCAGCCATAAGGCTCTTCTCAGCCATGAAGTCGCCCCCTCAGGAGCCGTAAGCCAACTTAATTTTCCTGCAGGGAGGAGAATATCTTCCCCTGGTCGGCTCCTTCTAGAATGGGATTCTCAACATTAGCTGCCTATGCAGCGATAGTTTTAGCGACTGCCGCTGTGGTGATAGCCGGCCTACAAGCGGCTCCTGTCGTGGAGCAGGCTTTCTTCAGTTCTATATTGATTTTATGATCAAGAGCGTCCCGGAAGGTAACTGCGTCTTCAATCGGTAGAGAAACGTCTCTAGCGAGTCGCATTAAAGATGAATCGACCGTAGTTGCATTGATCAAAGAATCGATCTTAGACTACCACAAGGGGTACAATCTGCAAACTTGTTGCTCATACTGGGCCGCTTATGCGACCCCCCCACTTATCCTTTATGAGGTTCTCCAGCTCTTCGATGAAGGGAAATGATTCAGGACCCCCTTTTCAGCACCGGGAAATATTTCTGAACCTTCAGAAGTTCTGCCATAACCTCCTCCCAGCCGATCGATTCCTTGAGTGAATGGGCAAATGGTTCAACCAAAAAGAGACAGTCCGACGCCTGCTCACACTCCTCATTCTTAGAGAGGGTTACTGCACCCTGGCGTAACGGCCGGGCGATGTGCTTGGGGAAGGATCGCCCACATATGATCCCTGTGGCGATTCTCCTGGGAGCTCAGTATCTACTCTGGCCTCTGAATCCTTGGTTACTTCGATGAAGCACGAGTGGCAGGCCAATTCCCCTGGCAAGGATGGCGCCCCGCATATTTGGCAAACATTTGCCGTGGTGCGGGTAAGATAGCTCTGTCTGGGATGAAGGTAATCGTCTGCGGTGGGACCGACTATGACGGGAGTGCTGTGACGCGAGCGGCTATGCCTTGATTGAAGAAATCAAGAGGGTAACCTTGAGCGATTTCTTGCGCCTTCTGCCGGAAGCATGGCTAGAATCTCCCTCTGTGCCGCAAACTTGCGTCTCTTGACCCGATAGGGCTACCAAAACTGTAGCGTCAGTGGCCAGGCTCTCTTTTTTGTCTCCCCTCTACTTACCACCTTCTGGACGGCCTCTATACCTGGTCAGCTGATGGTGGTCTGCGAGGGCAGTGGCTCCCATGAGGATAGTAGAGAGACAGCCCGAAAAGGTGGGAAAAAAGAGAGAAGGGAAAACATTACAATATGTTCCCCCCCAACATTTCTATTTTTTATCCTTTTTTTTTTTTTTGGGATTATATTAATTGTTAAATTATGGATACACTTTCTTCTATGGTATGTTATAAATTAATATATAAATGTATTGAATGAATGAATGATGAAAACTTATATAGCGCGGCACATGCAAACTGAATCGCCTCTGGGCGTTTGTATAATATCTTCTATCCTATTTATTCCTTTTTTTTTTTTTTTTGTGTGTAATCAATTAGCCCAGGCTGATCTGGGACATGCCTGCACACACCTGGTGCAATCTTCACTCTGAGTAGAGGAGAGCAGCAGGGCAGCAGCCAGAACTACAGAGCAATAGGACTGTTTCTTTTTTTTTTTCTTTTTTATGACGTGCGCATATTTTGGAAGAGGGCAGAGGAGACAGGCGGCGTCATCACTGAGCTGCGCGCATGTGCAGAGCGCCAAGGGTTACGCAGCGGTGACCCCGAGAGTATGGGGTGTCAGAGGAACCACAGGGCTCAGCAGAGCTGAGAAAAAAACAACAGGCAGACAAAGGTACAAAACGGACTAACCTTAGGTGGTAAATGTAATGATACAAATACCTTTGTGGAAGCACACACTGCACTGGAAGGAAAGACAGAGCGAAAGTGGGGGCCACTGCGAGATTTGAAGCTTCTTTAAAGCTTGTTACAGATGCCAGTATAATTCCAGAGCCCCTGAGACCACCAGAACGGGGTTCCCACCATAAAGCTCATTTAGAGACTGTACAGGAGGGACTTCCAAACAGGAGAGGCTGAACCTGCTGGGGCGATTTGCGGTAAGAGGCATGCTTTTTGCTTGTTCATTCAATCTTGTCAGGTGAGGATGAAAAAAGAGAATGATGCGGGGCGTCTCCCCTTCAAATTTATAGCTAACCAATCCTGTCAGGTTGTGGGGGCGGAGTCACAACCCAGTGTGTGCTGCCATGAATGCGTCAGGAAAAGAGCGTACATTTTTTTTAAAAAAACACAATATTTTTTGCTTTTTGCTATAATAAATATCACATTAAAAAAAAAAAAAATATCTCAGTTTAGGCCAATACGTATTCTTCTACACACTTTTGGTAAAAAAATTAAAAAAAATAACCGTATAGTGACTGGTTTGCGCAAAAGTTATATTGCCTACAAAATAGGGGACATAATTATGATTTTTTTTACTAGTAATGGCGGAACAATTTTATTTTCACAATTTACAAAATTGCCATGGTAGTGCGATGTATGGATGTCTATGAAAACATAGCACAATCAATTCAAATACAGTGGAACCTCGGTTTAAGAGTAACTTGGTTTAAAAGCGTTTTGAATTGTGAGCAACTTTTTTTTTTGTAACCACTTGCTCACCTTAGGACGTCCGTGGACGTCCTCCACTTTGTGCGGGGATATCTGAGTGATGCCTGCAGCCACAGGCATCATTCAGATATTGCCGTCTTCAGCCAGCGATTCTGTGCACCATAAGAACGATCAAAGCGGCCCCCCCTCCCGCCGCCATCCGGTGCTTTTTTGGGCTCTCCCGTACCATCGGGGGCCCGGAGAGCGAATCGGCTGGCGTTCCCTGCAGAACCAAAGAGATGACTGGTAACCAGACGGTCACAGTCATCTCTATGACTGTCGGAGGACCGGGCACAACGTTATGAGGTCATGCCCGGTACCCGGAATGTAAACACAGCCGCAATCGCTGCTGAAAGCATTAGATCAGTGAATTTTTTTTCACAATCTCATGCTTTCCAGCCTGGAGAAGAGATGTGGGGTCTTATTGACCCCATATCTCTCCATAAAGAGGACCTGTCACCGTGATTCCTATTACAAGGGATGTTTACATTCCTTGTAATAGGAATAAAAGTGATCAAAAAAATAATAATAATAATAATAATAATAAAAAAATAATTAAAACGCCCCTGTCCCGGTCGCTCGCGCGCAGAAGCGAAAACACATGCAAGTCCCGCCAACATATGTAAACACCGTTCAAACCCCACATGTGAGGTATCATCGCGTGCGTTAGAGCGTGTGCAACAATTCTAGCCCTAGCCCTCCTCTGTAACTCAAAAATAGTAACCTGTAAAAAATAAATAAAGCGCCGCCTATGGAGATTTTTAAGTACCGAAGTTTGGCGCCATTCCATGAGTGTGCGCAATTTTAAAGCGTGACATGTTTGGTATCTTTTTACTCGGCGTAACATCGTCTTTCACATTATACAAAAAAATTGGGCTAACTTTACTGTTTTGTTATTTTTTAATTAAAAGGCGTTTGAAAAATTATTGCACAAAAACCGTGCAAGAAAAAAGTTGCAATGACCGCCATTTTATTCCCTAGGGTGTCTGATAAAAAAAAAATTAATGTTTAATTTTCTAGCAAAAAGATTGTGATTTTTTTACATGAAGGAGAGAAGTGCCAAAATAGGCCTGGTGATTAAGTGGTTAAATTCTGACTCGGTTTGCGAGTGTTGACACGCAAGACGAGCAGAATTCAAGCTAAATAGGCCTGCAGTTGGCCACCTTTGGCCTTCCGGCCAATATGTGGTTCCCATATTTGCAACTCAAACACGCCATTGCAGCGCAGGGGGATGCGGGGGGTGGTCTCTTTCGCCCACCACGGTGTTTCATGTGCCACCGAAACTAAAGGGATTATATCCCAATGCTATCAAATGTTGCTATCCAGTCACCTACGGGCATTTCCGTGTAAGGCAATGTCCTTGTGGGAGAAGGACCTTGGCCAGCTAACAGGAGACCAATGGGAGGAAGCCCTCCAGTCTATAACCACCTGCTCTTTGAATGTGGCACAAAAAGTTTCCCAATTATATATACTACTCAGAGTACATAGGATGGGCAGAGTGGCGGATCCCTTGTGCTGCAGGTGTTGGAGACAGGACGGGGATCTCATCCACCTTCTGTGGCAATGCCCGAAGCTACACAGGTATTGGAGTGAGGTGGTGGGAACACTTAATGTTGTATTCCAAACTAAAATACCCGTTGACCCTACGTGTTGTTTGCTAGGGGTCTTGGAGGAGGTTGTACCGGGGGAACTGATTAGGGTGGCGGTATCTAGGGCGATGTTTCAGACCAGGAAACTGAATTTGCTGGGGTGGAAGTCCGCCTTGCCACCCACTCACTCCTCCTGGATAACCCATATGGGGAATACCCTCATTATGGAAAAGTACATCTACCAGCACAGGGGAAGCCCGGGCAGGTTTGAAAGAATATGGTCTAAATGGCTGGACACACCTGGGCTGAGCCTCAGAGAGCTTGTAATGTCAAGGATTTTGCAATGTCTATGAAAGGTTATGCAGTATGTGGTTTATATTCATTCAAACTATTATGTCTGAAGAAGGTGAGAGGAGGGGATGGAGCTTGGAGGAGGTGTGCGCTGATTTTGTGGTGAAAGTCCTCATGGAGATTCTGTACTGTTCTATAGTTTATTTTCTGTGATTGTACATTGGAAATTGTTGTTTGTTATGTGTTCAATAAACACCTTTTTGATAAAAAAAAAAAATAGGCCTGCAGTACCTCATTTGGCCTAAGGTATGGGGGCGCAGAAGCCGAGCATAGCCGAAAATAGGCCTGCAGTTCCTCATTTGGCCTGAGGTACGGGGGCGCAGGAGTCGAGAAAAGCCAAACATTGGCCTGCAGTACCTCATTTGGAGGTACAGCGGCGCAGGAAACGAGCCAAAGTGTCTTTGGGCCTTTTCGGATGTTTTTGGCGCTCTCTGGCGCCCCCCACCTCTGGATTCGGTATTGCATCCCATTAAAGTCAATGTGGAACAAATTATTTACGTTTCCATTGACTTCAATGGGAAAACTTGCTTTGATATGCAAGTACTTTGGATTACGAGCATTCTCCTGGAACGGACTATGCTCGTAATCCGAGCTTCAACTATATTATTCATTCACATCGGTGCCTGCCCTCAAGAAGCTTACAATTTATAGTCTCTTACTCACATTCATCTATACTAGGGCCAATTTAGTCTGGAGCCAATTAACCACTTCAGCTCCGGAAGTTTTTACCACGCTTCATGACCAGGGCATTTTTTTTACAATGCGGCACTGCGTTACTTTACCTGACAATTGCGCTGTTGTGTGACACTGTACACAACTTTATCTTTTTTTTACCCACAAATAGAGCTTTCTTTTGGTGGTATTTGATCCCCTCTGCATTTTTTTTTTGCACTATAAACAAGAAAAGAACAATTTAAAAAAATGTACTTTTTGCTATAAAGCATATCAAATAAAAGGAATAAAAAAACGTCTTCATCAATTTAGGCCAATATGTATTCTGCTACATATTTTTTTGTAAAAAATACCAATAAACATAAATATTGATTGGTTTGCACAAAAGTTATAGCGTCTACAAACTATGGGGTATATTTATGAACCTTTCTAAATAGTTTTTACTAGAAATGGTAGCGATCAGCAATTTTTAGCGGGACTGCGTACACTGTGGACAGATCTGACCCTAAGGCCGCATACACGCGATCGGTCAAAGCGATGAGAACGGTCTGACAGCCAAAAAAGGCTATACAAGGAGTCACAGATGTGGACCTTTGGGGGGGGGGGGGACCGAATGGAACCTGTAATGGTTAAATATTTAAATAAGTATAGAAAACTAGTGTAAGTCCTTGGATAGTTGCAACAGCGTAAGTAACATATATTGGACTACAACCTCACCCACATCTGGAGATCTAGTGGGATCATCAGCGTAGGCATATAAGAAGAGTAAATATTAATTCGATTGTAATTGGTGTTATCTACTGTAGCAGAGCGTCCCAGAGAGAGCCTGGGAAAGTCCAGTTCGGGGTTTATACCTCTCCCAGGCTCCTCTCTTACACGTTCAGGGATCTCTGATCCCTGATCCAGGTCAGGTGTTGGCCCTCTCCCCCAGGCCAATTTAAGCTCACCTGAGCTATCAGCCATTGCTCTGTCCTGGGAAACAGTGTGAATCTGTGAGAGCAAGGAGGCTGCTGAAAAACTGGTGAGAAGTGTGTGTTTGAGCTAACAAGCGGTAGGCTTGTTTAGCTTAGTAGTTAGGACTTGCATAACGTGTAGTTAGAGCCGAGACACGGCTAGGTGTTTGTTTGGCTATTTTTGTTTTGTTTTCTGCACACTGTACAGCACCTGTAAATAGACTTTGTATAGCACCAATAAAAATCCCACTGTTGTTCACTGATCCTATGGACTTTGGTATCTGTGCTGGCTCATCCCAGGGAGCTTTTGTATCCGCTACCTATCCCCAGCTTACATATGGTGGAGGCTGCGATCAGCAATAGTAAGTTACTATTTAAAAAGCCAGTACCTAAAGTGACAACATGGAGGAAATCCTCAAACAAATGGTGCTATTCAATGCTGCACAACAGCAAGCAAACGCTGCACAACAGCAAACTAATGCTGCGCTGCAGCAAGCCAACGCTTTCGCACAGGAGCAATCGCAGAGGCAGATTAGTGCTGTACAGGAGCAATCGCAGAGGCTGTTTGAACAGCTTGCCACTGCTGCAGAAGCGGATAGGAAAACCCTGACTAAAGTTGCAGAAACGCTAGCACAGTGGGCACCTGCGGAAATCAAGGATATTAGAGACAAGCCTTCAGCCATCCATGTGGCTCGCTTTCTGTCAAAAATGACTACGGATGATGATCCAGAGGCCTTCCTGCTAACATTTGAACGGACCGCTGAGAGGGAAGATTGGCCTAAAACCAAGTGGGCAGGACTGATCGCCCCCTTACTTTCTGGTGAATCGCAGAAGGCCTACTATGATCTGGAGTCGGCAGAAGCGGGAGACTATGAAAAGGTCAAGCAGGAAATTCTGGCGCGACTCGGTGTCACCTTGGCCGTTCGAGCCCAACGGGTCCACAGCTGGTTCTTCCAAATTGAGAGGCCCCCAAGATCGCAGATGTTCGACCTAATCCACCTGGTGAGAAAATGGCTACAGCCGGAGTCCCTGTCTGCGCCACAAATAGTGGAGCGTGTGGTCATGGACCAGTTCCTGAGGTCACTCCCAATTCCCCTGCAGAGGTGGGTGAGTCAAGGGGACCCCAAGTCGGCAGATAACTTGGTGGAACTCGTCGAAAGGTACTTTGCTGCAGAGAACCTGGTCACCACCCCAACAGCCGCACGGACTTTCCACCCAAAGCCACGGTCTCCCCAGGCAACCGGTAAGACTGTTCCAGGGGAAGTGGGTGGTAAGCATGGCAAGGAAATAGGGGGGAGGATTTTTGGTGCCAGGACTGAAGTTTGGCGTCCCAAGCAAGGGAAACCACTGCCTGTCAGCAAACCAACTTGGGGAAACATCAGGTGTTTTCGTTGCCAAGAGCTGGGACATGTTGCAGCAAACTGTCCATTGACTGATGAACCAATGCAGTGTGATCTGTCTAATAGAAGGCAGTCTATGTTTGCTGCTGTTTCATGCGCTGCAGCGCCAAATGTGGGGAAACACATGTGTCACATGACTGTTAATGATAAGCCTATTACGGCCTTACTGGACTCTGGAAGTCTGGTTACTTTGGTTACAGCTGAGATGGTTGAAACTGTGAATTTTCATGCTAAAAAAGTTGCTGTGATCTGTGTACATGGGGATACCCGGGAGTATCCTATAGCCACAGTTCAGTTTAAAACTGGCTTAGGTACGGTGTCCCATGCGGTCGGACTTGTGCCCCACTTGGTGCACGAGGCCATCATTGGTAGGGACTTCCCTAAGTTTTGGGAACTGTGGGATCGTCCCGACCCGGTCGCAGTACCTGACTCAGTCGCAGAGCCAGAGCTCCTGGCTACTTCCGATATTGTGGGTTCAGGGGACTCATCTCAGGGCTCTCCGAGTTTTCCTTTCTCGGTTATGGCAGGAGAGCTGGAGGAGCCTGAGGGAGTCCCCACAACCAGTAGAGCCGGACAGCCGTCTGTCGACTCGGAGCCTATGTTGGAGTTTACTGACCTTAATGTGCATAAGGAAAATTTTGGTACTGAGCAGAGAAAAGACCCCACCCTTGCCAGGGCCTGGGAAAATGTAATGGTGATTAATGATGTACCTGTTGAACCAGGGGATAGGCCCTGTTTTCCTTATTTCAGCAGCAATGATGATTTACTGTATCGTGTATGTAAAAAGAATGATGAAGTTACTGAACAATTGGTGGTCCCCAAGCCTTACAGAAGGGTGGTGTTGGAACTTGCCCATGGGCACTTGCTAGGAGGCCATTTAGGGGTTGAGAAAACCACTGAAAGAGTGTTGCGCAGGTTTTACTGGCCTGGGATACAGAAAAATATTGAGAATTATTGTCAATCCTGTCCTGTGTGTCAGATGTCAGCCCCCCAGCCCCACTTCCGAAGTCCTTTAGTGCCCTTGCCCATTATTGAAGTGCCCTTCGAGAGGATTGCCATGGACCTTGTGGGTCCCCTCCCCAAATCCGCCCGTGGTCATCAGCATATCCTCGTGATTATGGATTACGCTACCCGTTACCCTGAGGCCGTTCCCTTACGCGCCGCATCTGCTAAAAATATTGCCAAAGAGCTGTTTATGGTGTTCAGTCGGGTGGGCATCCCTAAAGAAATCCTGACAGACCAGGGTACCCCATTTATGTCACGGATAACTAGGGAGCTGTGCAAGTTATTTAAGGTGACGCAGTTGCGAACCTCTGTGTATCATCCGCAAACGGATGGCTTGGTGGAACGTTTCAATAAGACGTTAAAGGGCATGTTAAAAAAGGTTGTTGACAAAGATGGGAAAGACTGGGACTTCCTGATACCGTACCTGATGTTTGCTATCAGGGAGGTGCCCCAGTCCTCTACAGGGTACTCCCCATTTGAGTTGCTTTATGGGAGACACCCTCGGGGACTCTTGGACATAGCCAAGGAAACTTGGGAGGGGGAACAGACACCCCACAAAAGTGTAATTGAGCATATCGCTCAAATGCAGGACATGATTGCAGCCGTAATACCAGTGGTGAAAGAACATTTACTACAGGCTCAAGCAGCCCAACAGAGAATATACAACCGGGGGGCCCAACTCCGTGTTTTCTCACCGGGTGACAGGGTCCTCGTTTTAGTTCCCACTGTTGAGAGCAAGTTCCTGGCTAAATGGCAGGGCCCCTTTGAAGTAATTGAAAGAGTTGGGGAAGTCAATTACAAGGTGTATCAACCAGGTAAAAGGAAGCCCGAACAGATTTACCACGTGAACCTGTTAAAGCCCTGGAAGGATAGACTGGCGTTAACTGCGAGGTCCCTACCGGTAACGCCTAAGGGTACTGAATCCCCTCTGATCCCTGAGGTCACGATTCCAGACACCCTGTCATATTCCCAAAAACAGGAAGCTAGAGAGTTCCTAATAAGGAATAGAGAGAAATTTTCAGAGTTGCCTGGCACGACTTCAGCGGTTCAGCATGATATTGTTACTGAACCTGGGGTCCGTGTCAAGCTCAAACCATACCGAATTCCTGAAGCGAGGAGAAAGGACATCAGTGATGAAGTTAGAAGGATGTTGGAACTAGATGTCATTGAGGAATCCAATAGTGACTGGTCTAGCCCCATCGTGTTGGTCCCAAAACCGGATGGCACTTGGAGGTTTTGTAACGACTTCAGAAAGCTCAATGCAGTAACAAAGTTTGACACGTACCCGATGCCCAGGGTAGATGAACTTATAGACCGACTGGGCAAGGCCCGTTATCTGACCACTTTGGACTTGACCAAAGGATATTGGCAAATACCCCTGACTAATAGTGCCAAAGAAAAGACTGCGTTTGTGACCCCGGAGGGGTCATTCCAGTATAAGAAAATGCCTTTTGGGTTGCAAAATGCCCCTGCAACCTTTCAGAGGGCCATGGACAGGACCCTAAGACCGCACCAGCAGTATGCTGCAGCTTATTTAGATGACATAGTGGTGCATAGCACTGACTGGGAGTCTCACTTGCCCCGTGTCCAAGCTGTCCTTGATTCCCTCTTCAAGGAAGGTTTTACGGCAAATCCCAAAAAATGTGCCATTGGTTTGGAGGAAGCCAAGTATTTGGGCTACACTATTGGCCGTGGAGTTATTAAACCCCAAGTGAATAAAGTAGAAGCCATCCAGGAGTGGCCACGTCCTGCAAACAAGAAGCAGGTCAGGGCCTTTCTTGGCATTGCGGGATATTATAGAAGGTTTATTCCAAATTTTGCCACTATAGCTGCCCCACTGACAGACCTGACGAAAGGGAAAGACTCAGTAATGATAAAATGGTCCCCAGTAGCAGAAGAATCTTTCCAAGTCCTGAAGAAGGCTCTTTGTGCACAGCCAGTGCTATACTCCCCCGATTTCTCCAAAGATTTTTTGGTTCAGACAGATGCCTCTGATGTAGGTATCGGGGCAGTACTATCACAGGTATACAATGGGGAAGAACACCCTGTGGTCTACCTAAGCAGAAAGCTCAATGATCATGAGAAAAAATATGCAGTCATTGAAAAGGAATGTTTAGCCATAAAGTGGGCCGTGGACGCGCTCAGGTACTACCTGTTAGGGCGCCAGTTTGAGTTAATAACTGACCATGCTCCCCTGAAATGGATGGCCCAAAAGAAGGAGACTAATAGGCGGGTGAATCGGTGGTTTTTGGCCCTCCAGGATTATTCCTTTTCGGTAAAACACAGGCCAGGGGTTGAGATGGGTAATGTAGATGCCCTGTCCCGTGTTCACTCCTGTTGGGCTACAGGTGTTCCAACCCTGGGGTTGAAACAAGAGGGGAGGGTGTGTAGCAGAGCGTCCCAGAGAGAGCCTGGGAAAGTCCAGTTCGGGGTTTATACCTCTCCCAGGCTCCTCTCTTACACGTTCAGGGATCTCTGATCCCTGATCCAGGTCAGGTGTTGGCCCTCTCCCCCAGGCCAATTTAAGCTCACCTGAGCTATCAGCCATTGCTCTGTCCTGGGAAACAGTGTGAATCTGTGAGAGCAAGGAGGCTGCTGAAAAACTGGTGAGAAGTGTGTGTTTGAGCTAACAAGCGGTAGGCTTGTTTAGCTTAGTAGTTAGGACTTGCATAACGTGTAGTTAGAGCCGAGACACGGCTAGGTGTTTGTTTGGCTATTTTTGTTTTGTTTTCTGCACACTGTACAGCACCTGTAAATAGACTTTGTATAGCACCAATAAAAATCCCACTGTTGTTCACTGATCCTATGGACTTTGGTATCTGTGCTGGCTCATCCCAGGGAGCTTTTGTATCCGCTACCTATCCCCAGCTTACACTACATACACCAATATTGGTGTGTAGTACTAATGTAGATAGGGCTATACCTCACCAAGGATGGTATAGGTGGTTCACACTCACATTCACCCATTTCATTCACTTGCATTCACTTTCTTAGTAATATACATACACATATATACATATATATATTTCTTCATTTCTTCTCTTCTCGCCCATTGATTCTCACCTCACACACTCGCTTGGTTTTACTTACACATCCTTTTTGTTTTCCTTTTATCAATCTATTTTCAATTACTTCACTCACTTTCCACACATCCAACACACACCCTTTCTCACATTCACCACTCTGATACCAGTATGAGGTCCAACCCACCTATACCATCCTTGGTGAGGTATAGCCATATCTACATTAGTACTACACACCAATATTGGTGTATGTAGACAACACCAATTACAATCGAATTAATATTTACTCTTCTTATATGCCTACGCTGATGATCCCACTAGATCTCCAGATGTGGGTGAAGTTGTAGTCCAATATATGTTACTTACGCTGTTGCAACTATCCAAGGACTTACACTCGTTTTCTATACTTATTTAAATATTTAACCATTACAGGTTCCATTCGGTCCTCTCCCCCCCCCCCCCCCCCCAAAGGTCCACATCTATGACTCCTTGTATAGCCTTTTTTGGCTGTTTCTCGCCCGGTGGAATGGGAGGTTTGTCCGTGAGGGTACATGGATCATTTTACATTCCCTAGCAATGATCTCTGGTTTGCTGCCATTCCAATAAATCCTCGAGTGGTAAATATAATTCCAACACTATCCCTCTAACGGATGTTTGCATTTTTTTAGAGGGTTAAAACTTTACTAATATATATTTTTAACATGTTTCATCAGAGTACAATAACCCTGAAGAAGACTGTGACGACAATTGGTCGAAACGCGTCGGGTTTCTCATGTGGAAATCTATTGAACTATGGTCCATCATGCATTGTATTGTTACCGATTGTTTGCCACTGTTGGTACATTTCTTCCAATCATGTCTAACCAGAGTGTACTGTGTTTACTATTTTTCCTTACCATGTTGTATTGTTACTAGGGTTGTCCTGATACCGATACCAGATACTTGTACTCCCGCAAATACCCCCGATATCTAAATAGAATACTCGACAACCTCAACGACGCCTCCCCCCCCCCCCGCTGCCGCCGACGCACCGCATCCCCGCTGCTTAGTTAATACGGGCGGGGAAGATAACAGCTTTAATTTGAATAGCTGTATTATCGTTTCCCGCCGCGCCGCACATAGACACTCCCCCTTGCTCGTGATTGGACAGATCCCGAGCAAGGGGGAGCGTCTATACGCGGCGCGGCAGGAAACCATACAGCTATTCGAATGAAAGCTGTTATCTTCCCCGCCCGTATTAACTAAGCGGCGGCAGCGGTGATGCGGCATCTAGGTATGTGGGAACTGGCTGCATATATGGGGGATATGGAGGTGACATGGCTGCATATATGGGGGTGACATGGCTGCATATATGGGGGTGACATGGCTGCATATATGGGGGTGACATGGCTGCATATATATATGGGGGTGACATGGCTGCAGATATGGGGGTGACATGGCTGCATATATGGGGGTGACATGGCTGCATATATGGGGGTGACATGGCTGCATATATGGGGGTGACATGGCTGCATATATGGGGGATATGGAGGTGACATAGCTGCATATATGGGGGTGACATGGCTGCATATATGGGGGATATGGGGGTGACATGGCTGCATATATGGGGGTGACATGGCTGCATATATGGGGGTGACATGGCTGCATATATGGGGGTGACATGGCTGCATATATGGGGGATATGGAGGTGACATAGCTGCATATATGGGGGTGACATGGCTGCATATATGGGGGATATGGAGGTCACATAGCTGCATATATGGGGGTGACATGGCTGCATATGTGGGGGGACATGGCTGCATTTGTGGGGGGACATGGCTGCATATGTGTGGGGACATGGCTGCATATGTGGGGGACATGGCTGCATTTGTGGACACATTTAAAGAAAAAAAGTATCGGTATTCGGTATCGGCGACTACTTGAAAAAAAGTATCGGTACTTGTACTCGGTCCTAAAAAAGTGGTATCGGGACAACCCTAATTGTTACTGTACTGTACAAATCAAGTAAAGATTTTATTATAATAATTGATATACTATTTATATTGTGTACATCATGCCGCCCTACAGCCCCACTGGGGGATCTTTCCATTCATGTTTTTGCACTCGGGGTGTGCGGCCTATGGACTCCAACTATGCGTTTTTTCTCTTCCACTTGTTTTAAATTTAACCGATGGATTCCTAACCCAAAAAAAAATAAAAAAATGATCGTTTGTAGGCGCGACCATCGGTTGAAAATCCACACATGCTCAGAATCAAGTCAACGCATGCTTGGAGGCATTGAACTTCATTTTTTTCAGCACGTCGTCGTGTTTTACGTCACCAGGTTCTGACACGATCGTTTTTTTAACCACTTGCCTACTGTGCACCTACACCCCCTTCCTGCCCAGACGAAATTTAAGCTTCCGGCACTGCGTCGCTTTAACTGACAATTGCGCGGTCGTGCGACGTGGCTCCCAAACAAAATTGGCGTCCTTTCTTTTGGTGGTATTTGATCACCTCTGCGGTTTTTATTTTTTGCGCTATAAACAAAAATAGAGCGTCAATTTTGAAAAAAAATTCAATATTTTTTACTTTTTGCTATAATAAATAACCCCAAAAATATATCAAAAAAATATTTTTTACCTCAGTTTAGGCCGATACGTATTCTTCTACATATTTTTGGTAAAAAAAAAAAATTAGCGTTTATCGATTGTTTTGCGCAAAATTTATAGTGATTACAAAATAGGGGATAGTTTATGGCATTTTTTTTTTTTTTTTTTTACTATTAATGGCAGCGATCTGCGATTTTTTTATTGGGACTGCGACGTTATGGCGGACACTTCGGACACTTTTGTGACATTTTTGGGACCATTTACATTTATACAGTGAACAATGCTATAAATATGCATTGATTACTGTATAAATGTGACTGGAAGTGAAGGGGTTAACCACTAGGGGGCGGGGAAGGGGTTAAATGTGTGTCCTATGAGTGTTCTAACTGTAGGGGGAGGGGGGGTGACTGGGGGAGGTGACCGATTGTGTCCCTATGTACAAGGGACACAACCGCTCTCCTCTCTCCCTGACAGGGACGTGCAGCTCTGTGTTTACACACAGAGCTGCACGTCCCAGCTCAGTTACTGAGCAATCGCGTGTGCCCGGCGGCGATCGTTGCCGCCGGGCACTCGCACGGGATCCCCGCAGAGCGGCGGGTGCGCGCACCCGCCCGCGGCTTTAAAGGGACATCACGTCATATAACGTGATGTCAGAACAATGGAGTCCTCCGCCCGCCGTCATTTGACGGTGGGCGGTGGACAGGTGGTTAACTGATGGTGTGTGGGAGCGACGGACCATCAGTCAGCTTCATCGGTTAACCGATGAAAACGATCCATCAGACCGTTCTCATCGGTTTGATCGATCGTGTGTACAGGGCTTAAGTGACACTTTTTGGGAACCAGTGACACCGATACAGGGATCAGTGGTAAAAAAAAAAAATGCACTGTCACAGTATAAATGACGCAGAGGAGGGGTTAACATCAGGGGCGATCAAAAGGGAGTAATTTCTAACTGCGTGGAGATGGTTTAACTGGAGGAAGAGAAACATCTGTGTTCCTGATTAGCAGATACACAAGATCTCTCTTCCTCTCTCACAGAACGACAGTCTGCCTTGTTTACATAGGCAGAGCGCCGTTCTGCCTCTCCAGTGAATGATCGGGCAGCCGCCATCTGACCCGCTGATTGGCTCCTGCTGTGTCCAATTATAGCCATGTATTAAAGTTTGTAGAAATTAGTAACATTCTTTGTAATAGTAGATAGAAAATCAACAACGTGCACTTTCTTTGACTCCAGGTTCCCAAACTTCAGCATAAAGAAGCTTTATATGTAGAATTAGCATATCCAAATCGCCCCCCCCCCCCCTCCCCTCGTAGCCCGTCCTGAACGTCTCTTCAATGGACAGCCTGCCTGTATATGGCAGGTCTATCATGGCCTTCAATAGTAAGGGGTATATGTCTGTTTGTACAGTGTGCACACAATGGAGGCTTTCAGCTGGTGGTGACAGATCTTGAGGCTTCATTTGTCAAAGTATTGGGTCGTCCAATCTGGATTTCAATACTCAGGGCAGCAGCTGGCAAGGACGCATGAATCAAGTGTCCTATCACACTCCATTCATGCCATGAGCAGTGCACAACACCTTCTTTGCATCCCAGGTCTGATGTACTCCCCAGGACAAATGACATTTCCAAAAAGGATCATTATTGCAAAAAAGAGTGTTCTGATAACTGCAGTGTTCATTTCTAAGACTAAAACATTTCCGTTGACAATATAATACTATTTTAGTCTTAGTACTAAAATACGACTAAAACTAAAATAACTGATATGACTAAAATACGACTAAAACTAAAATGGCATTTTAGTTTTTACTAAATTGAAATTTAACGTAATGGTCTGTAGTGCATGTTCAAACCTATAGTAAATACCATAAATGATAACAGATTCGATTTTTCACTCCAGCAGTATAAATGAGTTTGGAAATTGTAGCGAAATGCTTAAATAATGCATTACAATTTAACTACAGCCATTGATTTTAGGTGAGTAAAATGTACTGGAGATTTAGTTGACTAAATACGACTAAAACTGATGCCGCGTACACACAATCACTTTTTGTGATGTAAAAAAACATTGTTTTATCTCACGAAACAAAACAACGTTTTTCAAACTTCATTTTAAAAAAACGACGTTGCCTACACACCATCGTTTTCTGAAAATGCTCTTGCAAAGCGCGGCAACGTAAGACACTTTAAAAAAAACGTCATTTAAAATGATCATGTGTGGGCAAAACGTTGTTTTATGTCTTCTGAAAACGAGCAAAAAAAAAATTCGATCATGCTTCAATTTTTTGTCGTTTTTCAGAATGTCGTCTTTTGTTTTGTTTGGGGAAAACAACGTTTTTAAACCCGCGCATGCTCAGAAGCAAGTTATGAGACGGGAGCTTCAATGCTACAGGGAATTTTTGCTGCACCACAATGCAAAGCATTGCAGCCACAACATTGGTACACCCCCAACAGCTGCCTTTCCAGCTTAAGGGGGAGCAGTTGGGAAGTGGTAAAACACAACTCAACCATGTGTCCTTACCTCCCCCCAACTGCATGTGTAAGCGTGGTCTTATTGAGTGTGGCAATGTAACCTCTCAGCAGGCTACTCTATGTACCCACTCCTGACCCCTGCACTCTGTACATTTTGCACGCCTAACCCCTACGCTCAATTCACCCCCAATCCTGATACCTGAACTCAATACATTACATACTCCTGACCCCTGCTCGCTGTACATTACACACTCCTGGCCCCTGCACCCTGTACATTACACTCTCCTGGCCCCTGCACCCTGTATATTGCACACTCCTGGCCCCTGCACCCTGTACATTACATACTCCTGGCCCCTGCACCCTGTACATTATACACTCCTGGTCCCTGCATCCTGTATATTGCACATTCCTGGCCCCTGCACCCTGTACATTACACACTCCTGGCCCCTGCACCCTGTACATTATACACTCCTGGTCCCTGCATCCTGTATATTGCACATTCCTGGCCCCTGCACCCTGTATATTGCACACTCCTGGCCCCTGCACCCTGTACATTACATACTCCTGGCCCCTGCACCCTGTACATTACATACTCCTGGCCCCTGCACCCTGTACATTATACACTCCTGGTCCCTGCATCCTGTATATTGCACATTCCTGGCCCCTGCACCCTGTACATTACACACTCCTGGCCCCTGCACATTACACACTCCTGGCCCCTGCACCTTGTACATTGCACACTCCTGGCCCCTGCACCCTGTACATTGCACACTCCTGGCCCCTGCACCCTGTACATTACACACTCCTGGCCCCTGCACCCTGTATATTGCACACTCCTGGCCCCTGCCCCCTGTATATTACATACTCCTGGCCCCTGCACCCTGAACATTACATACTCCTGGCCCCTGCACCCTGTATATTACATACTCCTGGTGCCAGCATCCTGTATATTGCACATTCCTGGCCCCTGCACCCTGTAAATCACACACTCCTGGTCCCTGCATCCTGTATATTGCACACTCCTGGCCCCCGCACCCTGTACATTACACACTCCTGGCCCCTGCACCTTGTACATTACACACTCCTGGCCCCTGCACCCTGTACTTTACACACTCCTGGCCCCTGCACATTACACACTTCTGGCCCCTGCACCTTGTACATTACATACTCCTGGCCCCTGCACCCTGTACATTACACACTCCTGGTCCCTGCACCCTGTATATTGCACATTCCTGGTCCCTGCACCCTGTACATTACACACTCCTGGTCCCTGCACCCTGTATATTGCACATTCCTGGTCCCTGCACCCTGTATATTGCACATTCCTGGCCCCTGCACCCTGTACATTACACACCCCTGGCCCCTGCACCCTGTACATTACACACCCCTGGCCCCTGCACCCTGTACATTACACACTCCTGGCCCCTGCACCCTGTACATTACACACTCCTGACCCCTGCACCCTGTACATTACACACTCCTGACCCCTGCACCCTATACATTACACGATCCTGACTTCTGCACCCTGTACATTGCACACTTCTGACCCCTGCACTATGCACATTACACACCCCTGCACCATGTACATTACACACTCCTGGCCCCTGCATCCTCTACATTACACACTCCTGACCCCTGCACTATATACAGAACTTTAACATTGCTGACCCCTAAATTGCTTTAAATAGCCACTTGTACGGACCCTTTCACATGGGCTTTCCGATCAGGTCCACCTGGAAAACTGACAGGCAGACCTGATCAGAGCCTCTATTCTCTCCAATGGGGCAGAAGATGTCAGTGGTGATGTGTCTGCTAACACCCGCTGCTATCTGATCCGATCCTGTTTGTTAAATCTAGATGGATGGTGAAAGTATTCTCCATCTGTCTGGCAGATCGGATGGGATTGGCAGTCCGTTTTCATCTCCAATGGTATTTGATCACCTCTGCGGTTTTTATCTTTTGCGCTATAAACAAAAAAAGGGTGAAAATTTTGAAAAAAAAAAGCAATATTTTTTACTATAATGAATATCCCCCAAAAATATATATAAAAAACAAGTTTCTTCCACAGTTTAGGCCGATATGTATTCTTCTAAAAAATTGTATATTAATTGGCTTGCACAAAAGTAGATTTATTGCATTTTTATTATAATTTGTTTTATTAGTAATGGCGGCGATCTTCGATTTTTATCGTGACTGCGACATTGCGGCGGACAAATCACACATTTTTTACATTATTTTGTGACCATTGACATTTATACAGCGATCAGAGCTATAAAAATGCACTGATTACTGTTTAAATGTCACTGGTAGGGAAGGGGTTATACACTAGGGGGCAATCAAGGGGTTAAATGTGTTCCCTGAGCGTGTTCTTACTGTAGGGTAGATGGGCTCACTAGAACATGACAGAGATCACTGCTCCCGATAACTAGAAGCAATAGATCCCTGTCATGTTGCTAGGCAGAACAGGGAAATGCCTTGTTTACATGCATCTCTCCGTTCTGCCTCTCTGTGCACGATCGCGGGCCACCGGCGGACATCGGCACGCTCCCGCGGCGCGCCTGCTAGCCACTGATGATGCGGGTACGTTGTTTTGCACACCTGTGCCACTTTGTTGATGTATATCGGTGTGAGCCGGTCGGCAAGTGGTTAATTCAGATAAGGCACCAAGTTAGTTTATTTACCACCTTAACCACTTAAGGACCCCTTCACGCCGATATACGTCGGCAGAATGGCACGGCTGGGCACAAGCACGTACCTGTACGTCCTCTTTAAGTGCCCAGCCGTGGGATCGCGAGCCGTGACCTGGTCCAAAGCTTCGTGACCGCGGGACCTGCGGACCCGATCGCCGCTGGTGTCATCGGAGCTGAAGAACGGGGAGAGGTGAATGTAAACACACCTTCCCTGTTCTTCATTGTGGCAATGTCAGTGATCATCTGTTCCCTGATATAGGGAAAGACTATCACTGACGTCACATGTCCATCCCGTAACTGTAGGGGTACAGTTAGAAACACATTTGAGGTCACACTTAACCCCTACAGTGCCCCCTAGTGGTTAACCCCTTCACTGCCATTGTCATTTTCACAGTAATCCGTGCACTTTATAGCACTTTTCGCTGTGAAAATGACAATGGTCCCAAAAATGTGTCAAAATTGTCCTATGAGTCCGCCATAATGTCGCAGTCACGAAAAAAATCGCTGATCGCCGCCATTAGTAGTAATAAAAAAATTATTAATAAAAATGCAATAAAACTATCACCTATTTTGTAAACGCTATAAATTTTGTGCAAACCAATCGATAAACGCTTATTGCGATTTTTTTTTTTTTTACTAAAAATATGTAGAAGAATACGTATCGGCCTAAACTGAGGGAAAAAAACGTTTTTTTATATATTTTTGGGGGATATTTATTACAGCAAAAAGTAAACAATATTGCATTTTTTTCAAAATTGTCGCTCTATTTTTGTTTATAGCACAAAAAATAAAAACCACAGAGGTGATCAAATACCACCAAAAGAAAGCTCTATTTGTGGGGAAAAAAGGACGCCAATCTTGTTTGGGAGCCACACTGCGCGACCGCGCAATTGTCAGTTAAATCGACGCGGTGCCGAATCACAAAAAGGGGCAAGGTCCTTAACCTGCATAATGGTCCGGGGTTATTCAGCCACAGAACCTGTGTAATTTATGTGTGTTCGGGTTTAAAGGGATGAGGTGGCAAATTTTTAACCCCTACCAATTTCTTCACAATGCATACCACCTCCTTTTTCTCTGCTGGTTGCCAGAGAGCTGGGGGTGGGCTCAGGCCCTGGCCCTGTAAGGTAAGCTGAACGGGGGCCCCATGATTTCTAACTGTGGCCCTGGGCACCATACCTAATAAATCACTTGGTCAATTAAACCCCATTAACCATTAGAAAATTGATCCAGTGTTCTGAAAATAGAATGATACCGGTGTATGTCCAGCTGTACAGAAGAGAAGGCTCGCCCTCCACAGTGCTCAGCCATTCTCCCACCCGCTCAGTTATCAGGGACTACTTATGTCTCTTCATTCCCTATGACAAGAGAAATGGAGGGGGGGAAGCTGCATTTATAGGAATGTTAAACCGTTTAGCGGGAGAAAAGATACAGGTGGACTGTGATTAAGACTAATGGGTCCACCAGGATACTTATTACAGCCTATGTTCACTCGTGGTGACTGCCCGCTCTAACTGGCTGGATGGCAGGATGCAGAGAGGTTCAAGTGGCACTTTCTCAGCCTTTAATGACACAAAAGAAATGCCATTAACCACTTAATGACCGTCTCCTGCACATTTACGTCGGCAGAATGGCACGGCTGGGCACATCCACGTACAGGTGGGTCACGGGCGCTGGAGCCCCGCGATCGGTCCCCAGAGCTGAAGAACGGGGAGAGCCGTGTGTAAACACAGCTTCCCCGTTCTTCACTGTGGCGGCGTCATCGATCGTGTGATCCCTTTTATAGGGATACACAATCGATGACGTCACACCTACAGCCACACCCCCCTACAGTTGTAAACACATATTAGGTGACACATAACCCCTTCAGCGCCCCCTTGTGGTTAACTCAACAACTGCAATTGTGATTTTCACAATAAACAATGCATTTTAAATGCATTTTTTGCTGTGAAAATGACAATGGTCCCAAAAATGTGTCAAAATTGTCCGAAGTGTCCGCCATAATGTCGCAGTCATGACAAAAATCGCTGATCGCCGCCATTAGTAGTAAAACATTTTTTTTTTTAGAAAAATGCAATAAAACTATTCCTCTATTTTGTAAACGCTATACATTTTGCGCAAACCAACCGATAAACGCTTATTGCGATTTTTTTTTTTTACCAAAAATAGGTAGAAGAATACGTATCGGCCTAAACTGAGGAAAAAACATTTTTTTTATATATTTTTGGGGGATATTTATTATAGCAAAAAGTAAAAAATATAGCATTTTTTAAAAATTGTCGCTCTATTTTTGTTTATAACCGCAGAGGTGTTCAAATACCACCAAAAGAAAGCTCTATTTGTGGGGGAAAAAATGACGCCAATTTTGTTTGGGAGCCACGTCGCACGACCGCGCAATTGTCTGTTAAAGCGACGCAGTGCCCAATTGCAAAACCTGGCCGGGTCCTTTAGCTGCCTAAAGGTCCGGGTCTTAAGTGGTTAAATGCAATGCAATGATCCTTAATACATTCAGAGCATAAAATAGTCGCTGAAAGACGCAAGGGGCACTCAGAATCTGGTGCAGATGCACATGTTAGCCAATCAGCTTATAACTTTGGTTTGTTGAATTAAGCTTAGACAATAAAACCTGGAAGCTGATTGGTTTCCTATGCACAGCTGCACCAGACTTTGCACTCTTCCGTTTTAGTAAATCTACCCCAAAGGGACACCAAACTCCTGGTTTTAAAAAAACTGAATTCATTCAAGTATATGTTCTTAAAGGAGTTGTAAAGGAAACATTTTTTTTGCTGAAATGACTGTTTACAGGGTATAGAGACATAATAGTTAACTGATTCCTTTTTAGAAACGATTAAAAATAGATAAAAATCAATCATATAATGTGCCTGCAGTTTCAGTTTTGTTTTTGCATCTAGTTTCGTCTTTGCATGTTATCCTGTATCTGTGCTATACAGAGCCATAGAGAGTGATGGTTAGGAAAACAAAACTAGAATCTCCCAGTACTGTAGTCATCAGGAAACAGACAACCAGGAAGTGTCCAGAACAGAGCAGAATTACAGCAACATCAGAGCAAAAACGAACAATGGGGACATGAAACCAGGACTGCAATAAGGTAAAGGAAGCTAATTAGCTAAAAAATAAATTCTTTTAGTGACCCTTTAATGGGGTTTTAAAGGTTCGTTTTTTTTCACTTATGCATTAAAGCGGAATTCTGGCCACAATTTCACTTTTTAAATATAAATATACCCCTGTAATACACAAGCTTAATGTATTCTAGCAAAGTTAGTCTGTAAACTAAGGTCCGTTTTGTTAGGTTGTTATAGCATTTAGATACTTTATAAAACAGGAATTGACCGTGGCCATCTTAAGTGTGGGAATCCATGAAGCCAGACTGTATGACTTCCTGGATTTCAGCCTTGCTGATCTCGCACATGCTCAGTGCTGCACAAGGGATGTAATAGTTTTCAGGTCAGGTTTCCATAGCAACGGGAGTGTGACAGGGAGTTAACACCCCTTATCTATGCAAATCTCTCCTCCCCTCCTCCTTCCAGGAACCAGGAAATATACTAAATCATTTGTTATGTAGATATATTTGCACCGCACAGCACACCGATCACAGCACACCGATCACAGCGCACCGATCACAGCGCGCCGATCACACCGCACCGATCACAGCGCACCGATCACAGCGCACAGATCACAGCGCACCGATCACAGCGCACCGATCACAGCGCACCGATCACACCGCACCGATCACAGTGCACAGATCACAGCGCACCGATCACACCGCACCGATCACAGTGCACAGATCACAGCGCACCGATCACACCGCACCGATCACACCGCACCGATCACACCGCACAGATCACACCGCACAGATCACACCTCACTGATCACAGCACACAGATCACACCGCACCGATCACAGCGCACAGATCACACCGCACCGATCACAGCGCACAGATCACAGCGCACAGATCACACCGCACCGATCACAGCGCACCGATCACAGCGCACCGATCACACCGATCAAGGCGCACTGATCACAGCGCACCGATCACAGCGCACCGATCACACCGCACAGATCACAGCGCACCGATCACAGCGCAACGATCACACCAATCACAGCGCACCGATCACAGCCCACCGATCACACCAATCACAGCGCACCGATCACACCGCACAGATCACACCGCACAGATCACACCGCACAGATCACACTGATCACAGCGCACCGATCAAAGTGCACCGATCACACCAATCACAGCGCACCGATCACAGCGCACCGATCACAGTGCACCAATCACAGCAATCACAGCGCACCGATCACACCAATCGCAGCGCACCGATCACACCGCACAGATCACACCGATCACAGCTCACCGATCAAAGCGCACCGATCACACCGCACCGATCACACCGCCCTGATCACACCGCCCTGATCACACCGCCCTGATCACACCGCCCTGATCACACCGCACCGATCACACCGCACCGATCACACTGCACCGATCACACCGCCCTGATCACACCGCCCTGATCACACCGCCCTGATCACACCGCCCTGATCACACCGCACAGATCACAGCGCACAGATCACACCGCACCGATCACAGCGCACCGATCACAGCGCACCGATCACAGCGCACCGATCACACCGATCAAGGCGCACTGATCACAGCGCACCGATCACAGCGCACCGATCACACCAATCACAGCGCACCAATCACACCGATCCGTTCACAGTGCACCGATCACAGCGCACCGATCACACCGCACAGATCACACCAATCACAGCGCACCGATCACAGCGCAACGATCACACCAATCACAGCGCACCGATCACAGCCCACCGATCACACCAATCACAGCGCACCGATCACACTGCACAGATCACACCGCACAGATCACACCAATCACAGCGCACCAATCACACCGATCCGTTCACAGTGCACCGATCACAGCGCACCGATCACACTGCACAGATCACACCAATCACCGATCACAGCGCACAGATCACACCAATCACAGCGCACCGATCACAGCGCAACGATCACACCAATCACAGCGCACCGATCACAGCCCACCGATCACACCAATCACAGCGCACCGATCACACTGCACAGATCACACCGCACAGATCACACCAATCACAGCGCACCAATCACACCGATCCGTTCACAGTGCACCGATCACAGCGCACCGATCACACTGCACAGATCACACCAATCACAGCGCACCAATCACAGCGCACCGATCACAGCGCAACGATCACACCAATCACAGCGCACCGATCACAGCCCACCGATCACACCAATCACAGCGCACCGATCACACTGCACAGATCACACCGCACAGATCACACCGCACAGATCACACTGATCACAGCGCACCGATCAAAGCGCACCGATCACACCGCACAGATCACAGCGCACCGATCACAGCGCAACGATCACACCAATCACAGCGCACCGATCACAGCCCACCGATCATACCAATCACAGCGCACCGATCACACCGCACAGATCACACCGCACAGATCACACCGCACAGATCACACTGATCACAGCGCACCGATCAAAGTGCACCGATCACACCAATCACAGCGCACCGATCACAGCGCACCGATCACAGTGCACCAATCACAGCAATCACAGCGCACCGATCACACCAATCGCAGCGCACCGATCACACCGCACAGATCACACCGATCACAGCGCACCGATCACAGCGCACCGATCACACCGCACAGATCACAGCGCACCGATCACAGCGCAACGATCACACCAATCACAGCGCACCGATCACAGCCCACCGATCACACCAATCACAGCGCACCGATCACACTGCACAGATCACACCGCACAGATCACACCAATCACAGCGCACCAATCACACCGATCCGTTCACAGTGCACCGATCACAGCGCACCGATCACACTGCACAGATCACACCAATCACAGCGCACCGATCACAGCGCAACGGTCACACCAATCACAGCGCACCGATCACAGCCCACCGATCACACCAATCACAGCGCACCGATCACACTGCACAGATCACACCGCACAGATCACACCGCACAGATCACACTGATCACAGCGCACCGATCAAAGCGCACCGATCACACTAATCACAGCGCACCGATCACAGTGCACCAATCACAGCAATCACAGCGCACCGATCACACCAATCGCAGCGCACCGATCACACCGCACCGATCACACCGCACAGATCACACCGATCACAGCGCACCGATCAAAGCACACCGATCACACCGCACCGATCACACCGCACCGATCACACCGCCCTGATCACACCGCCCTGATCACACCGCCCTGATCACACCGCACCGATCACACCGCACCGATCACACCGCACCGATCACACCGCCCTGATCACACCGCCCTGATCACACCGCCCTGATCACACCGCCCTGATCACACCGCACCGATCACACTGCACCGATCACACCGCACAGATCACACCGCACAGATCACAGCGCACAGGAGTTGTTGAGCTGGGGGCTTGGGATCAAAGTTGTTGAGCGGGGGGTTTCCGCAGATCGGAAAGTTGTTGAGCGGGGGGGGGGTTCGGATCTAAGTTGCTGAGCCTGAGTTTTTGAAGGGGGGGGTTCGCGGGTCCTCTTCTCCTCGGAGTCTGGCTGTCTATTGGCTAGATTGGCTAGATTGAAAGCAGCGCAGCCATTGGCTCGCGCTGCTGTCAATCACATGCAATGACGTAGCGTCCCGGGTGGCGGGGCCGGGTAATACAGTTGGCGGCTTTGGCCACTGGCTGTATCGCGGGAGCACACCTGCAAGCTAACCCCCTTGGGAGAGCGCTTCCCATAAAGGGGGTTAGCTGATGCAGGGGGGGAGCCGAGACAGCTGCCGAGGGACCCCAGAAGACCAGGATCGAGGCCACTCTGTGCAAAACGAGCTGCACAGTGAAGGTAAGTATACCATGTTTGTTATGTATTTTTTTTAAATGGTAGCCACGACCGTTATTCATGTCTTAAAAAAACGTGATTCCTCTCAAGCCTGCCTTGCATACACACGATCGTGAAAAAAATGCTTGGGCAAAATGCGGTGAAGTACAACACTTACGACGGCACTATAAAGGGGAAGTTCCATTCGAATGGCGCCACCCTTTGGGCTGCTTATGCTAATTTCCACGTCTCATAACTTGCTTCTGAGCATGCACGTTTTTTGCCCCCCTCGTTAAATGCTATTCACGACCGTTTTTTCACAACGCGAAAAACGACAACGTGAAAAACGACGAGAAAAATAGAGCAGGTTCTAAATTTTTAACGCCCATTTTTCTCGTCGAGAAAAATGCTCTGGAGCCTACACATGACCATTTTTCACGACCAATTTAAAAAATTGAATTTTTCTCGTCATGAAAAACGGTTGTGTGTATGCGGCATTTGTGTCCCTTTAATGCCAAAAGATGACTTCTATTGCTCTGTCTCCTTCAAATATCCCTATCCTTTTTATTTTTTTGCTGTGACTCTGAGGCCTCGTACACACGAGCAGACAGATTTGTTCAAATCTGTCCGTCCGACAGATTTGAACAAATCTGTCTGCTGGGATTTTGGTTTGCTCACGTGTACACACAAGCAAACCAAAATTCCCGCCAGCAGAGAGCGCGCTGACGTGTCGGTGACGTGGCGGTGACGTTGACGCCGCCACGTCACCGCACCAGGAAGTAAAACACTTCCGTGCATGCGCCGAATCCATTCGGCGGCGGTGCGGCGGCGGTGCGGGACGACATGTCTGCTGGTAAGTGTACTAACCAGCAGACATGTCGGGCGGACGGATTCCCACCCGATAGATTTCAAAGCATGCTTTGAAATCTGTCGGGTGGCCAAATCCGTCGGCTCGGCCGTACACACGATCGAATCTGTCTGCTGAAACGGTCCAGCGGACAGATTTGATCGTGTGTACGAGGCCTGACTTCTTGGTAGAGGGTGGCTACGTTCGTTCTCCATGGTATGTAGGAACATAGCCACCCTCTCTTGCTCACTCCCATTAGGGACTAGGGACTATGGGATGAGTAGTGTGCCTAGAGCAGTGCACAGGGAGCCCCTGTGCCCCCTGTACACCCGGATAGGATGGGCAGCAGTATATGGAGGAACCAATCCCCTCCCTCCTACAGCTGCTGAATGAGCGTTTCTCCTCCCCTCCCTCCTGCAGGCTTTCTGCAGCTGCAGAAGGGAGAGGATTGGTTCCTCTATATGCCGCCGCCCTTCCTATCCAGCTTCCTAATGCCCACCCCCTGGGCCCCTGTCCTTTCTTCTGCCGCCGACCCCACTATACTCTCCCATCAGCGGCTGCAGGGATCGCTGTCAGGATAGAGAACAGGGAAGGGCCCGGTAAATGTGTAATTTACTGTCTCCTTCATTGTCTGAATGAATAGAGTCAGTGGTCCGTACCGATCACTGACTGTTCATTCATAACTTAACATGGTAAACTGTGTTTACTATGCTTCAGTGGAAGATCTGCACAGAGCTATTCCTGTGCATTCATTCTGTGCAGCTGAGGTTGCATTCTACCACCGGGGTCAGAGGTAAGTGCCTGGTCCCTCAGGGGGGCCCCCTTATGGTTTCTTGCACTGGGGTCCTGAAGGTTCTATTTACGCCTCTGGAGAGAGGAAGAAATAAAGGCTCAAAGGCAAAGAAAGAAGAGAATAAATACAGAAAAGGAAATATGGAAGGATGGAAGGGATGAAAGAAGAAAGGGATTGAGTAACTAAAGAAGGGAGACAGGAAGGAAGGAGGGGAGAAAAATAAATAAGATGTAAATAAAGATGTAAGGGAAGGAAGAATAAGAAAAGGGAGTGGGGAAGGAATTAAGGATCAAGGCAAAGAGAGGAGCAGGAAAGGAGAGATGAAGAAATAAAGGAAAGCTGAAAGAAAAGGAGTAAGAAGAGAAAGAGAGGAAGAAGTAAGAAAAGCAAAAAAGAGTAGAAGGGAGAGAGGAAGGAATAAACGAAAAAAAGCAAAGAGAGAAGAATAAAGAGAGAGAGGAATGAAGGGAAGGAGATAAAGACAGAAAATAATAAAAATTAAGCAAGGAAGCAAAAAAAAAAAAAAAAAGAGAGAGAGAGAGGAAGAAATATGGGACCATAGGAGAAGAGAAGGAAGGATGAGATGAAGGAGGGATGATAAACAAAGAAATAAAAGAAAAACAGAAGAGAAAAAAGAAGAATGGAAGGTAGGAATGGAAAGAAAAAGAATATGGAAGTGAGAGAGATGAGAAGGAAGGAAAGGGAGGAATGAGGAAAGGAAACAAAGAAGTGACAACAAGGGGAGGAGAAGAGAAGAAGAAAGATGGAGGAATGACAAGCAAATAAAGGAAAGACAGAAGAGAAAAAATAAGATAGGAAGGTAGGAATGGAGAGAGAGATGATGGTAGTAAGAGAGATAAGAAGGAAGGGGAAGAGGGAGGGAAAGAAGAAGTGGGAAAAGAGGAGAAGAGGAAGGAGGGAGGAAATAAAGGAAAGACAGAAGAGAAAAAAGGAAGTAGGAATTTATAGAAAGATGATAAAAGTGAGAGAGATGAGAAGGAAGGAAGGTGAAGAGGGACGGAGGGAAAGAAGAAGTGAGAACAGAGGAGAAGAGGAAGGAGGGAGGAAATAAAGGAAAGACAGACGAGAAAAAAAAGTATGAATTTAGAGAAAGATGATAAAAGTGAGAGAGATGAGAAAGGAGGAAGGGGAAGAGGGAGAGAGAAAGGAAGGAAGGGAAAAAGTGGAAACAGAGGAGAAGGAGAGGAAAAGGGAGGAATACAAGGAAATAAAGGAAAGACAGAAGAGAAAAAAAGGAAGTAGGAATGGAGAGAAAGAGATTGGGAAATGGGCAGAGGGAAAGGAGTAAATTGAAGGCAATACAGAAGAGGAAGAAGTAGAAGAAAGGAAGGTATGGAATAGAGAGAAAGGACTGATGGACATGAGAAAGATGAGAAGGAATCAGGGGGAGGGGGGGGGGAGAAGGAAGGGAAGAAGTGGGAATAGAGGAGTAGAGGAAGGAGAGAGGGAATGAGACAGAAGAGAAAAAAGAAGTAGGAATTTATAGAAAGATGATAGAAGTGAGAGATGAGAATGAAGTGGAAGAGGGAATGAGGGGGAAGAAGAAGTGAGAACAGAGGAGAAGAGGAAGGAGGGAGGAAATAAAGGAAAGACAGAAGGGAAAAAGGGAAGTATGAATTTAGAGAAAAGATGATGGAAGTGAGAGAGATGAGAAGGAAGGAAGAGGGAGAGAGAAAGGAAGGAATGGAAGAAGTGGAAACAGAGAAGAAGAGGAAGAAGGAGGAATGCAAGGAAATAAAGGAAAGGTAGAAGAGAAAAAAGGGAAGTAGGAATGGAGAGAAATAGTTTGGGGAAGTCAGAGAGGAAAGAAGGAGGAAAGGGAAAGGAGGAAAAGAGGGAGAAACAAATGTGAAATGAAGCAAGACAGAAGAGGAAGGAGTAGAAGAAGGGGAGGTAAGAAAAGAGAGAAAGAAATGATGGACATGAGAAGGAATGAAGGGGGGGAGGGAGAGAGGAAGGGTGGAAGGGAGGGAAGACGTGGGAACAGAGGAGTAGAGGAAGGAGGGAGGAAAAAAATTAGACAAGAGAAAAAAGGAAGTAGGAATGGAGAAAAAGAGATTGGGGGAGTGAGAGAGATGTAAAGGAAATAAGGAGAAGAGGGAAAAGGATGGAAGGAAGAAAGGAAAGAAACAAGGAAAAAAGCAGATGAAATAAAGATGATGGAAGTGAGAGAGAGAGGAGAATGAAAGTGGGAGAGGGAAAGAAAAAGAGAAAGAAATTAAAGAAAGAAGAAGCAAATGAGAGCAGAACGAAGTAAAAGAAAGAAATGGAGGGAGAGAGGAAGAGTGAAAGAGAATGGGGGGGGGGGGGGATAGAAGAGAAAACAGAAGAAAAGGGAAAAAATAAACAAAGAAAGACCCAGGTGAAAGATGTGGCATTGTGTTCTGCCACATGTGAATGAGCCCTCCTTGGGTTGGGGTATTGGGGGTACAGACTGGTCCCCAGGGCAGCTACTTTGTGGGTGAAGGTGGAAGTATCAGCATGCCTTTTATCTTAGTTATAAAAGAATCCATTTTCCAGGATGGGATTTGTATTCTTCCTTGGAATTATTTCCAGTCCAGTAGTATAATAAGCAATGTGCGGGCACAGGTATTCTCTGGGCACGCCTCGTCTTCTGGCACACTGCAGTCCCTGTGAGGTCAGCGCTATGACTGCATTGTAGGTCCTGATAGGATTCACGTTTAGTACATAATCATGTCAAGTTTGCTCGGCTGCACTGCCTGCAGATAAAAGGCTTCATAAATAGATGTAGCGTATGTCAGCGCTGGCGGTGATGTCACTGCTGGGAGTGAGAGAGACGGCTCTGGCTGTTACTATGCTGGGCTCATTCAGTGTGGAGGCACACACAGAGGAGAGTGGCACAGCTGTGATAGACAGGCATTGTCACCAGCTCTTGTATGGTTCTCTCCAGGAACAGCTGCCTGGACCACAAGAGTCATACAAGGACTAACCAGCACTCGAGTTCCAGCACATTGGTCCTGGTTTACGCAGCTGCCATGCCTTCTCGTAGCATTGACTTCGATGTCACCTCTCTGGTGGCATGTGTGGTGGACATGGAGGTTTTCAACAACCACGATGTAAAGGTAAAGTACAGCTGTAGCTTTTTTTCCTTTTTTTTTCATGGGCATGCTGTGACTTGTAGTTCCACCTTAAAGTGTATCTAAACTTAAAGGGGTTGTAAAGGTTTGTTTTGTATTCCTTTAAGCTAGTGCATTGTTGGTTCACTTACCTTTTCCTTCAATTTCCCTTCTAAATATTTGTTTTTCTTTGTCTGTCTGAATTCCTCACTTCCTGTTCCTCCTCAGTAAGCTGTTCTGGCTGACTAACCCCCATGGATGATGGGGGCAAGCTTATGGAGGAGAAACAGGAAGTGAGAAATTCAGACAAAGAAAAACATTTTTAGAAGGGAAATCGAAGGAAAAGGTAAGTGAACCAACAAAGCACTAGCTTAAAGGAACCCATATAGAAAAGAAAAACTGAACCTTTACAACCCCTTTAAGAACAAGAATGTAATTCATTGCAGATTCCCAGTCCTTAGATGTGGTGGATAGTTTTTTTTTTCCTTTTACGCTGTCTTTTCCTTGCTTTCACCTGGTGATCCTGCCAGTAACATACTTCCTTTCTGAGTGTGACAACGCTCACTCACTGTACTGTATTTCTGGAGGGATAGTGTTGTCACCCTAATGCCGCGTACACACGGTCGTTTTTTGCAATGAAAAAAAAACGACGTTTTCTGTGAAGTAAAAAAAGAAGTTTTTGAAACGTCACTTTTCAAAGACGATGTTGCCTACACACCATCGTTTTTTTCACAAAAAGCGAGGTTACGTTCACCACTCTTTTCCATTGAAGCTCGCTTCATAACTAGCTTCTGGGCATGCGCGGGTTGAAAAACGTCGTTTTGAACGACGTGTTTGCTACACACGGTGACTTTTTGTGAAACAAAAAACGACGTTTTGAAAAACGACACAAAAAATTCAAGCATGTTGGAATTTTTTTTTTGTCGTATTTTTGAAGACAAAAAACGACGTTTTGCCCACACACGATCAATTTAAATGACGTTTTAAAAAACGTCGTTTTTTTTTTTTCATCGCAAAAAACGACCGTGTGTACGCGGCATAAGGCCACGAACACACAATCAGTCCAGCCGATGAACGGTCCGAGGGACTGTTTTCATAGGTTAACCGATGAAGCCGACTGATGGTCTGATGTGCCTACACACCATCGGTTAAAAAAACAATCGTGTCAGAACCCGGTGACGTAAAACACAACGATGTGCTGAAAAAAATGAAGTTTAATGCTTTCAAGCATGCGTTGACTTAATTCTGAGCATGCATGGATTTTTAACCGATGCTTTTGCATACTAACGATCAGTTTTGACCCATCGGTCAGGCGTCCATCGGTTACATTTTAACCACTTGCATACTGGGCACTTACACCCCCCTCCTGCCCAGGTAAAATTTCAGCTTGCGGCACTGCGTCGCTTTAACTGACAATTGCGCGGTCGTGCGGCGTGGCTCCCAAACAAAATTTACGTCCTTTTTTCCCCACAAGTAGAGCTTTCTTTTGGTGGTATTTGATCGCCTGTGCGATTTTTATTTTTTGCGCTATAAACAAAAAAGAGCGACAATTTTGAAGAAAAATACAATATTTTTTACTTGTTGCTATAATAAATATCCCAATTATAAAAAAAAACACATTTTTTTTTCTCAATTTAGGGCGATACGTATTCTTCTACATATTTTTGGTAAAAAAAAAAAAAAAAAAATCGCAATAAGCGACTGGTTTGCACAAAAGTTATAGCGCTTACAAAATAGGGGAGAGAATTATTATTTTTTATTATTTTTTTTTTACTAGAAATGGCGGCGATCTGCGATTTTTATTGGTACTGCGACGTTATGGCGGACACATCGGACACTTTTGACACATTTTTGGCGCCATTCACATTTATACTGCGATCAGTGCTATAAATATGCACTAATTACAGTATAAATGTGACTGGCATTGAAGGGGTTAACACTAGGGGGTGAGGAAGGGGTTAAATGTGTATGCTAGGTGTGTTCTAACTGTGGGGGGAGGGGGGGTGACTGGGGGGGTGACCGATCTGTGTCCCTATGTAAGAAGGAACACAGATCGGGCTCCTCCTCTCCAGAGACAGGACGCTGTCTCTGTGTAACACGGCAATGAGAGATGATCTATGAGAGATCATCTCTCATTGGCCCACAGATCGCATCGCAAACGGCCACTCTGTCTCCAAGGGACACGGACAACACAGGGCTTCCCCGCAGCGCGCTCTACAGCGCGCGCTGGGAACGCCAGAATGACATGCCGTCAAATGACGGCATGTTGGATATTCAGGCCCGCGCTGTTGCCGTCATCCGACGGTAGCGCGGGCCTGAAGTGGTTAAAGCAAGTTCTCTTTTTTTTTTTTGTTGACCGAAGGATAACTGACCGATGGCGCCCACACACGATTGATTTGAACCAATGAAATGGACCTTGAGTCCGTTTTCATCGGTTTTGACCGTTCGTGTGTACAGGGCCTAACAGGACTATTTATTTTATGATTTATTTATGACAGGTATTTATAGCGCACCAGCAATTTACGCAGCGCTGTACATGCACGCCAGTCCCTGTCTTTGTGGATCTTACAATCTAAGCTCTCCATCTCACATGCATGCATATAATAGAACAATTTAGATCGGAGCCAATTAACCTACCAGCATGTCTGAGAGGAAACCCACACAAACATGGGGAGAACATGCACACTCTATATGTAGCTGGTGTCCTGGTTGGGATTTCAAGCAGGGACCCCAGTGCTGCATTGCTAACCACTGATCCAACTAACTACTAACCATAACATTTAACCACTAACAAAGCCACCTAACTAACTGACTAACCACTAAGCTACTAACCATCCACTACGCCACTGTGCTACAAAGCAACCCCTCTTCTTATCATAAAAGCATCGGGGGAGGTGTTCTGTAGTTCACCAAAGGAAACTGGGCTGGGTTGATAACAGTACTTAATATTTAAAGGGGTTGTAAAGGTTCGTTTTTTATTTTCTAAATAGGTTCTTTTAAGCTAGTGCTTAGTTGGTTCACTTACCTTTTCCTTCAATTTCATTTCTAAATGTTTTGTTTCTTTGTCTGAATTTCTCACTTACTGTTCCTCCTCAGTAAGCTTGCCCCCATCATCTGAGCCGTTCTGGCTGGGGTTAGCCAGCGTGCTCGCCCCCTCCCTTGGGACTACATCCCTGTGGGGGGACGTTGTGTTCACAGCGTCTCCCCACAGGGATGTAGTCCCAAGGGAGGGGGCGAGCACATGACTAACCCCCAGCCAGAACAGCTCGAATGATAGGGGCAAGCTCAGGAAGTGAGAAATTCCGACAAAGAAAAAAAACTACCAGTGCAATTTCAAGTGTAGTGCAAAGTGGATTTGCTTTTCATAAATAACCCCCACAGTGTTCAGCTGTATACTTAAAGCGGAGGTCCACCTAAAAAAAAATATTAAAAGCCAGCAGCTACAAATACTGCAGCTGCTGACTTTTAATAGACACTTACCTGTCCACGGTTTCCCGCGATGTCGGCAGCCGAAGCCAAGCAATCGCTCATCTCTCGGCTGCCCCCACCGCCATCCTCAGTGAGGGAATCAGGAAGTGAAGCGTTGCGGCTTCACTGCCCGATTCCCTACTGCGCATGCGTGAGTAGCCCGGCGTGTCCTTACTGGTCCTTGCTGTGTTTTGGGACCTGTGTGTTTCCAAGAACAAGGTGGGGGGAGGGGGGTTTCCGAAAAGCAGAGGTTCACTTTTTGTGTGAACCTCCACTTTAACCACTTGACCTCTGGAAGATTTACCATTCTTCATGACCAGGCCAT
Source organism: Rana kukunoris (assembly GCA_029574335.1). Lineage (NCBI taxonomy): Eukaryota > Metazoa > Chordata > Amphibia > Anura > Ranidae > Rana > Rana kukunoris. The sequence continues at coordinate 61,840,130 of CM056052.1, read as the reverse complement.
TTTTTGCTCGGTCGTGCAACACGTACCCAACTTTATGTCCTTTTTTCCCCACAAAGAGAGCTTTCTTTTGGTGGTATTTGATCCCCTCTGCAGTTTTAATTTTTTGCACGATAAACAAAAAAATATTTATATATTTTTTACATTATGCTATAAAACATATCCAATATTTTTTTTAGTTTAGACCAATATGTATCCTGCTAAATATTTTTGGAAAAAAATCCCAATAAGCGTATAGTGCGCAAGTTATTGCGTCTACAAACTATGGGATCTATTTGGAATTTGGAATTTTGGAATTTTTATTTATTTTAATTTTTTTAATGGCAATCAGTGACCAATGGCGGGACTGCAATGGTAAAATCCTTTGGTGGAGGGAGAATTATTGTGTGGGGTTGTTTATCAGTGAAGAGAACCCTTAAGGTGTCAGCATACCAAGACATTTTGGACAATTTCATGTTCCCAACTATGTGGGAACAGTTTGGGGATAGTTCCTTCCTGTTCCAACATGACTGTGTACAAAGGTCCATAAAAACATGGATGAGCGAGTTTGGGGTGGAAGAACTTGACTGGCCTGCACAAAGTCCTGACCTCAACCTGATAGAACACCTTTGGGATGAACTAGAGCAGAGATTGTGAGCCAGGCCTTCTTGTCCAACATCAGTGCCTGACCTTACAAATGCGCTTCTGGAAGAATGGTCAAACATTCCCATAGACACTCCTAAACCTTGTGGACAGTCTTCCCAGAAGAGTTGAAGCTGTTATAGCTGCACATGGAGGGCCAACGCAATATTGAACCCTACGGACTAAGACTGGGATGCCATGTGTGCGTGTAAAGGCAGGCGTCCCAATACTTTTGACAATATAGTATATGTATGTGTGTGTGTGTGTGTATATATATATATATATATATATATATATATATATATATATATATATATATATATATATATATATATATATATATACACCGTATATACTCGAGTATAAGCCAAGTTTTTCAGCACTTTTTTTGTGCTGAAAATGCACCCCTCGGCTTACACTCAAGTCACCTTTTTGCGCCTAATCTCCCGGACTTTAGGGACCCGCTACCATCCGGCCGTAGGTCCCCTGGACCCCATTGGCACACATGTTGCCCCATTTCTCCTCTACAAGTGTGCACAAAGCTTGTTGTCCGGGGAACCTACGGCTGGGGAGCATCGATTTTTTCAAAGACGGGCACCCCTTCCATAGTCTTCCATAGACTCCCATGTTAAACATCAGTCTAGTCATGGGCACAGTGAGGCATGGGCACAGTGAGACATGGGCACAGTGAGACATGGGCACAGTGAGACATGGGCACAGTGAGACATGGGCACAGTGAGGCCTGCAGATGGACACCCTAGGCTTATACTTCATGACAGGGTCACTTTAAGTGCCAAAGGTTTCTTACTATACTATCTAGTCAAATGAAGTCGATCCTTCAAAAATTAAACAAGAGATCTGATTGGTTGCTTTGGACAATGGCTCCACTTTAGCTTTGGTTTTGTGTTGTGTTTCCGAATATAGCTCAACTTCAGCTTGTGTTAGGCCAGTGAAGCAATAAAGAGAGGTGACAAGGCAGTAAAACTCTCAGATATCATTACTGAAACCTTCCACTATGCTGAAATACGTCTCTTTCTAAAGACATAAGCGTGAATTATATTTCAGATGTTAAGCAGCACTTGTGGCAGTTCTAATGACAAATACAATTTGTTGCATGTTCAAAAGCTATTGATTCAGTTAATCAGCTGTAAAATAAAGCTTACTGGAATGGAAAGTAATACAGATAAAGATGTGATAATGGAGGAAGATAATGCACCGGGTACAGATGACTTCCTGTGCCGTGATTCCACACTTCAGTTAGCCAATCACCAGCCTGTAACAGATGATACTGGGCGATCGGAAATATGGTATCTATTAGAGGATCCCATAGGACTGATGTTATTGCAGAGCAGCAGCTGTGTCTAAGGCAGGGTTATGCCTTAGACACAGGAATGGGATTCAGGAACCATTCTGTCCAACCAAGAAGCCATCCAATTTTCTCAGAAGCCTGCTCTATTGACAAGAACTAGAAAAAAAAATCAAAAGTTAGGTGCCGACTGTATATTTTAAGGAGCATTGGCTACCTGACTCCTTGGATTTGTCCAGCCATGATCTAAAGGGCTATTCTATCCTGCATTGGAGACCACATGACCATTGCCTTAGCAGTCATCATCATTGCCTAATACTTTCTCTAATAAATTATCAATAATAAAGTGGTGGGGGACTGGGGTTAATATTCATTCAAATGGGAGTTTTTTTTTTTACTTTAGCTCTGCTTTAAATCAAAGTGTTAATGTTATTAGCATTGTGTATTGCTATTCATTCACCGGTTTCCTCAATCTGCAGTGATTTCAAAATTTATATCGCTCATTCTTCTTATGCCTGGTAAAATGTAGCATGATGAGGCTGGACCATGTCAATGTAAGTAGGAAACACAGTGTAGTGTGCACTAGACGTCAGTATACAGAAGCACTATTGTCACCTAACGTTCTCACCCATACACAGTGAGTGGCCTCTGAGATGGTTGCCTGGATTTACTTTTTTTATCTGGGACTGTTTGGCTCTGGTCAGGGTCCTGGAGCCCGGAGGCTTGGTAAAGACTTGAGTGGGATGAAGCTTCCAACTTAAGGTCCACTGTTTGTTGCTGACCATCACCAACTGATTGTGTAGGTGTATACAGGGCAGCCATCACAAATTTTGGGGCCCCTTACACAGCTTTAGGCAGGGCCCCCTTGGAGCAGAGAACCGGGGGGACAGGCCTTCTTTCTCCTTCCCCGAGATAAGTGGGGGGGGGGGGGGGGGGCTGTGGTAACGAAAGTGTCATCTCTTCTCTCTCCTGCCACGAGATGATAAGCGGGATGGGGGGGTGTTGGTGCTGACAAAAAAGACCGGGCATCTAGGGACCATCAGGCCCCTTACAGGTGTAATGCCTGTACCCCCCTGATGGTGACCCTGGGTGTATAGAAACCATAGTTTAGGGGACCTTACTACAGTTCAGAAATCCTCGCAAGAAAAGGAGGAGACCTTCATGCTAGAGAAAGGAGGGTTCCACTGAGAAGAGAATGAGCTAGCCAGTGGTGGTGCATCCATAGTGGGCGCAGGAGCGTTGCCCCCTCTCTCCTGCAAGTGTCAATCTCCAATAGATACATTCATGCATTGCATTAGTGTATACATTGTCGCCACAATGAGAGCTGGCCATCTGAATAACAGCGGTGGGTGTGTTTTGGAAGTGCCTGAGTCTCTAATACGCTTCCTGATTAGAGCCTATGGGCTCTAATCAGCTTCCAAATAGTTAAACAGAGGTCGCTTCCCTAACACTGACCCACCTCTCAGCCAATCAGGTGCACCGGGTCTGGTTACCGGTCACCTGATTGGCTGAAGCGACAGGCGAGCAGAGATGACATTGAGGGAACGTGGAGGAGGATGGCTCATCCAAGAAAGGTAAGTGCCGGGCGGGTAAACTGGATTTGATGGGGAAAACTGGTGGTATTTGTGGGGGCAAATTGGTGGTATTTAAGGGGAAAAACTGGCGGTATTTGAGGGGGAAAACTGGCTGCATTTGATGAGGCAAACTGGCTGCAATTGATGGGCACAGTGGCTGCGTTTAGCGTTCCAAGTCTCCAAGTATATGGGGTAGCACTACACATGGTCTTCCAAAAGGGGAACTTTACATTTATTTGAAAGCACCAGCCAACTTTCATGATGGTAAAGGTACATTGAGCAGAATGGGTCAGTACACACTTCTGTGATCGTTGGGTAGTATGTAAGAATGGCATCAAAAGTGTATGTGACATTTGAATCTTGCTATTCCATTCATTGCAGTTCTCTCCCCAGCATCCCACAATTACATCCAAGAGAATGTTGACTGCATGCATTGTTCAAATGAATGTGACCTAACTATGGTACATGTGAAAAAAGCAGATCTCCTTGGTCCTACCCATTATAGCCATCACTTGCCTTCATCATAGTTTAGCAGAGTTGGCAGAGCGACAAATCTGGCCCAAGGTAGCATGGCGGATTCAGAATGGGACCCATTGTAACCAATGCGAGCAATGAGGTCATCTGGGAGGAAAGTGTTCTTTCACTTCTATCCTGAGATGTTGAAACTGTTTAATTAGACTTTTTCTGCTGACTAGCTGAGAGCATGCTAAGGAATTTTTGTATTGCTTTGTATATTGCCCTACCATGTGCACCTTGCCTTTTTTGGCTAGTTACAAATTAATCTGAGCAACTACCATTGTTGCTTGTTGGATTTAATGTAGACATGCACTCGGGGTCTTCAGCTGCCATTGAGCAATTTGGGGCTTCTGGTGCGTCACTGTACTTTAAGGACTCATTCAGACCGGAATGCGCATGTTTGAACATGGACATTCCTGTGCATTCCCCTGCAGTGCAGTTTTGGCAGCCCATTTATTCGAATAGGCTGGGATGTGGAAAAAGTAGTGCAAGCACTTCTTTTTTAGAATGTGCTTCACCAAACCACATGGTACTGTATCACGTTAATGTAATTTGATGGCCGCAAACGCAGCATGTTTGCAAATTGGTTTGGTGTGCCAGTAACCATTTATTGGCACAAGCAAGCGACTCACAAGGGCAGCACGTTCACCTGCGGTGTGGAAAATGTGCATGGAACGCGCCTTTCCTGCACAACATTTTAGTGTGAACGGCCCTAAAGGAAGAAAGAGCTAACTACAGATAAGGTTCCTGTACCTATTTCTCTGTGCACAGCAAGAAAAACATTTTGTTTTTAAGAAGACAGTTATTTAACCAATTTCCTGATCGGCTAACGCCGATATGCGTCGGCAGAATGGCATGGCTGCACAAAGCAACGTACCTGTACGTTGGCGCAAGCTCTGTGCTGCAATCGTATCACAGAGCAGCAGAACGGGGAGATGCCTAGTGACAGGACAGTGATCTACTGCTCCCTGTCATCGGGAGCAGTGATCATTGTCGTGTCACTTGTAGCCCAGCCCCTCCACAATGAGAATCACTCCCTGGGGCACACTTAACCCCTTCATCGCCCACTAGTGTTTAACCCCTTCCCTGTCACTGTCGCTTACACAGTAATCAGTGCATTTTTACAGCACTGGTCGCTGTATAAATGACAGTGGTCCCAAAATAGTGTCAAAAGTGTCCGATGTGTCTGACTTAATTTCACAGTGATGATAAAAATCGCAGCTCGCCGCCATTACTAATAAAAAAAATAATAATAATAAAAATGCCAAAAAACGATCCCTTATTTTTATAACTTTTGCGCAAACCAATCAATATTCGCTTATTGCCATTTTTTTTTAATATGTAGAAGAATAGATATCGGCCTAAACTGAGAAAGATTTTTTTTATATATATATATATTTTTGGGGGGATATTTATTATAGCAAAAAGTAAAAAATATTGCTTTTTTTTTTTTCAAAATTGTCGCTCTATTTTTGTTTATAGCACGAAAAATAAAAATCGCAGGGGTGATCAAATACCACCAAAAGAAAGCGCTATTTGTGGGAAAAAAAAGGACATCAATTTTGTTTGGGTATTATGTCGCATGACTGCGCAATTGTCAGTTAAAGCGACGCAAAGCCGAATCGCAAAAAGTGCTCTGGTCAGGAAGGGGGCAAATTCTTCCGGGGCTGAAGTGGTTAAAGGATGTTTAAAAAAAAAATATTTAAACATTATAAGAACAAGTGTGACAACGCTTAATATATCTTTTAAAGAAAAGTAAAATTATTTAGGAAAATTAGACAACAATTCCTATAGCATCTTCACAGTCTCCTTCATCTCCTAGCATCTGCAGTCTCTGACCATCTCTTGTATCACATCTGCAGTCTCTGACCATCTCCTGTATTATGTTGACCGTCTCTCACTAGCTCTTGTATCATACACATAGGCCCGGATTCACATACATCGGCGTATATATATGCCGCCGTAGCGTATGTGTTTTACGCTACGCTGGCGCAGCGCGGAAAGCACGGAATTCACAAAACAAATGCCCCCAACTCTGCGCCAGCGTAGCGTATATTCATAGGCATAATTCAGCGTAAGTGGAAGTGGGCGTGATACATTTAAATGAAGCGTGATCCCATGCAAATGATGGCCTGAGCTTCAGACAAATACTTAAAATGAACTGCGCATGCATCGTACCTTGGACACATCCCAGTGCGCATGCTCACAATCACGTAGAAATAACTGGCTAAGATACGCCGAATCACGCCGAAACACTGCCTACGCCCAGCCCTATTCACGTACAACGTAAACTACGTAAAATTAGACGGCGTTCGTTCCCTGGTCCATACTTTTGCATGAGTTGCGCCTCCAACCTGGGGAATAACTTTACGCCGGACGTAAACCTTATGCAAATCGCTTAAAACATGCCCCGGCGCAAGTATGTTCGTGAATCAGCGTATCTCCCTCATTAGCAAATTTGCATCAAAAATCAATGGGAGTGCCAAATGCGTCCAGCGTAAATATGTGCCCACTATACGCCGGCGTAGGCAAGTTACGTCGGTCGGATGAAGTCAGTTTTTAGGCGTATCTTAGTTCTGTGGGCACGGCGCATAGATACGACGGCGCATATTTACACTTACGCTGCCTATCTGTAGAAATGTCGGTGTAAGTGCTATGTGAATCCGGGCCACTTTCTTTAATTATATCCGGTTGTGTGTCTGCTGCCTCTGATGTTGAATATTCATTGAGTTTTATGTGCAGCCTTTTGATGATGTTAAAGGCTGCAATTGTGTCTCCTCATATCAAGAATGTTGATCACTACTTGGTAATAAGAGTGTACACAGATCTCACACTTGCTGCGGAAGAGGGGATGTGCTTTTACGGCGGCGTACACACGACAGAGGTTCTCGCTGGAAACCAGCGAGAACCTCGCTGGGAGCTGCATTCCAGCGAGAACCTCGGCCGTGTGTACGCTCCTGGCTTGCCCCGCCCGTCGGGAATCCCGTCGAGCGAATAGAGAGCAGGCTCTCTATTTGCTCGACGGCCCGCCTGGATGAATGGCTGGTTGCCATTCCCGACGGGCGGGTCGCCAATTTCGACGGCCGGCAGAGAACCTCGACGGGCGGAATGATGTGTTCTGCCCGTCGAGGTTTTCTGCCGTGTGTACGCGGCTTACCAGTCTGAACATTTTTATTGGTCTCCTGAAACAACTAGGATGAAATTGCAGACTCATAACAGCTTGGAAAACAGGTCCTAGGTAAATTCCCAACAGCAAACAGACAGATCGTCTCTCAGTTCTTGCTGTCTGCCGTGATTCCCAAACTGGTGCCAAACCTTGCTTGTCAGCAGTACTATGTCTAAATATCCACCATGGAGCTCAGGATAATAATTCCATGCTGCCTGAACCCCTCACACGTGCCTAAAGTGTAAGCCTAGCCAAAGTGTTTTCAGAATTTTAGATATAGAAGAACCTATCTAGTTATTTTTGGCTGCCTGTCCTGGAAGGGAGATTTCCTTCCTACAGTATCTCACAAAAGTGAGTACACCCCTCACATTTTTATAAATATTTTATTATAACTTTTCATGTGACAACACTGAAGAAATGACACTTTGCTACAATGTTGTGTAGTGAGTGTACAGCTTGTATAACAGTGTACATTTGCTGTCCCCTCAAAATAACTCAACACACAGCCATTAATGTCTAAACCGCTGGAAGCAAAAGTGAGGACACCCCTAAGTGAAAATGTCCAAATTGGGCCCAAAGTGTCAATATTTTGTGTGGCCATCATTGATTTCCAGCACTGACTTAACCCTCTTGGGCATGGAGTTCACTAGAGCTTCACAGGTTGCCACTGGAGTCCTCTTCCACTCCTCCATGACGACATCACGGAGCTGGTGGATGTTAGAGACCTTGCGCCCCTCCACCTTCCTTTTGAGGATGCCCCACAGATGCTCAATAGGGTTTGGAACTGGAAACATGCTTGGCCAGTCCATCACATTTACCCTCGGCTTCTTTAGCAAGGCAGTGGTCATCTTGGAGGTGTGTTTTGTGTCATTATCACGTTGGAATACTGCCCTGCGGCCCAGTCTCTGAAGGGAAGGGATAATGCTCTGATTCAGTATGTCACAGTACATGTTGGCATTCATGGTTCCCTCAATGAACTGTAGCTCCCCAGCGCGGCAGCATTCATGCAGCTCCAGACCATGACACTCCCACCACCATGCTTCACTGTAGGCAAGACACACTTGTCTTTTTACTCCTCACCTGGTTGCCGCTTGACACCATCTGAGCCAAATACATTTCTTGGTCTTATCAGACCACAGCACACGGTTCCAGTAATCCATGTCCTTAGTCTGCTTGTCTTCAGCAAACTGTTTGTAGGCTTGACTATGGTATCCCAGATGTACCCATTGCTGCTGAGCCACACAAAACCTATACTCCATACTTATACCTTAAATAAATAATGAGACCACCACCAATTAACTTGAAGTAAAAACTGTCCGTAGCAGCCTCCTTTATTTTGAAATAAATTTAAATATCAAATATTAACTCTTTAAATAACATATAAACAACAACATTCCTGAAAACACTTCTCTCCATAACTAGCGCTGGATTTTGCAGGTAACTAAAACACTATCTTATAACCTTTTAAAACATTTGGGCACTGCGGTACCTTACCTCTGGTCATAGGCCTCAAGCCGACAAGCTGGCTCAAAGACGACCACTGACCTCAGTGCCCCCATTAACCAACATTCCAGCTACCCTTTGGGTAACTGGAAAACATAACACCCCTTCAGCACCCATACCACCGCTGGGTACTGCCATCCTTCTTTGAGGTATTTCTTCTCCTGCAAAGTCCAACACCCGCCACTGCCACGACTGCAAGAAAACAGCATACCTGCATAAAGAGAAAACAAAGAAAACCCCAACACACGAAAAAAAAACACACAAACGGGTACAATCACCTACCAACTGACCTGAAAACCAAGGGAGGGTGGGCGGGAACTTTCCCCACGCTGTGATTGCCCGGGAAGAGGGGCGGGAGTAATTTATAACCTCCCCTCCCACTGTCCTCTCTCCCAACCCCTCCTCCCATCCAGCAAGGGTTCTGTTAACCCTGTCATGCCGGCCCCGCGCTGATTGCAGGTTTTCTTTGCTCCGGGCCTTTCTTTCTTTTGCATCGTCTTTAGAAGAGGCTTCCTTCTGGGACGACAGCCATGCAGACCAATTTGATGCAGCGTGCGGCGTATGGTCTGAGCACTGACAGGGTGACCCCCCCTAACCCCTTCAACCTCTGCAGCAATGCTGGCAGCACTCATATTATTTCCCACAGATAACCTCTGGATATGATGCTGAGCACGTGCACTGAACTTCTTTGGTCGACTATGGTGAGGCCTGTTCTGAGTGGAACCTGTCCTGTTAAACCGCTGTATGGTCTTGGCCACTGTGCCACAGCTCAGTTTCAGGGTCTTGGCAATTTTCTTATTGCCTAGGTCATCTTTATGTAGAGCAACAAATGTTTTTTTCAGATCCTCAGGGAGTTCTTTGCCATGAAGTGCCGAATGTCGAACTTCCAGTGACCAGTATGAGAGATATAACCAAATTTAACACACCTTCTCCCCATTGACACCTGAGACCTTGTAACACTAACGAGTCACATGACAACGGAGGGAAAATGGCTAATTGGACCCAATAGGGACATTTTCACACTGCAGCGGCACAACTTCGGGGGTGACTCTGCAAGTCATCCTGAAGACGACTTCAGAGGCGATTAGCAAAATGACTTCCCCGAAGTCGTACAAGAACCTTTTTCTAAGTCGAAACGACTTGCGTCGCTCCTATTAGAACGGTTCTATTGCATAGAATGGGACGCGACTCGTCAGGTGGCTGAACCGCCTGACGAATCGCCCAAGTGTGACCCGCCTCTTAGGGGTTTACTTACTTTTGTTGCCAGCGGTTTAGACATTAAAGTGGTTTTAAACCCACTAACAAAAAACAAAAACAAAAAACCTGCAAGACAAAAGCATAATGAACTAGTATGCATTACTTACCTTAGATCGAAGCCCCCGCAGGGGTCCTCGTACACCAATGAGATCGCTCCCGGAGTTACTTCTGGGCATCGTGGGCTCCAGCGCTGTGATTGGCCGGAGCCGTGATGACGTCACATACGTACCATTGCTTTAGTGCACATGTGACCATGACATCAGCACATGCAGATACAGGAGATATCTTCTAAACCGTGCATGCTCTGTAAATCAAGCCCTGAGATCTACACAGGACAGTTCTGTATGGAAGGGGAAAAAATTAAGTGAAACTAACCTGAAAATACTCACCTTCACTTTCCAGCAATGCATCGGTTACATCCCTTGCTGGCTGCTGTGTTCTTCTACCTGGGTGCTGGATTTTCATCCTCTTGATTGGCTGGTTGGGGATGATGTCACCCTGCACATGCACACCAGAGTCAGTCATTCCGGCACAGATAGAGTGTGCCATGAATGCACAATTAAATGCGTGTATGCAGCTCAATGTACGTACAGTATAAGGGCCAGATTCTCTAAGAAATCCGGCCGCGTAGCGTAAGCCATTTACACTACGCAGCCGCATCGAACTAGAGCAAGTGCCATATTCTCTAAGCATTTGCTCCGTAGTTTGCTTTGGCGTAGCGAAAAATGGCCCAGCGTAAGCCCGCGTAATTCAAAGGGGGCGGCTTCTATTTAAATGAAGCGCGCCCCCGCATCGAATGAACTGCACATGCGCCCGCCGGGGAAAAAGCCCAGTGCGCATGCTCCAGCTCATGTCGGAAAGCGCAGTTGAAACCGACGTCACAACAACGTGATCGTCACTACGCAATGCCCTATTCGCGAACGAGTTAGTAAAACGACGGAAAAAGCCGACGCTGACCCGATGCCATACTTAACATGGCATCCGACGGCACCTGACATCATCCGACGGTACTTCGTAAGGTTACTCCTCATAGAAGCAGGGGTAACCTTACGAGTTCGTAAACGACGGGGCGGCGTGAAAGCGATCGGGAATCAGCGTAGTAGCCTCATTTGCATAGGCAAATGAGAAAACAACATAAAGGCCACCTAGTGGCCGGAGTTGTCATCACAACTACGATCCGCAAGTGTAATGGTATTACACTTGTCGGATCTTCAGGCGTATCTATGCCAAAGTGATTCTAGGAATCACTCGCATAGATACGAGTAAAAAAAAACGGCGATACGACGGGGTATCTGAGATACTCCGTCGTAGCGCCGCTGAGAATCTGGCCCTAAGTCTGCAAATTGGTCAGGTAAGTGTATTATTGCAGAAAATACATTGCATGTCTTTTCTGCAGTAAAGAGCTGCCTGCTCATAGTTTTTGACAAGTTACGTTTTAAGCAATGCTTACAGATCTTGTGACTGGACAGCGAAAGAAGAAGCAGCAAATCCAATGAGCTCATCTATCTGTCACTCTGCTCTCTCCTCCTCAACATGAATCTTGTTAGCCCATGAGCACTGCAGCTTATTGTGTTGCTTCTCCCTCTCCTAGCCCCTGCTCTACAATATAAAACTAGATTCAGATAGATACAATAACCTTAAAGCTGTACTATTAAACACAACGCTGCATTCAGTTGTGTATTGTACTGTATAGCTGCTTAGAGTTCAGCTTTAAAAAAAATGGAAGGAGCGAATGAAGAGACCTCAGCTCCATGTCCCTCTTCCAAAGGACATCAACTTACATTGTGAGCGTGCCCATAGGACATTACCAACCCCGCACTGACCCCTGCTATGGTGCCTTGGAGAAAAATACTTAAATTGTATATCAGGACAAAAAAAATCTGCAGTACATCTCTGTAATACATAAACATTTCCCATGTTTTATCTCGACAAAGACCCACGTTTACCGAACCAAAAGGGAACAAATTGAGGAAATTAACTGTAAGACCACTTTCACACTGAAAGCACCCGGGAGTCAGCGGTAATACGGCACTATTTTTAGCTGCGGTTTACCATAGTTTTTGCAGTGATTTTGGCCACTAGCTGGGCGCCTTTAAACCCGCTAGCGTCCGAAAAAGGGTTAAAAGCGCCCGCAAAGCGCCACTACAGCAGTGTTTTGTTGGTTCGGCGGTGCTGCTCATTGATTTCAATTGACATGAGCGCTTTTCACTGCTCCTAAAGCGCTGCAAAGAAGCTGCTGGCAGGACTTTCTTTGACGCCCCCCCAGCACAGTGTCCCAGTGTGAAAGCACTTGGGATTTCACACTGAGATTGCAGCTGAGGCTTTTTACAGGCGCTATTTTTAGCGGTAAAGCACCTGAAAAACGCCTGCAGTGTGAAAGGGTCTAAGGGCCAGTTCACACCACAAAAATGCACTCCAGATACGTTCCGGGTGAGCTATTGCTTATAGTAAACGTGGTTCCGTTGAGTTTTTGATACATTTTGCTGTGTTTCAGTACAGTTCTGTGTAAAAAATGCAGCATGTCCTACTTTTTTTTTTCTGCACTGGAACTGACTGCATCAGTGTGAATTTAGGGCCATTGGAATACATGGAAATCACTGTGCATGCATTATTCATGCAGAAAAATAAATGCACTGGACTGCATCTGGTATGAACTAGCACTTAGCCCTCTTTCACATTGGAGGCGGGTTTGAAATCATGCAAGTTCAAACCCGCTTTTCATTGCAAGTTTGGGGGCAATTTGAAAGACATCTGTGCAGGTTTATGCACAGATGTCTATTGAAATCGCCCCCGAAGTCGCCAAAAGTAGTGCATGAACTTCTTTTGGGAAGTCGGCGCACAGATTCGGACGGTGCCGTTGTCGGCAATAGCCTTTGATTTGGCATGCGATTTGACATGTCAAATTGGTCCGATGTGAACGGGGCTTAGGGTTTACATACACTTCAAAAGTCCAGAACTCCTTTAGCATCCCTAACTACCATTCTATGCTGGAAAGTTTATTAAATTATGTACTAAATTTAGATTGTTATGGGTATAGAATAAGAACAAATCTCACAATTTTCCCCTCTTTTGCCATTGTTTTTATAGATTGAAGAACTGTTCCTTTCATTTATATCTAATTCAGTGTCTCCTAGCTAGTTTCCAAATCCAAATGCTGCACTTCCAAAGGGATGTTGTAGGTGCCAGATTTCAAACATGTTGAACTACATAGGATTGCAGACCCCATACAGCGCCCCAGACAGCGACAATAACAAAAATAAGCTGAAAAAAGAATAAGCTTATGAAATAAAGAAGAATATCGAAAAATGTTAAGCCGCGACCCTTTATTGGGTATTAATATTAGGCCAATAAAACATCTTTTAGAATTAAAGCGGAGCTCCACCCGCATTTTTTTTTTTCAAAGTCGGCAGCTACTAACAGTGTAGCTGCTGACTTTGAATAAGGACACTTACCTGTCCTAGGCGCCCGCGCTGACGGCCCCCGCCGATGCCGATCCTAGATCCCGGCACCGCCATCCACAGTCAGGGAAACGGGCAGTGAAGCCGTGCGGCTTCACTGCCCGTTTCCTACTGCGCATGTGCGAGCAGCACGGCGCTTTGTGAATGGTCCAGCTGCTTTCTGGGATACACACAGTTCCCAGAATGCAGCGCGGCCCATTCACAAGACTACACCGAGAAGAGGAGGAGGAAGAAAACCATACCGCGGAAGATAAGGGCAGATTCGGGACTTCCGCATAGCAACAGCCTATTTAGGGTGAGTATTTTTTTTTTTTTTAGATTTTTGACAAATAAAAAAATCAGGGTGGAGCTCCGCTTTAATAACCAAAGCAAAACTTTTTTTTTTCAATAAACTTTATTGGGTTTTATTCAGCATATAGGGAAAAGATTCCACATTATAGGGAAAAGATTTGACATTATAGAGAAAAGATTTGACATTATAGGGAAAAGATTTGACATTATAGAGAAAAGATTTGACATTATAGGGAAAAGATTTGACATTATAGAGAAAAGATTTGACACTATAGAAATAATAGATTCAACATTACAGAGATTAGATTTCGATTTATGAGAAAATAGATTTGACATTATTACTAGTCATACAACATTAGAATTCTTGCAGGCGGAATATTCAGAGTGGATGTCATATGACGTCCTGTGCATCGGGGCCGCTAGGGGGCATGCGCCCGTGGCAAAGCTTGCGACGTGGTGCGCGTGCCCGGCGGTCGCGATATCCGCCAGGCACCCACGATTGCTGGCAAACACGGCAGGAGTGTGGATCTGTGTGTGTAAACACACAGATCAACCTCCTGTCAGCTGGCGCAGATAGTCCGATGGAGACTTGAAACAGGAGGAGATGTGTGATTAAATAATAGTAGAAGATTGTGTGTAGAGAAGAAATCGATCTCCTCCCCTTCTGAGTTGCCTCCCCCTACAGTTAGAAATCACTCTCAGGGAACATATTAACCCCTTCAGCGCCCCCTAGTGTTAACCCCTTCACTGCCAGTCACATTTACACAGTAATCAGTGCAGTTTTATAGCACTAATCGCTGTATAATTGTGAATTGTCCCAAAAACGTGTCAAAAGTGTCCGATATGTCCGCCGCAATGTCACAGACACAATAAAAATCGCAGATCGCCGCCATTAACTGTAAAAAAATAATAATAAATAAAAATGCCATAAATCTATCCCCTATAATTGTAGATGCTATAACTTTTGCACAAACCAATCAATATACGCTTATTTAGAACGAAATGTTTGGACAGCCGCACTCTGGAAAAACCTCTCGGTTTCCTTTTATTGGTAAAAGTTTTCAAACACCACACATCACAGCAAAATACAGGGGCATACAGCTGACGCGTTTCACACTATTGGTTAGTGCTTACTCATAGCTAGCAATATACGCTTATTGCGTTTTTTTTTTTTTTTTTTTACCAAAAATATGTAGAAGAATACGTATCGGTCTAAACTGAGGGAAAAATATATATATATATATATATATATATATATATATATATATATTTTTTTTTTAAGTTGATATTTATTAAATCAAAAAGTAAAAAATATGGTGTTTTTTTCAAAATTGTTGCTCTTCTTTTGTTTGTAGCGCAAAAAATAAAAACCTCAGGGATGATTAAATACCACCAAATGGAAGCTCTATTTGTGGGGGGGAAACATAAGATTTAATTTGGGAACAGTGTTGCATGACGCGCAATTGTCATTCAAAGTGCAACAGCGCTGAAAACTAAAAATTGGTCTGGGCAGGAAGGGGGTGAAAATGCCCTGTATGGAAGGGGTTAATGATGGATATTCATAAATAGAAACATGTTGCAGTTATAAGCCACATAGAAAGATGTTTAGCATGGAAGGTATACTGAGCTAATGAGAGAGCGAGAGACAGGAAGTGGAGGGGAATATAAGGAACTACGGTGAGAGAGAGAGTTCAGCTAGACAGAAGGGAGCTTTAAGCGGGGTTTCCACTACATTTTGCATTTTTTTAAAGTATGTTAGTTTATTACTCGTTTTGGCTGTATACATAGGGCCAGATTCTCAGAGGCGTTACGACGGAGTATCGCCATTTTTTTTGCCTCGTATCTATGCGCGTGATGCTTAGCATCACTTTGGCATAGATACGCTTCAACATCCGACAAGTGTAAAACCATTACACTTGCGGATCGTAGTTGTAATGACAACTCCGGCCACTAGGTAGCCTTTACGTTGTTTTCTCATTTGCATATGCAAATGAGGCTAGTACGCCGATTCCCGATCGCTTTTACGCCGCCCCGTCGTCGTGTACATCGTTTTCGTCCGCGTAAGGTTACCCCAGCATCTATGTGGAGTAACCTTACGAAGTACCGTCGGGTGCCGTCGGATGCCATGTTAAGTATGGCGTCGGGTCAGCGTCGGCTTCTTCCGTCGCTTCCGTCGTTTTGCTAACTCGTTCGCGAATAGGGGCATTGCGTAGTGACGATCACGTCGTTTTGACGTCGGTTTCAACGACGCATTCCGACGTGAGCTGGAGCATGCGCACTGGGCTTTTTCCCCGGCCGGCGCATGCGCAGTTTGTTTGACGCGGGGGCGCGCTTCATTTAAATACAAGCCGCCTCATTTGAATTACGCGGGCTTACGCTGGGCCATTTTCGCTACGCCAACGCAAACGACGGAGCAAATGCTTAGGGAATACGGCACTTGCTCTAGTACGATGCGGCGGCGTAGTGTAAATGGCTTACGCTACGCCGGCGAATTTCTTAGAGAATCTGGCCCCATAGTGTCACTTACTAAATGTGCCGCCGTTCCGCAGACTTCTCAGCAAAGAACACTTTTTATTTCGTTGTTCTGATGGATGTCATTTTGCTTGTGTGCATTGTGAATCCCACAACCAATTACTTCATGGATTTCTCGATAGTCGAATAGTAAAGCGCCGCCCGTCCCGCAGCGCCACGCCGTCAACCACTTGGGTTGCACAGGGGAGGCGAACGGCATCATGTGACCACATTTCCCAGGAGCAGTAGCGACAAGACCCGAGGGAGCTGACATCAGGATCCTCGGTGAATAGGAAGGCAGATTTTGTGGGACCGCATAGCAACAGGCATTTGAGGGTGAGTACATTTTTTTTTTTTTTTAGGTCTAAACTACAGTTTAAAGCAAATTTTTTTTTTTTTTGATGGAACCTCCACTTTAAAGACACAGAGCAATAATAAATCACATAGTGTAACACAACAGGACTGATGAGACAAAAGTTGAACTTTTTGGAAAGTGTGCATCACGTTACATCTGGTGTAAAACTAACAATGCATTTCATAAAGAAAGAACATCCTACTAACAGTCACACATGGTGGTGGTAGTGTGATGGCCGGGGGCTGCTTTGCAGCTTTAGGACCTAGATGACTGGCCATAATTGATGGAACCATGAATTCTACGCTCTACCAGAAAATTCTGAAAGAGAATGTCCATCCATCAGTTTGCACACTTGAGTTATGCAGCAAGACAATGATCCGAAACACACCAGCAAGTCCACCTCTGAATGGCTAAAAAACAAAACAAAATTAAGAATTTGGAGTGTCCTAGCCAAAGTCCGGCCTTTAGCCCTGGTTCACACTGGGCTGCGGGAGTGAAATTGCGCGATTTCAGCTGAAATCGTGCGATTTCACTCCCTCTGGCAGTCCCGATTTTGGCGCGATTTAGGAGACATCTGTGCAGGTTTCTGCACAGATGTCAATGTAAATCGCGTCCTGAAATTGCAAAAAGTAGTACAGGAACTACTTTTTTAAATCGGTGCAGCAACTGCAGTGAATGAATGAATGAAAAAAACTTATATAGCGCGGCACATGCGAACTGAATCGCCTCTGGGCGCAGTATGCTGGTCTTTTTTTTTTGGTACTTATCGTTTTAGCAGTATTTCTTCTATGGCTCCGAGCGGGGAATCCTGCGGGGAATGGGCGTTCCCAAAGGCAAGCAAGTTGATTGACGGCCTTCGATAGCGCATCACGGCTTCTGAAAATAGCCAAAGTGACACTCGGCAATTTTCGGAAGCCGTGACGCACTATCGAAGGCCGTCAATCAACTTGCTTGCTTTTGGGAACACCCATTCCCCGCAGGATTTCCCGCTCGGAGCCATAGAAGAAATACTGCTAAAACGATAAGTACCAAAAAAAAAAAAAAAGAAGACCAGCATACTGCAGATGTCAGCAGTATGCTGGATCTAACTGCAGAAAGTTGATTTTTGGATGAACCTCCGCTTTAAATCAATTCTGCAAAGAAGAGTGGGCCAAAATTCCTCCACACCAATGTGAAAGACTCATTGCCAGTCATCACAAATGCTTGATTGCAGTTGTTGCCGCCAAGGGTGGCACAACCAGTTATTAGGCTTGGGGGGCAATTACTTTTTCACATAGGGGCCAGGCAGGTTTGGAAAGCTTGTTTTTCCTTTATAAATGAAATAATTTAAAAACTGTATTTTGTATTTACTCGGGTTATCTTTGTGTAATATTAAAATTAGTTTGATGATCTGAATCATTTAAGTGTGACAAATATACAAAAAAATAAAAAAAATCAGGAAGGGGACAAATACTTTTTCTCAGCACTGTAGTATAGCTCAGATGAAGCGTGCTACAACATTTTTCGGATGTCTGGAATAATGTCGCTTTCATTAACTGGATATAAAATGTGCCTCTGTATTGCTTAAACAGGACATAAAAGAGTCTTTTAGCGTAATGAATTCAGAAACAATTTGCACCACTCATTCTTCCTTTTGATTATACTGCTGTTGCCTGGATTGCAGATTGTAGGTCTGTAATCAGCAGCCAGTGTTCTGCTTTACAGCGACTCAGAACATTTTGTCTCGCTGTTGTATCATCCTCATGGCACAATCACTCAGGCACAAGCTGTGACTGGCAAAAGTGCCATGTGAACCTTGATCACATCAATTGCTCTGCTTTTTGTATTGTCACTTCTCTCTCAGTAATGTGCTAGAAAACTGACATGACTGCCAGGGTGACCGAGATCCATCACTGCCACTCAGCTTCAGGCTAAATTGCTTTGAAATGGGAGTCTTTTACCACGTCTTCAGATGTAAGAAAAATTGTAGGATTTCCACATTCTAAAGAAGCCCACCGATATGAGATGACAGAACTGCCCTTTTCCTAATGGTCCTTATGGGCCAATGATGACTGTAAAGCAGCGGTCCTCAACCTGTGTGCCACCAGGGACCGTTTATTTTAATGCCAGACAATTTTCCCAGGAACCGGGGGGGGGGGGGGGGGGGGGGGGGGGGGTATTGGTTGTGCTATTTACAGAGTCTGTCCTCACCCCCTCCTTGACAGCTTTTAAATCAGTGTCCTCAGTTCCCATTCACAGACCCCCTTTACAGTGCAGTCCTCTTTGCATCACAGCCCCCCCCCCCCCTTTATAGTGCAGTCTCTTTTACATCACAGTGTCCCTTTACAGTACAGTCCCCTTTACATCACAGCCCCCCTTTACAGTGCAGTCCCCTTTACATCACAGCCCCCCCCCTTTACAGTGAAGTCTCTTTTACATCACAGTGTCCCTTTACAGTACAGTCCCCTTTTCATCACAGCCCCTCTTTACAGTGCAGTCCCCTTTACATCACAGCCCCCCTTTACAGTGCAGTCCCCTTTACATCACAGCCGCCCTTTACAGTGCAGTCCCCTTTACATCGCAGCCCCCCTTTACAGTGCAGTCCCCTTTACATCACAGCCCCCCTTTACAGTGCAGTCCTCTTTACATCACAGTGACCCTCTTTACAGTGCAGTCCCCTTTACATCACAGCCACCCTTTACAATGCAGTCTCTTTTACATCACAGTGTCCCTTTACAGTACAGTCCCCTTTACATCACAGCCCCCCTTTACAGTGCAGTCCCCTTTACATCACAGCAACCCTCTTTACAGTGCAGTCCCCTTTACATCACAGTGACCCACTTTACAGTGCAGTCCCCAGTGCAGTCCCCTTTACATCACAGCCCCCTTTACAGTGCAGTGCCTTGTACAGCACAGCCCCCCTTTACAGTGCAGTCCCCTTTACATCACAGCGACCCGCTTTACAGTGCAGTCCCCTTTACACATCACAGCGACCCTCTTTACAGTACAGTCCCCTTTACACATCACAGTGACCCTCTTTACAGTGCAGTCCCCTTTACATCACAGCCCCCCTTTACAGTGCAGTCCCCTTTACATCACAGCCCCCCTTTACAGTACAGTACCCTTTACATCACAGCCCCTCTTTACAGTGCAGTCCCCTTTACAGTGCAGTCCCCTTTACATTGCAGTCCCCTTTACATCACAGCCCCCCTTTACAGTGCAGTGCCCTTTACATCACAGTGACCCTCTTTGCAGTGCAGTCCCCTTTACATCACAGCCCCCCTTTATATTGCAGTCCCCTTTACATCATAGCCCCCCTTTACAGTACATTCCCCTTTTTCATCACAGCCCCCCTTTACAGTGCAGTTCCCTTTACATCACAGCGACCCACTTTACAGTGCAGTCCCCTTTACATCACAGCGACCCACTTTACAGTGCAGTCCCCTTTACATCAAAGCCACCCTTTACAATGCAGTCTCTTTAACATCACAGTGTCCCTTTACAGTACAGTCCCCTTTACATCCCAGCCCCCCTTTACAGTGCAGTCCCCTTTACATCACAGCGACCCTCTTTACAGTGCAATCCCCTTTACATCACAGCGACCCTCTTTACAGTGCAGTCCCCAGTGCAGTCCCCTTTACATCACAGCCCCCTTTACAGTGCAGTCCCTTGTACAGCACAGCCCCCCTTTACAGTGCAGTCCCCTTTACATCACAGCGACCCTCTTTACAGTGCAGTCCCCTTTACACATCACAGCGACCCTCTTTACAGTACAGTCCCCTTTACACATCACAGTGACCCTCTTTACAGTGCAGTCCCCTTTACATCACAGCCCCCCTTTACAGTGCAGTCCCCTTTACATCACAGCCCCCCTTTACAGTACAGTACCCTTTACATCACAGCCTCTCTTTACAGTGCAGTCCCCTTTACAGTACAGTCCCCTTTACATTGCAGTCCCCTTTACATCACAGCCCCCCTTTACAGTGCAGTGCCCTTTACATCACAGTGACCCTCTTTGCAGTGCAGTCCCCTTTACATCACAGCCCCCCTTTATATTGCAGTCCCCTTTACATCATAGCCCCCCTTTACAGTACATTCCCCTTTTTCATCACAGCCCCCCTTTACAGTGCAGTTCCCTTTACATCACAGCGACCCACTTTACAGTGCAGTCCCCTTTACATCACAGCGTCCCACTTTACAGTGCAGTCCCCTTTACATCAAAGCCACCCTTTACAATGCAGTCTCTTTAACATCACAGTGTCCCTTTACAGTACAGTCCCCTTTACATCACAGCCCCCCTTTACAGTGCAGTCCCCTTTACATCACAGCGACCCTCTTTACAGTGCAATCCCCTTTACATCACAGCGACCCTCTTTACAGTGCAGTCCCCTTTACATCACAGCCCCCCTTTATAGTGCAGTCCTCTTTACATCACAGCCCCTCTTTACAGTGCAGTCCCCTTTACATCACAGCCCCCCTTTACAGTGCATCACAAATTACATCACAGTGCCCCTTTATAGTGCAGTCCCCTTTATATCACATTGCCCCTAGCAATCAAAGCCTCGTCCATCACAGTGCCCCTGCAGTCTTCTCCCCACCTCTTTTCCTTTCTAAAATGACACTTTCCCCTTCTAGTCTCTGCCTTCCCTGCACAGGACTACCTTTGGCAGAGCAAAAGCTGCGATCAGTCCGTGTGTCCTCTCCCGGCTCGCCCCCCCCCCCCCCCCCCTGACAATGTCATCCTATCAACAATGCAGGGGGTAGGAGGAGCTCTCCATTCAGATCTGCAGCTCCTTCCACCCACCTGCCCTGCTGATTGGATGACATTGGCTGCACAGCAGGAGGTGAGCGGCAACCATGGTCTGTGACAGCCCTGTGCGGACCGCGATCGCCGCACATCTCCTGCTGTGCGGCCCAGGAATCAGGAAACCTTAGGCCTCGTACACACGATCGGTTAAACCGATGAGAATGGTCTGATGGACTGTGATTGTGTGTGGGCGCCATCGGTTAAAAAAAGCCAACTTGCTTTAAATTTAACCAATGGATTCCTAAACGATAGGTCAAAACCGATCGTTAGTACGCACGAACCATCGGTTAAAAATCCATGCATGCTCAGCATGTCGTTGTGATTTACGTCACCACATTATGACACGATCGTTTTTTTAAAAGATGGTGTGTGGGGGCGCGACGGACCATCAGTCAGCTTTATCGGTTAACCGATGAAAACGGTCCATCAGACCGTTCTCATCGAATGGACTGATGGTGTGTACGTGGCTTTACTTTAAAGGACCGACAGGGAAGGGGTTTTTGATGAGGGGACTAACTTGACTTTTACAGGTTAAAATTTGCATACAACCATAGCTTCCAATTGTCCTTCAATTGAAAGGACTGTTCGTTTTTGGGACCATGTCCCTTTGTCCATTTTCCCTCCTCAGTTGTCCTTCTGTTGTGATCTGATGTATCGACCACTATAATAAAGTGTATTATGTAACTACTAAAAGTGCTATACTACCACAGACTTTTAATTCCAACCCAAAATGATTGCATTTGTTTTTCTAAAAAGGCAGTATAAAAAAAAGTATTATAAAAACAATTACATAATAAAGAGCAAGTTTAGGCTCTATAACTACTACCTTTGAAATGCTTGCGCCCCCACTGCCCCCCATCAGGAAAATTGTTTTAAACCCAAATGTAGATTTATTATATTTCCTCTTACCAATACTTAGATGTGATGCAGGGACGTGCAGTGAGGTCAGTGGCTGGTGAGGTGCTGGCTAGTATCAGAGTCAGATACACACAGGTTACATACACCGCGAACAATACAAGATAAATAATTCTAGCACTAGACCTCCTGTGTAACTCTAAACATGTAGGGGCAGATTCACAAAGACGTAATATTCCGCTGCGTAATCGAAATACGGTACGCTGCCGTATTTCACCAGACTCTACACCGAATTCAGGTAGTTTTTTTGCGCGTACGCTATTGTGTCGTATTTTTTTTCCGCCGCGCAATCGAAATACGTGATTAGGGGGCGTGAAGCATTTAAATTAAGCGCGTCCCCGCGACGATCGAACTGCGCATGCTCTGTTCAGGAATTTCCCGCCGTGCATTGCGCGAAATCACGTCGTGACGTCATTCGTTGTTTGAGTAGCGGCGTTTACGAACATTCCTATTCCCGGACGACTTACGTTAAAAATAATAAAAGACATCGGAAAACGTTGAAATTCGACGCGGGAACGACGGCCATACTTAACATGGGCTGTCTAATATTAGAGCAGCAAAAAGCTGGTATAGTGAAACGGAAAAAAAAGATGACTAAAGGTGCCGTAAGAGATTGCGTTTAAAGTGCGAAATTTTGTGGATTGCAGGCAAAAGCTCATTAGCATACCCTGACGGCGAAAAACAACAGGAAGTCCGCCCAGTGGCCGCAATTTTCTTGCAGCGTAGATCTGAAGGCGTACTAACACGTAATACAGTCGAAATGAAGCCCGCAGGTGTCTTTTCATGGTTTGAGGATTTCGACTAGCGTAAAAACGCCCGTAAGTCGAAATTACTCCAGTCTAACAACATTTACACAGGCGTAATCGCTTTGTGAATCTAGGCCGTAATCTGTAAAAAAAAAAAAAAAAATGAAAGCATTGCCTATAGAGATTTTTAAGTACTGAAGTTTGGCGCCATTCCACAAGTGTGCGCAATTTTAAAGCATGACATGTTAGGTATCTGTTAACTTGGCTTAACAACATCTTTCTCATTATACATAAAAACCGGGCTAACTTTAGTAATTTTTTTATATGCATGAAACTGTTTTTTTCTCCCAAAACGACCACCATTTTATTCCCTAGAGGGTTTGCTAAAACAATATAAATAATTGTAACGGGAGGGCCTGTGGAACCCAGAAGCTCTTACAAAGTATTAGCCAGGAAATAATGGACATTCAGAATATATCTTGGATTGCTTTAACATGGGTCTGTAATTCACAATATATTCCAGGATCTCTGTGAGAACTGTTTGCTGTTTGTTGATTCTGAACTCAACAGGTTAATTGAAAGAGTGACTCATTCATAATGTGGGAACACATACTGTTAGGTGTTAATGTCATCAACTCAAGCCATCTGTTTGTCTGGTGTGATGTAAATGAATCTAGGATGGATTGTGCTAATTGACCCTGTATTGTGTGAAGGTCTATTGATGATAAATGTGTATTATGAGTTAGCAGACAGCCTGAAGGTCAGGTGTCTGAATTATCAGTTGTAGTTAATTAGCTCATGTTAATTACGTCAGAGCCGGATTTAGAATTTCTGACTAAAAGATGTGTATTGAGGGGGGCTCGTTAGGAACCATTGTATGATGTTGTGGGTGGAGTTGGGTCATTGTTAATTTGGACTGCAGTATCCTAACTGTATATGAGAGCCTGATTTTCTCAATAAAACCTCAAACACAGCTGTGTGTCTTGTTATTGGGGTTTGTTTGCCTGACTGTGGAGTGTCAATAGCTGTCTTGGGTTCAAGAATGGAATATCTTAAACGGCGTTAACCCCTGTTCCATTTGGGGTTCCGTTACAATAATGTTTGGGGGTTCTGAGTAATTTTCTAGCAAAAAAATGATTTTTACATGTAGGAGAGCAGTGTCAGAATTGGCCTGGATGGCAAGGGGTTGATTCCCATAAGTAACTAATATACAAATAAATATTATATATGGTTTTTAAGGTAATTTACTATATTTTCAAAAACTGTACTCCACACAGACAATCAGTCCAAACTTATTTCCGTTGCGAACTTTGATAAAGTCACATGGAGATGACAAAACGTGTCCGGTGGAGCCAGTAACGTTATTGCGTGGTCAGACATCAGGACTCATTGGAAGTGAGATCAAGGGTTCATGCTCCTTAAAGGGGTTGTAAAGGTAAAACATTTTTCCCTAAATAGTTTC
The DNA here is from genome assembly GCA_029574335.1 of Rana kukunoris. NCBI lineage: Eukaryota > Metazoa > Chordata > Amphibia > Anura > Ranidae > Rana > Rana kukunoris. Next base: position 61,815,666 of record CM056052.1, on the reverse strand, counting down.
CTTTACCTTAGTGTTCTTCTGTCTGTAACTACACTCGGTAATGCAAGGCTTTCTCCCTGGTGTGGAGAAAGCCTCTTGAGGGGGGAAGGGGCGAGCAGGAGTGTCAGGATGCCCACTAACACACAGCTCCTTTCTCTATCTGCATAGTAGAGAGTGTCCTGCCACTCCTGCTCGCCCCCTCCCCCCTCAAGAGGCTTTCTCCACACCAGGGAGAAAGCCTCGCATTGTGTGTAGTTATAGACAGAAGAACAGGAAGTGAGGATTTCTCAGAAGAAATAAGGACATTTAAAAGCAAAATCGAAGGATGAGGTAAGTGAAGGAGGACTGCACTAAGTAAGGTAAAGGAAGCTATTTAGGGATTTTTTTTTAACTTTACAACCCCTTTAACCACTTTAATACCGGCCCATAGTCATATGACGTCCACTGATGGAATCTCCCATCCTGGGTGGACGTCATATGATGTCCTGGGCTTTGTGAGGGGGGATATCTGAATGATGCCTGCAGCTAGAGGCATCATTCAGATATCATTATTTGATATTCTGCGCACCATAAGAACGATCATAGCAGCGGTTCTGCTGCTTGATCGTTCTTATAGGCGGCGGGAGGGGACATCCCCCCTCCCACCGCCATCCGGTACTTCTCCAGGCTCTCCCTTGCCATCGGGGACCCGGAGAAAGAATCGTCCGGCACCGGATGGGAAGCATAGAGATGTCTGGTCATCACATCGCACCCGACTGGTGACCCGGAAGAAAACAAACCAGCGATTGTCGCTTTTTTTTCACAATCTCATGCTTTCCAGCCTGGAGGAGAGATGTGGGGTCTTAATAACCCTGCATCGCTTCATAAAGAGGACCTGTCACACACTATTCCTATTAAAAGGGATAATTACATTCCTTGTAATAGGAAGTCCCGCCCATGTATATAAACGCAGTTTAAACCACATATGTGAGGTATCGCCGCGTGTGTTAGAGTGTGTGCAACAATTTTAGCACTAGACCTCCTCTGTAACTCTAAACTGGTAACCTGTAAACATTTTCAAAGCGTCGCCTATGGAGATTTTTACGTACCAAAGTGTGCGCAATTTTAAAGCGTGACATGTTAGGTATCTAACATCATCTTTCATATTTTACAAAAAAACTGGGCTAACTTTACTGTTTTGTTATTTTTTAATTAATGAAACCATTTATTTTCTAAAAATAAGGCGTTTGAAATATGATTGCGCAAATACCATGCAAAAGATAAAAAGTTGCAATGACCGTCATTTTATTCCCTAGGGTATCTATCTGCTAAAAACACATATATAATGTTTGGGGGTTCTGAGTAATTTTCTAGCAAAAGAATTATGATTTATACATGTAGGAGAGAAGTGCCAGAATAGGCCCGGTATGGAGGTGTTATAAAAGCCCGGTATTGAAGTGGTTAAGGGGCTAGTGTTTATTTATTGGCTATTCCATCTAAGTGCACGAGATATTGTGCACATGCAAATGTGAGTGCTTTTAAACGTTTTTTTATAATTTGAAAGTTTTATACTTTGCACGATGATGGTTCCTTTTATGCTCTTTTGAGTGCTTAAAGTGGATGTAAACCCACTCTCATCCTTTCTAATCTTCTGCCATAGTGCTGATCTATAAGGATATAGATGCCTCCTGCACGTATCCTTACCTGTCAAATGTTTCCCCTCTGTCTGTTATAAGAACTGAAAAACGGCAGATTCTGTAGGTTGATCTGTTGTCTGGAGCTTGGTTGGTGGAGTTGTGATGTCAGTAGACTCCCCGCCCTCCTCTACACTCTCCTTGTCAACATGCATTTTTTCCTATGTATTCCTTACACTAAATTCTGTTATGATCATTAACATCCAGTCAAAATCCAGAAAAGTAACCACATGACTTCAGAAAAGGAGTGGTGGTGGACAGGGCCATCTTAATAGCATAATGGGCCCCTGGGCAAAGTAATACACTGGGGTCCCTACAAGGTTGCCCCAATTTACGCACCTACTCTCAAGAATGGAAGTACAATATTATTACTTTACAGCATGTCACTTGCCACCGTCACCTGCCACCAGATTCAGTGTGTCACTTACCATCCATCCCATCACCAGATTTAGCATGTTACTTGCCATCCGTCCCCTGCCACCAGATTCAGCGTGTCACTTACCACCTATATCCTGGCTTTCTCTCCCTCCCCTTTAGCTGGGCATGGTGGGAGCTGCAGTTTCCCCTCTTAGGATTGCTGGGGCTTACCAGTCATTGGGACTACATGTCCCATGATCCTCCTTTGTTCTTTTTTTTTGGCCAATGGGAAGGAGAGGGAGAGAAGGAAGAAGTAGGAGGAAGAAGGAAGTAAGGGGGAGAGAAAGAGGAAGAAGTAAAGGGGGGAGAGAGAGGGGTGGAATAAGGAAGAGGGGAGAAGGGAGAGAAGGAAGGGGGAGAGAAGGAAGGGGGAGAGAAGGAAGGGGAGGAAGAAGGAGGGTGGAGAGAAGGAGGGGGAAGAGAAGGAGGTGGAGGGTAGAGAGAAGGATGGGGGGGGGGAGAGGAGGAGGAGGAGAAGGAAGGAGGAGGAGAAGGAAGGGGGAGAAGTTTGGCAGGCGCAGCACTATGAAGTGCCTCATGGGCTGTGGCATTAGAAGAATTGTGATATCTCTGACTTTTCAGTCCAACAAGACTGTCTATTACTCTGAAATTCCTCTAGCGCCGTTCTATGGAAGCGGTAGGTTTAAAGAGCACACCAAATGCTTAAAATAACTTCTTTATTAACTTTTCTTCATATAAGATACGGCTGCTTTGCAGCAGACAGTCCATGTACAAAAACACGTGTTGAATGAAGTATAACAGAAAGTGGTTGTTCAAATATTCAATCTTGTCATTTAACATAAGATGGTGGATATATTTCTTTCTTCAGTATTTACTCTCTCTGTAAGTTATTAAAGCACTCTCTAATTTCTCTAAAAGGTATAACTCTGTGGTTTGCAGGGTTTGGTGAGGTTGATTTAGTTTGTGAATTAGTTTGAGTTAGATGAGTTAGCTCTTGAATTAGGTTTGTCAATTAGTTTGGTGGAACTACAAGTGAACACACAACCACTTCAGTATACAGTTCTAATCACATTATTTACAATAGGAACATTTATGTAACTGTATGACATACCTATTTGGCCCCTTTGCTTCCATAAAATTGGACTCTGGTTTGTGTGTCTGCTCTGCTCTCTGTCTGCGGTGGAAAAGATTTTGATGCAAGAATGGATGCAAAGCTGGCTGTGATAGGTCATGACTCTTGCTCAATGTGAGATTTGCTGTGATTGGCCAAGGCCTCCGATGAGTCACAAAGGCTCAACTCTACACTTTCTGGCATGAATTCCACTGTGCCATTTCCCACCTCCTCTGTCATATAAACAAATGATTCCTAAAGGCATATTCTTCCTTTGCCCCCGTGAACACCACATACAACTGCTACATGACATCCAAGCACAAAATCACAGTGAACAACTCCGCTCTTGTCTCTCACATATACACATCTAGGTTATTAGCAGGCCTAGCTGTACATACATGTAGGCCACACTAGCGACCCAGGACAGGTTCCAGCTGGCCAGCCACAAGTAGGGGATCTGGTCACAGTGCTCACTTACTTGAATGGTCCCCGGGGGCTCTCAGTCAGTGACTTCTCTTAATGTGGTCTTTGGCTCCTTAATCTTCCCGCCCCCTCATCCCCAGACGCAGCACGGTAGTGGCACACATTCAGGGAGAGAGGGGCGGTAGAGGGGATGTGGAGGGTACAGGATGGAGCAGCGTGAGGATTCCTTCCAGGACGAGCCGTTTGTCACTGCACATTGAGCAGTGAGCATTCAGAGGCTCAGCAGCCATGAAAAGAGGGGGAGGACAGGAGAAGCTATGTTTTTTTCTGGCCATTCAGGAATCCCGGGTGTGCTGCGGATGTTCCACGAGCAGAGCACAGGAAGGTGTTTCTGGTGCTGTGGAGAGTCGTAGTTAGCTGGTATCTTCGGTGGTTATGTGGAGCTGTACACCGTCAAAGATACCAGCTAACTAAGGCTCTCCACAGCACCAAAAACACCTGCCTCGCTCCGCTTGTGGAACATCTGCAGCACACACAGGAATGGCCAGGCACCCTACCAAGCTCCTTTACTTCTTTTCTCCTACCGAGCAGCCGGCGTCCTAATTTCTGTGCCCCTCGAGCACATCCAACTGACACTCTCCCGGCTAGTGCTATTTGCCCAGCTCTCATGGGGCCCCAGGTAAATGTGGGGCCCCCAGGCTGTGCCCAGGGGTGCCCACTCAGCAAGATGGCCCTGGTGGTGGAAATTAAAAAATAATGCCTGTTTCCAGGCTAGTGCCTAAAATATATGTAAATAACCTGTCACTCACAGCAAGGGGGCGGAACGGACGAAGGTTTTTCTCTGTAAGTCCGTTTTATTTCACTGAACAATAAAAGAGGATTGCTCAGAGCTGGATTAACTCTGTGTGGCAAGACTGGGCACAGATGATAGAAATCTTATACTGTACCTTGTGACATAAAAAAAAAAAAAAAGAAGACTTTTTTTGGGGGTTTACATCCACTTTAATCTTCCTAGTGAGAGGGGTGGCTTTATGGAGAGATGTGACCTTTGAGGTGTCATATGTAAGAGTCTATCTACATTACAATCTGCGGCCATTCCATATGTTGGTCCCAACATAAAAAGGCATGGTACATATGATCTATAAATTATATAGGTCTGCGGATGGTGGCGAGCTGCTAGTGTTACTGGTGGAGGAGTCACAAGGGTGTTTGCACCTAATTGACTTTGTCTGCACTTTAAAAGAGAATTGCACAATTGGGAACAGTCGTAATATTTGCATGCACCAGGATACAAGGAGAATATATGCATGTTTATTTGAAGCTTTATATGTACTGAAGGATTGAAATTGATTGTGATATTGGTTGAATTTATACAAGTCATTAAGTGTATACAGGGGGGTTACACCATCCCTGTATATTGTATACACATTATGTTATTTTGAGTATATTGTATCACTTGAAAATAATAATTCCGCATACACATGAATTTCCAACAGCAAATGTTCGATGTTAGATTGTTGTCGGAAAATCCGACCGTGTGTATGCTCCATCGGACATTTGCTGTCGGAGTTTCCGACAACAAATGTTTGAAAGCTGGTTCTCAAATTTTCCGAAAAACAAAAGTTCTTGTCGAAAATTCCTAACAGTCTTTATTATACAAAGGTACATGCAGGACACAGGGCAGACCACTAGGGACAAAGGGGGTGTGTAATTTTTACATACAGTATACTGTAATCTATAAGATTACAGTATACTGTATGTACCATGTTTATTAACTTTTTTGAATTTGGCGCCGTTCTCCACCCATGTGCGTTGTAACGTCACAGGGAACGCAGATCAGGGGAACACAGTGCATCGAGCGGAACATCTGGCCGCCGAGCACTGCGGAAATACATAGCTGGATCCCAGGGAAAAGGTAAGTAACCTTTTCCAGCATCCAGTGAGGCAATCCCGAGTGTGGCTCGGGGTTACCGATCGTAGCACAAAAATCTCACCCCGAGTCACACTCGGGAATACTGCTAGGCAGGTTAAGGCCTGGTTCACACTGGTGCAACAGGAAAGTTGTGTGACTTTTAATCCGACTTTGCCCTGCTTTTTTGGTCCGACTTCCATGTGACTTTAATGAACAGGATATGATTTTGAATCGACTTTGAGAGGAGTGTGACATATCCTTTCACCAATCAAAACAATTTCTTTGGTTTTGGTATAGACGCCAAATTTATATTAAAAAAAAAATGCTGTGGGGTCTCCCCCTAAATCCATACCAGGCTCTTTGGGACAGTATGAGATGGATTTTATTAGTCCTTTATTAAAAATGAATAACCACTTAAGGACCTTGCACTGTATATATACGTCCTTTTTTTAAAGATGGATATCTCGGTAACGGCAGCAGCTGCTGCCACAACCGAGGTATCCATCTTTAGTGCCAACGGTCCCGTAAACGATAACGGCGGTCTCCGCGGCAGATTCGCTGCGAGATCGACGTTATCGGTGGTGGAAGAGGGGCCCCCCCTCTCTCCCGCGCCCTCCGCCGCTTACCGGAGCCGTCGGTAGCTGCGGAGGCGATCGGGTCCTCTTCCGTGCTGTGTGGGGATGCGAGTGAGGGCAACATGGCCCCCACCTGTCCCCATAGCTTTGCTGGGCGAAAGTGACGTCAAAACGTCAGTCCCGCCCAGCATCTTAAAGAAACATTTTTTTTTGTCATTTGAAAAAATGACAGTTTCCGTTTTTTTTTTTTTGCATTTAAAGGAACACTAAAAATGTGTTTTTTATTAGATCAATGGATTGCTGTAAGATAGAGCATTTAAATATCACTTACCTTGTTTTTCCTTTTGACCTCCAAAATACAGTAATCCAGGTTTGAAAATGCCATTTCCTGTCTCTCCCCTTCTTGCTTTCCACCAGCATCTGAGCTGTTTTGCATGGTGGAAAGTAGAATGTGCTCACCCCCTCCCTATGACTACAGCCCTGCGTGAAGATGCTCTCTTATGCCTCACAGGCATGGAGGCTAAGCCTAATGGCAACTATAGTTCCCATTAGGCCGTGATGCAGCAAGAATGAATGTGCACCGCAAACCAGGAAGTCAGTGAGAAAAATGATTCAGTAGTGACAGAGGTGAATAAAACAGCTCGATTTCAACAGGTATCAAACTAGTTATAATGCAAAATATTACTTTTTACTTTATCAGCTACTGTCAGACTTTAATTTTAGAGGAAAATATTTTTGTCTTTACAACCCCTTTAAGTCTTAATATGAAATCTGGGGTCTTTTTGACCCCAGATCTCATATTTAAGAGGACCTGTCATGCTTTTTTCTATTACAAGGGATCAAATTATTATTATTATTATTTTTTTCAGTGAAAAAATATTAAAATAAATAAAAATAAATAAGAAAACAAAACATTTTTTTTTCAAGCGCCCCGTCCCGACAAGCTTGCGCGCAAAAGCGAACGCATACGTGAGTAGCGCCTGCATATGAAAACGGTGTTCAAACTACACAAGTGAGGTATCACCACGATCAGTAGAGCGGGAGCAATAATTCTAGCCCTAGACCTCCTCTGAAACTCAAAAGATGTAACCTATAGAATTTTTTAAAAGTCGCCTATTTAAATTTTTAAGGGTAAAAGTTTGACGCCATGCCACGAGCGGGCGCAATTTTTAAGCGTGACATGTTGGGTATCATTTTACTAGGCATAACATTATCTTTCACAATATATAAAAAAATTGGGCCAAATTTATTGTTGCCTTTTTTTTTTATTAAAGAAAGTGATTTTTTTCCAAAAAAAAGTGTGCTTGTAAGACCGCTGCGCAACAAAAAGTATTGCAATGACCACCATTTTATTCTCAAGGGTGTTAGAAAAAAATATATATAATGTTTGGGGGTTTTAAGTAATTTTCTAGCAGAAAAAAATGTTTTAGTCTTGCAAACACCAAATCTGAAAAACACCTAAGGTCCTTAAGTGGATAATATCCCCTGTAGTAGCTCCAACGTCCAATGATGTCCGCCACTGCCGACCTGAGGGGGAAAAAAACGCTCCTCCACCTGCTCCTGCAGTTCTTTTAGATCCAGTGTCTGACAGTACTTATATAACTATGAGGATGGCCATCAGGTGACATCACTCAGAGACCCCGTCACCTTGTGATGTCATGGACCCCCTTCTTTCCAAGAGCAGAGAGGTCAGATAGATTTACTGTTAGTGTTGGTCAAAGTGGAAATCTCCACATGAATGTCATATCGCCTTCCAGCTTTATTTAGAGGCCAATTTGTAAATGGGATCCGTGCACCATTTTTTATCCTTCTTTAGTGCAAGCAGGCACAACCTACATGAGATTGGCAACGCTGCTCTAACTTCAGGAGCAGTGCAGCATTGTTGCCATCTTATCCAGTGTGGATTTCACTGATAGGCTCCACAACTACTTGGTCAAGAGAGAGAGAGAGATCCTGTGCCTTGTAATCACTGTGATGGCCATTTCGAGTGCTCTCATATGTGTGCACTTGATTTTACATCTAAGCACCTGAGGCCCCGTACACACGACCGAGAACCTCGTCAGAATCCAGCGAGAAGCTCACTGGGATCCATATTCGGCTGAGATACTCGGTCGTGTGTACGTTTTCGCCGAGCGTCCCGTCGAGAAAGCCGTCGAGCCAAAATAGAGAGCAGGTTCTCTATTTGCTCGATGGCCCATCGAGAACCTTGGCTCGGCGCCTTTCCCGACGGCTTGGTCGACGATTTCGACGGCCGGGCGAGAACCTTGACGGGCGGAACGATGTGTTTGGCCCGTCGAGGTTCTCGTACGTGTGTACGGGGCCTGACCCTTCCTCCTTTACTGCTGATCATCTTCATTCTTTCCCCTGATCATCAAGGGGACATTGATAATGACTGAGCGCACAGTCAGCATATGAACTTTGAGGCTGGGTTCACACCAGTCCACTGTGAATTCCAGCTCAGTTGTCCCTGCGAAGAGAAATATCAGTTGTTCAGCATTTCACGTCAGTTTTTGATCAGGATGAGGTCAGAATTGCATCAGTATCAAGTCAGGTTTACATCAGTAACAGGTCAGGATTTTATCCTGTTCACAACGGAATGCATCTGCGAATCAGATGCGTTCCCATAGAAGATAATGGGCCTGAATTCACACCTAAGCCGGACTGCACTGCCTAGAAAATGCAAGTTTTTTGGGCAATGTGGAATGCGAATGCAGATATGTGAACCAGCCTCATTCAAATGGACGTATTTTAAAATGTCATGGGAATTGGGTGTAGTGTAAAACGCATCCAATTTGCATAGGTGTGAACCCAGCCTAAATCAGCACACTGGCCACCAACTTTATGGGGCTTTTGCAATTGATTACCAGCATTATAAGGGGCACAAAACATTGACCACCAACATTTAAAAGAACATTTACTACTGACCACCACCATAAGTGGTTGTTGAATGCCGCTCAAAAAACTAATATAAAATATATAAAGACCATTTGGGTACAATGTGGGATTGTCGAACTCTCACAGCACTAAATACTGAAAAGTGGCTTGGTAATGGAGAGGTATATGCAGGCTGGTACTCATGGGGTTAGTGTTGCTTTCCCCAATTAACTCTAAAATGGTGAAATTTGGCCAAAATTGCACAAATTTTACCCAAATTTTGTAAAAATTGAAATTCTCAATCTTTCTTCCCTACTTATAAGTTACACATTAAACTACAGGAGAAATATCAATGATCGTAGTAAAAACTGTCAAGTGTAACCCTTAACAGGAACGATACAATGTACAGTAAATCCACAGCAACCAATTAGCAAACATCTATCAACAAACTGGTGAAAAGTGTCGTCTGGTTGCTATGGGATACCACAAATGACATCTACATTCTGCAGCACGTTTTGTCTCTTGCTTTTGTCATGTTGCGGCAGAGTTTTGCTTGGCTTTCTTTGTCAGCTCTGACCGTTCTGCTTGGCCGCCTTTCCTGGGCATCACAAGCGTAATGAACTCAATTATCTATGTATATGAATTTCTTTTTTCTGTGACTGCAGCAGCGTGAGCGTAAACCATTCCAGTCTCTCTCTGGGTGATAAGTAAATACGCCACTGAGACATCAGGAGAAATTAGTGCCACTGCGAATGGGTCATGCATACAAATTGAGGGATTAGGACAACTTGCCTGGGTCACATGCATCAAGGCTCCATACCATAGTCGCCATGGCAACAGAACATTCACAAATACCTACATGAAACTTGTGAATACTACAGAGATATGCATATATGGATACAATGATGTCGATTTATTGTTATGCATTTATTTTCTGCTGAATGTTTCCAAAAAAGAACATTTGCATGACACATTGAAAGAACTTCGGAAAGCACAAAGTACATTTAAAGTGAATAGGAGGGAATTATTCAATATTGGAGCAGGCAGAATCTGGAGCAGCTTTGCATGGCAACCAATCAGCTTCTATCTTCTGCCTGGTCAGTTACGCTTTGAAAATGTAAGATAGAAGCTGATTGGTTTCCATACACGGCTGCTCCAGATTCTGACTGCTTCAGTCTTCTTGATAAATCCCCCCATTACATTAATTACATAAACCTAAAAACAAAGGCCCAGATTCATAAAGCAATTACGCCTGTCTAACTGGTGTTAGACAGGAGTAATTTCAAATTTTGCGCGCCGTATCACTAGTTTGAATCCTCAAACCATGATACGGCGGCTTCGGGCTTCGATCCGAGAGGCTTACGTCTTCGTAAGCCTTCGGATCTACGCTGCGATATTTTTGCGGCCGCTGGGAGGAGTTTGCGTCGTTTTCATGCGTCGGGATATGCAAATGTGTTTTTACGGCGATCCACGAAGATACGAGCGGTCTTCGCAATCGCTTACGTCTGTTTTTTTTTACGTACTGTTAGACCAGCTTTTTGCTGGTCTAACGGTGCGTAGCCCATGTTAAGTATGGCCGTCGTTCCCGCGTCGAATTTAAATTTTTTTTTTTTTTTTTTGCGTAACTCTTTCGGGAATAGAAATGTCCGTAAACGACGCTACTCAAACAACGAATGACGTAACGACGTTATTTCGCGCAATGCACGGCGGGAAATTTGCGAACGGAGCATGCGCAGTTCGATCGCCGCGGGAACGCGCCTATTTTAAATCCTTCACGCCCCCTACTCGTCTAGATGGATTGCGACGGGAGAAATACACTACGCCGCCGTCGTTTACTGGACAAAATCTACCTGGATTCCACGTAGAGCCAGGTAAAAAACGGCGGCGTAGTGTATTTCTGATACTCTACGAGAATCTAATTCTCTCTGAATCTGGGCCAAACTGTGCAATCTCTATGCAAATATTTAACAAACTAATAAAAAAACATTTTTTTTTTTTTACAATTGAATGAAGATAACAAATATTACGTGCTGCCAGCTAAAACACTTAGTAGTGATTCCACCCCACTAATTCATATACAATTATGACTCAATAGTGTAGTGCAACACATTTTTCTAAATTATCGCTCTTAATGTATCAATGCCCTATTACAAATAGTTACCATATAATTATATATTAAAAAAAATCAAAAGTTAAATAACCAAAAAGTTCCAATAATAGAAACATATAAAGTAAAGAAGTCCAGTGTTAATAAAAATTATGAGAAAAAACATCCAAGTGTCTTCACTATTTATTCACACTTCTGTGCATATCCATCACTTAATTAAATAAGAGACCCGTATTTGCTCTATATTCCCCAGTTCAGTAAATCCTCAGAGAACTCCTCCTCAGTTTGCTCGAGATGGCCGCCTCCTCTACTCTCCAGTATGATCATACAATCCCCATACAGGGTTCAAAAGGCACAAATATAGGGGCAGATTCACAAAGACGTAATATTCCGCTGCGTAATCGAAATACGGTACGCTGCCGTATTTCACCAGACTCTACACCGAATTCAGGTAGTTTTTTTGCGCGTACGCTATTGTGTCGTATTTTTTTTCCGCCGCGCAATCGAAATACGTGATTAGGGGGCGTGAAGCATTTAAATTAAGCGCGTCCCCGCGATGATCGAACTGCGCATGCTCTGTTCAGGAATTTCCCGCCGTGCATTGCGCGAAATCACGTCGTGACGTCATTCGTTGTTTGAGTAGCGGCGTTTACGAACATTCCTATTCCCGGACGACTTACGTTAAAAATAATAAAAGACATCGGAAAACGTTGAAATTCGACGCGGGAACGACGGCCATACTTAACATGGGCTGTCTAATATTAGACCAGCAAAAAGCTGGTATAGTGAAACGGAAAAAAAAGATGACTAAAGGTGCCGTAAGAGATTGCGTTGAAAGTGCGAAATTTTGTGGATTGCAGGCAAAAGCTCATTAGCATACCCTGACGGCGAAAAACAACAGGAAGTCCGCCCAGTGGCCGCAATTTTCTTGCAGCGTAGATCTGAAGGCGTACTAACACGTAATACAGTCGAAATGAAGCCCGCAGGTGTCTTTTCATGGTTTGAGGATTTCGACTAGCGTAAAAACGCCCGTAAGTCGAAATTACTCCAGTCTAACAACATTTACACAGGCGTAATCGCTTTGTGAATCTAGGCCATAGTATATTGTTTCACAAGTTTATTGTTTGTAAGAATACACTTACAAGTAACAATATATCAGAGCGGTAAACAATACTGTCATCAGCCGACCCTACTCACCACCTAACCACGCCAGGAGTGCAGCGTGACATCACGGGTTTGGCTCCTCCCTCCTAGACACATTTTGCCCTGTGATTGGGCTTCCTCAGTAGGAAACCGAATCACGTAGTCGAAAGGTCAAAATGGGTGCTATTCATAGAATCAAAAATCATAAAGTCGGTCCCCCGACTACGTCATCCCTCTGACGAGTGGCTACAATGTGACGTCATCATGCACACATACCGACTGGAGTCTGGAGCCCAGTGTAATCAGTTCAGCCTGCAGCTTTGGAAGCTAGTATGGGGGTTTTGGATTTTGTGCTTGCTGCCCATGTGATATTTTTATTATCATTGTGTGATATTGATCATGGAGTGGCACTTTTTAGCAATTATTAATTCGTTTTTTACATATTACACTATGAGTATGCACCGTGTTTTTTACTTTTGGCAAATCTCTAATGCCAGTGGAGAAATCCCGATGGAAGAAGTGTTGTGCATCTGGAGGATCGTGGTTAAAGGATATAAATAAGCACTTTTGACCATTTGTTTGCCAATGGTCCACATCATCTGGTAAGAGGCTCCCTAAAACAGTGTCACTTGGTGGTGGATGAAAATACTTTTTCACAGGAAGTTGGAGTGTGGGGCACTTGTGAAGCTATATAGACCAGAGGTCTCCAAATTTTTAGGGGGGCCAAACTGTGGCCAGCGGGAGTGGAAATTTTTTCCTGCATCAGTGGGAGTAAACATTGCCACATTTGGTATATGGGGGAAGAACGATTCCCGTCGTTAGTATCATTACGAGAAATAGTGCCCCATTGTTGTCAGTTGGCAGTATAGTGTCTCATATCATTGGGAGGAATAGTGTCTCAAGAGCCAGATAAAGAAAAGCAAATGGCCTTATCGGGTCCCCGGGCCACAGTTTCGAGACCACTGATATAGACTGTAAAGGGACTTTATTTTGAGTAACCCCTTTTGCACCGGCCATCTGCAAATAAGCGGCCTCTCGGCGAAGAGGCTTTGGCACTGAGCAGCCACATATTTGCGTGAATTAGTATAAATACAGCTGTGCCGAGAGCACCACAGTTACCGGCGGATAACGGAAAGCTACTTTCGATTGCAAGCTTTCCGATCATGTGACTGCCTGTCACAGCGGTCACATGATCATAAATCCCGCCTCCTGGCATCCTAAACCCCTTAAGGGTAAGGAGGCGCCGTGTCCAAGGGGTTAATGGGGAATGATGTTTTTTTTCGTATCATGTATGTTTTTTCACATTTACTTGTTAGGCCGCGTACACACGATCGGTTTGGACAGATGAAACTGGCCTGGTCCAAACCGATCGTGTGTACGGCCCATCGGACCGACGTCCGTCGGACCAAAGTTTTAAAACTTGCTTTGAAATCGGACCGATGGACACCTGACCATCAGGCCAAACTGATGGTTAGTACGCAAAAGCATCGGTCCAAAAAACCTGCGCATGCTCAGAATCAAGTCGACGCATGCTTGGAAGCATTGAACTTAGTTTTTTCAGCACGTCGTTGTGTTCTACGTCACCGCGTTCTGACACGATCGGTTTTTGAACTGATGGTGTGTACGCACATCAGACCATCAGGCCACTTCAGCGGTGAACCGATGAAAACGGTCCGTCAGACCATTCTCATCGGGTTGGACCGATCGTGTGTACGCGGCCTTAGATAATACTTATACACATTGAATTATTCATACGTTGATGATAATTTATACTGTGATTTCGTGCTGCTTTTTGATAATTTTGCTATTCATATAATGCTTTGCATTCTCTGAATGAGTGCAAAGTGTTCTCTGATTGTAGATAGTGGAGAGCCGGATGTCACAGGCCCACCTCTCCACCTCGTGCAATCAGAGAACAATTTGCTTTCAATGAGAAAATGTAAAGAGATCTCTGGATTGCACCCACGTCGACGGGCCAACCTCCTGTGTTCACAATGCAGCAGGACAGCTACTACTGAAGGACCTGGAAGCTAGTGGAGATGACTGGAGTAGAGCTGACTATGCCAGTGGTTTCCAGCTTCCTGGGGCATTTACCATTTACAAGGCCGTTGCGGCTGAAACGTGTCTACCTCTGCTGTATTTATATCCTTATGGAGATATAATAAATTCGGACTGATTTAACCACTTCAATACAGGGCATTTTCACCCCCTTCCCGCCCAGACCAATTTTTGAATGACAATTGCGCAGTCGTGCGACGTGGCTCCCAAACAAAATTTACGCCCTTTTTTCCCCACAAATAGAGCTTTCTTTTGGTGGTATTTGATAACCTCTGCATTTTTTTTTTTTGCGCTTTAAACAAAAGAAGAGCGACAATTTTGAAAAAAAAAAACACTATTTTTTACTTTTTGATTTAATAAATATCATAATTTTTTTTTTTTTTAACTATTTTTTTTCCTCAGTTTAGACCGATACGTATTCTTCTACATACATACGTTTGCGCAAAAGTTCTAGCATCTACAAAATAGGGAATAGAATTATGGCATTTTTTTTTTTTTTTTTACTAGTAATGTCGGCGATGTGCGATTTTTATTGTGACTGTGACATTGCGGCGGGCATATTGGACACTTTTGACAAATTTTTGGGACCATTCACATTAAAACAGCGATTAGTGCTATAAAACTGCACTGATACTGTGTAAATGTGACTGGCAGGGAAGGGGTTAACACTAGGGGGCGAGGAAGGGGTTGATATGTTGATATGGATATGTTGAAGGGGTTGATATGTTCCCTAAAGCCGTGTTTTTCAACTCCAGTCCTCAAGGCACACCAACAGGTCATGTTTTCAGGCTTTCCATTATTTTGCACAGGTGATTTGATCTGCCTTAGTAATCACCACAGCCATTTCATCTGAGGGAAATCCTGAAAACTTGGCCTGTTGGTGTGCCTTGAGGACTGGAGTTGAACAACACTGCCCTAAAGTGTGTTCTAACTGCAGGGGGAGGGGGACTCACAAGGGGAGGAGACCGATGTGTGTTCCTCTGTACTGGGAACACACATCTGTCTCCTCACCACTGACAGGACATGGATCTGTGTGTTAACACAGATGGTCCTGCTGTGATTGAGGGCAATCGCGGGTGCCCGGCGGTCATCGCGGCCGCCGGGCACCTGCACCGGGTCCCGAGCAATGCGGCGGGGGCGCACTGCTGGAGACGCGTGTGCGCCCCCTAGCCGACAGGGAATGCAAGGACGTCATATGACATCCACTCTGAAGGAGGAAGGGTTCCCGCCGACGTCATTTTACAATGACTCGGTAAAGAACGTGTTAACCACTTGTCCACCACCCACCGTCAAATGACGGCGGTTGGAGGACTCCAATCTCCTGACTGCACGTCATATGACGTCCAGTCATTCAAACAGGGAATGCACGCGTGCTCGCATCCCTGTACTGTCGGTAGCGGCGTGTCACGGAGACACCGCTCGTTACCGACAGGGGTGAACAGCGGCGCGGATGCACTGTTAACCATGTGAACGGCTGTGATGAAGTCACGGCTGATCACGCATGGCAACACCCCCATAGTGCACGGCGTGTGTTCGCGCTGCGCGTGCCCGTCGGTGGCAGCGTTTTCCCGGGAACACTGCTCGTCACCGACAATGGTACACAGCCAATAGTTAGGGCTGTGTACCACGTGATCAGCTCTGATCACTAGTGTAAACAAAGAGCTGTAACTAACTGTTACCAGCTCTTCTCCCCTCACACATCGTTTCCAGTGTGGGGAGAGAAGAGCTAGAAGCAGTGAGTTACAGATCTGTGTTACTGTAGTGTCTGCACAAACACCACATCTGTCCCTTTGCCCCCCCCCCCAATTGTCACCAGTCACCCAACAGTCACCCATAAAGTGCACCTGTCACATAAATAGACTGCCATCAGCGGTGCAACCGTCACCCACCAGTGACCGTACCCTGTCACCGTCACCCACCAGTGACCGTACCCTGTCACCGTCACCCACCAGTGACCGTACCCTGTCACCGTCACCCACCAGTGACCTGCCCTGTCACCCGTCACCCACCAGTGACCTGCCCTGTCACCCGTTTATGAAGAAAAAATCCAAATTTGCTAAATTTTATGACAGAAACAAAGAAAATGCAATTTTTTCACAAAATCTACCGTCTTTTTTTATTTATAGCGCAAAAAATAAAAAACCCACGAGTGATTAAATACCACCAAAAGAAAGCTCTATTTGTGTGAAAAAAAAGGACGCAATTTTTATTTGGGTACAGTGTTGCATGACTGAGTAATTGTCATTCAAAGTGTGAGAGCACCGAAAGCTGAAAATTGGTCTGGGTAAGAAGGGGGTTTAAGTGCACTGTATTGAAGTGGTTAAAGAGCATGTATGGAGTTGCGGATTGTCCTTTATCCATTCATCACTTTAGCAGCTGAGCAACTGCACATCCTGCACCCAATAGCTCAGGAGGAGTTTCATTAATCTGGGGTAGTAGCACCTTTCGTTGTTGTATATACACAGGTACATTGGTCCAAACTGGACCAGTGTAAAGCCTGGCACACACTACAAGTTAGGGACATTTCTTCCTCTCCTGTAGATGCAACAGGAAGTGAGAGGAGGTCTTTCTGGTGTTCAGGAAGACCCCCTTTTAGACAGTTGTCATGGGAACAAGTGTCCTCTTTGGAAGATTTCCCCTCTATTCCTGTTCTGGTGAGAACTCTAAACTTTGGATTCACCCTCAATTTCATTTATTAGAGAAGGCGAATCTCCATAATGGGGACACAGACAGCAATAAAACATGAAAGAGGTTCTAAACCCTTACCAATCTATACCCCCAAAAAGTGTTTGCCATTTAGTTCTACTTTAAGCTTTACACATCCAGAGTTGTGCCCCCATCTTGTAGGCACGTTTCCATGGCAGCACTGGGAAATTGGAGAGATAAGGGGGCTGCACTGGCGTTGTGTGAGACTGGTAGCAATGGAGTGGGCAGCCAGAAATGCGTTTTGTGATGCTCAGTTGCTTACTAAATGTGTAGGAGAAAGGGTAATTCTGACCTTGCTGCTTCTTCCTGTGTATTTGGCGAGCAGTGGTAGAATATCGAAGTTCTCATTGAGATTTCAAATGTCAAGTTGTTGTTTTGGCACTTCTCAGTGGATAATGATTAAATACCATCTCTCGGATCTGCAGCGTCTGTGTGTGTGTGTGATATTTTCTGCATACTGAAGAAGGAACAGTCAGATTTCACTCTAGACAAGGCTGACCTAACATTATCCTGTATGAAACCTGCAGATCAGGTCCTAAAAGCTCTTCTAATGCTCAAATATTTGATGGTGTATTCTGGTCAGACATGAAATGCTACATTTAGGGCCCTCTCATACATTCTGTTGCAGCACGACTTACATTGCGTTAGGACGACCCATTTAATTGCAATACAAGGGACTCAAAAAAAAGATCTACATTTTGTTTTAAACATAACATGCAGCCTGTGCTTTGTGGTGCGCTATTGCCCAACTGTCTTGCATTCTACTGTAGATTAGTTGCCAAGTGTCCCGGATTTTGTGGGACAATCCAGGGATTTTGAGCGCTGTCCGGCAATGTGCATGTCCTGCAGGACCCAGGACACTCAGTACCAGTACAGGGTGGCAGCAGGGTTGCTGGAGGAAAAATAGTCCTGTCCTGTTGAGGAGCGGCAACAGCACAGGAGCGTGTGATCAGGTACGCAAAATCAATGACCACAAACGAAAGGGGGGTGAGGGTGATTAAAGTATATGTTAACCTAACATTTCATATTTCTGATACATGCCTGCCACATAGTTGCCAACATTTGAAAAATTTTTCCAGGGACACTTTGCAGCACAGCTATTAATTAATTACCACACTCACTTCCCAGAAGCTCCACCCACTCTGCATAATCTTCGCCTACTTATCAGATTATAGGGTCTACTCAATAAAGAGAGAATTACAGGAAATTAAAACAGGAATTTCAAACTTAAGACCAATGTAGCAGAGTTGGAATAATTCTCCCATTCAGCTGCACTACTTCTGCTTAAAGTTTAAAATTCTCATCACAATTCCCTGCAATTCTCTCTTGGTACATGGTACAGGAGATGCAGAGGCTGCGGGCATAGTACAGGAGATGCAGAGGCTGCGGGCATAGTACAGGAGATGCAGAGGCTGCGGGCATAGTACAGGAGATGCAGAGGCTGCGGGCATAGTACAGGAGATGCAGAGGCTGCGGGCATAGTACAGGAGATGCAGAGGCTGCGGGCATAGTACAGGAGATGCAGAGGCTGCGGGCATAGTACAGGAGATGCAGAGGCTGCGGGCATAGTACAGGAGATGCAGAGGCTGCGGGCATGGTACAGGAGATGCAGAGGCTGCGGGCATGGTACAGGAGATGCAGAGGCTGCGGGCATAGTACAGGAGATGCAGAGGCTGCGGGCATAGTCAGGGCCGTCTTTAATATGGTTTGGGCCCTGGGCAAACATTTTTTTTGGGCCCCCCTTCAGCTTATTTTGGGCCTGGCTGATTCACATGTATGTGTTTTGGCGGCCCTCATTTGTGCAGGCACAGCAGCCCATTGATTTGAATGGGCTGTCATGCCTTTGTTTCCTGCAGAAAAAAGGTGCATTCGGCATTTTAAAAATCAGTTGCCTTGAAATCCATTCTGCTTTTGCACCATGCTACTTACCTGCAGTTCTTGCACACACAAACGCACTGTGTTTTTAAAAGTGTGACCTAAACGTCTAAAAATGCAGCAAGTTTGACAGTGCGGGAACTGCAGATAAGTCACAGCAGACAGCAGAATGGACAGACAGTGCTGTATTTCATTGCTTGATGGGCATAGGTGTGCCGTGTGCTCAGCCTATTACATGAGGCATCAAATGAATGGGCTACTGTGCCTGCACAAATGTGGGCCGCCAAAACACATACATGTGAACCAGTCAGGCCCAAAATAAGCCCATCAAGCAGTTAAATAAAGACAGTAATGCCATGTGCTCTGAGGCCTTACTCAGCCTGGACTGCAGGTCTGGTCTGTGACTTAAAGAGTTCCTCTATTTTACACATGGCATGGCCTGGGGTCCCATGGTGCTAAAGCAGAATGGACAGACGGTGCTGTGACCCCATGCCATGCCATGTGTAAAATACAGGAACTTTTTAAAAGACTGACCAGACCTGCAGTGAATCATCAAATATTATAAAGACTTTGGGCACACTCTACAGAAAACTTCTATTTACAATATAGATTAGCAAACAGTGACATACCTTGAGGAGCAGGACATGAAGAAGTCAGCCTCAGGAAAAGCAAACTGGGAATGCTATAAAATCACATTCTAATTCACTTTTATATACAAGCAGCACCCAGTGGCAGGAAGGGAGAAGTGCACGTCTAAAGGGAAGCCAGGTGTTCTGTACATTTTAAAACACTGGGAAGGGAAGCAGTACTGTCACCTGGCTGCGTGCCGCTGATGATTTTCAGCCTGATTTGTGGGCAGCACAGGGGCTTAACGGGCGGCAGGGCCGCCATCAGGAATTATGGGGCCCCTTACACAGCTTCAGGCATGGGCCCCCTGGAGCAGAGAACGGGGGGGGGGGGTGCTGCCCCCTTAAATTGAGACGTTGGGGGGGTGGGGCTGCCGCGAATTTAGAAGCGGGAGGCCCTTTACAAAAAAAAGATTTAATAAAGAAAAATATATATAAAAAAAGGGGTGTTGCCATCCGGGACCTCTGGACCCTTTAATAAAAAATAAAATAAAAAATATATATTAAAAATAAACACTTATAAAAAAAAGTGGGGTTGCCATCCAGGGCCCTGGGAACCTCTGGGCCCTTTAATAAAAAAAATATATAAACAAAAATAAAAAAATAAACATTTATAAAAAAAATTAAAAAGGGTTTTTGCCACATGGGGCCCTGGGGACCTCTGAGCCCTTTAATTTTATATATATATATATATATATATATATATATATATATATATATATATATATATATATATATATATATATATATATATACATATATATATATATATAAATAAAAAGAAATAAAAAGAAAAAAAAAGAAATAAAATATAAAAAAAATTATAAAAAAAGGGGGGTTGCCATCCAGGGCCCTGGGGACCTCTGGGTCCTTTAATAATAATAACATTTATATTATATAATATGTATATATATATATATATATATATATATATATATATATATATATATATATATATATATATATATATATATATATATATATTAAAAGAAATATATAAAAAAGTTTTTTTTTTTTATAAAAAAGGGGGGTCTTCATCCAGGGCCCTTGGGAACTACGGGCCCCTGGGGACCTCCAGACCTCAAAAAAAAATTGGCCCTTTAATAAAAAATAAAATACAAATATATAAAATAAATATATTTTTTTTATTTAAAAATAAATAAAAAAAAGGGGGGTTGCCATCTTGGGCCCTGGGGGCCTCCGGGTCCCTGGGGACCCCTAAAAAAAAGAAAATAGGCCCTTTAATAAAAAATAAAAATATATTTAAAAAAATTGGCCCTTTAATAAAAAATAAAATAAAAAAATATAAAATAAATATATTGTTTTATTTAAAAAAAAATAAAAAAAAGGGGGGGTTGCCATCTTGGGCCCTGGGGGCCTCCGGGCCCCTGGGGACCTCCGGACCTCCGGACCCCTAAAAAAAAAAAAAAAAAAAAAAAAAAAAATTTTTTTTTTTTTTCAAAGGGGGTTGCTTTGGGCCCCCAACAGTGACAGGGCCCTGGGCAGCTGCCCCTGTTTGCCCTATGGTAGAGACGGCCCTGGGCATAGTACAGGAGATGCAGAGGCTGCGGGCATGGTACAGGAGATGCAGGGGCTGTGTGCGTCAGTACACACACACACACGTATGTGTGTGCATGTATGCATGTATATTTTCACTCCCTTACATTACATAGCACCCTGCATCACTGGACCCCTTTACATTACACAGCACCCTGCATCACTGGACCCCTTTACATTACACAGCACCCTGCATCACTGGACCCCTTTACATTACACAGCACCCTGCATCACTGGACCCCTTTACATTACACAGCACCCTGCATCACTGGACCCCTTTACATTACACAGCACCTTGCACCTCTGGACCCCTTTACATTACACAGCACCCTGCACCTCTGGACCCCTTTACATTACACAGCACCCTGCACCTCTGGACCCCTTTACATTACACAGCACCCTGCACCCCTTTACATTACACAGCACCCTGCACCTCTGGACCCCTTTACATTACACAGCAAGGACAGGTGAACAGAACAGGTGATCTTTTTTTAAATGATATTACTTGTAAAAGCTCTTCATATAGGTTCACAGTGAACCTATATGAAGAGCTTTTACAAGTAATATCATTTTAACCACTTAAGGACCCCCGCACGCACATATACGGCCACAGAATGGCACGTACAGGCACAAGGGCGTAAATTTACGTCCCCGCCTAAGTGCGGTTCGGGGGTCCCATCGGGACCCCCTCCGCGGCGTGCGGGGGTCCCCCTGGCTCCGGGAGCGATCCGGGATCAGCGGGCGGATGTCGGCGCTTACCCGCCCCCCCACGATCGCTCCCAGCCAATGGGAGCGCGCTCCCATCCTGTCAGTTCCTCCTCCTGTGTTTACACAGGAAGGAGGAAATGATGTCACCTCTCATCGCAGCGCTGTTTCCCAGCGCTGCTGATGAGAGAAGACATCACAAGTAAGTGTGCACCAACACAACACTGACACACACTCACATAGGCATATTAACCCCTTGTGATCGCCCCCCTCCACCCCCCTGTCACAGTGTCACTGAATGCAGTGATCTAATCACTGCATTTAGTGTCAGTGTGACAGGCAGTGTAAAAAACAGTTAGTGTTAGGTTCAGGATAGCCCCCCCACCCCCCCTAATAAAGTTTTAACCCCCTGATCACCGCCCTAGTTAACCCTTTCACTCCCTATTGCCAGCGTCACTAAGCGATCATTTTTCTGATCGCTGTATTAGTGTCGCTGTTCCCGCTAGGTAGCTATTTTTTTTTATTGCGATTTTTTTTTTTAATAAAGACATGTGGCTTAATAAATTTTGGCCTAAATGTTTGACTAAAATTTAGTTTATTTGATTTTTTTTTAACAAAAAGTAAAAAATAGTGTTTTTTTTTCAAAAATGTCGCTCTATTTTTGTATATAGCGCAAAAAATAAAAATCGCAGAGGTGATCAAATACCACCAAAAGAAAGCTCTATTTGTGGGAAGAAAAGGACACAAATTTTGTTTGGGAGCCACGTCGCACAACCGCGCAATTGTCTGTTAAAGCGACGCAGTGCCGAATCGCAAAAACACCTTGGGTCATTTACCAGCGTATTGGTCCGGGTCTTAAGTGGTTAAAAAAGATCAGTAACAGCTCCTCCACAGCACACTGAGTGACCTACCTTGGCAGCCTTAGCCTTAAGTTGGTGTGTGGTCACAGCAGGGCAGGCACAGGCAGGCACGGGCAGACACTGGCAGGCACGGGCAGGCACAGGCAGGCACGAGCAGACACGGGCAGTCAGAGGAGACGAGGAGAGCAGTTCGGCGGCCGAATTGTAATTCCCGCCGTGGAGCCTGCAGCGCCTATGATGGACATCAAACGTCCCGCCATTGGCGCTGCAGACTCCAGAAGGCGGTGCAGAAGGTTGCCGAGTGCGACCGAGTGCCGTCAGCGCCGAGTGTTGCCGAGTACGGCCGAGTGCCGTACTCGGCGACACTCGGCGCTGGCGGCACTCGGCCACTTTCGGCATCAGATGGTCCTGACTCCCAGACACTCGGGGCTAACGATGTGCTCGGATGCGGCACCTGCCTTCCCCACTAGCTGGGACAAGTTCCGGCAGGCTAAATTAGCCAGGACTAGGTCCTATTTGACGGGACTGTCCCATTAAAATCGGGACAGTTGGCAAGTATGCTGCCGTACCATGTATTTATATGAAAAAGTATCCTGTTCTTTTTGTATTGCTTCCTTTGTGTAAAATCCCAGGTGTTCCTGCTTGTCCTCGGCTTTCCTATTAAAAAATGACCACACTAGCCTTGAGAGCACAATGTGGTCAGTTTTCTGGATATGGTGGGAACTCAGCCTGCTCCCCTCCAATGATCAGACTTGTGAATGCAAAAATTCCATATACAGTATATGGACTCAAGCTGATTCCAAACAAGGCATCAATTATACAAGAATGTACTCGTATCCCTACTAGCTAAGGATGGGAGGAAGATTTGGGCCCATTAACAGGAGAACTGTGGGAGCAGGCTTATCCTGGTGTCCTGTCTCCAATTTAAAAGGGCTTACCCAACTTTTTATCCTCCATAGAGTTTACCGCAACCCTGTGAAACATTGTAGAGATACGGACCTGTGCTCTTAATGTGTTAACGGTCCAACAGACTTTATTCATAATAGTAATGGCCAAAAATATTAGCACCTCTGTATTTCTGTCAGATAATGCACCACGTTGCCCAGAAAATTGTTGCAATTACAAATTTTTAGGCATTCTCATGTTTTTATTTTGTTTGTATTGGTACATTCCATGCAAAACTCCAAAAATGGTCTGGACAAAATTATTGGTACCCTCAATTTAATATTTGGCAGCACACCACTTCCTGTAACCATCAATGAGTTTCTTATATCTCTCTACTGGAATTTTGGACCACTCTTCCTTCACAAACTGCTCCAGGTCTCTCAGAAGGGTTCCTTTTCCCAACTGCTGGTTTGAGATCTCTCCACAGGTGCTCTGTGGGATTTAGATTTAGAAAGTGATATGGAGGTGCCCAAAATCCCACAGATACTGGTGAGATGTTGAATATCTTTTTATTTTTTTTGTTAATCTTTTATTTATTCAAAAGACAAGTTCCATGGCGTAAAAAAAAAAAAAACAATGGTAGGAAAAGAACAGCATTACAATGCAGAGACAATTATATGCAGGATGTATAGGTAAAACATTAATGCCGCGTACAGCGATTGGAAATTCCGAAAATCCTACAGATGTTGGCTCAAAGTTGTCTTGCATACACACGGTCGCACAAATGTTGTCATAAATTCAGAACGCCATGAATGCCGTGACGTACAAGATGTACAACAGCACTAATAACCCCTTCCTTACCGCGTCATTGTGAAATGACGGTGGCAGGAACCCCTCCTCGATCTGGGTGGACGTCATATTATGTCTTTTGTTCCCGGCCATCTAGGAAGCGCGCGCGGCCAGCGGTATCACCCGCGACCCCGCGCGTGTGCACGACGACCGCGATTGCCGTCGGGCACCCGCAATTATCGGCGATCACGGCAGGAGTGTGGATCTGTGTGTAAACACACAGATCCACCCCCTGTCAGCGGTGAGGAGACTGAGGTGTGTTCCCAGTACAGAGGAACACACATCAATCTCCTCCCCTGTGAGTACCCCTACAGTTAGAACATCCTTTAGGGAACATTTTAACCCCCTCAGCGCCACCTAGTGTTAACCCCTTCCCTGCCAGTCACATTTACACAGTAATCAGTACAGTTTTATAGCAATAATCGCTGTGTAAATGTGAATGGTCCCAAAAACGTGTCAAAAGTGTCGCCGCAAAGTCACGGTCACAAAAAAAAAAATTGCAGATCGCCGCCATTACTAGTAAAAAAAAAAAATGCAATAAATCTATCACCTATTTTGTAGACGCTATAACTTTTGCGCAAACCAATCAATATACGATTATTGCGTTTTTTTTTTAACCAAATATACGTAGAAGAATACGTATCAGTCTAACTGAGGGGGATTTATTTTATTTTTATTTTTTAAATTGTGATATTTATTAAATAAAAAAGTTAAAAATATTGGGCCAGATTCAGATACACTTAATATTGCGCTGCGTAATCGAAATAGTCTACGCTGCCGTATTTCACCAGGCTCTACACCGAATCCTGGTAGATTTTTGCCCGTACGCTAAGGCGGCGTAGTCTATTTCTCGCCGCGTAATCGAAATACGCGATTGGGGGGCGTGAAGCGTTTAAATTAAGCGCGTCCCCGCGGCGATCGAACTGCGCATGCTCCGTTCAGAAATTTCCCGCGGTGCATTGCGCGAAATCACGTTGTTACGTCATTCGTTGTTTGAGTAGCGTCGTTTACGAACATTCCTATTCCCAGACGACTTACGTAAAAAATAATAAAAGACGTCGGAAAACGTAGAAATTCGACGCGGGAACGACGGCCATACTTAACATGGGCTGTCTAATATTAGACCAGCAAAAAGCTGGTATAGTGTTATGCAAAAAAAAGATGACTAAAGGTGCCGTAAGAGATTGCGAATGAAGATCGTAATTTCGGGGATCGCCGGCAAAAGCTCATTAGCATACCCCGACGCGGAAAACGACGGGAAGTCCACCCAGTGGCCGCAATTTTATTGCAGCGTAGATCCGAAGGCGTACGAACACGTAATCCAGTCGAATTGAAGCCCGCAGCCATCTATTCATGGTTTGAGGTTTCCGACTAGCTAGAAAACGTGCGTAATTTGAAATTACTCCAGTCTAACACCAGTTAGACAGGCGTAATGGCTCTCTGAATCTGGCCCATTGTGTTTTTTTTTAAATTGTCGCTCTTCTTTTGTTTATAGCGCAAAAAATAAAAACCGCAGAAATGATCAAATACCACCAAAAGAAAGCTCTATTTGGGTGGGGAAAAAAACATAAAGATTTAATTTGAATACAGTGTTGCATGACCGCGCAATTGTCATTCAAAGTGCAACAGTGCTGAAAACTAAAAATTGGTCTGGGCGGGAAGGGGGTGAAAATGTATGGAAGGGGTTAAAGGGAAGTTTAATACAAGTCGTGTTAGTAGAAGTTTGGTAAGAGACGATTCGTGCTTTTCAGTTTGTTACAGCGTGACGAATGTGCTATCCCCATTATGAACGCTAGTTTTACCAGACCAAGCGCTTCCGTCTCGTACTTGATTCAGAGCATGCGTGGAATTTTGTGCGTCGGAATTGTCCACACATGATCGGAATTTACGAGAATGGATTTTGTTGTTGGAAAATTCGAGAACCAGCTCTCAAATTTTTGTTGTCGGAAATTCCAACAAAAAGCTCCCATCGAACATTTGTTGTCGGAAATTCCGACCGTGTGTATGGGGCATAAGACCAAGGACGTAGTCCAAATCCTAGATACATTGCGTCATTGGAAAATTAGACATTAAGGCCGGGTTCACACCTATGCGAATTGAGTGTGGCTTAAACCGCATCCAATACGTAGAACATTTCTAAATACATTGTTTTGAATGAGGCTGGTTATGTGCGATGCATTCGAACTGCGCATTGCAGAAAAAAACGTGTGCGTCTTTTAGGCCCTGTGGTGCGGCTCAGGTGCGAATTGAGGCCCATTATCTTCTATGGGTACACAGCTGATTCGCAGATGTGTTAATTTGTCTCATTCAGCTCAATACACTTCCCCCCCTCCCCTTTCCCAGGTCTCCAAATTCGCAGCTAATCTGCAGTTAAAACGCAATGGATCTGCTGTACAGTTGTCTTATCTCTCTACAGAGATAAGAGAGCTGAAATTCGCACCGCACAAGTGTGAATCCGGTCTAAGACATTAATTTGTCCCGCTGCCCAGGAAGATTTAAAATGGGAACAGGAGAAGAGTAGGGAAGAAAAAGGGAGGGGATGGGGGAGAAGGTGGGGGGTCAGGAGGGGGTCTAATCTGTAGTATCATACTCAGGGAGTGCTAGTGCCTCTGCAGAGAGGACAAGCATGTTCCATATTGGTCATTTTGGTGCTTAGACGACAGAATGAGATCCTCCATCTTGTTTGTGTCGTCAACATTTTTTAAACCAAAGACCAATGGTCGGTGGCTGGGGACTTTTCCAATGAAGGGGGATACACGTTTTGGCGGCATCAAGGAGATGGTGGATAGCAGATTTCTTGAACGATTTTGCTGGAATGTTGGGGGCATGATGCAGAAAAAAGGCTGGGTCATACGGAATCGGGCATTCTGTGAACTTTTGGACAATGTTTTGAACCTCTTTCCAAAACCTCTTGAGTCTGGGGCATGACCAAAAGATATGTAGAAGCGCCCCCCATCCCTCCTGGCATCTCCAGCAGTGATCAGTCGTCATAGGGAAGATTGTATGCAGATTTGAGGGTGTATGATACCATTGTGTCATAATTTAAATTAGTTTCTTGTATACTCGTACATAAGGAGGATTTATGGGCAAAGCAAAGGGTATTGTTTTGTTGACTTACAGAGAAAGTACGGTTGAGATCGTGTTCCCATTGAACAGATGTTGTATCTCTTGTATCCTCTACCTATTAAGTTAATCTACCATTAGACCCAAAACTGTGTTTTCTTAATATGCTACATGACTCTCTTGTGCCTAGTTAGTCGGTAGATTCTATTACAAGATTGCTCTACGTAGCTCAGAAAGTAATTGCCCAAAAATGGATGTCCCCTAGCCCTCCCATGCTTACGAAGTGGAAAAATCAAGTCAATATTGTTATTTTGAGGGAAAAGTTAGTATATTACCAAAGTGCATTTTTGAATTTGATGAACTTTGGAGGCCCTGGCTGGTCACGCCTGGTCTAGCTCCATTTCACTTGATTTCAGACAGGTTACTCTCCCTATAAATGTGGAGTTCCTACTTTGTACTTTGTACTTTGAACTTTAAAGCGGAGTTCCACCCTCAAATTTGACTTTACATCAGTTGTTCTAAAAAAAATTCATTATTCCTTTAAGATTTTTTTTTTTACATGCCTTTAAACTCTTGTTGCTAGGCAGATTAGTTAATCTTCTCTCTTCCTGCACCGCACAGACTCCTGGGAATGTAGTGGGTGTAACTTCTCAGGAGTCTGTGCGGTCCCCAGTCTGGAAGTATTGTGAGACTTGGACATTACAGGTGCTGTTTTTAACCCCCCCGATTCGCGCCCCCCCCACACGAATCGCGGCACCCTCTACAACTCTGCGCATTTTTTCATTCAATCATCCATGTGCTGGGGGTGATGCCATTTGGTGGGAGCGATGCAATGTGTTTACCTGATGCGGTGTGCTACACACCGCATCGGCCCCCAGCACACCGCATCGGCCCCAGGACACCGCATTGGCCCCCGTCACACCGCATCAGCCCCCGGCACACCGCATCAGCCCCCCCCGGCACACCGCATCGGCCCCGGCACACCGCATCGGCCCCAGGATACCGCATCGGCCCCCGGCACACCGCATCAGCCCCCGGCACACCGCATCGGCCCCGGCACACCGCATCGGCCCCGGCACACCGCATCAGCCCCCCGCACACCGCATCGGCCCCGGCACACTGCATCGAGGGCCGATGCGGTGTCATGGGGCCGATGCGGTGTGATGCTGTGTCCTGGGGCCGATGCTGTGTCCTGGGGCTGATGCGGTGTCCTGGGGCTGATGCGGTGTGATGCTGTGTCCTGGGGCCGATGCGGCGTCCTGGGGCCGATGCGGTGTGCTGGGGCCGATGCTGTGTCCTGGGGCCGATGTGGTGTGATGCTGTGTCCTGGGGCCGGTGCGGTGTGAATTTTTTTTTAAATCTGTTTGGTGTCAAATTGTCTTACATACACACTGTCAGACCAAATTCCGACTGTCCAAAACGCGGTGACGTATCACAAGCCTAGAAAAAGTTCAATGCTTCTGAGCATGTGTCGACTTGATTCTGAGCATGCGTGGGTTTTTTCTCTGTCGGAGTTGCACACTTTGTGCCACTTTGTGTTGGTCTAAAAACGTAAATGTATTTTTATTGGGATTGTATGTGATAGAGTCTATCACATAAAATCCCAATAAAATACATTTACGTTTTTTGCTGTAACATGACAAAATGTGGAAAATTTCAAGGGCTATGAACACATCAAAGCAATACCCTAGTAATATGCACATTATATTTTCATTTTTGGTTTAGATATGATATACAAGTAAAGGTTTGTGTGACCGTCAGATGCTGTTTGAAGTGTACACCCCTTGGAGATATGGTGGTCTCCAGCCCAGACTGTCTGGATTGTGTGCGTCTTTAGCAATAGTAGTGTGAGGTGCCGTTACTTGACTCTGCATGTGAAATTCTGGGAACATTGTGTTCTAGCTAGATGGTTTTTGTTTTGTTGTTTTCCTTTTTTTTCTCATTTATATGGAAGCTGACATCACTAGGTAAGTGTTGATTGAACCAAGCAGACAGTCACACCGTGATTCTTGGTTCCTGAGTGCTTCATTGTCTGGAATATGTGATTTGAAGATTACAGCTTTGCTCTTTTCAGTTTAAAGAGAACCTTTCATGGAATAAATACCTAGGCGGCCATTCCTCGCAATGGTGAAAGTGATCACTCTGGACTTTTTTTTGTAATACGTTTTTATAGAAGCTTAAAACAGGTTGCAATGGGGGAAAAACAAGTTGTGTGTAGTAGATAGTATTACAAATTGGAAGGCTGTCAGGCAATAGGATCATGAAAAGGAGAGAATAAAAATGTTGATGGATAGAAACTGCCATAGCCAATGACTTGTTGGACAGACAGGGGAAAATACGGTATAGGTTCTAGAAATACAGCTTAACCACTTCTCTACCGTGGGTGTTTTTCAGATTTGGTGTTTACAAGACTAAAACATTTTTTTTTACTAGAAAATTACTTAAAACCCCCAAACATTATATATATTTTTTTCTTAACACCCTAGAGAATAAAATGGCGATCATTGCAATACCTTTTGTCACACCATATTTGTGCAGCGGTCCTACAAGCGCACTTTTTTTGGAAAAAAATCACTTTTTTTAATTAAAAAATAAGACAGCAATAAATTTGGCCCAATTTTTTTATTTATTGTGAAAGAGATAATGTTACGCCGAGTAAAATGATACCCAACATGTCACGCTTACAAATTGCGCCCGCTCGTGGCATGGCGTCAAACTTTTACCCTTCAAAATCTCGATTTTTTGAGATACAGAGGAGGTCTAGGGCTAGAATTATTGCTCTCGCTCTAACGATCGCGGCGATACCTCATTTGTGTGGTTTGGACATCGTTTTCATATGCAGGCGCTACTCACGTATGCGTTCGCTTCTGCGCGCAAGCTCGTCGGGAAGGGGCACTTTAAAAAAAAAAAATGTTGTTTTCTTATTTCTTTTTATTTATTTTATAATTTTTTTTGTAAACATCCCTTGTAATAGAAAAAAGCATGACAGGTCCTCTTAAATATGACATCTGGGGTCAAAAAGACCTCGGGGCAGATTCACAGAGAATTAGATTCTCGAAGAGTATCAGAAATACACTACGCCGCCGTTTTTTACCTGGCTCTACGTAGAATCCAGGTAGATTTTGTCCAGTAAACGACGGCGGCGTAGTGTATTTCTCCCGCGGCGATCGAACTGCGCATGCTCCGTTCGCAAATTTCCCGCCGTGCATTGCGCGAAAACACGTCGTCACGTCGTAGTAGCGTCGTTTACGTACATTCCTATTCCCGAACGAGTTACGTTAAAAAAAAATATATATTTTCAAATCGACGCGGGAACGACGGCCGTTACTTTACATGGGTTACGCACTGTTAGACCAGCAAAAAGCTCCTCTAACATTACGTAGCCAAAAAATGACGTAGGCGATTGCGAGGGACACTCGTACCTTCGTGGATCGCCGTAAAAACTCATTTGCATATCCCGACGCATGAAAACGATGCAAACTCCTCCCAGTGGCGGCAAAAATATCGAAGCCCGAAGCCGCCGTATCATGGTTTGAGGATTCAAACTAGTGATACGGCGCGCAAAATTTGAAATTACTCCTGTCTAACACCAGTTAGACAGGCGTAATTGCTCTGTGAATCTGGGCCCTCAGATCTCATATTTAGGCTTAAAAAAAAAAATAATAATAAAGTAAAATGTCATTTTTTAAATAACATAAAAAAAAAATGTCTCTTTAAGACGCTGGGCGGGACTGACGTTTTGACGTCACTTCCGCCCAGCAGAGCTATGGGGACGGGCGAGGGAAATTTTTCCCTCACTCGCATACCCACTGAGCAGACGAGCGGACCCGATCGCCTCCGCTGCTAACGACGGCTCCGGTAAGCGGCGGAGGGCGCGGGAGAGCGGCGGGAGGGGGGGCCCCCTCTCCCGCCACCGATAACGGCGATCTCGCGGCGAATCCGCCGCGGAGACCGCCGTTATCTTTTACAGTATCGCTCGTACTAAATATGGATACCTCGGTTGTGGCAGCAGCTGCTGCCGTTACCGAGATATCCAGCTTTAAAGTGTGGCCGTAAAAACACGTACGGCGGTAGGGAAGTGGTTAAAGGGGAGTTCCACCCACAATTTCACTTTTTAAATATAAATACCCCTGTAATACACAAGCTTAATGTATTCTAGTAAAGTTAGTCTGTAAACTAAGGTCCGTTTTGTTTGGTTTTACAGCATTTAAATTTATAATCTAGAAATAGACCGTGGCCATCTGAAGTGTGGGCATCATGAAGCCAGACTGTATGACTTCCTGGATTTCAGCTTTGCATATCTTGCACATGCTCAGTGCTGCACAAGCAATGTAATAGGTTTCAGTCAGGTTTGCAAGGACTACTGGGAAACATGATGCCTATCCCAGAAACTCTTGCAAATAGCCATGTGACTTAATAGCCTAGGCTAATAAGGAGGAGGAAGTAATGAAGGACTACAAAATAAAGGTATTTACAAGCAACAAAATAAATAAAAATTGTCCATTCTGAACACTATGAGATTAGGGCATGCAGCACAGACAAACATAAAAAATGGGTGAAAGCCCACTTTAAATACTTGAGATCCGCGCTATAGCTGAATGACGGCTTTAGCGCGGATCTAAATTACCAACAAGCCGTCAATTGACGGCTTGTCACTAGCAGCTTCCCTGCGCGCGCTCCAGAGCGCGCTGCGGGGAAACACTGTGTTGGCCGTGTCCCTTGGACACAGCCAATCACAGATCGCCGCGAACGGCCAATCAGAGTGGCCGTTTGCGATGCGATCTGTGGGCGAATGAGAGATGATCTCATATGTAAACATATGAGATCATCTCTCATTGCCGTTTTACACAGAGACAGCGTCCTGTCTCTGGAGAGGAGGAGACCGATCTGTGTCTCTTGTACGTAGGGACACAGATCGGTCACCCCCCCTCCCCTCACAGTTAGAACACTATGCAGGGAATACATTTAACCCCTTCCCCACCCCCTAGTGTTAACCCCTTCAATGCCAATCACATTTATACAGTAATTAGTGCATTTTTATAGCACTGATCGCAGTATAAATGTGAATGACGCCAAAAATGTGTCAAAAGTGTCCGATGTGTCCGCCATAACGTCGCAGTCCCAATAAAAATCGCAGATTGCCGCCATTTCTAGTAAAAAAAAAAATAATAATAATAATTCTGTCCCCTATTTTGTAGGCACTATACATTTTGCACAAACCAAACGCTTATTGCGAGTATTATTATTATTTTTTTTTACCAAAAATATGTAGAAGAATACGTATCGCCCTAAACTGAGGAAAAAAACGTTTTTTTTTTAAAAAAAAACTGGGATATTTATTATAGCAACAAGTAAAAAATATTGTTTTTTTTTTCAAAATTGTCGCTCTTTTTTTGTTTATAGCGCAAAAAATAAAAACCGCAGAGGTGACCAAATACCACCAAAAGAAAGCTCTACTTGTGGGGAAAAAAGGACGTAAATTTTGTTAGGGAGCCACGTCGCACGACCGCGCAATTGTCTTGTTAAAGAGACGCAGTGCCGGAAGCTGAAATATCACCTGGGCAGGAGGGGGGTATAAGTGCCCAGTAAGCAAGTGGTTAAGGGACCAACTAAGCGACTCCAATTACAGATCAATTGATGTAGCATTGCCCAGCTCTTTGAGCCCTTTCTCATTGATGCGTTATTGCTGTATTTTCTACCTTGCTAAAAACGCAAGTAAAATGTTTCCCTTTAACCACTTCAGCCCCGGAAGAATTTACCCCTTTCATGACCACAGCACTTTTTGCAATTCGGCACTGCGTCGCTTTAACTGACAATTGCGTGGTCATGCGACGTCCTTTTTTTCTCACAAATAGAGATTTCTTTTGGTGGTATTTGATCACCTCCGCGGCAGGGGCGGACTGACCATTGGAGTTTTTTTACTTCTGTCCCTGATATGTTTGAAACCGACATGCTTTTGATGTGAAAATCCTGAGATTTTAGCTGCCCTGCCTCCTGGCGTGGTGGCCCATTGTAAGCCCGGGGGCCCCATAATCTTCTATTGCCCGGGGGCCCCATGAGTTGTCAGTCCGCCCCTGCTCTGTGGTTTTTATTTTTTGCGCTATAAACAAAAGAAGAGTGACAATTTAAAAAAAAAAATATATATATTTTTTTTACTTTTTGCTATAATAAATATTACCAAAAAATATATAAAAAAAACATTTTTTTCCTCAGTTTAGGCCGATACGTATTCTTCTACATACTGTTGGAACAAAAAAATCAGCGTATATTGATTGGTTTGCGCAAAAGTTATAGCGTCTACAAAATAGGGGGTAGTTTTATGGCATTTTTATTAATATTTTATCTTTTTACTAGTTATGGTGGCGATCAGTGATTTTTATCGTAACTGCGACATTATGGCGGACACATCGGACACTTTTGATGCTATTTTGGGACCATTCACATTGATGTGCCCTGCAGGGAAGGGCTAGGAAGGGGTTAAGGGTCCTAGGGAGTGATTCTAACTGTGTGGGGGCGGGGCTTACTGTGACATGACACTGATCGCTGCTCCCGATGAGAGGGAGCAGACAATCAGTGTTCTGTCACTAGGCAGAACAGGGAGATACCTTGTTTACACAGGCATCCCCCTGTTCTGCCTCTCTGTGACCCGATCGCGGGACACCGGCGGACATCAAATCTACGGGTCCTGAAGGGCACGGATACGGGGAGTGAGGCGCAGGGCTGCACACATTCTTAAAGGGGACGTACAGGTACGCCCATCTGCCTACCGCTGCCAATCTGCCACGGTATATCGGCGTGCAGCAGTCGGCAAGTGGTTAAAGTGGTTGTAAACCTCAGACATGAAACATGAACAAAGCATATCCCTCTAAAGTGTAAACTTATATCAATTAGGAGCGCTGAGTGTCATTTCTGTCTGTTGCCTCATTCCTCTGCTGTCAGCATGAGTCACTTCTGACAAGTCTTCCTGACACCAAGAGAAAGAAGGTGACAGGGGAGGAACCTCTAGCTGATTGACAGCCTCAGCTATGTTCCTGTGTGCGGATATATAACCGTACAGATGAAGGATAACCATTTCTTTCACTTAATGCCCCCCCACCTCCTTTTTGATTTCCTCGCCTCTCTTTATTTTCTTCTTCTCTCTGGCTGGACTTTACTTTTTTTATCTTTATTATCTGTGTTATACCTTATACCAAAGTTATAAGTGCCTCTCTTAGAGCTAACACAGTGGGTCATAATAATCTTTGTATGCTGTGTGACATGAAGTCAGGTAAATCTGTGGGTGTTGTCAGAGACGGGAGATACATTTCTGCCTTGTTTAGACAATACACCAATTACTACTGGGCGTCGGCTGCAGAAAAAGCCAGAAAGGTTTAGGGCATTGGAAAACTTCAGCTGTTCAGAATGAGGTAATTAAAACCTCTATAAGTCATCCAGACGATGACTACATTTTGCTGCTTCCTGAGACTTCTGAAGAGGTGAGGTGCTTGTTGATATTTCTGTGTGATAAATATCAAAGAGACTTTTTGTTTTCTGCTGTATGACCAGCAGTGTCTGCCCAGCAGTAGGCTGTGCCAGACTCCATAGGTAGGTTCCTGTGTTGGGAAGGTAGACGCCCCAAGTGGCAAGGGTTTATTTTATGTTTTGTTTTGTTTAGGCTGTTTTGATGCTTGCACTTGTATCCAGCAATATGTAAAAATAAACCATATCATTTGTGTTCAACCCTCCTAATCTGCCTTTCTGTACAGTTCAGCGTGTAGTGAACCCATCCAGGGGGTCACACACACCCGCTACCGAGCTAATTCCTCACACATAGTGGAGTGCCGCGGGCAGTTAAAGGGGTGGTTCCGCCGAATTTGCAATTTAAAAAAAAAGTAATTTCTTCCCTTATGCTAGTATAGCATAATCTACTCACATATTCCATCGACCTAGGCGCCAGTACCGAGATTTGCGGGCAAATATATCTTTATATTTCCGTGTGATGGACGTTTCCATCTTAACTGCGGGCACTTTGAAGCCCAGCGTCGCCGTCTTCCGGGATGCGGCGAATGCTGGAGTCCCAGCATTCACCGCTTTATCCCGCGCATGCCCAGTGTTGACGGCGACCCGCGCCGTCAACACTGTACAGTTACCAGGACAACGACGCTGCGTCCTATGAAGTAACGCGAGATTAGCACACACGAGGTTTATGTTTTTTTTCCTGAAATCGTGAGCCTGCAATCCCAGCAACATTAGTGCGCAGGAAAGAAAAAAAACAACACGCCCATCCCCGCTCAGCCAGACCAGGAAGTGACTGCAGTTCAAAGGTATAGAAACCTTTTAAAAATGTTTTAATGGCTAAAGTTTATTAGGCGCAATGTGCCCTTGTGTGTAGGGTAAAGTAGCTAGATAGGGAGAACTACCCCTTTAAAGTATACCCAAAAATGGAGGAGATTCTGAAACAGCTGGCTATAACAAATGCAAATCAACAGCAGACCAATGCAAGTTTGCAGCGGAGCCTTGCAGCTCAACAACAGGCTCACCAAGAGAGCCTTGCAGCTCACCAAATAAGCATTGCAGCTCAACAGGCTCACCAAGAGAGCATTGCAGCTCAACAACAGGCTCACCAAGAGAGCCTTGCAGCTCACCAAATAAGCATTGCAGC
Organism: Rana kukunoris; assembly: GCA_029574335.1. NCBI lineage: Eukaryota > Metazoa > Chordata > Amphibia > Anura > Ranidae > Rana > Rana kukunoris. Next base: position 61,779,666 of record CM056052.1, on the reverse strand, counting down.
TCAACAGGCTCACCAAGAGAGCATTGCAGCTCAACAACAGGCTCACCGAGACAGCATGGCAGGTTGGGAACAGAGACACCAGCAGCAAATGGAGGCCATCGTGAAACAATTTGAGAGAACAGCGGAAAAGGATAGCAAGCCCTCTCCGATTAAGAGTCCAGAGGACCATAATGCTATGGAGATTACCACGTCTGTTGTTGAGACGGAATCATCACCGGAGTGTAGTACTTCACCAGAGGAACAAGAAGTGAAGCCACAGGAGTGTGCCCTGGCAGAGCCTGAAACTCCCAAAGTGAAGGAGCCACCATTAATTGTAGAAGAGTCTGTAGAGCCTGTGGAAACCAATGTTGTGAATGGTGTTCCAGAGGTCAAACCAGACGAGACCAAACCAGAAGAGAAAGACCCTCCTGTACAAGAAGATGCTGAGGAGGTCCCAGCTGTCCCCGCAGTAGCAGCTCCTATGAAGCTGAATCGACGGTCTGACAGTTCTGCTAAATACAGTAGAGAACCTTTAACAAATACTTTGAAGAAACTTGATGATCCAGCTACCAAAGCTGTTACCTTGGAACTGGAACCCAACAAGTTTAAAGGCAAGATTTTGGATTGCTCCAAATCTTTTCGCAAAGCCAAATTGCTGCATTACCATATGAAGTATTTCCATGGCGTTGACAAGTCAGAGCATGACTGGTGTACTACTAGTGTTTGCTAAATAACCAACCACCCACCTCTTAACCACCTACATTAAACACTCGACACCTTCTGGATTAAATGGCCAACAAAGGCCCCTTTATTAAATCCAAAAGGTAAATATAAAATTAACTTTTAAACAACCATTTTAAAATATATATAATCGTATAAACTTTTTAACATTTACCAACATTCTTTTTGAATAAATTACCCAAACAACAACCACTGTAGACACAACACTGTAGACACAACACTGTAGACACAAAGGTTCCTGAGAGAAAGGGAAATAAAAAGTGCAAGGCAATGGGCTGTCCTCCAACAGAAAGTGTCCGGGCCTCTAGCCGTACGTCATAAGCTCAAGAGACCATAGCTTCCTCCTTCATTTACTCTTCAGCCCGATTGCCAGTAGCCCCCACCTAACTGGATAGGGAAGGTGCCCATCCCATGACAGGCCCCAACTCCTACCAACCATCTCAGGTATATCGATCTTATATCTCTATACCACCCCCACCCAATTCTCAGGAGCCCCAAAACCAATGCCAAGACCACCTGAAAAACAAAAAGATGATGAAAAACACACACCCATACCAGACACTTCCCCAGGGAGGGAGGGAGGGAAAAACAGCCTGTTTGTTACCACAACTGCAGATGACTCCCGAATGACTGGCCCCGCCCCCTCCTCCTTTTATGTGACCCTCCTCATGTGCCTAAGCCCCGCCCCCCGGCCAGACTTTTTACCAGCCATTTCCTCTTCCTGTGTGCGCTCCACACAGTGTTCCCCCAGTCATGTGGCCCCTGCGCCTGGGTTCCCCTTACTTCGGGGCTGTCTGGATCAGAGTCCTGTCACGAGGCATTTGCAGACAAGAGGCTCTTTAGCTCAAGAAAAGGCCATTCAGCAAAGCTCAAAGAGAAGACACACCACATCCGGTTCTCTGCATACTCCACTTCAGATTTCCTTAGGAAGCTCACCCCATGACGGCAGGAATAGATTGTGTGAAAAGAGGCATCATTCAAGCCCAGCCACAAACAGTTCAAATTCCCACCGACCGTCCCTAAAAGACAAAAGCAAGGAGAACTTAATCCAGAAGTCTCATCTCAAGCCCGACAAGCTGTCTGAAAGTGTTAAAGAAAAAGTAAGAGAAAAGTTCAAAGATTTCTTGAGTCTGAATTTAAAGAATAAGAAGAAAAAGAAAGCAAAGTCAGAGCTGTCTGGTGGTGAAGAGAACATAGAGATTTCTAAGGAGCTCTCACCAAAAAAAATACAACCTTTAAAGCTCAACAGTGATTATAAGCCCCCGTGTTCTGGTAAAAGCAGCGATCATGGAAGCCGACCAGATACAAGACTAAGTGATGAGGAGACGCTCAGCGATTCTTGCATGGAAAGGTTACTTTGGAGTGTTGAGGATTACAATGAAGGGACTGTATTGGAAGAAGATGGCACATGCGCCTTGTCTTTGGGTGCACAGGAGCCTTTGTACATAATGCAGTCTTGCTGCCTGGTTAAGGATGACCTGGTGAAAGAATCCCACTTACAAACTGTAAAATTGGGCATCACACAGGAATTTGCTAATCGGGAAGTTGTTAAAAGTGAAATCCCTGACCGCTTCAGGGCAAATGAAGTGGCTGAAGTGCAGGAAGTAGGGGTTTGCACATCTTCAGTTCTCAGTCAGTTGCTTGATGGAAATAAAGCTGAAAAACTTAATTCTGACACTGCACTAAATGATGTAGAAAAAGCGTGTCCAATATCCACTGAGCCTTGTGAATGTAGTAAGGCAGGTGATATTCATGACTTTCCCATAATTGGTGATCAGCAGAGCAGGGTCATTGAGGAATCTGAATTGCAAGAAATATGCACCCAGACTGAAGCTATTTTTGCCTCTGTGAATTATTTGCCTGTTGAAGAGCAGTGTGTTAATTTTTTTGTTGGTGAAATGAAAGCAGTAAATACAATGTCACCCCTACCACAGGCAGGATTTGTAGAGAGGGGTTTAGTGTCCACCGAAGTAGAAAAAATTGTTTTGAATCTTCAGAATTAATGTCATGATCAGAATAGAATTCAGGAAATCGCCTGTGATACCTTAAATCGGCAGAGTGATGACATCTGTGATCTTGAATCTGGAAAACGAGGCATCCACATGCATGATCCATCGCAGAGCACAGTGTTATCAGCTCTTGGTATAGGTTATGACTCGCTGAGTTCTTCAGGGATTGAGCTATCGAGGGAAACCTTTGTGTCCATTGAAAAACTAAAGCAGGTTTTGCATGGTTTACAACTGAAAATGAGTATATTACAGAGCAAGGAACACCCTGTTATGTACCTCAGCCGAAAGTTGAAGAGCAATAAGTGAATCAATAGGTGGTTCCTGGCCCTCCAAGAATTGAGTTTTGTGGTAACGCATCGCCCCGGTGCTAAAATGGGGAATGCAGATGGGTTGTCCCGAGTGCATGCGTGCCTGGCAACCTGTGTCCCAACCCTAGGGTTGAAACAAGAGGGGGGGGGTATGTGACAGGAAGTCAGTTAAATCTGTGTGTGTTGTCACAGACGGGAGATACATTTCTGCCTTGTTTAGACAATACACCAATTACTACTGGGCGTCGGCTGCAGAAATAGCCAGAAAGGTTTAGGGCGTTGGAAAACCTCAGCTGTTCAGAATAAGGTAATTAAAACCTCTATAAGTCATCCAGACGATGACTACATTTTGCTGCTTCCTGAGGCCTTTGAGTGAAGGAGAGCAGTGACTTCTGAAGAGGTGAATTCATTGTTATTTCTGTGTGATAAATATCAAAGAGGCTTTTTGTTTTCTGCTGTATGGCCAGCAGTGTCTGCCCAGCAGTAGGCTGTGCCAGACTCCATAGGTAGGTTCCTGTGTTGGGAAGGTAGACACCCCAAGTGGCAAGGGTTTATTTTATGTTTTGTTTTGTTTATGCTGTTTTGATGCTTGCACGTGTATCCCGCAAGATGGAAAAATAAACCAAACTCTTTGTTTTCAACCCTCCTGATCTGCCTTTCTGTACAGTTCAGCGTGTAGTGAACCCATCCAGGGGGTCACACACACCCGCTACCGAGCTAATTCCTTACAGCTGTTACTGGTGTACTTAAAGGTAATAAACTCCAATCCAACAATGTAATCTATTGCAGTTTACCATTTATTAGATGTGGTGGCCGCATATGTTTTCTTTTCTTTCTTTTTTTTTGGGGGGGGGGGGGGGGGCTTTTTTTACTCTATTTTCACCTGATTATCTGGACAGTAACACACTCTGGATGAAGGAGCTCAAGGAGACACCTTTGGACCACACCTTTGTCCATCTGGGGGGAGGGTAGTGTTAAATATACTAGCAGATTTAAATACACTCATACATTGAACCCACTCTCCACCGCAACGTTGCAATTCCGATAAAAATCGCGGATCGCCACCATTACCAGTAAAAATATACAAATAAAAAAAAAAGTCCATATATCTATCCCCTATTTTGTAGAAGCTATAACTTTTGCGCAAACCAATCAATATACACTCATTGTGATTTGTTTTTACCAAAAATATGTAGCAGAATACATATTGGCTTAAAGGGGGTTGTAAATTTATTTATTTTCCCCTAAATAGCTTCCTTTACTTAGTGCAGTCCTCCTTCACTTACCTCATCCTTCCATTTTGCTTTTAAATATCCTTATTTCTTCTGAGAAATCCTCACTTCCTGTTCTTCTGTCTGTAACTCCACACAGTAATGCACTTCTCCCTGGTGTGAAGTGTCGTGCTCGCCCCCTCCCTTGGACTACAGGAGAGTCAGGACGCTCTCTGCGTTGCAGATAGAAAAAGGAGCTGTGTGTTGGTGAGTGCAGAGCTGTATCCTGCCCTAGGCCAACAAGGCCCAGGCCTAGGGCAGCACTTTGCAGGGGGGCAGCACGAAAAGATTCCCCTCCGGCTTGTGCTACACTCTTAGGAAAATTGGTCTAGCGCCCCCAAAAAGTGGCCGTGCTGCTTCTGGTATGCGGGTGGCCGGCATTCCGCAACTGTGGTGTGAGGGGGGGGGGGGCGCTTCCAATTTTGACTCTTTTATCATCCTGGACCACAAACCTTCCTCACTTTGCTATATGTTTCTGCTGCACCATCTACTTAAAGTAGAAATATAGGCAACACTTTTTTTTAAATTTTGGATGGAGTATAGGAGGGTTATAGCCCCTGTCAGTTTATTTTTTACCATCCCTGTCCCATTGCAAAGATTTCCCTTCACTTCCTGCTTTATGGGCAACCAGGAAGTAAGAGGAAATCTAAGTAAATTAAGGGAATCCAATGCCCCCCTCCAGGCCCTCAGAACTAGTGTCCTCACTCGAAAATTTCAGGGCGGATCTTAAACAACACAGGGTGTGGCCTTAACAGGAAGGGGTGGGTCATATTTAAATTAGGGGGTGCACGAGTTTAGTCAGGCCTAGGGCAGCACAAAACCTAAATACACCTCTGGGTGAGCGTCCTGACTCTCCTGTAGTCCAAGGGAGGGGGCGAGCAGGACACTCCACACCAGGAAGAAAGCCTCGCATTACTGTGTGTAGTTACAGACAGAAGAACAGGAAGTGAGGATTTCTCAGAAGAAATAAGGACATTTTAAAACAAAATGGAAGGATGAGGTAAGTGAAGGAGGACTGCACTAAGGTAAAGGAAGCTTTTAGGGAAAAATGTTTTACCTTTACAACCCCTTTAAACTGATGAATACATTTTTATTTTTTGGATATGCATTATAACAGAAAGTAAAGAATATTGTTTTAGTTTTTTTCATAACCCAAAAAATAGAAACCGCACAGGATAATCAAATGCAATCAAAAGAAAGCTCTATTTGTGCGAGAAAAAACGACATCAATTTTGTTTGGGTACAACGTTGTCAGTTTAAAGCAACGCAGTGCCGTATTGCAAGAAATGACCTGGTCATTAAGGGGGTAAATCCTTCCGGGGCTGATGTGGTTAAAGCATGACATGTTGGGTATCTATTCCCTTGGCGTAACATCATCTTTTATATTTTACCAAAAATTGGGCTATATATTGTGTTTTCTGCACTAAGTGTATTTCTTTCCCCCCAAAAATACGTTTGAAAAAACACTGCACAAATACCACGTGACATAAAAAATGTAAACGGTCGCCATTTTATTCTCTAGGGTCTCAGTTAAAAATATCTATCGTGTTTGGGGGGTTCTAAGTAATTTTCTAGCAAACTACTTTCTACTGATTTAAAGGTGCCAGAAAAGGCTTGGTCGGCAAGTAGTTAAAGGAGAAAGCAGAGTGGCTGAGAGATGAGCACACCCGTCTGCTGCTTCTCCTTTCACTGTCCACTCACAGGCTGGGGGAGGGACAAGACCTGTAAATGTGTCTTTTTGGAAGCAGAGAATATCAGGTATCCTTGCCTGCTCAGTGTGGCAGAGATGTGTACATTTTAGGACTGGATAGACAGAATTACGAATACTTTTGCAGGTAAAATAACTCTTGTGTATGTATTTTTTCTGTGGCTGTTTGCCACGTATAGCCACAGCTCCCCGGTTCTGGGAAAGTGTCTGGAAATTCAAGTGTCATGGTCAATAGTTGCAGCATTGTTACATGCCACCAGAGCCCCTAAGTGTGTTTATTTTATAATATATAGTATCAGCACAATATAATACAACTACATTCTATGCATAACTTGCTTTTCATAAGAATCTGTCTTTGTTTTTCTAGGAAAAATTTGAATCCCTTTTCCGAGCGTATGATGATTGCGTCAACTTACAGCTATTCAAGAGCTTCAGACGAGTTCGGATAAACTTCAGTAACCCCAAGGCAGCAGCACAAGCAAGGATAGAGCTCCACGAAGCACAGTTCAGAGGGAAGAAACTAAAACTATATTTTGCACAGGTTTGATTTTTTTTATGTATTTCAAAAACGACATTTATAAATACATATACATGTGTACTGTAATTAAAGGAGAAGTACGGCCAAAGCTCGTTTCGCTGTACTTCCCCTGTGGATCACAGAAGTGCAGATCGTTCTGCACTCCTGTGACACGTTTTCAGCAGACAGCGGGTTGAAGCCAGCTGTCTGCTGACGTCTAAGAGTCGGTTCAGTGGGAGACCTGAGAAGAGGCAGTTCGAAGGTAAGTATTGACATGTTTGTTATTTTACTTTTACAATCTCTTTAACTGCTTGCTGACCAGCCGCCGCAGTTATACGGCGGCAGGTCGGCTCTGCTGGGCGAGATCATGTAGCTATACATCATCTCACCGAGCAGCCAATAGGGGCGCGCTCGCCCCTGACGCATGTGCCCGGCAGGCGCGATCACCGTCGGGCACCCGCGATCGCTCATTACAGAGAGAGAACCGGGAGCTGTGTGTGTAAACAATGTGTGAACAGCGATCAGTCATTTTCCCAAGTCAGTCCCACCCACCCTTCAGTTAGAACACACCCAGGGAACATACTTAACCCCTTCATTGCCCCTTAGTGTTAACCCCTTCCCTGCCAGTGGCATTCAATGCATTTTTACAGTGATCAGTGCTATAAAATTCCAATGGTCCCAAAAATGTGTCAGAAGTGTCTGTCATAATGTCGCAGTATGGAAAAAAATCGCTGATCGCCGCCATTACTAGTAAAAAAAAAATATATTAACAAAAATGCCATAAAACTATTCCCTATTTTGTAAACGCTATAACTTTTGCGCAAACCAATCAATAAACTCTTATTGCTATTTTTTTTTTTACGAAAAATATGTAGAAGAATACGTATCGGCCTAAACTGAGTAAAAAAAATGTTTTTTTTATATATATTTTTGGGGGATATTTATTATAGCAAAAAGTAAAAAATAGTGAGATACATAACATTGCAATACAGTGTGACACTATCTAACCTTAGAGGGTAGTAGAGATCCTTACAATCTGTTTCCCCATTACATCCAGTGATCGTCTTTCATTTTGTAATCGATACCAAAAGGGAACATTTAAGAGAAATACTTTGTAAAGTTTTACATACAATTTAATATAAATGATTGAATTTTCCATATACAGGTGCAAACAACAGAGACAGGCGGAGACAAACTACATCTGGCTCCCCCACAGCCGTCTAAACAGTTCCTCATCTCACCTCCCGTGTCACCTCCCGTTGGCTGGCAGCCCATAGATGACGCCACACCAGTAATTAATTACGACCTTCTTTATGCAGTTGCCAAGCTTGGCCCAGGTAAGGACCCTTTCACATCTCACAGGATGTTCCTATTTTTGCAACCTGATGTGCAACAGATGTGTTAATATAAAGGAAGGCAACATTCTAAATCAAAGAGAGGAACTTATTTACAGTATTGGGACTTTCTAGGTACAAAATCATGAATCTTTCCAAAAAGTCAATACAGTTGAACCTCAGATTATCTATTCCAGAAGTATGCTCGTAATGCAAAGTACTTGCATATCAAAGCGAGTTTTCCCATTGAAGTCAATGGAAATGAAAATAATTTGTTCTGCATTGACTTCAATGTGATGCAATACCGAATGCGACCTGAGGTAGGGGGCGCCAGAGAGTGACGAAAGCGGCCGAAAAGGCCCGAGGACACTTCAGGTTGCTTCCTGCGCCCCCCACCTCAGGCCAAATTAGGTACTGCAGGCAAATGTTTGGCTTTTCTTGGCTCCCGCGCCCCTGTACCTCAGGCCAAATGAGGTTCTGCAGGCCTATTTTCGGCTATGCTCTGCTTATGCGCCCCCGTACCTCAGGCCAAATGAGGTTCTGCAGGTCTATTTGGCTTGAATTCTGCAACACTCGCAAACCAAGTCAGAATTTAAAAAAAACTCTCAAACCAAGTTACTCTTAAACTGAGGTTCCACTGTATAAAAATTCCTCGTTCACCAAGCCTTTTCTGGAACTTTTTGTTTACAAGTTTAAATTTTTCTTCTTTACTAGAAAATTACTTAGAACCCCCAAACAGTATATACTGTATATTTTTTTAGCAGAGATTCTAGAGAATAAAATAGCGATTGTTGCAATATTTTATGTCACACAGTATTTGCACAGTGGTCTTTCAAACACAATTTTTTTGGAAGAAAAATACACTTTAAGGGGTTTGTAAAGAATTTTTTTTTTTTTTATCTTAATAGCTTCCTTTACCTTAATGCAGTGCTGTTTTCATGTCCTTTAGTTGCTGTAATTCTTCTCTGATCTCCACACTTCCTGGTTGTCTGTTTCCTGATAACCACAGTGCTGGGAGCTTTCTCTCTGTGGTCACTAACTTCAAAGAGGTGTGATTACTGTGGGCCAGATTCACATACCTGATCCGCCCGCGCAGCGTGTCCCATTTACTCTACGCTGCTGTAATTTACAGCGGCGTATCCTTATCCTCAAAAAAATGCCGCTGTAACTTACGGCGGCGTTGCGTAAATGGGCCGGCGTTCGCGGGTGTAATTCAAATTTACTAGTGGGGGGCGTGTTTTATTATAATTATGAATGACCCGACCCAAACAATGTTTTTTTTTTAACTGCGCATGCGTCCGCCATGGACGTATCGCAGTGCGTATGCGTGAAATCACGTCGCCAATAGTCAATGAAAATGACGTGAACGTAACTTATGCCCAGGCCCATTCTGGATCGGCATACGCAAACGACGTCCAATACGACGCTGGCCCGACGTCCATACTTAACATTGGCTGAGTCTCACTATAGCAGGGGTAGCTTTACGCCGGAGATGCGCTTACGCAAACAACGTAAATGGAATGCGCCGGCCGCTCGTACGTTCGTGAATTAGCGTAACTCGCTCATTTGCATATTCATTTGCATATTCAACGCACTACTAACACTACAACTAAGATACGACGGTGTAATATACTTACCCCAGTCGTCTCTTAGCTTAATTCCGGGGTATCATGTTTTGTGGATACAAAACAATAATACGCCGGCGGTAAATTAGAATTATGCAGGTGTATCTGTAAATACGCCGGCGTAATTCTTTGTGGATCTGGCCCTGTGTGTCTAAAACCCCACAGCACCTCCCCTTTGGATCAGTTACGTTTTCCAAACCATCACTGCTCTGTGCCTCTGTATGCACTGTACAGCAGAGAGGCAGGAAACAATATGCAAAAACGAAACTAGAAACTACAGGCACATTATATGATTGATTTTTATCTATTTTTAATTGTTTTAAAAGGAATCAGTTAACTATTATGTCTCTATACCCTGTAAACAGTCATTTCAGCATGACATTTTTTTTTATTTGCAACTCCTTTAATGGATAAAAAAAAACACTAGTTACCTCTGTTTTTTTATATAATGTGAAAGATGATGTTACGCTGAATACATAGATACCCAACATGTCATGTCACGCTTTAAAATTGCGCACGATCATGGCAATTCCTCACATGTGTGATATGACCACCGTTTATATATGTGGACGTGACTTACGTATACGTTCGCTTTTGCGTGCTAGCATGGAGGAATGGGGTGCTTTATTTATTTTTTTCTTATTATTTATTTGACTTTTTATTTTTACACTGTCCCTTTTTTTTAATCACTTTTATTCCTATTACTAGAAATGTAAACATGAAAATAAACCGCGCTAATGACCAATAAACATAAAATGCATTAAATAATATGTGGACCACACCGATGAATTAATGTGATATATGCAAGGTTGAAAAAACAAAAACAAACATTATTGAGTGTCCATAAAACACAAAAAGGGGCCTTTGTAGTCCAAAGTGAGAGGGCTAGCAAGGTTCCATACACAACCAATATTGGGATTCGGCTTCACCAGGGTGGATGTTACGTTTTATTTCCTCTGGACTTTTGTTGTTTATAATTTATTATTCACACTTGGTTGTGTATGGAACCTTGCTAGCCCTCTCACTTTGGACTACAAAGGCCCCTTTTTGTGTTTTATGGACACTCAATAATGTTTGTTTTTGTTTTTTGGATTGTTTTTTCAACCTTGCATATATCACATTAATTCATCGGTGTGGTCCACATATTATTTAATGCATTTTATGTTTATTGGTCATTAGCGCGGTTTATTTTTATTTTTCTCACATTGCTATTCTGTTTATATGACACAGTTTAAACCGCAGCTCCATTTATGTTTAGTTTGCATTTCACGTGCACCTTTTACTTTATTTGATTTGATGCACAGCATCATATATTGATTAGCGCAATTTACCTCACTTTTTTTCAGAAATGTAAACATCCCTTGTAATAGAAGTGAGCACAACATGTCCTCTTTATTTCGAGATCTGGGGTCAAAAAGACCCCAGATCACTCATTTACTTTTAAAAGCAAAAGAAAAAAAATGTAACTAACAAAAATAAAAAGTGTCTTTATGCTAGCGAACTGGAAGTGACATCAGAGGCCACTCCAGTCCTCCAATGGCATAGAGAGTCGAGTAGGGTCCATCTTGTCCTCACATCCTGTCCAACAAACAGCTGCATTGGATTACTTCCAGGTTTTACCGATTGCTCTGGTAAGCCCGGAAACTACCAGGAAGCGGTGGGGGCACCTCTCCCGCTACTTCTAATGCCTTGTACACACGATCGGAATTTCCAATGGAAAAAGTCTGTCAGAATTTTTTTAATTTTTACTGATAATCATCTCTTATGTAAATGGTACTAATATTAATGAATACAAAATGAAGTGTTTACCATCTTTTTTTTATACAGGGTTTTATAAAGATCGCTTAATAAAATGTGAAAGTTCTAACTCTCAGTGAAAGATTTATAGTTTTGTTGTACCTAGAAAGTCCCAATGTCTGTGCTCTTCTTGATACTCCAAGTGGGATAATCCACAGACAATAAATAGTTTATGGTTGCACTAGCTTCCCAGTACCCTTTGTGCTGTTTCTAAGGCATCTGTTATCTGTAAAAGTTGCACATAATGTCTGTGTTTCTTAGGGAGTGTAAAACTGACAGTTAAAGTAGACCTTTACCCATAAGAACTTGATAAAAAAGAATGTTCATTAGCAAGAAACATACATTTCACAAGCATAATTATGCTACCAAAATTAGTGTGTGCTGTAAAACTTCCTCCAGCATTACTCCTGTTCCTTCTTGCTGGAGGCCGCCATTTTACTGAAGCCCAGAGCCCCTGAACAGCAGTAAATCATAAAGAGGAACTAGACTCATTGATTTAATGGTTTAAAAAAAACAGTTACATTCCTGGAATTCCGGGATTGCTAACAGTCACATTTGCTTGTGTAGCAAGGTCCCACGCCTCCTTTGATCTAATGAGAACCTCCTGGACCAGAGACAGCTGCTATCCTTCTGTATGTAGTGGGCTGTGAGGCATGGTGGGTGCTGAGTAGTTAAAGTTATTGGGCACCAGACACTTCTTGAATGCAAAAAAAAGTTTACCTCTATTAACAAACTTTTGAGGGAGAGAGGGTTAGGGCCAGGACACCCTTAGGTAGTTGCAAGCTTAATTGGCAGACTTCAACAGGACAGCCATGCAGGGAAAGGCATCCAGCAAGACGCTAAATCTGCATGTGTTGGAATGCTGTCTCCTATGGCAACAGTCTTTAACAGTTTCAAACACAAGGCTCAACAGTTCCTTCACTCTCACTACAATCGTTCCTTGTAGTTCTTCAGCCCACTAAGCTCCCGGTCTCTTAGGCCCCTTTCACATGATCGGATCAATTTTGACGGCGGACCTGAACGGCCGCTCCATGCAGTCCTATGGAGCATCTGATGTCAGCAGAGACATGTCCGCTGACATCTGACCCGATCCGCCAAACTTGGACGGATAGCGATACGTCCCTCTCCGTCTATGGTGGATCGGGTGAGATCTGATGAAAATGGACATGCTGTTCGTTTTCATCAGATCTCCCCATAGGAGACAGCGGCGCTGCACAAGCCCCTCCCCGCTCAGTGAGCAGAGAGGGACTTGTTATCCGCTGGCTCAGCGGAGATCTGCGGGGGGATCTCCCGATGAGCCGGCGGGAGCAGGTGGACTCCGTAGCAACGGAGTCCGCCTATGTGGAAGAGGCCTTGCTAGACCCACTAATTCACTGTCACTGAATCCCTTGATCTCCTCCAATCTTCACAGTGGTTTCTTTCTCAAGCGGCACCCCCACTTCTCTGCTGGGTCACTAGCATGGCGCACTCTAGATACCTCACTGGCCTGCTCGGGCCCTACCTTGACACACAAGTTGCTCTGCAAGCGTCACTTCTGCTGGCTGGCTGGGTCCCTGACTTGATTTCCACTGAAATTTCCTGATTCTTCTCCGTCCCCGGTTGGTGAGAATGCTGCTCCGGTACTTGCCTCAGTTACTTACTGTGGTCCCTGGTAATAAGACGGATAGTCCCTTACTTGCGACAGCTTCCCTTCTACCTCCGACCATGTCAGGTTCTCCGGCTGGCGACCATGTCAGGTTCTCCGGCCGGCAGAACCGTCACTTCTGTTTGGACTGCAAGCTGCAATCCCAACCCTGCACTTATTTCTGGATAGGCCCTCAGACAGCCTAGCAGCCACATGTGCCTGGGATAGGCCCAATCTTTGGCCTAACAGCCCGGCCAGTACAACACACGTCCACCCAGACAGCCGTCCAGGTGACACAGAACACAGATCACCTTACTTCACCCAAAGTGGCCAGAGGCGATTTAGTTTGCATGTGCCGCGCTATATAAGTTTTCATTCAGTCATTCAAATATATAGGCTCTCCCAGCCGGCCAAGTTATTCAAGAAAACCCCTGCCCATTAGCTGAGACACCCCACATACCAATAACCTAACCTTGGGTTGCCCTTCTCATATCTAGTACCACCAAGTGACCGGTCACCTAGTGGTAGAAGAGAAAAGTGCAACAAGACCAAACTTAGGGAGAAATCAGTAGATCTCTAACAATAAACCAGGATAACTACTGCTGGCAAGTCAATTTGTGAGGAGCAACCCTGCCTAAACTCCAGGGTGCTACAACTGTGATCTCAACCAAGCTGTCAAACAATCAAATGGGTGGTGTCATAACTAATCACATGTGCAGCATCATGGTAGTTGCAGATCAAACAGAAGCCGCTTCATTGGCTGTAAAGGATAGAAGAGTTTAATTCTGCTTTAAGGCTGTCAGCAGATCTGCCCCTACAAATTCAGCAGTGTCTAAAAATGGAGAGCCACTGAACATGTGCAGAGCAGGGTGAAGCAGTGAATTACTGGATTTTTTAACAGTATAGACACTTATTTTTAATGTTTTACATAGCTATACCTGCAAATGGGGCCAGGCTGAAGTGATCTAGCAGGACTTAAAGCAGAAGTAAAGGTAAAAATTATAAAACAATAAATAAATAACAAAACTGTCTACACTAACCTGCTCAGCACTGCAAACCTCCTCTTCTCGGGGCTCCCGCCGGCACTCCTTGCCCCTCCTCTGTGTCCAGTGAAGTGACTTGCCATGGGGGCTCTCGTGCATGCTCGCTTCCAAGCCCCGCTATTGTGTCCATTGACAAAGACATTAGGACTTAGCCCCGCCCCCCTCCCTTGTTACAGGCTTTGATTGACAGCACTGGGAGCCAATGGCTCCCGGTGCCCTAGCAAAGCCAGTTACACCCAGAAGGGAAGGGGAGAGCTGCAGAAGTGCACAATGCTGGATCCAATGAGAGCTCAGGTAAGTAAAAGATGGGGGGTTGGGGGGGGGGGAGTGCTGCAGCCACTTAATGACACTTGCTGCAGCTTTGGGTGGACACAGATGGATCGAAATTCGACCAGTTCAGCAGAGAATGGCTGAATTTCGATCCACGTGTGGCCACTTCCACTCGACAGAAGTCGATGAATAGAGTGGGCCTGTTGGAAATGTTTTCACGATCAGTGGCTGCAGCCATTGATTATTGTATTCTGGCAACGGAGAGTTCATGCTGTTAGAATAAAACCAGCAGGGAGGTTTATACTATCCACCTCAAATGTGTGAATGGAGGAATTTTTTTTTCAGCCCCCTGGTTGAACGCTGTTGTAACGCAGGTCAGTGACCAGATGTGAAGTTAGTCACTCTCCCCCACCTTGGGTCTTTATGCCCCATGTTGGCATGGTGTTCACCATAGCATGTGCTGTGGCAGATCAGTGTAGGATTGGCCATAAGAGGAATTACTTTAATGCAGTTGGTCAGCTTAAACATGTATTGCAATATACTGTATGTGAACTAAATATCCCTATTTTTCATTGCATAGTTTGCTGGAAAGGGTGTAGCAGAGTGCAGAGTGCAGTGGGTCTATCCAGAATTTGTAATGTTAAATTAACGACACCGGAAACACAGGTTGCAAACACAGTGCGTTTGCCTGCACTGGGTGTAGTGGTACAAAAGGTCTGTGCGATCCCTATGCAGTGTGTTTCCAAAAGTAGTGCATGCACCACCTTTAGGACAGAGGCAGAGAGGGACAAAAGCGCCAACTAATGCCGCGTACACACGATCGGAAGAAAAGTTCGATGTGAGCTTTTGGTCTGAAGTTCCGACCGTGTGTAGGCTCCATCAGACATTTTCTGTCGGAATTTCCGACAGCAAAAATTTGAGAGCTGGTTCTCAAATTTTCTGACTGCAAAAGTTCTTGTCGGAAATTCCGATCATCTGTATGCAATTCCGACGTGCAAAAATCCTACGCATGCTCGGAATCATTGAACTTCATTTTTCTCGACTTGGCGTAGTGTTGTACATCATTGCGTTCTTGACGTTCAGAATTTCCAACAACATTTGTGTGACCGTGTGTATGCAACACAAGTTTGAGCCAACATTCCGTCGGAAAAAAATTCACAGTTTTCTTGTCGGAAATTCCGATCGTGTGAAGAGTAGTATTCCAGTGCATGTATTCCCTTATACCCGCACTACCTTTGGTGCAATGCAGTGCGATTTTTAGCCCATTCAATATAAATAGGGCTCAAAATACAATGTACTAAATTGCATGTGAATTTAACAGGAATGCACAGAGCATTCCTGTGGGATTCAAGGGGCCAGATTCAGGTAGGGCGGCGTATCATTAGGCGGGCGTAGCGTATCGAATATACGCTGCGCCGCCGCAGCTTAGAGAGGCAAGTACTGTATTTACAAAGCACTTGCTTCCTAAGTTACGGCTGCGTAGCGTAGATGGGCCGGTGTATTTCAAAGTAGGTGGAAGGTGGGCGTGATACATGTTAATGAACCGTGAGCCCATGTAAATAAGGTGCCGAACGAACGGCGCATGCGCCGTCCGTGGACTATCCCAGTGCGCATGTTCAGAATCACGTCGAATAGAATGCCTAAGATACACGTCGAACGTAACTTACGCACAGCCCCATTCACGTACGACTTACGTAAACGACGTAAAATTCGACGGCTGTTTTCCGACGTCCATACTTAACATTGCCTGCGCCTCATATAGCAGGGGTAACTTTACGCCGGTCATACGCCTTACATAAACGACGTATATCAATGCGCCGGGCGCAAGTACGTTTGTGAATCGGCGTATCTAGCTTATTTGCATATTTTTAATGGGAACGTCTAATGTGTCCAGCGTAACTATGCGCCCACGATACGCCGGCGTAGGCAAGTTACGCCGGACGACTGAAGCCATGTTTTTCGGAGTATCTTGCTTTCTGAATCGGCGTAAAGATGCGACGGCGCACATTTGTACTTTGGCATATCTCGAGATACGCCGGCGTAAACCTTTCTGAATCTGGCCCATAGTGTGCTTAGGTCACAAGGATCAGGGTTCCATTAAGAGACATCTACAGATATCCATAGATATATGACCAGCACGTGATCTGTTCAGAGATTTGTCTCCCTTTTCTTGCTTCAGGCTAATGCCCTGTACACACAACCGTTTTTCTCCCATCGGAAAAACTGCGATGAGAGCTTTTCGTCACGAATCCCGACCATGTGTATGCTCCATCGGACTTTTTCCCACAGTAAAACTGCCGGAAAAAAAAGAGAGCAGGACCTCTTTTTTCCCGTCAGGAAAAAATCCTAGCGGGAAAACCGTTCGTCTGTATGCTTTTTCGACAGGACAAAAAACACGCATGCTTGGAAACAATTCGACGCATGCTCGGAGGCATAAAACTTAATTTTGTCGGCTCGTCATAGTCTTTTACGTCACCGCGTTCTTGGCAGTCAAAAGTTCACCGGACTTTTGTGTGACCGTGTGTATGCAAGGCAGGCTTAAAAGGAATTCCGTTGGGAAAACCATTTTTTTTTTTTTTTTCCCGACGGGAAAACCGGTCATATGTACGGGGCATAACTGATTTTGGGGGAATTTCCTACTGTTCTATAAGTTTTCCCAGGTTAGTTGTGGTAACTAATCTGACGCTGGCTTTGCTGTGTGGGTTTTTGAAGTCCCTTGATATCATGTTTTGTGGATTGAAGAGGAACATAATTAATTTGCAGTGATCATTACTCATAAACCGAAGCCCCCGGGCTCTATGTGCAAGATTCTCCGTTCATTCTCCTTTTACAGAACGTATTCCATGAGTCAGAAATACGTCAGACATAGCAAGGGCCACACTATATGTCACTGAGTGCATCATATCTGTGCTCAGCCGTCTGTGGAGATTTGTGTGGATATAATGTACAGTAACAGAAGCTGGGGGCATCCTCAGCAGAAGAAGGTTCCAAGTTCCGGCATGCCCTGTTATCTCTGATGCCACAAGCTTGTTTCTGATATCTCTGTAAGGTTCTTATTTATCCAGGTCATACCATAGCTAGTAGTGGTTAGTCACAATAAACTGGTGTGTTCTGTAATATTAAAGACACTTCACCAGTCATCCAAGTGCCATCAGGACCATGTCTCGGCATTGATAGTGACACGGGTACCTTGGTCACCTTAATCCAGTCACCATGGAACGACATCATATGTGGGTGTAAGATGGTTTCAAAAGAAAACAGTTTCACAAGAGGCCATCTACAGTATGTCAAATGGAAACAACCATCCCTAAACAAGGTTGGGGCCTTCAACACATATCTCACCCACATGTAATGTTATTTTAACATCTCTACTAGAGATATTTGACAACAATTTACACCTTCAGACATGTAAATTGGTAATTTACACCTGCCCCATACCGCATAGCACCTTATTACCGTATATACTCGAGTATAAGCCGAGTTTTTCAGAACATTTTTTGGTGCTGAAAATGCCCCCTTCAGCTTATACTCGAGTCACCTTTTTGCACCTGATCTCCCGGATTTTGGGGAAACCGGTACCGGCCGGTTGTAGGTCACCAGGACTTGGCACACATATAGTCCCCTCTTCCTCTATAAGTGTGCAAAGTTTGCTGTCTAGGGCAGGGCTCGACAAAATCCGGGAGCCAGGTCGCAATTGCGACAAGAAATTGTGACCTGGCGCCCACGCCCGCCGGTAATTGAGGCCACGGCTTTGCGGCCTACAAGGCCACAAAGTTGCGGCCTCAATTACCGCCCATCTCGGGCCCGGCGATCGCGCGGCAGGGGAGGTGGGGGCGCACAGAGGCACAGTTTCAATACTTTCTGTCACGCCGTATTTGCGCAGCGGCCTTACAAGCGCACTTTTTTGGGGAAAAAATAAAATAATTTTAATTAAAAAATAAGACACCAGTAAAGTTATCCCAATTTTTTTTTTATATTGTAAAAAGATAATGTTACGCCAAATAAATTGATACCCAACATGTCACGCTTCAAAATTGCGTCCGCTCGTGGAATGCCAACAAACTTTTACCCTTTAAAATCTCCATAGGCAACGTTTAAAAAATTCTACAGGTTGCATGTTTTGAGTTACAGAGGAGGTCTAGGGCTAGAAGTATTGCTCTTGCTCTAACGATTATGGCGATACCTCACATGTGTGGTTTGAATACCGTTTACATATGCGGACGTTACGTATGTGTTCGCTTCTGCGTGCAAGCTCATCGGGACGGGTGCGCATTTTCTGGCTCCTAACTTTTTTAGCTGGCTCCTAGATCCCAAGTAAATTTGTCAAACCCTGGTCTAGGGGACCTACGGCCAGGGAGCACTGATTTTTCAAAGCCCTTCTATATACTCCTATGTTAAACGTAAGTCTAGTCATGGGCACAGTGAGGCATGGCACAATGAGGCATGCACATGGACACAGTGAGGCAAAGTGAGGCACAGTGAGGCATGCAGATGGACACCCTAGGCTTATACTTGAGTTAGTAAGTTTTCCCATTTTTTTTTGTGGTAAAATTATGTCCCTCGGCTTATATTTGGGTCGGCTTATACTTAAGTATATACGGTACTTGTATTATACATTAAAGCGGGGTTCCAGGCATAATTTTTCTTTTTTTTTTGCAAGCTAAAATTAAATTAAATCACATTAAATAGTCCCTGAAACATATTAATAGCTCTCCAATCGTTCCAGAAATCACTTGCCTTATATCCTCTAGCTCATGTTGTGGCCGTATCCATCATATGTGTGGGTATGTGAAGCCCAGTTCCTTTTTCTTCCTGCACCTCTCAATCTTGCGCGTGCGCAGCAGACCGGTGCTCGTAGCGCTGTTAGTTTGGATTGCCATGACAAAAGGTGGTGACGGAGGAAACTCCCACCCGGTTATGACAACGAAGATCTCGCGCATGCACAGTTAAACGGCGCTAGCACTGTAATGCCCAAAGACTCCTGGGAAACAATGACACTCATTTCCCAGGAGGCAATGGGGTCTTAGGACAGGAAGTAGAACCACCGCTGACTAGGAACTAGGCAGATTACGAAATCTGCCTAGTAACAGCCAGATAGAGGTGAGTAAAAAAAGTTTTTTTTATTTATTTTTTTAACTTAAAGGCAAGCTGTTAATAAAAAGTTCATTTTTAGGGTAGAACTGTGCTTTAAGAACGGGATGGTTCAATAAACTTTGATAAATTCTATTCTTGAACAATCCACATCTGCACTGGCACATTCCAAGGCGATTGGATCAAGATGACTGTGGAATGCTGTGGAATGTTTCTGACACTCATTAGAATTTGAGAAACTGCCTGAAATATCTTTAGCATTATAGAACAAGTCCGATTGAATGCGACTAACTACTAGTGGTAAAATCAGTACGACTTTGGCTATCTGAAATGCTGCCACTGTTCTTAATCTACAGCCAGGCCGGTGCAGGGTACAGTGATGCCTACGTACAGTGCCTTGAAAAAGTATTCATACCCCTTGAAATTTTCCACATTTTGTCATGTTACAACCAAAATTGTAAATGTATTTTATTGGGATTTTGTGTGATAGACCAACACAAAGTGGCACATGATTGTGAGGTGGAAGGAAAAGAATAAATGGTTTTCAAAATGCTTTATAAATAAATATTTGAAAAGTGTGATGTACATTTGTATTCAGAACCTCCTATCACTGCAATTACAGCTGCAAGTCTTTTTGGGGATGTCTCTACCAGCTTTGTACATCCAGAGAGTGACATTTCTGCCCATTCTTCTTTACAAAATAGCTCAAGCTCTGTCAGATCGGATGGAGAGCATCTGTGAACAGCAATTTTCAAGTCTTGTCACAGATTCTCAATTGGATTTAGGTCTGGACATTGACTGGGCCATTCTAACACATGAATATGCTTTGATCCCAGCCATTCCATTGTAGCTCTATCTGTATGTTAAAGGGTCACTAAAGGAAATTTTTTTTTTTTAGCTAAATAGCTTCCTTTACCTTACTGCAGTACTGGTTTCATGTCCTTATTGTTCATTTTTGCTTCGAAGTTGCTGTAATCCTGCTCTGTTCTCCACACTTCCTGCTTGTCTGTTTCCTTATAACCACCATACTGGGAGCTTTCTCACGATGGTTTAAGCTGTCATCACTGTGTTTCTAAAACTTCCCAGAACCAATCAGATTCATTTTAAAAACAAAACACTGCCCTGGATTTGTTTGTTTTTGTTCTGTGTGTCTATTTCTACTTTGCAGAAACATGAAGCCAGTTCAAAAGTGAAACTAACCTGCAGGCACATTATATGATTGATTTTTATCTATTTTTAATCATTTTGAAAAGGAATCAATTAACTGTTATGTCTCTATACCCTGTAAACAGTCATTTCAGCAAAAAAATTTTTTTCCTTTAGTGACCCTTTAAGGTCGTTGTCCTACTGGAAGGCAAACCTCTGCCCCAGTCTCAAGTCTTCTGCAGACTCTTAACAGGTTTTCTTCTAAGATTGCCCTGTATTTGGCTCCATCCATCTTCTCATCAACTCTGACCAGCTTCTCTGTCCCTGCTGAAGAAAAGTATCCATACAACATGATGCTGCCACCACCATGTTTCACGGTGGGCATGGTGTATTTATGGTGATGTGCAGTGTTCGTTTTTAGGCCAAAAAGGAAAATTTTGGTCTCATCTGACCAGAACACCTTCCACGTTTTTGTTATGTCTCCCACATGACTTCTCACAAACTGCAAACAGGACTTCTTATGGCTTTCTTTCAACAATGGCTTTCTTCTTGCCACTCTTCCAAAAAGGCCAGATTTGTTGTCCTGTAGACAGATTCGGACTGTGGATCTCTCCAGAGTTACCATGGGCCTCTTGGCTGCTTCTCTGATTAATGCTCTCCTTGCCCGGCCTATCAATTTAGGCGGACGGCCATGTCTTGGTAGGTTTGCAGTTGTGCCATACTCTTTCCATTTTCGGATGGCGGATTGAACAGTGCTTCGTGAAATGTTCAAAGCTTGGGATCTTTTTTATAACCTTAACCTGCTTAAAAAGGCCTTCACAACTTTATCCCTGATCTGTCTGGTGTTTTCCTTGGCCTTCATGATACTGTTTGTTTATGAAGGTTCTCTAACAAACCTCCGAGGGCTTCACAGAACAGTATTTATACTGAGATTAAATTACACACAGGTTGACTCTATTAGGTGACTTCTGAAGGCAGAGTATCAGAGTAAAGGGGGTTGAATACAAATGTATGCCACACTTTTCAGGTATTTATTTGTAAAAAAAATAAATAAATACATTTATAATTTTCCTTCCACTTCACCACTATGGGCCAGATTCAGGTAGAGTTAGGCTGGAGTATCAGTGATACTCCAGCCTAACTCTCACTTTGAGCTGGCGTTTCTGTTTTCTGTAGTCAGAAAACAAGAAACGCCGGGTTGGAGTTCCTATACGAGCGGCGTAATTGGTATTTCGCCATCGTATTGGAACTGCAATTTTAAAAATGGCGCTCGGGGCGTTCCCGCTGATTAACGCCGAGAATATGCTAATCAGCGAGAATCGGCAATTCACGATCGTACTCGGGCCCGACGCAGTGACTTTCCGACGTTTCCGTAAGAGATACGCGGCGTAAAGAAAAACCAGCCCCCTAGTGGAGTATCCTATGTTAAGTATGGTCGTCGTCATCGCGTCAAATTTAAAAATGTTCGCATTGTTTGCGTAAAACGTCCGTGAATAGGGATTGACATCATTGACGTTCCCTGACAGAATTTGGAGCATGCGCACTGACAGTCGACGCATGCGCAGTACGTTCGCCGCGGGATCGCGCCTAGTTATAATAATACACGCCCCCTACCCGCCCAATTTGAATTCCCCTGGCTCATTTTCGCTACGCCGCCACAACTTTAGGAGCAAGTGCTTTGTGAATACAGTACTTGCTCCTAAAGTTTCGGCGGAGTAACGTAAATGAGAAACGTTACTCTAAAATAAAGATTCGCCCATCTACCTGAATCTGGCCCTATGTGTTGGTCTATCACATAAACTCCCAACAAAATACATCATTATGTTTTTGTCTGTAACATGACAAAATGTGGAAAATTTCAAGGGGTATGATTTTTTTTTCAAGGCATTGTACATGGTAACTCTTGTATCCATTAGCTATTCTCCCCCTGTCCTGAATCTCAAAGGCAGGGAATCATATTTGCAGATACAGGATGTATTGAGGTTAATGTCCAAATAAAATTGCTTGTGAGACTTGAAAACGGGTTTTTATAGGGACGCTTTCAGTTACCCATTAAGACCAAAGTGATAGTGTTGTGGTGGAAGAATTCCCTTGGGCTTTGTACGCAAATCCACACCGCACCAAAATGTGCACTTCCAGCGTCTCAATGCACACAAAGCACCAAACATATCCTTCGTTCTTAAAAGCATGTTTGTATCAAGTTCTTTTGTACAAGGAATGTGAAGTCACTTCATGGCACCAGTTAGAGTCAGAAAACAATGCTGCTTCAAACTGGAATCTCAAGCTTCTGCCTAGAGCACAGAAACTCAGGTTCTTTTATTCATTGGAAACAAAAGAATAACAAAGCAGGAAGTGATGGCCCCAACAGCCAATCACTTCCCTTAATACAAAATCACATGACAGGAAATGACAAACAGAAAAGGGGAGGGCGCTCAAAGACAGGCAGGGGGAGGAAGTGCACATACCCCATCTTAGCTAGCATCAAGCCCAACCCCAAATCCACTAATACTCACCTTCATCTCTTTCCTCCAACTCTCTGTTCTTCCTCTGTCCTAGCCCTGAATAAGGTCTATGTCAGATGGAAATAGGGCTTACACCGGATTAATGAGTTCTCACCATCTTTATAGGACATCCCAATCACTGCCTCATGGTAGGAGGTCACATGCTCCCCATAGCTAGACACTCAAAGCCCCGTCTGATTTATATGAAGCATGAAAAATTAGAGGAATAGTGAAAATAGGACCACACCGTCCACATGAGTCGGTATGACTCTGTTCTGCCTTCCTTGTCTTCCTTGTTCCAACTCCTTGAGGGCAGGAGTCGGCCCAATTTTTCAGATGGTCAATTCCGTCCATTTCACAAGCCCATTCAGCCAGCGATGGCGGTTCAGTTTGTCGCCAATGTCTGACTTTTAGTCAACACACATTTACATTTTTATATAAATTTTCTATGATGTCACCATAATACGCCCCCTCTTAGCTAGTTATTTATTAATGTTCTCTGAGTTCATGAGCAGATACAATTACCAGGCATTGTAATAATTTATGTATACAGCCACACATACTCGTCATGGAAGCCGCTATGCAGCCGTAAGAAGCATAAAATCATATATTCAGATTCTAGATGTCAGAGAGAGAAATGAAGATACGAGGTTGTATGACCTAGGTATTCAGCCTCCGATTTACATACTTTGACAGGTCATGTCGCTTTATTTGCCATTTATTTGCCAAGTCGTTAAAGTTTGCTAAAGAGTTCCTCATTTTTAAATGCAGAGCCAATCAAAATTCACTTTGCTGAAGGCAGGCCAAGGTGGATGCTGATTGGTTGCTGCAGTTTATTCCACTTAAAGGCTAAGTTGACCTGGACAGACTTTAGGTCATGACACAGGAAGGAGTTGACCAACTGAGGGTAGATGATGCAGGGTGTGTGCTAATGAGGTCAGCTGGTCAACTCCTTCCCATGTCATGACCTAAAGTCTGACCAGGAAGTAAGGCAGAAGTAATCAAGCCGTAGGAAAAGAGTGAGGTAAGCCTGCGTAGAATTTTTCTGTCAGAAATTTTGCTGTCAGAAATGTCAGATGGAGCCTGAACAAGGTCGAAATGGAGATTGTACTTACCTTCTGTTCACCCCTCACTCCAATAGTCTGCTGGAGATTGTACTTACCTTCCGTTCACCACTCACTCCAATAGTCTGCTGGAGAATGTACTTACCTTCTGTTCACCCCTCACTCCATTAGTTTGACGGAGATTGTACTTACCTTCTGTTCACTCCTCACTCCATTAGTCTGCTGGAGATTGTACTTACCTTCTGTTCACCACTCACTCCATTAGTTTGACGGAGATTGTACTTACCTTCCGTTCACTACTCACTCCAATAGTCTGCTGGAGATTGTACTTACCTTCTGTTCACCCCTCACTCCAATAGTCTGCTGGAGATTGTACTTACCTTCCGTTCACCACTCACTCCAATAGTCTGCTGGAGAATGTACTTACCTTCTGTTCACCCCTCACTCCAATAGTCTGCTGGAGAATGTACTTACCTTCCGTTCACCACTCACTCCAATAGTCTGCTGGAGAATGTACTTACCTTCTGTTCACCCCTCACTCCATTAGTTTGACGGAGATTGTACTTACCTTCTGTTCACTCCTCACTCCATTAGTCTGCTGGAGATTGTACTTACCTTCTGTTCACCACTCACTCCATTAGTTTGACGGAGATTGTACTTACCTTCCGTTCACTACTCACTCCAATAGTCTGCTGGAGATTGTACTTACCTTCTGTTCACCCCTCACTCCAATAGTCTGCTGGAGATTGTACTTACCTTCCGTTCACCACTCACTCCAATAGTCTGCTGGAGAATGTACTTACCTTCTGTTCACCCCTCACTCCAATAGTCTGCTAGAGATTGTACTTACCTTCCGTTCACCACTCACTCCAATAGTCTGCTGGAGAATGTACTTACCTTCCGTTCACCCCTCACTCCATTAGTCTGCTGGAGATTGTACTTACCTTCTGTTCACGCCTCACTCCATTCTCCATGCTGGAGAAAATTCGAATTTGAAAATGGAAATATTTAGTTTAAACATTCTTTTTGCATGTTGCCACGGAAGGCAGAATGTAAGCAGCTGAAACCTCAGCTCTAAACCAGGACTATAGGGGCACTTTGCCGGTAACAATGTACACAGTAAGCTGCGTTGTACTGTATCTTTCCACTTAATCAGAAGCCACCGCAGGATGACTAATAGCATGGCATTGAGTTTAACAGCACAAGCTGCAGGAGTCCTTTTGTTAGCGCAGTACAGTCACAGATGTCAGTTTGCCTGCGGTAAAGTCCTGGCCGCAGTTTCCATAGTGACAGTTAACTCCACAATGTACCAAAACACTTTTCAGAATTCCATTGACAAGACAAAGCTATGGAGCCCCGGACATTGCACTTTGGATGATGGCAAAGCTTAGTAGACCGAGTAGAACATAAATTGTGCCGTATAAAGGATCCCCTGGGAAGATTGTAATCATTTACCAGAGAGTGCGTCCAACTGCCAAGAGAGTTATCATCAGAAGGCTGAGACCATTGGAAAACGATTGAGTACTTCCAGTAATCACACATATTGGGATATTATTGTAAAACGTCCCTCAAAGTAACATTTGTTGTCGTATTATCTATTACTTTGACAAGTAAAGACTCTTTAACACCAGCTCCATTGGGCTGCGTTGGGCAAGGTTGCCCAGTGTAATCCTAACACAGGCATGGGTACTTACCTTATGTCTTAGGCCTCATGCACACTGGTTTATTGAAAATGCTGTTTCTCCTGACAAGAGAAAATCTGCGATATAAACTTTCACACGGGTGTTCCGTTTTCCTAATCTGTTGAGGGGTTCAATATTGAGTTTGCCCACCCTTTACAGCTCTTCTGGGAAAGCTGTCCACAAGGTTTAGGGGTGTGTCTATGGGAATGTTTGACCATTCTTCCAGAAATGCATTTGTGAGAACGAGAAGGTCTTGCTCACAGTCTCCGTTCTAATTCATCCCAAAGGTGTTCTGTCGGGTTGTGGTGCAGGTCACCCAAACTCGTTCATCCATGTCTTTTGGACCTTGCTTTGTGCACTGGTGCGCAGTCATGTTGGAACAGAAAGGGGACATCCCCAAACTGTTCCAACAAAGTTGGGAGCATGAAATTGTCCAAAATGTCTTGGTATTCCTTAAGGCCGCGTACACACAATCGAACATGTCCGCTGAAACTGGTCCGCAGACCAGTTTCAGCGGACATGTTCGATCGTGTGTATGGCCTAGCGGACAGGTTTCCAGCGGACAAAAGTTTCTAAGCATGCTTAGAAACTTGTCCGCTGGAAACCTGTCCGTCGGAGATGTCCGATGGTTAGTACGCCTAACCATCAGACAGAAATCCCCCGCATGCGTCAAATTGATTTGACGCATGCGTGGAAGCATTGTTTGTGCATGTCGCCATCACCGCGCACGTCACCGCGTTGTCTGTCCGCGGGGATTTTGGTCTGATGGTGTGTACACACATCAGACCAAAATATCCCAGGAGACATGTCCGATGAAAACGGTCCGCGGACCGTTTTCATTGGACATGTCTCCTCGTGTGTACGCGGCCTAAGAGTTCCCTTCACTGGAACTAAGCGGCCCATTCCAACCCCTGAAAAACAATCCTACACCATGATCCCCCCTCCACCAAATGATTTGGACCAGTGCACAAAACAAGGTCCATAAAGACATAGATGAGGGAGTTTGGGGTGGAGGAGTTCTGACCTCAACCTGATAGAACACCTTTGGGCTGAATTAGAGCGGAGACCGCGAGCCAGACCTTCTCCTCCAACATCAGTGCCTGACCTCACTTCTGGAAGAATGGTCAAACATTCCCATAGACCAGGGGTAGGCAACCTCAGCCCTCCAGCTGTTTTGAAACTACAAGTCCTAGGAGACAATGCAAGACCCTGACAATCGCATCCTTGACTCCTAGAGGCAGAGGCATGATGGGATTTGTAGTTTCACTACAGTTGGAGGGCCGAGGTTGCCTACTCCTGCCATAGACACACTCCTAAACCCTGTGGACGGGGTTGAGGTGGAGAAACTTGACTGGCCTAGATAGAGCCCTGACCTCAACCTGATAGAGCACCTTTGAAATAAATTAGAGCGGAAGAATGGTCAAACATTCCCATAGACACTCCTAAACCTTGTGGACAGTCTTCCAAGAAGAGATAAAGCTGTTATAGCTGCAAAGGGTGTGCCAACTCAATATTGAACCTTACAGACTAAGACTGGGATTTCATTAACCACTTCAATACTGCTGTATTGTCAAATGACGTCCAGAAGGTGGCTCTGCCATCCTGGGTGGACGTCACATGACGTCCTCGAGCCTTCAGTGGGCGCGCACACGCCACTGGCAGCGCGGGTCCGGTAAGCGTGCCTGGCGACCGCAATGTCCACCAGGTACCCGCGATCGGCAGTTACAGAGCCAGGGACGTGGATCTGTGTGTGTAAACACACAGATCCATGTCCTGTCAGGGAGAGGAGACAGATGCTTCCCTTCTTAATAGGGACACCGATCGGTCACCTCCCCAACTCAGTCACCTCTCCCACAGTAAGAATCACTCCCTAGGGAACACATTAACGCCTTGATCGCCCCCTAGTATTAACCCCTTCCCTGACAGTCACATTTATACAGTGATCAGTGCATATTTATAGCACAGTTCGCTGTATAACTGTGAATGGTCCCAAAATAGTGTCAAAAGTGTCCGATCTGTACACCGTAATATCGCAGTCCTGACAAAAATCGCAGATCGCCAACATTACTAGTAAAAAAATGAATAAAAAATAAATAATTCTATCCCCTATTTTGTAGACGTTATAACTTTTGCGCAAACGAATCAGTATACGCTTATTGCGATTTTTTTTTTACCAAAAATATGTAGAAGAATACATATCGGCCTAAACTAAGAAAAAATGTTTTTTTTTTTTTTTATTGATTTATTATAGCAAAAAGTAAAAAAAAAAATGTTTTTTTTTCAAAATTGTCAGTCTTTTTTTTGTTTATAGCGCAAAAAATAAGGAGGTGATCAAATACCACAAAAAGAAAGCTCTATTTGTGGGAAAAAAGGACGTCAATTTTGTTTGGGAGCCTAGGCGCACGACCGCACAATTGTCATTCAAAGCGTGAGAGTGCTGAAAGCTGAAATTTTGCCTGGGCAGGAAGGGGGTGAAAATGCCCGGTATTGAAGTGGTTAACGTTCATGTAAAGGCAGGCGTCCCAATACTTGTGAGAATATAGGCCCGGATTCACATACATCGGCGCATATTTATGTCGCCATAGCGTGAGCGAGTGAGCAATTATCTACACTGGTGACCATTCCATGCAATTTTGTTCCAATTGTTTACCACAGGCTGGTGATTAGTTAATTTTTATCACTCGTTATCCAAAACAGGATCTATATGTCATTTATTTTTGTTGTATATATTCAATAACCTACCTAGTTCATGGTGCACATGCAGTACACCCACCTAATCTCATCATAGACAGGTCTTATACTGAGTCTATATACTATACATTCACTAGCGCCCTCTATTCCTTTTCTTCACAACAAGTACTTAAAATGAACTGCGCATGCGTCGTACCTTCGACGCATCCCAGTGCGCATGCTCACAATCCCGTAGAAATAACTGGCTAAGATACCACGAAACACTGCCTACGACGTGAACGTAACCTACGTAAACGATGTAAAATTAGACGGCGTTCGTTCCCTGGTCCATACCTTTGCATGAGTTGCGCCTCCTATATGAGGAATAACTTTACACCGGATGTAAACCCTTTCGCAAATCGCTTTAAATATGCGCCGGGCGCAAGTACGTTCGTGAATCGGCGTATCTCCCTCATTTGCAAATTTGCATCACAAATCAATGGGAGTACCAAATGCGTCCAGTGTAACTATGCGCCCACTATACACCGGCGTAGGCAAGTTACTTTGGTCGGATGAAGTCAGTTTTTAGGCGTATCTTAGTTCTATGGGCACGGCGCACAGATACGACGGCGCATATTTACACTTACGCGGCGTAACTTCAGATACGTCGGCATAAGTGCTTTGTGAATCCGGGCCATAGTGTTTAATCTTATGGGAATATTATTGCTGGAAAAAAAAAATGGCCTGGCGACAGGGTCTCTTTAAAGTAACAACAGGGGTCAAGAATGTCTAATATTCCTATTCCATATACTGATTTTTCGATATTTTTTTTTTTTAGAGACTGTATAGCAGGCAGTGCAGTCAGTGGCCATGCTGTACAACTGCTGAGGTGTCACCAATTCCTTATTTTCCAAGGTAGAGATTATATAGATCTGTGGTAGGTAGGTCTGTGTCACCCATGGACTGGACAGGTCAGGAAGTTTGCCCCAATAAATATGACTTTGTGTGGTCTGACTGTGCCGCTCCACTCTGCATTGACATCATCTTGCCCGGCTGATGGAGCGCAGCCACCAGGGTGAAATGTAGGAACGGCGCAAGCACCGAGGTCACTTTATTGCTTATTAATCAGGATGACGGAGTGTAGATCATGTCAGGCGATGAGACCTCCGAGGACTGAATGAACGAAGCTCAGCGTGGCGGTTATTGTGCGACAGACGGATGTTCTTTATATCGCTTGAAATGAGCTCTTTTATCTTCGTAGTGGAGGATGTGTGACCTCCGAGGCACATTTATGTGATGGCGGGCGGAGATGAGTATTAGTCTTACTGAGAGCGGTACACATTTTTCCTGATTCGCCCAACAGACGTACACTGCACACACACTGCTGTGGAATAATCACAGTCATGCTGGAATTTTTTTTTTAAACCTTAAAGTGGATGTAAATTCAATTTTTTTTATTTTTTTGATGTCACAGTTTAGAATATAAGATTTCCTATCATCTGTGCCCAGTCTTGCCACACAGAGTTAATCCAGCTCTGAGCAATCCTCTTGTATTGTTCAGTGAGATAAAATGGACTTACAGAGAAAAATCTTGGTCCGTTCCGCCCCCTTGCTGTGAGTGACAGGTAATTTACATATCTCATGCACTAGCCTGGAGACAGGCATTATTTTTTAATTCCCGCCCCGACTCCTTTTCTGAAGTCACATGGTTACTTTTCTGGATTTTGACTGGATGTTAGTGATCATAGCAGAATTTAGTGTAAGAAATACACAGGAAAAAATGCATGTTGACAAGGGGAGTGCAGAGGAGGGCGGGGAGTCTACTGACATCACGACTCCACCCACCGAGATCCAGACAACAGATCCACCCACAAAATCTGCAGTTTTTCTGTTCTTATAACAGACAGAGGGGAGACATTTGACAGGTAAGGATGCATGCAGGAGGCATCTATATCCTTATAGATCAGCACTATGGCAGTAGATTAGAAAGGATGAGAGTGGCTTTACATCCACTTTAACCACTTCAGCCCCAAGAAGAGTTTACCCCCTTCCTGACCAGAGCACCTTTTGTGATACGGCACTGCGACGCTTTAACGAATAATTGCGATGTCGAGCGACGTTGCACCCAAACAAAATTGACGTTTTTTTCCTACAAATAGAGCTTTTTTTGGTGGTATTTGATCACCTCTGCAATTTTTTTTTTTTTGCGCTATAAACAAAAAAGAGTGACAATTTAAAAAAATATATTTTTTTTTTACTTTTTGCATGTAGACAGGAAGTGGTTTAAAAAGGCTACAGGGGAACAGCAGCATTGAGATGCAAAACATTTTAAAAACAGGATTATATGGGAAAAAAGTCCATTGTTTATTATACACAGTGTTTAAGCAAAGCAAGTGTCACCTAACAAGGAAATACATCCACTTTGTATCTGCCTAATGGAACCTTTTTAAAGTTCTCAATTTGCATAATGCACACTCAACCAAGTGTATGTAAAAGCCTGCATTACCATGATAAGCGTAAGTGAAATGCATGTATAAATCATTTTTATCAGTACATGTTAGTGAACGTCCATAGATATAAACATAGGTTAACTCTTTCTTCTTACATCATGGCTGCCCTGCCCTTAAAGTGAACCTTTTTCTTGCCCAGGCAGGGCAAAGCAACGGGTCCCTATTTAACCACTTAAGACCCGGACCATTATGCAGGTTAAGGACCTTGCACCTTTTTGCGATTCGCCACTGCGTCGCTTTAACTGACAATTGCGCTGTTGTGCGACGTGGCCCCAAAACAAAATTGGCGTCCTTTTTTTCCCACAAATAGAGCCTTCCTTTTGGTGGTATTCGATCACCTCTGCGGTTTATATTTTTTGCGCTATAAACAAAAATAGAGCGACAATTTTCAAGAAAATGCAATATTTTTTAAATTTTGCTATAATAAATATCCCCAAAAAATATATAATTTTTTTTCTCCTCAGTTTAGGCCGATTCGTATTCTTCTACATATTTTTGGTATAAAAAATCACAATAAGCGTTTAGCGATTGGTTTGTGCAAAATGTATAGCGTTTACAAAATAGGGGATAGTTTTATGGCATTTTTATTAATATATTTTTGTTACTACTAATGGCGGCGATCAGCGATTTTGTTTCGTGACTGCGACATTATGGCGGACACATCGGACAATTTTGACACATTTTTGGGACCATTGTCATTTTCCCAGCAAAAAGTGCTATAAAAATGCATTGTTTACTGTGAAAATGACAATAGCAGTTTAGGAGTCAACCACTAGGGGGCACAGTAGGGGTTAAGTGTGACCTCATATGTGTTTCTAACTGTAGGGGGGGCAGGGCTGGACTTGTGACGTCAGTGATAGTCTTTCTCTATATCAGGGAATAGACGATCACTGACACTGCCACAGTGAAGAACGGGGAAGGTGTGTTTATACACACCTCCCCCCGTTCTTCAGCTCCGGTGACCGATCGCGGGACACCGGCGTCTATTGTGTCTGCGGGTCCCGCGGTTACGGAGATTTGGACCGGGTCGCGAGTGCACCGCTGGCGGCGCGCTCACGACCCTACAGCTGGGGCCCGATTTTCCTCTTCTGGGGTCCTTTGCCGGCATTCCAGTCTACTCCTCTTTCCAACTCGCCTCTATAGGAAGCTGCTTCCTATGGGGCGCATCTGTGGGTCCAATTCCAAGTAGTAGCAGCTGGTGGGGGTTTCCTTTGGGGGCGAAAGAAACACTTCCCCCTTTTGGGCGGCACTGGCAGCCCCCCCTGGGCCCGCAGCGTTGGACTGACAGACGTCCACCACTTCCCCGACCCGCAGCATGGGAGTGAATGATAAATACCAACCCACCACTCCCCTCCTGGCCCACGTCGCGGGACTGACAGACATCACCCCATACCAGCCTATCCGATCTAGGGCTGGGGCATTCTCTCCTCCGGTGCGGGCAGTGGCTCCGGTTTCCTCTTATCCCACGACCCTTTGCGTCTCCTCTCTGTTCCTCCAAAGCTAGGCATCCAATAGGATAGCCTGACAATTTGGCTAATCTGGAAACAGGTCTCACGACCTGTCTCCTGATTGGCTGGGAGGAACATTAGTGTGAAAATAGCAAAAATTCACGCGCTGTCGTCACACAAATCGGGAGCCCATCCTCTTTTGAAATCTCGATAGCCTTCAAAAAACACACCCCCACCCCATCCCCACAATTGTAATTCATGCGCCCGGTGTCATAAAAGAAGCCGGGTGCCTGGATGGGGGGCCAGTGTCCCGTGCGCCCACAATGCACGGGTCACAACTGATTCCAAGCCGGACTGTATGCATCTATTGACACAGACAGTGTGGCTTAGCTCTGCCCCTACTCACAGGATTTGATTAACAGCAGCAGGAGCCAATGGCTCTCACTGCTACCTCTGTAGAGAGAGAGAGAGAGAGAGAGAGGAGAGAGCCACAGCAGACAGGCAGGAGGACTGGACTGAGATAGGGCTCAGGTAAATATAAGGTGGGTGGGGGCAATACAATTACTGGGACATTTTTACCATAATGCAGGGAATGCATTAAGGTAACAAATGTTGCTTCTTTAGAACCACTTTGAGAGTACATCATTTAATAAAATTGTAATTTCTGTGAACAGGAGTTTAGTGTTACTTTAACAGTTTCAGCATCTCAGCCCACATTCACACCTATGATAGTCCTGATCTCTGGCCTGTTACAGAATGTTGGGGTTGCTCACTCTTCCTTTTTGTGAACGTTGCCTTTATTTTTGTGGTGGAGGTGGAATACTGTGACTATTGGACCAGTAAATGATATCTAGCAAAGCGCTGCATGATGGGTAGAGATAACCATCTAAGTCTCGCTTTATAAAGCACAGGGAAAGCGTCTGGGACAAGCTCTCTGTGGATAAAAGACACTCTGATCAGGAAACAAATGTGACATTTAGATGGTTTTTATCAGCCAACGAGCATCACAGGGAATTCATTTACTAGCGGTGCCAAGGGACGCTTCTCTTTTGTGTCTACTGAGCCACTAAGCCATCAGAGGCCATCAGAGACCAATTGGCCATCGGTGTTGGCTGGCAGCGTTGACGTCAGCCCGTGCCGGAGAAATGAGCTGAGGCCTTGCGGGCAGCCGAGCAGAGACAAATCAAAAAATTTCCTCTTACAAGGCAGCCCGCGTCGTCCCTTCATAATAATCTGCTTCAATTACTGTACTATGTCTTTTCATTCTTACTTCTCCCACCCTCAGGCTGTCATCTGTGAGATTCTACACTGTGCATGAGGTCCCGTACTTAGAACTAGCTTCATTCTAGATTATCTGCAGTGACATCCGCAGTCACCATTGCGTAAATGCACACTCTTCCCTGAGGATAAGGTACATGTAGGCAATACTGACAGAGCTACAGATCACGGTATGTTATTTCGTTCTGCGGTACTCTAGATCAGGCTTTGTCCTTTGGATCCACTACAGAACCTCAGCCAAAACGATTGAATTAGAACAAACATAGGGTTCATTCTGTGCATGCAAAACTTTATTGTGCAGGCAACAGAGACACTCCAACTGCTCCTTCCTCTGATGCTTTTCAATCCTTATAGGGGTTTAAATGCTAACTGCACTGTTTGCAAAAAAATATTTTTTTTTTGCAAAGGAGCACGCAGAGCATTGCATCCACAATCAGTGGGTACAAATCCAGGCTCCTGCTGACTTTTTCTCCATCTCTATGTCTATACTGAGGTACAGGCTTTCAATTGGAGAGCTGGAGGAAGTATCAATGGACTATGAGTGCCCTGATCACTGCACTTGTGTTCCATTGGAATCTACATTATAAGCCACCATGGCAGACGGGACTTGTAGTTCATTCAATCATATATTTTAGAAAATAAATAATATGGCTGTGTGGACGGAGCCCCCCACATCCATGCAAAATTCAAAAGTGACAGCTGCTATCGGAAAGAAGAACTCTCACCTGCTGTCAGGAAGGGAATGCCGCTTGCAGCCATGTTACACCCTATATAGGGGTGTAACATGACCTAAAGCAGTAGTCTTCAAACTGTGGCTCTTTGGGCACTATTCCTCCCACTGACCCCAACAATGGGGCACAATTTTTCCCACTGACACAATCGATAAGGCATGATTTCTGCCACTGACACCAGCGAAAGGACACTATTCCTCCTACTGACACTACTCGCACTATTCCTCCCCCAAAGCACCTTGCCCCCATGTTGATGGAGACAAGGGCCTCTTCCCGACAACCCTGGCTATTGGTTGTTGGGATCTGTGGGTGTGAGGCTTATCGCAAACGAGAAGCCCCCATTAACAAGGGGACACCCAGATCCCCCCCCTTTGTGAATGGGTAGGGATACATTGTACCCCTACCCATTCACCAAAAAAATTGTCAAAAAGTAAAAACCACAATAGAAAAAGGTGTCCCGTGATGTACATCCATCGTTAATCACGCCACCCGACAAAAAATCTCCGCCTCCATGGGAGTCCTCCCGGTGACTGCTATCTTTTGGCTTTAACAACTGTTATGTACATACCTCCCAACATTTAAAAATTCCACTGAAGGACATTCATTCTAATTTTTTTACAGGACATTAAAGTTGTTGAGCGGGGAGGGGAGGGGGGTTCCTCGGGATATTGCTGCAGATCGACCGACATTAAAGTTGATGGGAGGGCTAACCGCTCCCGACATTACAGTATTTATTAGTGGATAGGCGGGGGGAGGCGCACGTGCTGCCTCCACTGGCTCTTCTTCCTGTGCGGGGAAACTTCCTCTATCGCGGGAAAAAGGTGTCTATGCGTTAAAGTCCTGAAAAATCCCTGTGGGTTGGGAGGTATGTTATATAGGCAAAGGCGGGGCCATCTGCTGGTGTGACTGGATGACCCCGCCCCCTCACATCACATGCCAGAAGGGGCGGAGTCACTCGGTTACGTCACCGGGTGGCCCTGCCCTTGCCTATATAAGCCAAGAGACAGCAGTCACCGGGAGGCCTCCCAGCGAGGCGGATCTTATTTTTTACATTTTTTGGGTCCGTTGGGTGGCGTGATTGAAGATGGATGGACATCGCGGGAAGATTTTTTTTTACTTTTTTAATAAGCAAATTGTCAAAAACTGTCTATTGTGGTTTTTACTTTTTGACACTTTTTTGATGAATGGGTACAATGTACTCGATACCCATTCACATTGGCCTTTGGCCAATCATGGCTCTCACAGCAGATCGCACTGTGATTGGCCAAAGAATGCAGGTCAGGTGCATGCTTTGGCCAATCTGCAGCTGTCAATGGACTGTGGTCTCGGAAGCTGTGGTGGCTCAACGCGATTGGCACTGCGCTGATAAGCCATTCACCTCTGCAGCCAAGGGTTCGGATCCCGGCCTCGGCTACATGTGAACTGAGACTGAGTTTGGTGGTCTCAGCCCGGCTCCCGGTGGGTGTGCTATGCAAGGTACGCCTGTGCTTTGTACGCCTACCCCCCCCCCCAAAAACCACTTTGGCCATGCGGTCTCCTAAAAAAAGAGAGGCGAAGGACCTACTGGGCTGGCTGGGTGGGCTAGACCTCCTCACTATCTCATAGGGGGAGTCCCTCTGCCTCGTTGGGCCCCAGTTGGGCTCGCAAGTGGAGCAGGTAGGGCGGGATGAGTGGGAGGCCCCCCGTCACACGCGCCATTGCCACCCAGGGGCATGGAGAAGGATGGCAGATTGCCTCTGGGGGGAGGGTCTGCCTACTTCCAACTCCTGCAGTCTGGCTCCTCTCTCTCAAGTTCACGCACAAAAATACACTTTAAAAAAAAAATGGACTGTGGTCTCCAATTTGCCACAAACTCCACATTATGTTTGGTTTATTTGCAAACAAACGATCACCCAATTTTTGAGTCAAAAGTCAAGTCAAAAGTTTGATTCGAACATCGGGACCATCCCTAGTCAACAATCTAAAGATGCCAACAGCGTCTGTCATGAAGAGCGGAACATGGCTGGTCCACACTCAAATGGTAGGTTTCCTGGAGAGGAGTTGGCATAGTCCATACACTTTTCCTACTCCTCTGGAACCTCTCTACCACCAGGCACTGTCCTTGACAGGGAACCCACCCTTACATTAACCACTAGCACAATGCACTTCAAAGAAGGGAGCCAGGGCCTAAAAGAGAAGTTTTTTTCTTGTTTAATTTAGAAATGATACTTAGCTAGGTGGATGCAGAATTGGTCTGATGCTGCAGCTGTCCCCCGCCGGCTCTAAGACTGAGAACTGAGTGATCAAACCCCTCAGTTCTCAGTGCTTCGTGAGCAAAGAGCTGGTAACTGTCAGTCACCACTATCTGCCCCCCCCCCCCCCCATGCTCACTGGCTCAGGCTCTCAGCGGCTCGGTCCAAGCTCCTGGACGGATCCCAACCATATGGGGATCTTTCACCATGGCAGAACTGCTATAAACACAAGCGCGGAAGACCATAACCATATTGTTTTTTTAACCGATGCACATTTCACAAATAAACCAGGCCCACTATTTTTCACTTGACTTCTGCTCCCACCAAAAGTTGGTGTTATTGCATGCGAGTTTGTACATTCCAAAGAGCCATGGCTTGGATCAGCTCTAAAATAGATGGTCTATTTGTGTCTTCAGGGGATTCCAGCAGACATGACTGCTATAAAAGTCACCCAACAGAGAGCCGTTAATTGTTGTAAAGCTGTATTATGTGACTCATACGATCCATCCATGACTCTCTAGATGGTTAGACTCTGAGTGACCTCATTGATTCAGGGCTTACTGGGTGAAATGTCTTCATGTAGAAAGGCTAAGTAGACTGCACAGAGTGAAGTGGAAAAGGACAAGGACAGGGTGTCATGTTATAAAGGCAAACTTTTACACTAAAAGTTTGTGATAAACAACTGAAGATATCTAAAGCCAAGTGCTTTTGTTTTGTATAGAACTAGTTAAACGCCTGTTAGCTTTTTAATTGCTGTCTCTGTCCAGTTGGGGAGATTTCCCTCTACTTTAGGTCTTGCAGACACAATACGGGCCTTGAAAAAGTATTCATACCCCTTGAAATTTTCCACATTTTGTCAAGCTCTGACCAGCTTCTTTGTCCCTGCTGAAGATACATCACACCATCATCGCATCCAGCCTCTGTGCATTATATATTGAATAATCCCCATAATAGAGGCCTACGTGTTGCAATCACAGGCTTTGTGATAGAGAGCTGGCTGGTGAGACACAATCCTCTATTTTTTTCCATGCACTGAGGCCAATCTGCACGTACTGCCAATGCAGTAAAAAGGAACTGGATATCTTAATACTCTCTAAATTAGATCATTTATACTGTGTGTAATGTCACAAATGTAAGTGTTAGCTGAAGTTACACAGCATTATGCTTTCAGCACGTAGACAGTGTAAAAAAAAAAAAAATCACACGGTCATTCTGCATTTCCTAGGCTAAACCACTCTGATTAAAGCCAAACTCCAGACAATTAAAAACTTTAATTGAAATACATTCCTCAATAGTCACAAATGGGATAAGTTCACTTTGTGTGCACCAAATACCTTTGCAAACTCAGTTTTGACCTTGTAACATCATCACTGTACTATACAAAGCCTGGGCAGAAAACAGAGCTATGGGAGGGGCACAACAGGCCCCACCCACTGCAGTTTGCCTGTCATAAACTACAGGAGGGGGCGGAGACAAGACCTGTTATCCTGCACAAGGAGAGAGACAGCAGTGACCGGTCTTTATTATGGGAAACTCCTGCACAGAGAGAGACTTTCACACTGGATTACTGCACAGATTTGGAGAAAATACACAAAGCACACCAAGATTCAAGGAAGAATACACTTCTCTTGCATTCAGACATGCCTTTTACATGATCTACATAAAACACAAAGGGCCAGATTCACAGAGCGATTACGCCGGCGTAAGTCTAAATTTGCGCATGCGTTTCGATACTCCGCATCCCCAAAACGATATACGCAAGAAATCTACTTTTTTTTGTCCAGCGTAATTTCGATAGACAGGCGCATCCGTCCACGCAAAACTGCGCTAGACACACCATTGATTTGCTATTCAAATATGCTAATGAGGGAGTTACGGGGATCCACAAAAGAACGTTGTTGCAGCGCAGGCTACGCGCTGTGCGCAACAGCTGCACGGCCTGTCTAAAATTAGACCATATAAAAGGTGGTATAAAATTAGACAATTCGTCTACATGTCAGAGACTGTTAGTGAGGAGCTGAGCAGTCACACGTGTTGCACAACAATCTGTATGCCAACATGCCAGTGGCATCCATGCTCATAGCTATACTACTGACTTTAGATGAGCAAAGAAGGAGGAGGGCACGGAGGACGGCACGGGAGAGGATTTTTTTTTTTTTTTTACAAAAAAAAATTCTTTGCTTTAAGAAACATTTTTACAAAAAATATACATACATATATACATCAATACATAACATACATACAAATTACAAACACGGTCTCACTATCTTTCAATAGCCCTTTTAAACCTTGATGGATATAATAATCTAATCTGATACAAGCCCCTCACTCTTCACTTGATATATCACACACGCATAGACATCTTTGGCATGAGTGATTCTGAGGTGTCTCGCATCTTCAGATTCACCCCTCATGCCATCCTGGAATTAACCACAACCCTGCAGGAGCCCAACACCAGCCCAACACATGACACCCATGACAGCTACATATACAATCATAGCCCCATCCCCACAGATTTCGAACAGAACATGTATGGGGACAGCTGGCTGGTTGGTGAGTGACATGGGTGGCAGGCATGACTGTCCCCCCCATGATGCTGAGATTACAAGGGGCACATGCACTACTAACATCCTCCTGTCTTATCCCTTCAGGGTGACTCTGCATATGCACTGGGACCCCATCTCATGACTCCTATACGGAACCCCCCTAACCAAGGCTACCCCGTCTTCTGAGGGAAGAGCAGCCAGGAGCCAGCTCACATTAGGCATCTTTGCACGTTAAACACACACATTAATCATGGCACAATGAGAATGCATGCATGCACACCACTGTGGTCCCTAGCACAGACACATCACATCCTCATCACATTGGATTGGCACAAGCCCACCATGCAGGACTTGTGAGCTGCAACGCCACGGCTCCAATTATGTCACTGTACATTCATACACCATTCACACGGACCTGGGGATCACTTCTCCACCACAAATGAGGGTGACACCCCTTTTCCGGCAAGAATGTCACCCCCACATTCCCAAATCATACACAAACAGAACCAAAAAAAATAAAAAATTGACCAGCAAAAATATAATTTAAAAAAAATAACAACAAAGAAAACACATAAAAGACAAAAATCACTCTGCAAAACAGTCCCCAAATATCTCAGACACATCACAAACAAACAAACGCTAATAAACAACAGAACAAAAGCACCTTGCTGTATAGGAAGGGATACAAAGGGATGTAGTTTTGCAAAGGAAGTGAGTTTGTCTCTGTCTATTTATGCTGTTTGCGTAGTTCACTAATTTGCCCTAGTCCACTTCCAATTTCACTGATTGCGCCGTTCCCGAGTTGTGCGCATGCGCACAGAGGTGCTGACCATGGTCTGCTTCAAGCACGCATGCGCCGGCCGGCCGGCCCTTCATTTGCATGGGGTCACGGCTCATTTCAATGTAACACGCCCACGTCCTTCCCAATTTGTATTACTCCGCCTTGCGCCTCTGAAATAACGTTGCGCAGGCGCAAATTTCTGCGTAAAACCGACGAGAATAGGGTGATTGCGCTGCTACATTGCGCCAGTCTAGCGTAAAGGCGGTGCGCTACGCTGGTCCAATAATGCGCAGATGTACGTGAATCTGGCCCAAAATATATAAAAAATATATAAAAGCACAAAAATCTAAATATATAAAATATAAATAATACTTATTCACACTTCACATTCACTCCTTTTTTTCACTTTTTATTACATCACACTAGAAATGTTTTCAACATTTCAAATATTTTTATGTATTTTAGGTGGTAACTGGTCAACACATCACACAATAATTTAAATTAGTTTCTGGAAGCGTACAAAATTCACTAGTAGTTTTTTCACTGCTCAATTTTCACTTTCATTTTTATCCCCTACACACTATACATTTTCACTATAAAATCGCATCACAAAGGGCATTCATTTATTTATCTATTTATTTAATTATTAGTTAATGGGTGTGTATACACAGTTATCATAACAATAGTCTTGTATCACTAGACACACACACACACACCTATCTAATCTAATTCAATCTAATTTTACTTTAATACATTTTTTTATACGGTTTAATTATATTTACAGATACATTTATATAGTTTCAGTCACTTTGGGCCAGATTCTCAGCGGCGATACGCCGGAGTATCTCAGATACCCCGTCGTATCGCCTTTTATTTTGCCTCGTATCTATGCGCGTGATGCTTAGCATCACTTTTGCATAGATACACTGCTCCATTATACTTGCGGATCGTAGGTGTAATGACAACTCCGGCCACTAGGTGGCCTTTACGTTGTTTTCTCATTTGCCTATGCAAATGAGGCTAGTACGCCGATTCCCGATCGCTTTTACGCCGCCCCGTCGTCGCGTACGTCGTTTTCGTCCGCGTAAGGTTACCCCAGCTTCTATGTGGAGTAACCTTACGAAGTTCCGTCGGATGCCATGTTAAGTATGGCGTTGGGTCAGCGTCGGCTTTTTCCGTCGCTTACGTCGTTTTACTAACTCGTTCGCGAATAGGGAGTTGCGTAAATGACGCTCACGTCGTTTTGACGTCGGTTTCAACAACGCTTTCCGACGTGAGCTGGAGCATGCGCACTGGGCTTTTTCCCCGGCCGGCGCATGCGCAGTTCGTTTGATGCAGGGGCGCGCTTCATTTAAATACAAGCCGCCTCATTTGAATTACGCGGGCTTACGCTGGGCCATTTTCGCTACGCCAACGCAAACGACGCAGCAAATGCTTAGAGAATACGGCACTTGCTCTAGTACGATGCGGCGGCGTAGTGTAAATGGCTTACGCTACGCCGGCAAATTTCTTAGAGAATCTGGCCCTTTATTTATATCTCTTTTTAAACATGAACTACATTTCTTATCTATATGAATTTTTTACACAAGGAATGTTTATTATATATTTTTTTTTTGTTTTGTTTTTTATTCTTTATTTATTTCAAGAATTACGTTACAGGATATTACATTTCATCACTTCCACTTAAATAAACTATACCAAAGAGTCAAGAAAGCGATGAAGAGGACCCCCACCATTATATTTGTTTCCAATAATCTAGACATTTTGGTGTTAAATCTCAGTGACCTCTGAGACCTATTCACACACACAGATGATTGTGGTTAGGGATTCAGATCTGGCAACCCCATTGGTCAATTCGTTTTGACCTATCAGGGGTTAGCATTGATCACATGTCTTAGAAAATTTGCTATATAACAGATGTGTAACAGTTTTCTAATTGTCAGCTATGATTAAGCAATAATATATATAGTGCGAAACGCATCAGCTGTTTTACTCCCGTGTTGTGTGCTGTGACTTGTAGTGCATTTTTCCTTTTTTTTAAATAAAGGCAACCATCAAGGTTTTTTGGAGTGTGGAGTGTGATTTTAAGGCAATCACAGGGACATAGGGATTTAAAAAAATATACATTTAATTACAAAAAATACATACAATAAAATCCATTGAAAAAAATATTTAAACAAAATATACATTCACAAGCAATATTTTCTTTCATCTCGCCTACGCGTTTCGCCTAACGGCTTCTTCAGGACGAGTTTGAGAGAGAGTTTTGACAATAAAGTATTGCTAATTTTATAAATCTGAAATGAAATATTCATTTCATTTCAGATTTATGAAATTAGCAATAGGCTTAGGCTAGAGTCCAGGGGTCTGCAACCTTTAAGACACAAAGAGCCACTTGGACCCGTTTCCGAAGGAAAAAAAACTGGGAGCTGCAAAACCATTGCGACATTTTAAAGAAATATAACACTGCATATATCGTTTCCTACCTTCATTACATCATTACAAAATCATCAGCCCCCTCACCGTCATCATTACAAAATCATCCCCCCACCATCATCATTACAAAATCCTCATCCCCCTCACCGTCATCATCATCAGCCCCCCCCCCACCATCATCATTAAAAAAACAGAAGGTCCCCTCACAATCACAAGCCAGCCCCCCCCCCCACCATCATCATCATTAAAAACATAGCAGGTCCCCTCACCATCACAAGCCAGCCCCCCCCCCCACCACCATCATCATTAAAAAACATAGCAGGTCCCCCTCACCATCACAAGCCAGTCCCCCCCCCCCCCCACCATCATCATTAAAAACATAGCAGGTCCCCCTCACCATCACAAGCCAGTCCCCCCCCCCCCACCATCATCATCATCATTAAAAACATAGCAGGTCCCCCTCCCCCATCACCATCACATCATTAAAAACATAGCCAGCTCACCCATCCCCATAGCCCCCCATCACATCCCCCATCAATCATCAGCAGGTCCCCTCACCATCACAAGCCAAATCCCCCCCCCCCCCACCATCATCATCATCATTAAAAACATAGCAGGTCCCCCTCACCATCACAAGCCAGCCCCCCCCCCCACCATCATCCATCATTAAAAACATAGCAGGTCCCCTCACACAAGCCAGTCCCCCCCCTGCACCATCATCATTAAAAACATAGCAGGCCCCCTCACCATCACAAGCCAGCACCCCTCCCCACCATCATCATCATTAACAACATAGCAGGTCCCCCCTTACCATCACAAGCCAGCACCCCCCCCCCCACCATCATCCTCATCATTAAAAACATAGCAGGTCCCCTCACCATCACAAGCCAGCCCCCCCCCCCCCCACCATCATCATCATCATTAAAAACATAGCAGGTCCCCCTCACCATCACAAGCCAGCACCCCCCCCCCCCATCATCATCCTTAAAAACATAGCAGGTCCCCTCACCATCAAAAGCCAGCCCCCCCCCCCACCATCATCATCATCATTAAAAACATAGCAGGTCCCCTCACCATCACAAGCCAGCCCCCCTTCCCCCCAACCATCA
The DNA here is from genome assembly GCA_029574335.1 of Rana kukunoris. Taxonomy (NCBI): domain Eukaryota; kingdom Metazoa; phylum Chordata; class Amphibia; order Anura; family Ranidae; genus Rana; species Rana kukunoris. The sequence continues at coordinate 61,736,216 of CM056052.1, read as the reverse complement.
TTAACAACATAGCAGGTCCCCTCACCATCACAAGCCACCCCCCCCCCATCATTATCATCAAAAACAATCAGGTCCCCCTCACCATCGCAAGCCAGCCAGCCCCCCATCATTTTCATCAAAATTTCAAAAACAATCAGGTCCCCCTCACTCGCCTGTGCTGTGACTCACGGCGGTCATCTGTCAGCGATGCTCCCCCACTGGGTTCTGGCGCGCTGATACATGTCCCGCCCTCCTCCTCTAGACCAGCTTGTGTGACAGACAGCACACTGGCTCTATCACACGAGCTAGTCTTCGGAGGAGGAATGGCGGGACATGTATCACAGCGCGGCGCGCGGTTTTAAAACCATCTGCGGCCCGGAGCCACAGCAAAGTAACAAAAGAGCCGCATACGGCTCCGGAGCCGCGGGTTGCCGATACCCGGGCTAGACGAAAGAAAATATTGCTTGTGAATGTATATTTTGTTTAAATATTTTTTTCAATGGATTTTATTGTATGTATTTTTTGTAATTAAATTTATATTTTTTTAAATCTCTATGTCCCTGTGATTGCCTTAAAAAGTCTGCCTTGTCACTACCTTGTGTAGTATCTCCATACTGATCATCCTAACACAATCCACCTGGAGCGGTAACTTTCTTTCTTTCTTGGGTTGGGCCATCCCTTTGCTGAATATATGGGGATCCCTTTGCTGAATATATGGGGATCCCTTTGCTGAATATATGGGAATCTCTTTGCTGGATGGGGATGTCTAATTTCTGAATATATGGAACTCTCTCTTTACTGGATTGGGATGTCTCTTTCCTGGGTTGGGCCATCTCTTTGCTGAATATATGGGGATGTCTCTTTTAATGGATTGGTTTAATTTTCATATGGTAATTTTTATAAGTTTTAAAACAAAAGTAGGTGCACTGAAGGACTCAGTGGGCAAATTCAGTGGGACGGCCAGTGGGTGGGGAATGTAAGGCCTCGTACACACGATCAAATCTGTCCGCTGGAAACGGTCTGCTGGACCGTTTCAGCAGACAGATTCGATCGTGTGTACGGCCGAGCCGACGGATTTGGCCACCCGACAGATTTCAAAGCATGCTTTGAAATCTATCGGGTGGGAATCCGTCTGCCCGACATGTCTGCTGGTTAGTACACTTACCAGCAGACATTTCGTCCCGCACCGCCGCCGAATGGATTCGGCGCATGCGCGGAAGTGTTTTACTTCCTGGTGCGGTGACGTGGCGGCGTCAACGTCACTGCCACGTCACCGCCACGTCAGCGCGCTCTCTGCTGGCGGGGATTTTGGTTTGCTCGTGTGTACACGCGAGCAAACCAAAATCCCAGCAGACAGATTTGTTCAAATCTGTCGGACGGACAGATTTGAACAAATCTATTGCCTCGTGTGTACGAGGCCTTAGTGGTCAGGCCCAGGGGGGGGGGGGGGGCAGGCCTAAAGCTGGGTAAGGGGCCCAAAAATTTCTGGTGGCTGCCCTGCCTGTGGGATCCTGTGTAAGCTGGAAATCACTGTAGTAGGTACTGCTACTACAGTGGTCTTAACTAGCTTCCTGGTCCCATGGCTCTGCATTGTGATTACTGGAGTTTGCTCACTTGGCGCGCGTGCCATTCAGGGGACACTTTGCATTTTCTCCATGAAACCCTAAACACTTTCAATTTGTATACAATCATATAGGCCCTTGCACTGCATAATTGAAGGTAAATATAAAGGAAATCAAACAACAAAGGTTGTATAGTATGTATCTAGCTTTAGCCTGTTTTTCTACTGTTTTTTGTATTTTTTTTATTATTATCATTATTATTATTAATAACCCCTTGGTGTCTCTTATTTTTTTGCAGGACAGAAATATGAGCTCCATGCAGGAACAGATTCCACCCCCAGCGTTGTAGTTCACGTGTGTGACAGTGACTTGGAGGATGAAGAAGATCCAAAGAATTCACCTAAACCTCGAATCATCCCCACACGGCGTCCTGGACCACCGCCGACCAAATCCAACTGACCTGCAACCCCCCCTTCCTCCCCCTGCACAGTGTTACCCCAAACCCCCTCATGACACAGATTTCTATCTTTCTCTTCCTGTAGAAAATAGTTTTTTTTTTTTTTTTTCATTTTTATAGGGAGGCTATTGCTACACGGTAATATTAGCATGTTGTGACTATTATGAAAGATGTAGCCAAAGTGCGCCCCTTTCTTTTTTTTATCATTCTGTCTGTGGGAAGAATTTTCTCAAACAGTCAAAAGTTGCACATAGCAACCAATAAGATACTCCGTATCTGCTCTTCAGTCTATTGTGGAAGACTCAAAGGAATATTGGATGCTATGAGCAGTACACTGGCTGTATGTCTTCATTCCTATTTATTCTTAAAAGCACCCCAATGCACATATACAGTACAGTTTAAGGGTCTATTCATACTTTAATCGGCTGCCAATATACCAGAATATATAAAAAAAACATCCCAATACAAGGTATAGTAATGTGTTGTTATGCGTTGTGGTGCACTGCAATGCAAGTGCTTCAGAGGTGCATTGTCTTAATGTGTTGGAGTGCCATTGAAATATGCATATATGGTACATTGTGATAACTTGTGTTACTACAATGCACCAGACCCGATTGGTGTAAACGGACCCTAAACAAGTCCCGCCTGCACTAAAGTGCTCTAATAGTGTAGGCACAGGTTTTTATTTCTATTATCATTCATTTAGGGGGCAAAGGATTAGTAGATAATCTTAACCACATGGTGTTCACCTCCTACCTATAGGCAGCTGCATATAAAACCCCTTAGCCTATGATTATCTACTATTCTTTGTGCCTCAATTAACTTCAAGGAAAGGATTTAATGGTTTATATTTCCTTAGTAGATAATCCTAGATCGGGGTCTCTAAAATTTTTAATATGAGGGCCACGTCATATATTTTACAAATATTTGCATGCTGAGAATAGTTTCCCATTAGGGTCCCCATCAGTGCCCCCCTTACATCAAGAGTTCCCTGTTATATAGAGGGGAAAGTTAAAGCAGAGAACATAGGCAGCCTCTTCTGACCTTGATCCTAGTAGTGGGCCAAATAAAATCTTGTGGTGGGCTGGATTTGACCCAGCAGTCTTAGTTTGGAGACCTCTTTAACCCTTATACACACAATCGGACTTCCATTTGACTTCTCCGTGGATTTTGGTCCGAAGGGCGTTGGCCATGAACATGTTCTGCATACACACGGATTTTGGTCCGAAGGGCGTTGGCCATGAACATGTTCTGCATACACACGGATTTTGGTCCGAAGGGCATTGGCCATGAACATGTTCTGCATACACACGGATTTTGGTCTGAAGGGCGTTGGCCATGAACATGTTCTGCATACACACGGATTTTGGTCCGAAGGGCGTTGGCCATGAACATGTTCTGCATACACACGGATTTTGGTCCGAAGGGCGTTGGCCATGAACATGTTCTGCATACACACGGATTTTGGTCCGAAGGGCATTGGCCATGAACATGTTCTGCATACACACGGTCTTTGGGCCGAACGACGTTGGCCATGAACATGTTCTGCATACACACAGATTTTGGTCCGAAGGGCGTTGGCCATGAACATGTTCTGCATACACACGGATTTTGGTCCGAAGGGCGTTGGCCATGAACATGTTCTGCATACACAAGGATTTTGGTCCGAAGGGCGTTGGCCATGAACATGTTCTGCATACACACAGACTTTGGGCCGAAGGGCGTTGGCCATGAACATGTTCTGCATACACACGGATTTTGGTCCGAAGGGCGTTGGCCATGAACATGTTCTGCATACACACGGATTTTGGTCCGAAGGGCGTTGGCCATGAACATGTTCTGCATACACACGGATTTTGGTCCGAAGGGCATTGCCAATGAACATGTTCTGCATACACACGGACTTTGGGCCGAACGGCGTTGGCCATGAACATGTTCTGCATACACACGGATTTTGGTCCGAAGGGCGTTGGCCATGAACATGTTCTGCATACACACAGACTTTGGGCCGAAGGGCGTTGGCCATGAACATGTTCTGCATACACACGGATTTTGGTCCGAAGGGCGTTGGCCATGAACATGTTCTGCATACACACGGATTTTGGTCCGAAGGGCGTTGGCCATGAACATGTTCTGCATACACACGGATTTTGGTCCGAAGGGCGTTGGCCATGAACATGTTCTGCATACACACGGATTTTGGTTGGAAGGGCGTTGGCCGTGAACTTGTTCTGCATACACACGGATTTTGGTTCAAAGGGCGTTGGCCGTGAACTTGTTCTGCAAACACACGGATTTTGGTTCAAAGGGCGTTGGCCGTGAACTTGTTCTGCAAACACATGGATTTTGGTCCGAAGGGCGTTGGCCATGAACTTGTTCTTCATATACACGGCACAACATTTTCAGACAACATTTACCAAACCACGTGGTTTTTCAGCTCTTTACCGACACCCTTTGGGCAACTTCTGCTATTGTTGTCTGATGTTTAGCATTGTTTTCCCAGCATGCGTGTTTGTACTTTGGATTTTAGTTGAACAGACTTGCGTACACACAATTGGATAAACTGACGTAACAGATTTATTGCCCAACAAATGGTGAGCATGAACAGCCAAATTTTGTTGTCAATAATTCAGCCAATAATTGTCTGATGGAGCATAGACATGGTCGGATTAACACGTCCGTCATACAATTATGGCCATAAAGTTGGATCGTGTGTATGAGGCTTTAGACTAATGGGTGACTAATGGGTTAATGAACTTGCCTACAAGAGGTGGACACCGTGGGGTTGATTTACTAAAACCGGAGAGTGCCAAATCTGGTGCAGCTGTGCATGATAGCCAATCAGCTTCTAACTTCAGCTTCGCCAATAAAATCTGGAAGCTGATTGTTTTTTGTGCAGAGCTGCACTAGATTTTGCACTCTACACAGTTTTAGTAAATCAACCCCCATAGGTCTAAGTCTAAGATGATCTCTTATTCTTGTGTTCCTTAATGGACAATACAGAAAAGATGTTGCGGTAACTACAAAAATCGTATTTTTACGTGCATTGAGGTGCCTAGAGGCAGGGCTGTCTTAAAGAGAAGTCACACCTGGGCACCGCCCAGGGGCCCCAGCTGCATGGGGGGCCCCTGCACTTTCCCCAAAGCAGCTTGTTCTTGAGCCCACGCTACCCAAAAGTTTGGGGCACCATGATGGCACTGAGAGTGATAGATGCACAGGGGAGGCAGTCTGCCTCCTACCTACTTAATGTCTGTTTACCTGCACTGTCATCATTGTAGGGGCCCCAGAACATTGCTTTGCCCAGGGGCCCATGATGCTATTAAGACTGCCCTGCCTAGAGGACACTTTCAAAACAAATGGGCTGCCTTACTCAATACCCATCAATATGCAAATGCATGTTTGTTAATGGGCATGGAATATGGCCTAAAGAGCCCTGACTTCCCCCTCAGACACAATGATAAAAATATTCCCACTGGGTCTCATTTCTAAAACTATGCTACGTCAGGATAAAATCCACCAGTTTTGGTGATTCCTTAGCCTGCCATGAGCTGCAGAAGAACCTGCACTAGATTCCAACAATAGCTGAGCTTACAAAATCCCCTCCATAGTGTGTTGGCATCAGATGCACTCAAACCTTGCCCAGTTGGCTCTGTTGACAATATGCTTTTTGTTTTGTTGTAAGTCCCTCCCACAGCCGTCTAAGGAGGTCGTAGGGAAGCTCTTTGTTATTACAAGGCAACCTATCAAAAAAGAGTATTTTTAATTGTTCCGTCAAATGTTTGCACATCAGTTTACAATGGCGCTGTTGTGAGGTACAGTCACACTAATCTAGGTATTCAATTACAGTTTTCTGTTCTTGGTTGCAATTCGCCATATAGTTAGATTTCCGGTTTAATAAAGACCTGTAATTACTTTGAGAAGCAGTAGTGATTCCTTAATGTTTAGGGCAGGATTTTTTAAGGTAAGTTATATCCTAAATGTGAGATTTCCCATCACCTCTTGGCCCCTGTTAAAAGAAAATTATGGTTTGACCATGTGGGGCAAAGTATCGGATTCACTTTCCAGAGCCAGAAACCATTCAGGGCGAAGACCCTCCCTATAGCCCAATCCGAGGTATGCTTGGCTCTCTGTGTTCCTTCTCTTCTGCATCACTCCATCAAAGTCCTGGTTTCATTGTTCTAACAGAATGGGGGCTGCAGGCATGTGTCCCAACCCCATTTGGCAGAGCGCAGGCAGCCAATCATCAGGCCCAAAACCCTGTCACATGGGGAGCAGTGACATTGTCCACCTTGGTTGAATTTCAACACAAAGTTGCCTTCTGCTGCTACAAGAATATACTATGGTGGATATACTTTGGCCTGAACAAAGTGACTGTCTATTTGCCTATCCCCAACAGAGCATACTTTTCCTTTTGTCTGCTCACCTGACATCTCTATTTAGTATAAGCAAAGAAAATACCTGTACTTCCAGATATGGAGGAGACTCTCCTGTAGAGGATAGTGCTGGTGCTTGTTGATAGGTTCAGTGCTGTCACATTGGAGCAGGGAGAGTCCTCAGACCTGGGTAAGCTACAACTATAGGGACACAAAGCTTTCTTTCCTTTCTCCTAGTAAAGAAAGGGGTTGTGAGGTGCTGCTAGGAAGAAAAGGGGGGGGGGGGCAATAGAGTATCAAACTCAGACTATAAAAAAAACTCTCATTACATGACCTGTAACAGAGAAATCATACTCGCAACGCCACTAAAGCATTAATTAGAGTGAAATATACCTGGTTGATCTAAGCGCTTTCCCTGACTTGGTGGGGGTGGGTCAGCCACGCCTCATGACCATTGCCCCCTGGGGACCGCCTTCTGACCTTGACCACTGGGGGAGGTCCCTATTCCAATCCATGAGTCCTAGCCTAGTTCTTCAAGGGGAAACCCTAAGCTCTTTCCCAGACTTGTTCATTCCCCGACTTGTTCCTTCTCCGACTTAGTTGGGGTAGGCAGTACACTTTGGTGGGGGTGGGCCACACCTCATGACCATTGACTCCTGTGAACCTGCCTTCTGACCTTTGACTTTGGGGGGGTCCCTATTCCAATCACTGAGTCCTAGCCTAGTTCTTCAAGGAGAAACCCTAACCCTAAGTGCAGGTTGAGATTGGTAGACCAGCTGGTGTCCTCTACAATTAGGTGGTCGCCTAAGGCCTTACGCTCACAGGGGCCTCACGGCCGCCTAATTTGCCTGATGGAGGAAGGGGAGAGCCCAGCATCGGGAAGAGTGATGGCACAGCCTGCGGATGTGCAGGACCAATCTCCTAATGCAAGGACTCTGCACTAAAAATGTAATACTTTTTCCAATTATGGGCGTGAGTGGGGCCTCATGTCTAAATTTTGCCTAAGGCCTCACAAAGCCTAGAGTCACCTCTGCCTCTACAGAGCATGCTCAATTTCAGTTCCCTTCTAAGCTCTTAATTTCCTCCTTTTTCCTATCTGTGCAGCCCACATGACTATAGAGCAATGCATATAGGGTATACACATAGCAGTAAATTACACTCCCCTCCTTCCCTCCTCCTCTATGTCCTCCTAATGCTAAACACTATGGGGCAGGATACTGTATAGTATGCTGACTTAAAGTAAAAATAAGCCTTGATGCCGTCTGAACAAAATGAATGCTAGTGTCAATCAATCGTATCTGACTCCACCTACACCATACGATGCACAAAAAATTACACATTTGATGTTCAATAAAGATTTATTGGGAGCTGTAAAACAGTTATTTGATATTTATAATCTACTTTGAACTGCTCTTCTGAAACAGTTTTCAGGGCTGTGCAGACAGACACACACATACTGTAGAGATCATACATCAGCAAAGTAATAGAAGCCCCATCCCAAGGATATTTCCCTGCAGATGCCAAAGAACGGGAAAAGGATCACATGATCACAAAACAGTGCTGCAGGAATAAAGGAACTTGGAGGATTTAAAAAAATATATATATATACATTATATAGTGGCGTGATATATATGATTTATGTGAACAAATTATGGCAATTAACACTTCTCTGTTTAGTATCACTTTAACGGTTTAAATCCAGCTCGGGGCTGCAATGTCCTGGGGGGGGGGGGGGGGGGGGGCAGCTCAACTGCCTGCTTTTACCACCCCTGGTCGAATGTCCAGCCCTAAAAATGAGCCTCTTGCTTTTGCCCTGCATAGTCAAAATGCATGTTTAAGGATGCCTCCTTTTCTGGGAAAAAACGAGAAATCCTATGATCTCTTTTCTAATATTATTGGACCAGGCCAGAAATATACCCCACAGGTAGTAACCCTAATGCCTGTCACTGAAACAGGAATGAACAGAAGAGATTAACAACTAAACATATTTTTAGTAGAGTGGAGAAGAGTTAGACTGGCCATACACCTATAGATTATCTGCAGATTTTCTATGCTCAGATGGAAAAAGTGAAACAGATTCCTCCATCTCTGCTGAACTGTGTGGATGGAAGAATCTCCCACTGGCCCAAGCTTCCATATCTTGCTAGTCGGCCCCGCTGGCTCTCACAATACCTGAACATTCTGATTGGGTGCAGGCATTGTTTAGGTTGAGAGCTAGCGGGGCCCACTAGCAAGATACTGAAGCTTGGCCAAGTGGGAGATTCCTCTATCCACATACAGTAGTTTAGCGTACATGGAGAAATCTGTTGCACTTTTTCCATCTAACCATAGAAAATCTGCAGATAATCTATAGGTGTATGGCCAGCTTTAGAAAGCTGTCTTTGTCCCCATAGAGGGGATTCCCTGGACTGTAGGTCACCCAGCATGAACACAGACAGCAGTACAAATCTGTGCTCATCCTTTGGGCTCTGATCACAAAAGAGTTTTTAAAGGTAACTTCTGATGAGAAAAAAATCTCTATCTGGAAATGCTAGTTCCCTAGCTCCTTCTGAAAATACGAGTTGCCTGCCTAATAGGCTGTTACAATGACTTTGGTACATTCTTAGTCACTGAGGTGAAACAAGCCTGCATTCAGTGAAGTAAAAAAGTCCTATTGTGCATACTCATTCCAGACCCATTATTCATAAAGCATCACTGAAATGTGTGTAGTATATATATATTTTTCCATTACTGTCCTTCAGCTCCTCCCCTCTCAGAAGTCCAATTTATGGGCGTGCCTATTGCTGACGGCTGTCCAGTGAATGTGTTTAAGTAGTAAATGGAGGTGCACGCTGACATACCCCCTCCCCTTGCATGACTGTTGACTGTGCATTTCTATTGTGGCGCTCATACTGAGTCTACTTGCTTCTGCCCCCTCTGCTGTGAGTGCCCCTGTGGACTGCAGTTACTCCAACACACCCTCCACCTGTGCATGCATTGTGATGCCATTTGTCTCAGGCAAGCACCTGGTGCCAGAGACAAGCGCTGTCAACCAACATGATTTAGTTATTCATCTCCTACAGAGCAGCATGGGCTCACAGCGGTGGGGAGAGAGGGGTGCTCTATTTACAATGCTAACTCTAGATTCAAAGCACATTTTAAAATGAGATTAAGTGCAACATGCACTTTGTCTCCTGGTGGACAGGATAAAGAACATTTGTGTAAGATGAGACTTCCTTTTTTTAAAGACAGAGGTTTGTCAGGCTACTAGCAATTTAAAGAGAAATGTTTACCATGGCAGCCCACTTCTAATGACTGTTTTCCCTTAAAACTACTTTGTGGTGAATGTTAAAAAAAAAAAAAATGACTTACCTGTCCCACCACCCATGCCTCTGATTTTCCCTCTATTTCAGAGCTATACTGGCTAAAGAATCTTTAACATCTGACACTTCTAGGGGCACCAAATTCCTGGTCCCCCATTGCATACTGTGCCAGCTGCTCCTGTAGTCATGCCCATTAGGGGCAAGTGGTAGAAACCACAGTGGGCAGTGGAAGACCAGGCACCCATCACTTCCAGAAGCAGGTCAGATGCTAACAATTCCTCAGGTGGAAAAACATTTGAAGAGATTGAAGCTCTGACCTGTAGCAGTTGAAGAAGCTTCAGAATCCAGCACCACCCTACTGCCCACTTTGGTTCCTTCTGATGGCCCCTGTGTCCCTACTATATATGACTATAGAAGCTGCTGACAGATGGAACCATATTGTGCAGTGGGGGGGGGGGGGGCAATGCATCCGACACTTCCAGGAGTGTCGGATGTTGAAGATTCTTTAGCTCTGCAAGCTCTGAAGCATCCACACTGATTTTTCTTTTAATGCCCGTGTAACTGATGGAAAGACTGCTTTACCAGTCATTGTTGGCCCTTGTACTTGCTGCACTTTGCCACGGATTTGTAAACCATGATATATTTGTGCATCTAACATCAAGCGAATATACCAGCTCAAAGCTTTCCTAGATTCTTAAATACAGGGTTTTGCATTTAGCAATCACCCAGTAGACATTATAGATCAATTTTGAACTGTAAATCTCTCCAAATAGCGAGCTTCCAAGAATAGCAAATGACTATTACTATTGAACGCTTCGGTACGTGTCATGTGTATTTTCTGCCACCCTTCTACCCCATCATCATGTCTTGCGGTGAACTCATCTTTGGGCACTTTGTGCATTCTCAGCATGGCAGACATCGTTCCGTGTACATGCACTGGCGGTCACCGCTTGCTCCAGACGTCTGAGTCTTCGCTGCTTTCTCACGCCGTTCACTGTAGCCTAAAAAGAACAGAGATTGTTATTAGAGCCGGATAAAATGTGTTCAAGCAGATGCATTTTTGTACATTTGTATAATCGCCTGAGTATGGTGTTTTGTATAAACTAGTTACAATCTGAGTAGAAGAAATAAATTGTGATTATTTAGGCGTGTTGTCTCCTTTTTTTTCTCACTGTGATGTCAAAAAGGGATACCATTACCCAAATCATGAATTGGAAAGAATAGTGCCCATCATTGGTATCAAATGGAGGAATAGTGCCCCATCATTGGTATTGTAGGAAGGAATAGTGCCCCATCATTGGGAGGAATAGTGACCCATCATTGGGAGGATTAGTGCCCCATTGTTGGTATCAGTGGGAGGAATAGTGCCCCACCATTGGTGCCAGTAGGAGGGATAGTGCCCCTATCAGTGGGAGTAATAATGCTCAATCATTGGTATCAGTGGGAGGAATAGTGCCCCATCGTTGGTATCGATGGGAGGAATTATGCCACTTTTGGTGGTATCAGTGGGATGAATAGTGTCCCATCATTGGCTTAAATGGGAGGAATATTGCCTATCATTTGTATCAGTGAAAGGGATAGTGCCCCATCATTGGTGTTAATGGGAGGAATATTGCCCATCATTGGTATCAGTGGGAGGAATGGTACCCCATCGTTGGTATCGATGGGAGGAATTATGCCACTTTTGGTGGTATCAGTGGGATGAATAGTGTCCCATCATTGGCTTAAATGGGAGGAATATTGCCTATCATTTGTATCAGTGAAAGGGATAGTGCCCCATCATTGGTGTTAATGGGAGGAATATTGCCCATCATTGGTATCAGTGGGAGGAATGGTACCCCATCGTTGGTATCGATGGGAGGAATTATGCCACTTTTGGTGGTATCAGTGGGAGGAATAGTGTCCCATCATTGGCTTAAATGGGAGGAATATTGCCTATCATTTCTATCAGTGAAAGGGATAGTGCCCCGTCATTGGTGTTAATGGGAGGAATATTGCCCATCATTGGTATCAGTGGGAGGAATGGTACCCCACTGTTTATGTCAGTGGCAAAAATGATGCCCCAGTGTTAGTAGGAGGCAAGGGCTGGTTAAAGGTAAGCAAAGGGCCACAGTTTGGAGACCACTGTCATAGGGTGATCAGGTGCCCAAGCAGTTGGTGTAGCAGTCTGGAAATCGCCTCTCTTCTCCATTCTGTAGTGCTTCCAGGACAGATCAGAGCAATTCTGATTGGTCAGGACCTTTAGAGCATGGCTCTGATTCATCCTAGAAAGAAGGGGAATAAGAGTGGCCGCTCTCCTACTCTGATTTAGGGGCTACAGCGGGAGGGGCCGTGATCTCCCTCTGACATCAGTGACCATGCTCACTCACTCTATGGAGGAGCTACGTAGTCACCCTTGGCTGCTGTCGTGACTTGGACTATAATCACCTCCCATCTCCTCAACTTCATTACACGTTGCCTTGTAGTTTACCTGATAACAATGCCTGAGTTTTCAGGTCAGTCCACAGGAGCTTACAAGGCCACTAGATGTCTATCAGGGTCAACGACTATTTTTTTGTAAATCATGACAATGCTTGCCTTTACACAAGCTGAAACATTTCAAACTGAGAGGCAGTCAGCATACAAGAGTGTGGCTGGATTATGTGCAATAGGGGAGTCTATTCTGAATAAGTGATGTACTGACGCCCTCTTGTGGTCATTTATATTATTACTACTACACAGTCTTTACCAAGGCAAATCAGTGTTGGCTTGTCATTTTTTTTCTTTATAGCGCTCTGCCTGGAAAGCTGTGATAGAGTGTCTCACTGTAACCATACAGAGCCATTTTATTTTATTAATTTGTAACTTAAAGTGGAAGTTCAGCCTAAAACGAACTATCTCTAAATCTACTGGCAGCCACATTGTAAGAATAACCATAGGTGTGCGCAGCCTATTGCATTAGCGTGTGCTGTCCCCCCCAAGGCTCAAACACACGTGTGAGTGTATAATTAGTATATATAGCATTAGAGCAACTGACAGTGTCAGTAGGGCAGAGGTTGGTGTCAGTAGAGCAGAGGACGGTGTCAGTAGAGCAGAGGACGGTGTCAGTAGAGCAGAGGACGGTGTCAGTAGAGCAGAGGACGGTGTCAGTAGAGCAGAGGACGGTGTCAGTAGAGCAGAGGACGGTGTCAGTAGAGCAGAGGACGGTGTCAGTAGAGCAGAGGACGGTGTCAGTAGAGCAGAGAAAAGTGTCAGTAGAGCAGAGGACAGTGTCAGTAGAGCAGAGGACGGTGTCAGTAGAGCAGAGGACGGTGTCAGTAGAGCAGAGGATGGTTTCAGTAGAGCAGAGGACAGTGTCAGTAGAGCAGAGGACGGTGTCAGTAGAGCAGAGGACGGTGTCAGTAGAGCAGAGGATGGTTTCAGTAGAGCAGAGGATGGTGTCAGTAGAGCAGAGGACGGTGCCAGTAGAGCAGAGGACGGTGCCAGTAGAGCAGAGGACGGTGTCAGTAGAGCAGAGGATGGTGCCAGTAGAGCAGAGGACGGTGCCAGTAGAGCAGAGGACGGTGTCAGTAGAGCAGAGGACGGTGCCAGTAGAGCAGAGGACGGTGCCAGTAGAGCAGAGGACGGTGTCAGTAGAGCAGAGGACGGTGTCAGTAGAGCAGAGGACGGTGTCAGTAGAGCAGTGGACGGTGTCAGTAGAGCAGAGGATGGTTTCAGTAGAGCAGAGGATGGTGTCAGTAGAGCAGAGGACGGTGCCAGTAGAGCAGAGGACGGTGCCAGTAGAGCAGAGGACGGTGTCAGTAGAGCAGAGGATGGTGCCAGTAGAGCAGAGGACGGTGCCAGTAGAGCAGAGGACGGTGTCAGTAGAGCAGAGGACGGTGCCAGTAGAGCAGAGGACGGTGCCAGTAGAGCAGAGGACGGTGTCAGTAGAGCAGAGGATGGTGTTAGTATGGCAGAGGATGGTGTTAGTATGGCAGAGGATGGTGTTAGTATGGCAGAGGATGGTGTTAGTATGGCAGAGGATGGTGTTAGTATGGCAGAGGATGGTGTTAGTATGGCAGAGGATGGTGTTAGTATGGCAGAGGATGGTGTTAGTATGGCAGAGGATGGTGTTAGTAATTTATTTTAATTATTACTTTTTTGCACTTATTATTATTATTATTATTGTTTTAACAAACAGACCACTGGTGTCTCACTTTTGAGACAGAGAAAGGGACTGAGGACAGAGATTCCCCAGTCCCTTTCTCTGCAGCCAAGCAGCAGGAAGAATCTGCATAGGATGATTAGGGTGTGCCCAGGCACACTGGCACACCTTGTGCGCATGCTTATGAGAATAACCTATCTACCCCTGTAAAGCAAAAATAGCTACACATAGCTTTTCTAAAGCCAATCCGGTATTGTCTCCTGTGTGCAGGAGACAGACAACAATGACTGTGAAATGCCTGGGAAGTTTCGTCACCCATATACTTACTATGGGCTTCCATTGTTGGCTGCCTCTACACAGGGAAGTCGCACCTGACATAGGGTTGCCACATTTTCTTCAAGCCAAACCCAAATACTTTAGCGGCCTGGGACACCTTTGGGTGCCCCAGATAGGGTAATAATGTGGTGCACATAGCGTGCCGTAGCAAACAGTGGGTGCGGACAAATTGCTCTTGCTGACTTCATCGCCCTGCCCCCCAGTGATGCTGAACCTGCCCCCAGACAGCCTCCCACAGTGTGGCTATTTTGGTTACTTGGGGAGCCAAAATACGACTGGAATACGGGTTTCCTGCACCACGTTCAAGTGTGAACAGGCCCTCTGAAATGATAGAGGACACCTTTTAGCACACAGTATGTAATGCTACAGTGTAGGCAACGGACGCAAATGTTTCCTCTTCCTTTACCAGGGTGACAACGCTTCTACCGTGAAGTTGCACAGCAGAGTTGCCACCCAGTGAACAGAATGGGAAGTACCAGATATGTCCAAGGGCTCTGACCAACAAACTGGGTAGGGAAGCTCAATTCCACAGTCCCAGTTACACGGACCACAAAGATCTAATTTGCAGAAAAGAGATTTTTTTTTAAATTTCTATTTTCCTTTATATTGGCTTTTCAAAATAACAAATGCAGTAAACATAGAGGCTGGGTAAAAAGTTTAGAGCAGCGTAACACTTTTGGTCATGATCATGTACATTTTGTATAGAGATGTACACCTCAGACCAAAAAGAGGGCCAAATGAGGCTGCACGAGGGACAATAGAGGGACCACCACTCCAAATCAGGGACAATTGGGCATTATGGACTATAACAGTGATTAGGGTTGTCCCGATACCACTTTTTTAAGACCGAGTACACGTACCAATACTTTTTTTCAAGTACTCGCCGATACCGAATACCGATACTTTTTTTTTTAATGTCATGTGACAGTGGCGTTTTTTTTTTTTACAGTGGTGTTTTTTTTGTTGTTTTTTTTAGAGGGGGGGTAGTGGATTGTCAGTGTGTTTTTACATTTTTTATTACTATTTACATTTTATTTATTTTTTATTTTATTTATTGCAATTTTTTTTTTTTTAATCAGCCCTGTTGGGGGGCTTTGGTGAGATTTCAGGGGTCTTAACAGACCTCTGACATCTCCCCTTTGAGACAGAGAAAGGTACTAGGGAAACAGATTCCCCTGTCCCTTTCTTAGCAGCCTCAGCTGCGCTGAAAAGTATTCAAGTAGCAGCACAAAGCTGCGTACGGTCATTCATTACTATTTCACAGCTGTACACAGAAGCAGGGTAACCCGAACACATGAATGAGGCTTTATCTGAAAAGAAAAGTCAGATGAGAGCTTTTGGTCGGAAATTTCGACCGTGTGTAGGCTCCATCTGATTTTTTTCTGTCAGAATTTGACGGGAGAAGTTCTTGTCGGAAATTCCGATCGTGTGTACGCGGCATTACAGAGTAGTGGCTATGCCGATGGCATTATAATAGGTTATGCTTCACTATTCACTATTTCCCAGAGGAAGATCATAGGGAGCGCCCCTTCAAAATTCTGATATGGGGCCCCATGGATAGTTATTACACATCTGATCACATGATAACATATAGAAAATAAAGGATCCTTTGTTTAATAATGCATATAAAAAGGCTGTGATATTCCCCGGGACGAACCTTTAAATAAAGCAGAGAGCAGTGACCCGGGAGGTTCTGGTGTTCCTGTCTATCTCTTCTCACCTCATTGGATCATAGCTGGCGCAGCGCTCGGAGCAGATGGAGGGGACATCTGTGTTTGTCCTGCACGTTTGGTTCTGCCAGTCTGCCCACCTCCACATCCTCCTGAGAAGAAGCTGCACATGGCCTGGCTGACAGCTCTCCGGATGGATCGGGGGAACATGTCTGAAACTGACATGTTGACAAAGAGGACCAAAAAAATATTTTATCAATAAAAAAAAATGAAATAGGAGCTTCATTGTCGACAGTGTACACAAATTCCACATTGACAAGAATTACAGCAGCAATATAAATAATGACGTACGTGATGCCATCTGTCAATAGCAGCTATAGTATCCCTTGTAACAAGAGTTGTATTACCTGTTTGTCTTGGTGGTAGATCTACAGTTTTTCCTCTTCCTTTACCAGGGTGACACCGCTTCTACGGTCAAGTTGTCCAGTAGCGTTGCCACCCAGTGAACAGAATAGGAAGTAGCAGCTATGTCCAAGGGCTCTGACCAACAAACGGAGGGGTAGGGGAGCTCAGTTCAGCTTTGATGTGGATCACTGCACTAGAGCTGGGCGATTTTGGCCCCCCCAAAAAATCTGTGATTTAAAAAAATAAATAAATAATCGATTCATAATTCTAAGCAAGTTTTTTTTCTTCCTGGTAGACACCGCGTCAGTCCTACGTTTTTAGGCGAGGCTTCGGCCTAGTCCACTGCGTTCCTGGGAAAAGGCTGCGGACTAGGCCGAAGTCTCAATCTAAAAACTGAGGACCATCGCTCTGTTGACTAGGCCTCACCTAAAACACCCTGCCCGCAGCTCGCCGCGATCCTGGGAAAAGGCCGCGAGCGTCGTTTTTTTTAGGACTTTTAGGCGAGGCCTAGTCAACGGAGCGATGGTCCTCAGTTTTTAGATTGAGACTTCGGCCTAGTCCGTGGCCTTGGGAAAAGGCCTGCACCGTATTAAACTCATCTTAGTTGAAGTTGAATTCCTGCTTGGAACACAGGTCTTTACATTCCCCACCCCCCCAGTCAAAGTACATCCCCCACAGTTAGTAGTCAGGGAACACAATTAACCCTTTGATCGCCCCTGATGTTAATCCCTTCCCAGCCAGTGTCGTTAGTACAGCGACAGTGCATATTTTTTTTTAGCACTGATCACTGTATTTGTGTCACTGGTCCCCAAAGTGTCAGTTAGTGTCTGCCGCAATATTTCAGTCCTGCAATAAGTTGCTGATCAGCTACATTACTAGTAAATATATTTATATATATATAATATAGATATTTATATCTCTATCGGTAAATCACGTGGTCCCGCAAATGGAGATGAGTCCCGCAACAACTTCGATCCCCGGAACCCCCCCCCGCTCAACAAGGTGTCCCTCATTCCCATCTCAAAAAGTTGGGCGGTATGTGTATATATATATATATATATATATATATATATATAATATAGAGAGAGAGAGAGAGAGAGAGAGAGAGAGATTATATATATATATATATATATATATATATATCCAATAGTTTGTAGACGCTATAACATTCAAACCAATCAATATACGCTTATTGGGATTTTATTTTACCAAAAACATCTAGCAAAAGAAATATTGACCTAAAGTGATGAAAAAGTTTGATCTTTTTATTGGGAATGTTTTATAACATATATTGTGTTCCCATTTTTAGCACGGTGGTCCTGCAGAGCCACCACACTCTTCAGCTAAGTCTCAAGCCTCAAACCTCCATCCAGCTGCAGATGACACCTTCCTGCAGCACCATTGCATGCTGGGTACGTGGACAAACCAGAATACGGACAACCATCTCATACAGGAGCCCCAATAAATCCAACAGACATCTAAAGATTTAATAATTTATTACAAAAAATAGAATACAATTGGTAGAATTAGAAAAATAAGACACTTTTCTACATAATTTCTACTATGAAAGCCAAGAACACGTGAAACGGTTGTGCTTTCCAATTTTCCAGTAAGAAGAGCAATCTCAGACATGGGACACACATATACAGAACAATCTAAATGGAGTGTTATTACCATACAGCATAATAGACCCCCGGAAATCAGACACCTCTCACAATTGTGCTTCTAAGTACACAGATCAGACACATAAATAGGTATACGGTACATAGTTCAGGCCTTGTACATAGTGGGACTTCCATTCACTTAGAGGGGGGATTTACTAAAACTAGTGCACACAGAATCAGCTTCTAACTTCAGCTTGTCCAATTGACAATAATTCACACGTGTGCGATTTGTTAAGCGACTGGACACAAGTCGCAGCCTCGCAGCAACTTTAAGACTCACAGCAACTGCTGCTGCACTGCAATGCAACTTTTGATGCGACTTGAGTGCAACAGACTAATGTAAACGCTCAAAAGTTGCATGAAAGTTACATCTTAAAGAGGAGATCTAGGCTCCTTCAGAACAAAATGAAAAAAGTCAGCAGCTACAAATACTGTAGCAGCTGACTTTTAATATTAGGACACTTACCTCTCCAGGAATCTAGCCATGTCCTTACCCAAGCTGATTATTCAATCGGGTGCTGCTGCCGCCATCTCTGCTGAAGAAAAACTGGCGGTGAAGCCGGTTCGCTATTGTGCATGCGTGAAGTGTGCTGCGCTCCGTGAATAAGCAGGCTGCTGGGGAAGGGGATGGGGGGCTGAGTTTGGAGTGGGTACCTGTCAAAATGCGCATGCGTAAAGTGTGTTGCCGCAGCAAACTCAGCCAGAAGTGGGAGCAGGTACCTGTCAAAATGCGCATGCGTGAAGTATGTTGCCGCAGCGAACTCAGATAGAAGTGGGAGCAGGTACCTGTCAAAATGCGCATGCGTGAAGTGTGTTGCCGCAGCGAACTCAGCCAGAAGTGGGAGCGGGTACCTGTCAAAATGCGCATCTGTGAAGTGTGTTGCCGCAGCGAACTCAGCCAGAAGTGGGAACCTGTCAAAATGCGCATGTGTGAAGTGTGTTTCCGCAGCGAACTCAGCCAGAAGTGGGAGTGTTTACCTGTCAAAATGCGCATGCGTGAAGTATGTTGCCGCAGCGAACTCAGCCAGATGTGGGAGCAGGTACCTGTCAAAATGCGCATGCGTAAAGTGTGCTGCGCTCTGTGAATAGGCTGGCTGCTGGGGGAGGGGCTGAGTTTGCCGTAGCGAACTCAGCCAGAAGTGGGAGCGGGTACCTGTCAAAATGCGCATGCGTAAAGTGTGCTGCGCTCCGTGAATAGGCTGGCTGCTGGGGAAGGGAGAGGGGGCTGAGTTTGCAGGAACAAACTCAGCCAGAAGTGGGAGCGGGTACCTGTCAAAATCAGGTACCCGCTCCCCCCCTAAGGTGCCAAATGTGGTAGCAGTTTCGGGAAGGAGGCAGACAAGCAGAGTTTACACTTTTGGATGGAGTGCCGCTTTAATGTTATCAATGCGACAGTTGCACAATAGTCAAAGCCAAAGTAGCATCAAAGTCGCAATGGAAATCGCACAACTTTGGGTGGCACAATTGTGAATGGAGCCTAAAACCTGGAAGCTGATTGGTTACTGTGCATAGCTGCACCAGATTCTGTGTGCACCAGTTTTAGTAAATCTTCCCCAAGGGCTTGTTCACACCAGGTGCTGCACTGATCAATGCAGGCTCAACACTGGACAATGAGAAACCCATTGTTCTCTATGTGCCCTGTTTACACCATACAAGTACGTTGGTATGCACTGCATACAAATGCAGCAACGCACAAAAACAGGTTACAGTGCATGTCAGCACATTGCAAGTCGAATCGATATAAAATAAAAAATACAAATAAATAAGTTAAAACATTTTCAACACTGCAATGCGTTAAAGAATTTTGGGTAGAATCAAAATTTGTAAGTCCCTTCTGCCAAAAATTATTTTCCCTTTCTCCTAGCAATTCTATAATTTATTGCGTGAGCAATGCCTTTAACTTACACACACAGTACAGCTTCAGATCCTACTATCCTCTGCTCCACCCCGGACGATTCGTCACCTTGTTCTGCGTCTCCCAGCAAGGCCTTGTGCTAAAGGCTGGAAGCTAGCTGAAAACAAAAGCTCCTTATTCAGCCCTGACAGCGCCAGTGTCTTCAAGGATCCATTCCCTAAGATCCTGCGTGCTACTTAAAGTGAATCAAATTATTAAAACAATTGTTAAATGTTAAAAAAGTTAGAAATTGTGAAGCGGTAGGCTTTTTATTGCAGGAGAGACATGCAATGCCTCTTTTGCTATAAAGTACACTAACCTGCAAATTCACAATCCTCTGCAGAATGTTATACTGAGCTGCACTCTAATGTCCTGTACACACGATCGGAATTTCCGATCGGAATTTTCCCCCTGGGTGGGCAACTACTTTTCTAATGAACTTAAATTTTTGGTAATACAAGTGGGCTGACAAGCACGTAAAGCGGAGGTTCCACAATTTTTTTTTTAAAAGCCAGCAGCTACAAATATTGCAGCTGCTGACTTTTTAAAAATGGACACTTACCTGTCCAGCACGCTCGTGATGACGTCAGCCGAAGACGAGCAATTGCTCATCCCTCGGCTGCACCCACCGCCATGCTCGGTTAGGTAAACGGGAAGTGAAGCGTTGCGGCTTAACTGCCCGGTTCCCTACTGAGCATGCGCGAGTAGCACACCGCACCGTCACTGGTCCCCACTCTCTTCTGGGAACAGTGTGTTTCCCAGAAGACAACGGGGGCTGCGCGTAGAGGCGTGTCTGCCGTAGTCCCGTATTCCAAGAAGTGGGTGCAAATACCTGTCTTACACAGGTATCTGCACCCCACTCCTCCCTGAAAGGTGCCAAATGTGACACCAGAGGGGGAGAGGGTTCCAAAAAGCAGGAAGCTCCATTTTTGGGTCGAGCTCCGCTTTAAACTCAATTTTAACTGGAATGCACTCACTAAAAATACTTCTACCACTGAGCTAATATCTCCCCACATATCAAACCGGCTAAAAGAAGAAGTTCACCTTTGTTATAGGTTCCACCTGTATTTAGTGTAGAACATGTACATGTCCCAGCTCCTTCCTCCTATCCCCCCCTTCCTGTGACAACAAGCGGGGGAACTTCTCCCCGCACCTGCTGTCAAAATTTAAAAAGACAGAGCAGCCATGTGAGGCTCCACCCACAGACAGGGCTGAGTCATTCATTCACAGAGTATGGGTAGACAGTGTAGACCAGTGATGGCAAACCTTGGCACCCCAGATGTTTTGGAACTACATTTCCCATGATGCTCCACTACACTGCAGAGTGCATGAGATATCATGGGAAATGTAGTTCCAAAAGATCTGGGGTGCCAAGGTTCCCCATCACTGGTGTAGACAGTGTACTGAGGGTCTGCAGGATCCTTGCATTGCACCCAAGGGTGCCACCACACTAAGCAGGCTAAATCAGATCCCAGTTGGCTGGACACCAAATCAGCCCCTCGCTGGCTCTGCAGCCTCCTATACAGTACATTGAAAAAGATACTTCCTCTAGGCTGCTTTATCCTCAGCTTGAAAAAAAAAAAATATAAACTAAAATGTAAAATAATTTAACAAGTTAGATACTTTACACATTCATTACATCAAAATAATTATACATATTCATTTTAAGCAAAAAAATAAAAATCCAAGAACAATAAGGCTGGCCATGCTCTGATCGGAATTCACCAGATCCCTGCTGGATGTGTGGGATCTTCCACTGATCAGTGTATTCTGGGGGGGCTTCATCTGCACGTTAAGGCAGATGACACATCAGTATCTGCAGTTCAGACGTGGACAGAGATTGCTCTGCTCTATGGGTGGGTCGGGAATAAACAGACTCCGCTGTCCATTTACAGCCAACTACCTCTGATCCTAGCAGGCCGGACTGGCGTGTAAGGGTTCGATCAGGTCTGAATGAAAAAGTGACAGGAGGATCTGATCGGACCCTTCGTGCAAAGGGGGCCTAATGCCTCGTACACACGATCAGATTTCTGTGAGGAGAGCTTTTGACCGGGAATCCCAGCCGTGTGTATGCTCCTCGCAGGAGAGGCCCAAAAACCGCTGGACAAAAAAAAGAGAACCAGTTTTTATTTTTTCCCAACGGGGAAAACCAGCGGACTTTTGCCTGGCGGTTTTTGGCAGTTTTCCTATGGAGTATACACACAACCGCTCCAAAGCTCCATCGCAGTTTTCCTGTCGGGAAAACCGGCCTTGTGTAGGGGAAAAGACTGAACCGAGCGTTCTCGGCTTTCCCCTCGGGATTTCCGTTGACGTGCGTGTGTACGGGGCATTAGGGTACAATGTCCGTGGGGCGGAGGTATCCTCATTTGTGTGGAGGTCTGAACCAAAAAATAAAATTAACCATGCATGACCAGCTAAACTTTAGATTACAATAATAAAACAGAAACATATTTCTGAAAACGCCAATTCTGAGTGTAGCACGAGAGTGGGCACAGCCATATTTCTTCATTCCATAGGCAGGCTCTGCTTCCTTCTTAGCACTGCTGAACAATGACTGCACTTTACTGCTCCCCTCTCTCCCTACAAGTCAGGCCTGGCTGGACAGAAAACAAAAAGGCTCTAAAAAGCTAACTGGATTTATCTCAGCAGACATAAAGCAGGGCTGCTAGTTCTGTTCCCTGATATAGAGACTATTTAAAGGCAGTATTTAGAAATCTGCATATTCGTTATCTAATTACGGAACAGCAAAGGAGTACAAATTGTAGTAAAAGTTGCTTTCATAAAAGAGACAAAATACCCCAAAATGTGTAAATCTGAACACACACCATCATTTTCCATTAAAGTGGATGTAAACCCAAAATAATTATTATTATTTTTATGTCACAATGTAGAATATAAGATTTCCTATCATTTGTGCCCAGTCTTGCCGCACAAAGTTAACCAGCTCTGAGCAATCCTCTTTTATTGTGCAGTGAGATAAAACGGACTTACAGAGAAAAACCTTAGTCCGTTCCGCCCCCTTTCTGTGTTTGACAGGTTATTTACATATGTCATGCACTAGCCTGGAGACAGGCATTATTTTTTAACCACCTCCCAACCGCCGCATGTAGATATACGTCCACAGAAGGGCACGTTAAGGCAGATGGACGTAAACATGCTACATGCGGCGGTCGGAAACCCGCGGGGAGCGATCCGGGACGAGGGCGCGGCTATTCGTTTCTAGCCGCCCGCTCGCAATCGCTCCCCGGAGCTCAAGAATGGGAAGAGCCGTATGTAAACACGGCTTCCCCGTGCTTCACTGTGGCAGCTGCATCAATCGAGTGATCCCTTTTATAGGGAGACTCGATTGATGACGTCACACCTACAGCCACACCCCCCTACAGTTGTAAACACAAACTAGGTGAACCCTAAATCCTACAGCGCCCCCTGTTGTTAGTTCCCAAACTGCAACTTTCATTTTCACAATAAACAATGCAATTTAAATGCATTGTTTGCTGTGAAAATGACAATGGTCCCAAAAATGTGTCAAAATTGTCCGCCATAATGTCGCAGTCACGAAAAAAATCGCTGATCGGCGCCATTAGTAGTAAAAAAAAAAAAAAAATATGTAATAAAACTATCCCCTATTTTATAAACTCTATACATTTTGCGCAAACCAATCGATAAATGCTTATTGCGATTTTTTTTTACCAAAAATAGGTAGAAAAATACGTATCGGCCTAAACTGAGGAAAAAAATAAAAATGTATACATGTTTTTGGGGTTATTTATTATAGCACAAAGATTATCAAAATTCAAAATTGTCGCTCTATTTTTGTTTATAGCGCAACAAATAAAAACCGCAGAGGTGATCAAATACCACCAAAAGAAAGCTCTATTTGTGGGGACAAAGGGACGCCAATTTTGTTTGGGAGCCACGTCGTACGACCGCCCAATTTTCTGTTAAAGCCACGCAGTGCCAAATTGTAAAAACGCCTTTGGGCATTTAGCAGCATATTGGTCCGGGGCTTAAGTGGTTAATTCCCACCCCCACTCCTTTTCTGAAGTCACGTGGTTACTTTTCAGGATTTTGACTGGATGTTAGTGATCATAGCAGAATTTAGTGTAAGGAATACACAGGAAAAAATGCATGTTGACAAGGGGAGTGCAGAGCAGGGCGGGGAGACTACTGACATCACAACTCCACCCACAGAGCTCCAGACAACAGATCCACTCACAAAATCTGCAGTTTTTCAGGTCATATAACAGACAAAGGGGAGACATTTGACAGGTAAGGATACATGCAGGAGACATGTATATCCTTATAGATCAGCACTATGGCAGTAGTTTAGAAAGGATGAGACTGGGTTTACATCCACTTTAAGAGTCGGTTCACACACAGGCGATCCGACTTTGGGGGCGGCTCTGCAAGTCGTCCTGAGGTTGACTTCAGAGGCGATCTGCCAAACGACTTCTGTATAGAAGTCAATGGTGGTCGCCCCGAGCCGCCCCCAAAGTCGTACAGGGAGCATTTTCTAAGTCGGAGCGACTTGCGTCGCTCCTATTAGAACGCTCCCATTGCATTCAATGGGAGGCGACTCTAAAGCGGCTGAGCCGCCTGACGAGTCGCCCCAGTGTGCACCGACTCTAAAGGCACAGACTATTAGAGCCTTGTAGAAAACAAACAGGGTAAGTGCATAGAACACATAAGGGGCTATTTACTAAAACTGCAGAGTGCAGAATTTGGTGCAGCTCTGCAAAGAAACCAATCAGCTTCCAGTTTTAATTGCCAAAGCTTAATTGAACAAGCTGGAGATGGAAGCTGATTGGCTACCATGCACAGCTGCACCAGATTCTACATTATTATTATTATACACGATTTATATAGCACCAACAGTTTACGCAGTGCTTTACGATGTATACGGACACCAGTTTTAGTAAATTTCCCCTCCTGAGTAGACAGCTGGCTTTATGTGAGAGTGCAGCTCAGCTGGAACTACTTGTCATGTCTATTGCACCATAAAAAAGAGCACCTGTCTGTGCACACAGGTGAGGAGCATTGCTAGAGACAAAGCAGTCATTTAGGAACCCATATGCACTGGATAAACAGGCACAGTGCTATACAGGTACATAAAAAAATCCTATGAAAAAAAAAGGCCATTAAGACACATCAACAAGACCTGAAAGGAAATACAGAGACTGGCCAAGACCTGCTCCTAAAATGCTAGTCGCCTGGCTGTCTTCTCCGAGACACACCTGGAACAAGCAAGCTGCAACCAATGGCAGAATCCCTGAGCTGGATATATGTTCCCGTCAGTGACTCGAAGCCGTGGGATCATCATGACAGCCAGGCAATTCATGTTTTTAGGAGGGGTTATAAAATGACAGTCTCAATACTTTCTTGATACAGGTTCCCTTTCAAAGACAGATCAATTGTAATCATTAGGGTCCGATCCATCCAGATCCGATGTACCATTTATAAGAAGATCACTTCTTCTATCTCTTGGAAACTCTGATCAGGTGTAGGAAGCGTCACCCCTGATGGGGTCTCCTCTTTGCTGATGGAGTATCCCTTTATTTTATATCAAACAGCAGGGGGAGCAAGTCCTCTCTGCTTGGCATTGGCCTTGTGGGAGAAGCATGGCTGGGCACTCAAGACATGGGGCTGATTTACTAAAACTAAGAGTGCAAAATTCGGTGCGGCTCTGTTTATAAATCAGATTTCAGTTCTTTTTTTTGTCAAAGCTTAATTGAAAAGTCAGAAGCTGATTGGCTACCATGCATAGCTGCATCATATTTCACTCTCCGGTGAGGATGAGCTCAGACGTGTTCGCAACTCCACGCCTGCCAGGAAGCTGACACTCCGCATTGCTAATCACAGGTAGTGTGACATTTCCCAATCTGTGCAGCCGTGGACCGGGAAATGTCTCTGCCTGTGATTAGCACTGCGCAGTGTCAGCTTCCTGGCAGCCGTGGACCGGGAAATGTCTCTGCCTGTGATTAGCACTGCGGAGTGTCAGCTTCCTGGCAGCCGTGGACCGGGAAATGTCTCACTGCCTGTGATTAGTGCTGCGCAGTGTCAGCTTTCTGGCAGCCGCAGACCGGGAAATGTCTCACTGCCTGTGATTAGCGCTGCGGTGTGTCAGCTTCCTGGCAGCCGTGGCCCGGGAAATGTCTCACTGCCTGTGATTAGTGCTGCGGAGTGACAGCTTCCTGGTGGGCGTGGGGCAGGTAGAGTTGCGAACACGCCTGAGCTCATCCTTAAGCCTCATACACACGATCGGATTTTCTGCTGACAAAGCGTAGGACTCTGCCTGCATGTGATGCATGGAACAGCTGTACATCCCCATAGAGGTATAAACAACCCTCACTTTGACGTAAGCCCTAGTACACGTCGTGTGAATGAGTCCTAACTCCAATTCAAAGCTGGCATGCAGAAATAGGCAGAAAGGCCCAGATTCACAGAGAGTGGGCGCACATTTACACTATGCCGGCGCAGCGCGGAGAGGCATGCACTGTATTCAGCAAGCTATTGCTCCCAACGTCGGCGTGGCGTGTTTTTCGAAAGCGCAGACCGGCGTAAGTGGAAGTGGGCGTGACCCCATGCAAATGATAGTCCGAGCATGATGCAGTGTTTTATGCCCTGCGTATCATGAACTGCGCATGCGCTGTGATGTTGCCATGATGTGGACGCATGAAACTGCACCTTTATGCGCATGATCACAACCGCCTAAGCTACACCGGATCACCATGTACGCCGTGAACGTAACGTACGCCCAATACGCCGGCCTGTGTTCTCTGGGGCAGACATTTGCATGTCTATTGCTGGGTTGCGCCTCATCTATGGGGAATAACTTTACACTGGACGTACAATTTACGCGCAGCATGCGTCGGACGCACGTATGTTCGTGAATCGGCGTATTTCCCTCATTTGCATATTTGAATGCCTAATAAATGGGAGCAGAAACATGCGTCCAGACGAAAAGTACGCCCATGCTACGCTGGGGTAAATAAGCTACGTCGGCGTAGGGTGGCCTGTTTTTAGGCGTATGTTGGTTTGTGGGTCCGGCGCACAGATACGCCAGCGCAAATTTGCACTTACGTTGGCGTAGGTGCTTTGCGAATCTGGGCCAATGTCTGTAAGGTTATGTTAAAGTTCACTGATACTTAGTTATTATAATTACTGCCACACTAAATTATCAGTGTATTACTCATATAAGTGACAAAAATGTAATTACCCGCAAATTAGTACGGCTGAAACCCTTTGCACTGATGCTTTTGCACCAATTCCAAAAATGTCCCCAATGTTGGAGCCCCAAGAGATATAAGCTAGAGGCCGGTCAGAGGTCCAACCCATGAGGATCTGGATGGATTTTACCTTTACGATTCAATTACAAGGCCTGTGTATATACACTTTTCTACCAAAAGTATTGGGACGCCTGCCTTTACATGCACATGAACTTTAATGGCATCCCAGTCTTAGTCCGTAGGGTCCAATATAGAATGGTCCACTCTTTGCAGCTATAACAGCTTAAACTCTTCCGGGAAGGCTGTCCACAAGGTTTAGGAGTGTGTCTATGGGAATGTTTGACCATTCTTCCAGAATCCCATTTGTGAGGTCAGGCACTGATGTTGGATGAGAAGACCTGGCTCACAGTCTCCACTCTAATTCATCCCAAAGGTGTTCTATAGACACTCCTAAACCTTGTGGACAGATTTCCCAAAAAAGATGAAGCCGTTTTAGCTGCAAAGGGAGGGACAACTCAACATTGAACCCTACTGGCTAAGACTGGGATGTCATTAAAGGCAGGGGTACTAATACTTTTGGTAATATAGTGTATATTGCCAAAAGTGCATTTGTTCTGGTGCTTACATTTTTCTAAATCATGCAATTAAAGGATCGTCGTCATCCTGCAACCTCAGCCGCGTGAATGGACGTCCTGTAGGCAATTTCTTCTTGAACATGATCACAATACAAGTCAAAGTGGTGAACACCATGAGGGTGCCCATCACAATACCAATGGCTTCTGGGACCCGGATACACCACTGGTCGGTCAGCAAACACTTGGTGTTGGAGAGTGATCCATTGTTGGCTTCAGGCTTCAGTCCGAGAATGTGGCACATCATGGGGTACACGTCCACGCTGTTTATTGAGCCCAGCATATAGTCCTTATGGAAGGCTGGTCCGTGGGCAGCTAGGAAAGGGTGCATGCTATGGAGGGTGTTGTCATAACCGTGGTTTCCCACTGCAATACATAGAAAGAGGTCATCAATATTCCAAAAATTCATAAGAAAAGAGATTGTAAATATAAAACCTCTTCACCAATTATTATTTCCATACCCCTATTTCACCCAAACATGAAAACGTATGCCAGGGCTGCCCTACTACACGACACCTAGTCAAATGTTACCTAGATCCCCAAGCCACACAAGACCCCCAAGCCACACTAGACCCCCAAGCCACACAAGACCCCCAAGTCACACAAGGCCCCCAAGCCACACAAGATCCCCAAGCCACACAAGGCCCCCAAGATCCCCAAGTCACGCAAGACCCCCAAGCCACACAAGACCCCCAAGCCACACAAGATCCCCAAGTCACACAAGACCCCCAGGCCACACAAGGCCCCCAAGCTACACTAGACCCCCAAGTCACACAAGGCCCCCAAGCCACACAAGATCCCCAAGTCACACAAGATCCCCAAGCCACACAAGATCCCCAAGTCACACAAGACCCCCAAGTCACACAAGACCCCCAAGCCACACAAGACCCCCAAGCCACACAAGACCCCCAAGCTACACAAGAACCCAAAGTCACACAAGACCCCCAAGCTACACAAGAACCCAAAGTCACACAAGGCCCCCAAGCTACACAAGATCCCCAAGTCACACAAGGCCCCCAAGCCACACAAGGCCCCCAAGATCCCCAAGCCACACAAGACCCCCAAGCCACACAAGACCCCCAAGCCACACAAGACCCCCAAGCCACACAAGATCCCCAAGTCACACAATATCCCCAAGTCACACAAGACCCCCAAGTCACACAAGACCCCCAAGTCACACAAGGCCCCCAAGTCACACAAGGCCCCCAAGTCACACAAGATCCCCAAGCCACACAAGGCCCCCAAGATCCCCAAGCCACGCAAGACCCCCAAGCCACACAAGTCCCCCAAGCCACACAAGACACCCAAGCCACACAAGGCCCCCAAGCCACACAAGGCCCCCAAGCTACACAAGACCCCAAGTCACACAAGGCCCCCAAGCCACACAAGGCCCCCAAGCCACACAAGATCCCCAAGCCACACAAGATCCCCAAGCCACACAAGATCCCCAAGCCACACAAGATCCCCAAGCCACACAAGATCCCCAAGCCACACAAGATCCCCAAGTCACACAAGGCCCCCAAGTCACACAAGATTCCCAAGCCACACAAAGCCCCCAAGCCACACAAGACCCCCAAGCCACACAAGATCCCCAAGCCACACAAGAACCCAAAGCCACACAAGAACCCCAAGTCACACAAGACCCCCAAGCCACACAAGTCACACAAGACCCCCAAGCCACACAAGAACCCCAAGCCACACAAGAACCCCAAGTCACACAAGAACCCCAAGTCACACAAGATCCCCAAGTCACACAAGATCCCCAAGTCACACAAGATCCCAAGCCACACAAGATCCCAAGCCACACAAGGCCCCCAAGCCACACAAGGCCCCCAAGCTACACAAGATCCCCAAGTCACACAAGACCCCCAATCCACACAAGGCCCCCCAAGCCACACAAGGCCCCCAAGATCCCCAAGTCACACAAGACCCCCAAGTCACACAAGACCCCCAAGCCACGCAAGACCCCAAAGTCACACAAGACCCCCAAGTCACACAAGACCCCCCAAGTCACACAAGACCCCCAAGCCACACAAGATCCCCAAACCAAACAAGGCCCCCAAGTCAC
This sequence comes from Rana kukunoris, assembly GCA_029574335.1. NCBI lineage: Eukaryota > Metazoa > Chordata > Amphibia > Anura > Ranidae > Rana > Rana kukunoris. The sequence goes on along the minus strand of CM056052.1, from coordinate 61,706,525 downwards.
ACAAGGCCCCCAAGCCACACAAGGCCCCCAAGCCACACAAGGCCCCCAAGCCACACAAGGCCCCCAAGCCACACAAGACCCCCAAGTCACACAAGGCCCCCAAGTCACACAAGACCCCCAAGCCACACAAGGCCACCAAGATTCCCAAGCCACACAAGACCCCCAAGTCACACAAGACCCCCAAGTCACACAAGACCCCCAAGTCACACAAGACCCCCAAGTCACACAAGGCCACCAAGCTACACAAGATCCCCAAGTCACACAAGACCCCCAATCCACACAAGGCCCCCCAAGCCACACAAGGCCCCCAAGATCCCCAAGTCACACAAGACCCCCAAGTCACGCAAGACCCCCAAGCCACGCAAGACCCCAAAGTCACACAAGACCCCCAAGTCACACAAGACCCCCCAAGTCACACAAGACCCCCAAGCCACACAAGATCCCCAAACCAAACAAGGCCCCCAAGTCACACAAGGCCCCCAAGCCACACAAGGCCCCCAAGCCACACAAGGCCCCCAAGCCACACAAGACCCCCAAGCCACACAAGACCCCCAAGCCACACAAGATCCCCAAGCCACACAAGAACCCAAAGCCACACAAGAACCCCAAGTCACACAAGACCCCCAAGCCACACAAGTCACACAAGACCCCCAAGCCACACAAGAACCCCAAGTCACACAAGAACCCAAAGCCACACAAGATCCCCAAGTCACACAAGATCCCCAAGTCACACAAGATCCCAAGCCACACAAGGCCCCCAAGCCACACAAGGCCCCCAAGCTACACAAGATCCCCAAGTCACACAAGACCCCCAATCCACACAAGGCCCCCCAAGCCACACAAGGCCCCCAAGATCCCCAAGTCACACAAGACCCCCAAGTCACGCAAGACCCCCAAGCCACGCAAGACCCCAAAGTCACACAAGACCCCCAAGTCACACAAGACCCCCCAAGTCACACAAGACCCCCAAGCCACACAAGATCCCCAAACCAAACAAGGCCCCCAAGTCACACAAGGCCCCCAAGCCACACAAGGCCCCCAAGCCACACAAGGCCCCCAAGCCACACAAGACCCCCAAGCCACACAAGGCCCCCAAGCCACACAAGGCCCCCAAGCCACACAAGACCCCCAAGTCACACAAGGCCCCCAAGTCACACAAGACCCCCAAGCCACACAAGGCCACCAAGATTCCCAAGCCACACAAGACCCCCAAGTCACACAAGACCCCCAAGTCACACAAGACCCCCAAGTCACACAAGGCCACCAAGCTACATAAGATCCCCAAGTCACACAAGACCCCCAATCCACACAAGGCCCCCCAAGCCACACAAGGCCCCCAAGATCCCCAAGTCACACAAGACCCCCAAGTCACGCAAGACCCCCAAGCCACGCAAGACCCCAAAGTCACACAAGACCCCCAAGTCACACAAGACCCCCCAAGTCACACAAGACCCCCAAGCCACACAAGATCCCCAAACCAAACAAGGCCCCCAAGTCACACAAGGCCCCCAAGCCACACAAGGCCCCCAAGCCACACAAGACCCCCAAGCCACACAAGGCCACCAAGATTCCCAAGCCACACAAGACCCCCAAGTCACACAAGACCCCCAAGTCACACAAGGCCACCAAGTCACACAAGGCCACCAAGATTCCCAAGCCACACAAAAATTCCCCTTCACAACCCGTTAAGTGCCAATATGTATACAGTATATAGAGGAAAATAATTCCATTCTACAGTCTATGTTGCTTTAAATCAGGAGTCTCCAAACTTTCTAAACAAAGGGCCAATTTACTGTCCTTCAGATTATGGGGGGGGGGGGGGGGGGGCAGACTGTGGCCAGTGGGAGTAAAAAACTAACATACAACTTATGGTCAGATGGAGGAGGAATAGTGCCCCATTATGGTGTAAGTAAAAGAACTAGTGCCCTATCATTGTAATTGTGATTAATTGTGAGTAATTGTGCCCCATTGTTGGTGTCAGTGGAAGGAATTGTGCCCCATTGTTGGTGTCAGTGGAAGGAATTGTTTCCCATTGTTGGTGTCAGTGGAAGGAATAGTGTCCCATCATTGGTGTCAGTGGGAGGAATTGAGCCCCATTGTTGGTGTCATTGGAAGGAATAGTGCTTGCAGTGAAAGAAATAGTGCCCCATCCTTGGTATCGGTGAAAGGAATAGTGCCCCATTGTTGGTGTCAGTGGAAGGAATTGTGCCCCATTGTTGGTGTCAGTGGAAGGAATTGTGTCCCTTTGTTGGTGTCTGTGGAAGGAATAGTGTCCCATTGTTGGTGTCAGTGGGAGGAATTGTGCCCCATTGTTGGTGTCATTGGAAGGAATAGTGCTTGCAGTGAAAGAAATAGTGCCCCATCCTTGGTATCGGTGAAAGAAATAGTGCCTCATTGTTGGTGTCAGTGGAAGAAACAATGTTCCATTGTTGGTATCAGTGGGAGGAATAGAGCCCCATTGTTGGTGTCAGTGGAAGAAATAGAGCCACATTATTGCTGTCAGTGGAAGTAATGGTACCCCATCATTGGTGTCAATGAAAGGAATAGTGCCCCATTGTTGGTGTCAATGAAAGGAATAGTGCCTCATTGTTGGTGTCAATGAAAGGAATAGTGCCTCATTGTTGGTGTCAATGAAAGGAACAGTGCCCCATCGTTTTTTCCAGTGAGAGTAAAGTGGTTTGTAAACCCATGCTCTAAATGAGCCAAGTAAAGACTACGTGCATCAATGCCGCGAATATGTAAAATGTCCTGAACAGCAAACATCCTTATTGAATAAATCCAACTGTGAATTTAAAAGATACACACAAAACATAAACACTTGAGTAATCCCCCACTCATAATAATGAAATATGTCCTAAAAATAAACATAAGAATGTGTATCAAATTGAAAACAAAAAAAAAAGTGTAACATAAAATTGGACTATGGAGATAGGTAGGTACAGATATTTATTCTACTAGCACTTTCCTTTTAGCTTGGTCCTTTAATCAGTGCCAATCTGCACATGCTCAGTTGTGCCTTTTATGCTGGAGAGAACATTTACTTGTTCTCAGAGATAGCCAGGTCACATAATAGTGACATCACAAATGTGGGCTGCAGTGGAAATCTCCTCCTACCTGAACTCTCAGCACTGGAAAAACTGTGTAGTTTATCATGTAACCGTGGTACACAGATCACCCAAAAAGGTATATAGTGGCAATATTTTATTGTAAAAAGAAGTGTTTTAATAAGAGAGGGTGGCCACGTTCCTATGTTGGGACCCTGGAGACAGAACGGAGCCTCCCTCTAACAGGAAGTCCATTTACAGCAGCAAACAAAAAAAAAAAAGTGCGGCGATTTGATGGCGGCTGAGAGCAATAGAAGAGATTTCTCTGAGATAAGAATACATACAATACAAACCAGTTCACCCAGATTTTAGTGTCACTTACAGGTTATGGGGGAAGATCCATTCTGCACTATTGTCCATCCTTCATCGGCCACCATGATGATGGGCTGGATGCGGCCGTTGTGCTTGTAGTGATAACGATCCGGAATCTCCTCCTTCAGGTAGACTTTCATGTGACTGCTGCAGTTCTTCAGCAGATTGTACACATACGTGATCTCTGTAGGAATAGAAGAGATACATCTCATATAAGGATTCTCCATCCAGTATTATGTGTGTCACATGTACACCTGGGAAAAGGCCGCCGACTAGGCCGAAGCCACGGCCTTGCCTAAAAAATCATGGCCGCAGCTTGCCCCGATCCTGGGAAAAGGCTGCAGACTAGGCCGAGGCCACGGCCTTGCCTAAAAAATCCTGCCCACAGCTCGCCCCAATTCTGGGAAAAGGCCGCAGACTAGGCTGAAGCCACGGCCTTGCCTAAAAAATCCTGCCCGCAGCTTGCCCCGGACCTGGGAAAAGGCCGCAAACTAGGCTGAAGCCACGGCCTTGCCTAAAAAATCCTGCCCACAGCTCGCCCCAATTCTGGGAAAAGGCCGCAGACTAGGCCAAGGCCATGGCCTTGCCTAAAAAATCCTGGCCGCATCTCGCCCCGAACCTGGGAAAAGGCCGCAGACTAGGCCGAAGCCACGGCCTTGCCTAAAAAATCCTGCCCGCAGCTCGCCCGGAACCTGGGAAAAGGCCGCAGGCTAGGCTGAAGCCACGGCCTTGCCTAAAAAATCCTGCCCGCAGCTCGTCCCGATCCTGAGAAAAGGCCGCAGACTAGGCTGAAGCCACAGCCTTGCCTAAAAATCCTGCCCGCAGCTCGTCCCGAACCTGGGAAAAGGTCGCAGACTAGGCTGAAGCCACGGCCTTGCCTAAAAAATCCTGCCCGCAGCTTGCCCCAATCCTGGGAAAAGGCTTTTTTCCAGGATCACGGCGAGCTGCGGGGAGTCCACGGAGCACCGGTCCTATGAAAAAAAGTGGGGGACATGGCTGCGTATATGGGGGACAAGGCTGCAATATGTGGGGGGACATGGCTGCAATATGTGGGGGGACATGTCTGCAATATGTGGGGGGACATGTCTGCAATATGTGGGGGGACATGGCTGCAATATGTTTGGGGACATGGCTGCAATATGTTTGGGGACATGGCTGCAATATGTGGGGGGACATGGCTGCAATATGTGGGGGACATGGCTGCATATGTTTGGGGACATGGCTGAATTTTTGGGGGGACATGGCTGCATATGTGGGGGACATGGCTGCATATGTGGGGGACACATTTAAAAAAAAGTATCGGTATTCGGTATCGGCGAGTACATGAAATAAAGTATCGGTACATGTACTCGGTCCTAAAAAAGTGGTATCGGGACAACCCTACAATTAAGCATTCAGAGCAGCAAGTTTGGCTGTTTTGGAAGCTGTAATGTTTGAAAATGTGATGCTTTTAAGTCTTCTGTAGACCGGAAGTGATGTCATGACATTGCTTCCTAGTTACTAGATCCAATTGAAGCCGACTTCGGCTTCATTCGGGTCTCTGGCCAGCCGGCGGGTCGTTTGGGCTCCCGCCGCTTGTGATAACAGCCGAGCAGCCTTTAGCCGCAATGGTTGTTATCATAACAAAGCTGACTGTTGGCTTTAAAATGGTACCAGGGTAATTCCTGCAGCTGCACACATTACCCCGGTACATCCCTTCAATTTCTTTGATAATACATTTCAGATACAGTGCATCTGGAACATATTCACAGCACTTCACTTTTTCCACATTTTGTTATGTTACAGCCTTATTCCAAAATGGATCCTCACTTCCTGTTCTTCTGTCTGTAGCTCCACACAGTAAGACCCCTTTCATTCTGGGGCAGGACGTGCGGTGGCGGTATAGCGCTGCTAAAAACAGCGGCACTATACCGTGAGAATTGCTGCAAAATTTGGCGGGGGTTAATACCGCACCGCTAGCGGCCGAAAAAGGGTTAATACCGCCGGCAATGCACCTCTGCAGGAGGTATTACCGCAGTATCCCATTGTTTTCAATGGGAAGGAGCAGTGAAGAAGTGGTATACACGCCGCTCCAAAGATGCTGCTTGCAGGAGATTTTTTTTCTCTCCCGCCAGTGCATCAACTCAGTGTGAAAGTCCTCAGGCTTTCATATTGAGAATGCTGGGGCAGGAGTTTTTGAGGTGGTATTAAGGCGCTATTTTTAGCGATATACCGCCTGAAAAACTCCTCAATGTGAAAGGGGCCTAATGCAAGGCTTTCTCCCTGGTGTGGAGTGTTGTGCTCGCCCCCTTTCTTTTGAACGCCAGGAGAGTCAGGACGCCCACTAACACACGGCTCCTTTCTCTATCTGCAATGTAGAGAATGTCCTGACTCTGCTGTAGTCCAAGGGAGGGGGTGAGCACGACACTCCACACCAGGGAGAAAGCATCGCATTACTGTGTGGAGTTACAGACAGAAGAACAGGAAGTGAGGATTTCTCAGAAGAAATAAGGACATTTAAAAGCAAAACCGAAGGATGAGGTAAGTGAAGGAGGACTGCGCTAAGGTAAAGGAAGCCATTTAGGAATAAAATTACCTTTACAACCCCTTTAAGTATGGTAGTATCCAATAAGTAGAGCATAATGAGCCTTTTGAAGCCATCATGGTATGAATATCTTTGAAAGGGCCCATAAAGACCCTTCGATAATATAAAGTAGAAGCATGCATTAACACTTACCTTGAAGTGGATGAATTGCAGCAACTGGAGTGAAATCCACCAAGGTATAGTTCCCACGACCAATGCAATCATCCAGTACAATAACTCTCTCCTTTGAGCATTGGGCCATTCCATGGTCACTAGTGATAATCACATTCACTGTGTCCCAAAGCTTTGCTTCCTTTAGCTTCCACACCAAATATTTAACATTTTCATCTATCTCGTTCAACACTTTGGCCATGTTCTCTTTATCTTCAGGTCCAAAATGGTGCCCGCTAGCATCAGGTTCCTCAAAATAGAGCGTGGCAAAGTTGATGGGATCATTAGGTCTTGTAAACCAATCAGTGATGTTATTGACTCGCTCGGCAAAGGTGACGCTGTGGTTGTACGACAAGACGTCATCAAGGGTTGTGTTCTGAATCTTCACATCGCTGCCAGGCCACATTGCTGAGCCACTTTTTCGTCCCATCTGTTGGTTGGTCACCCAGATGGGAGTTGCTTGGTTCCACCAAAATGGGTTAGTCTTAGAAGTAATGTCGGACAAATTAAAGATCTGCTTTGTGGTGGAATCGTACATGGAGTTGGCTACTATGCCATGGCTTTCAGCATATAAACCGGTCACTATTGTATAGTGATTGGGGAAAGTCTTTGTGATGAAGATATTTGTCACCTCCCTCACCAGTACTCCATCGCTGATGAACTCCTGGAGGTTAGGCAATGAGAAGTTTAATAAATAGTCCGCCCTGAACCCATCAAACGATACCAGGATTAGCTTGGGGGTGGAACTATCACTAGCCGCTTCCCCAGCACACAGTGCCAACCCATGCATCAAGGCAAGGAAAAGGGCCACCGCACGCATCTTACAAGTCACTCCCGTGCAGGTTACCTGGAATAAGAAACATTTTATTATTACAAAATGTACAGACTATGGGCCGGATTCAGATAGTATTTACATCGGCGTATCAAGATTTACGCCGCGTAAATACTAAAAATAGCCGGCGTATCTTTTTTTGCTATTCAGAAAAGAAGATACGCCGGTATTCTGCTAATATACGAGCGGCGCAAGTCTGTTACACCGTCGTATATTAGTTGCAGTTTTACACTGGCCGCTAGGTTGCGCTTCCGACGTTTTACACGTTGAATATGTAAATTAGGGATTTACGGCGATTCCCGAACGTACTTGCGGCCGGCCGTCGTAGTTTACATCGTTTGCGTAAGCGTTATTGCGGCGTAAGGTTACCCCTGCTATAGGAGGCGTAGCCAATGTTAAAGCGGTAGAAAACCCTCCAATGCCATCAGAACAATTAACATATTCATAAAGCCCATATATTTCTCAATCGATTGATTACTATATGTTTATCCACATTGTTAGTCTTACTGTATACAATGTTGTTCTTGTACAGCGTAATTCCGCTAGTAAGCCCACGCCATCTCCATTTTGGTCTTCCAAATCTTATTCTATTAGTATTTCCGCCCACAGTTCCTTTGTTTCTCTGTAATCCCGCGCGTGCGCATTACGGTAACAATTATCAAGCCTCTTCACGTGTCACGTGCTAACCATCATGCTTTTTGTGATGAATGTGGGCGAAGCATCGCGGGATGTCGGGGCTGACGTCTAAATGAGGAAATGACGCAGCCCCGACATAAACAGAGCTATTGACCGGCAGGGTCTTGGCTGGCCGGATTTCCGATCAGACAGCACATGCGCGGAGTGACGTCACCACTCGGGATATCAGCGATTACCCGAGAAGGAAGCAGGTAAGACAAAAAACAAAGACAGAGACGAATTGGGGATATTAGGATGCCTCTAGGAATAGAAAGAACAACATTTAGGTTTACAACCACTTTAAGTATGGACAGCATCGAATTGTACGTCGGTTACCTCGTTTGCGTAAATCGTTCGGGAATGGGGCTGTACGTAAGTTACATTGACAAATAGCGACATGATTTCGTGCATGCGCATTGGAAACGTCCACAGACGGCGCATGCGCCGTCCAAAAAAAAAAACGACAATTACGTGGGGTCATGATTCATTTACATGAATCACGCCCCCACATCACAAATTTGAATTGCGAGGCCTTTACGCTACGCCGTCGCATATTATGGAGCAAGTGCTTTCTGAAAAAGGCACTTGCCCATAATATTTGCGGCAGAGTAACGTAAACAGCATACGCTACGCCACCGGACAGATACATCGCATGTATCTGAATCCAGCCCTATGTTTTATATTAAATATGAATTTAATTCAGAGCTTGTTATAAAGAAAGCGATTACACAAAATAACGAATAAAGGATTATTAAACACTGGAATTTAATTACTAAAGGCAAATACAGTGGAACCTTGGATTACAAGCATAATCCGTTCCAGGAGAATGCTTGGAATCCAAAGAACTCGCATATTAAAGCGAGTTTCCCCATTGAAGTCAATGGAAATGAAAATAATTTGTTCTGCAGTGATTTCAATGGCATGCATTACCGCATGTGGCCAAAGGGGGGACACCGGAGAGCTTTGGAAACACCCGGAAAGGGCTGAGCACACCTCAGCTGAACTCGTAAAATCTTGGAAAGGATCAGGAACTGAGTATTACCGAGATTTCCTGAGCATTTCCGCCATTCGTCTCTGATCAGCGCCATTCGGCTACAGCACCCCCCCCCCCCCCCACCTCAGGCCAAATGCGATAATTGCACACTGCTTTGGCTTGAATCCTGCTTGTGTTGTGAGACAACACTCGCAAACCGAGTCAGGATTTTGTTTTTATACAGTGCTCGTATTGCGAAACGCTCGTTAAATGTGGTGAAGCTCCATCATCCAATCATGTGCAAGAAAAATTGCTGTTTTTTTATTTTCCTTCCACCTGATTGGTGAAGCATCATTTTATAAAGAATACCCACGTTACAATTACTAAAGAAAATGAGTGCAACTCCACAATCTATTTGCCTTTAGTAAATCTACCCCATAGTGTTAGTATTGGGGATTCGGTTACTTTGGTCCATCAGGGCAATATGACATGTTCTCTTGGAAGCTCCATTCTGCCCAATGCACACTGATACTCACTAGAGTCAACCTGTAGTCCTCCGGTTGTGGTGGGACTACAAGTCCCATCATGCCTCTACCTTGGGGAGACATGCTTGTAATGGTCAGCATTGCAATGCCTCATGGGACTTGTAGTTCTGCAACAGCTGGAGGGCCACAGGTTGAGCACCCCTTCACTAAGACATGCTCCCCTGTTCTGTTTCTGTGTCAGAGACCTGTTTTTTTTTTTTAAATCCTGTGTAATGTCTGTGTTGGACTGTGTCAGAGCTTACACAGAGTTAATGACTTCCTCCCCTCTCCATGTGACATTGTCCAGGCCTGGTGGCCATTAAGGTCAGAATACTTCACTCTATAAGACATGGGAGAAGGTCACGTGTTCTCCATACCTATAAGCATTGGGTATTTCTGGGGGCTCCAACAGATGAATGGAGTGGTGGTAGAGCACAGAACAAGGAGAATACTGGTTTAGCCGAATAATGGCTACAGCACAGACCTGCTTTGCCGGGAGGCCGTCAATAGATGTCCGCCCCTTTGCACGCTTCCCGCGCGCCCCCTGCAGGGCATGCGCTGCACACGCTGTGATAATCGACCCTGGCCCCCTTACCACGTGATCAGCTGTCAGGCAATGACAGCTGATCACGTGATGTAAACAAAAGCTTGGAAATCTTTTTTTTCCTCCTCATGCTGACAGCGTGAGGAGAAGAAAAAAGCCAATCACCGGCTTTTGTGCAAGGGACATTGGTCCAGAAGAGGAAGAGGCATATCCGCCTCATCTGTGACCATCAGTACCGCCTGCCAGTGCCCACAACTCGATACCCACAAGTGCAAAACAGTGCCACCTTTCAATGCCCACCAGTGGTGCCAATCAGTGCCTCAGTGTCACCTAGCAGTGCTGCCCAACAGTGTCAACTATCAGTGCCGATCAATGCCCATCATTGCCACCCATCAGTGCCCATCACTACCACCCATCAGTGCCACTTATCAATGCCCTTCAGTGCCACCCATTACTGCCACTTAGTGTCACCTCCCAGTGCTGCCTTATCGGTGCCCATCAATGCAGCCCATCGGTGTCCATCAGCCCTGCTCATTAGAGCTTATAATCTAAGAGGAGATAAATAAGAAGACAGTGCGTGACACATTCAATTCGACGCCATTGTACATACGACTTTAAGACTAGTGATTCAAAAATGCTATACCGCAAGAATGAATGACAGTGTTTATGGTAACACATATAATATACATACAGTAGGTGACCGCGACATTGTGTCAATCTCGCTCCCTTTCTCGGCGAGATTGACCACCTACGAGCCCCATCGCGGGCGCCAGCTTGACGCGATGGGGACAATGCCGTCATAGAAGCGGTGGGGATCTGACTTAGATTCCTGCCAATTCTACACGCGGCGTTTGGTATGAATCATAAGGGGGAACTCCACGCCAAAATTTTAAATAAAAATCCGGCATGGGTTCCCCCTCAGGAGGCATACCAGGCCCTTAGGTCTGCTATGGATTGTAAGGAGAACCCCCCCTACGCTGAAAAAAACGGCGTGGGGGTTCCCCCACAATCCATACCAGACCCATATCTAAAGCACGCTGCCCGGCCGGTCAGGAAAGGAGTGGGGACGAGCGAGCGCCCCCCCCCCCTCCTGAGCCGTACCAGGCTGCATGCCCTCAACATGGGGGGGTTAGGTACTCTGGGGCAGGGGTGCGCCCTGCGGCCCCCCCACCCCAAAGTACCCTGTCCCCATGTTGATAAGGACAGTGCCTCTTCCCGACAACCCTGGCCGTTGATTGTCGGAGTTTGCGTGTGGGGGGGCTTATCAGAATAATAATAAGAGGGCCCCCAGATACTGGCCCCCCACCCTAGGTGAATGAATATGGGGTACATCGTACCCCTACCCATTTACCTGGAGGCAAAGTGTTAATAACAAAAACGAGGGGTCCCACCATGCTCCGGTACCTACCCACATGGGATGGGACTGTGACATCGTAGGAGGCCTATATAAATTGGTGCGACCTGCGCACCTGCCAGTACAGCGGGAGAAATCGGTGCGTCAACATAGGAAGAAGAGAAGAAGGCAGAAGAGCGGCATAGAAGAGCGGGCTGGCCGCCGCTAGTAATTGAGCTAATACGAAGATAGCAGCGGCCATCCCTGAAGAAGAAGGCACCAGAGAGCGAGCGGGAGAAGAACTGGGGAGCGCCGAGACAACAGCGGTGAAGTGGAGAAGATGGAAGAAGACCCCCGGAGAGTGGAGAAGACCTCCGGAGAGCGGAGAAGACCCCCGGAGAGTGGAGAAGACCCCCCCCCCCCCTTGTAAAAGAGCTAAAGAAGAGAGGGGGGGCCCGGAGCTGACTAATAAAATATTTTTAAACCCTGTGTTGTGTACCCCATATTCATTCCCCTAGGGTGGGGGGCTGGTATCTGGGGGCCCCCTTATTAAAGGGGGATCTCAGATTCTGATAAGCCCCCCACCCACAGACCCAGACAACCAACGGCCAGGGTTGTCGGGAAGAGGCCCTGTCCTTATCAACATGGGGACAGGGTACTTTGGGGTGGGGGGGCCGCAGGGCGTCCCCCTGCCCCACATTACCTACCCCCCCCCATGTTGAGGGCATGCGGCCTGGTACGGCTCGGGGGGGGGGGGGGGCGCTCGCTCGTCCCCACTCCTTTTCGTGACCGGCCGGGCGGCGTGCTTTGGCTACGGGTCTGGTATGGATTGTGGGGGAACCCCCACGCCGTTTTTTTTCAGCATAGGGGGGGTTCATAGCAGACCTAAGGGCCTGGTATGCCTCCTGGGGGGGAACCCATGTCGGATTTTTATTAAAAATTTGGGCGTGGAGATCCGAATGATTCATACCAAATGCTGCGTGGAGAATTGGCGGGAATCCAAGTCGGATCCCCGTCGCTTCTATGACGTGCTCGCTGGAATGTGCTTTTTCTATTCCAGCGAGTGCGAGATGACGGCACCCTGTCGCCGAGAATCAGCGTGATGCTGTCGTGCTGGAAACACATTCTTGGTGACAGGTACTGTATAATAGTAAACCCAGGACCCTGCATTCACTATATATCTGGCCTCCCACAGTACACAGAACATGGAAATGGAATTATTTTAGTAAATATAAACTGCTTTTAATTTTTTTTTTTTTTTTTTTACGGCTGTCCTATGTGGCTGCTAGACCCCTGACCCTCTGTCTGGACAGTGCCAATTGGCCCTTTGCTGATCACATACACCCTCCCAAAAAAAGAAAAAAAATCTCTAGCAACACACACCAAAACGAGCATATGCAGAGTGCCCTCAAAGCTCTGTACTATCAGCAGATGAAGTGGGGACTATGGAAAAAAGGGAGGAACAGGGAAGAAAGGATCAATAGTCTTTTTACACAATGCATGTGATTAACCCCTTAGGTTCCACAGTGAGCATAACAAGCATGCTTTACTGTTTAGTAACACTTTAACCCTAGTCAGCACCTCTGTCCTCTGGCCCTATCCAGACTCTTATCATTAGTATGTACTTCATATGTCTTTTTATATCCAGAACAGGAAGTTCCAGTCTCAGGTCAGGCCTCAATCACATAATTTGTCATTTAATTCAGGTTCATAATTGTTTTAATTACTCTAAAATGCTGATTACAGTACAGAAGATAAGATCTAGGCGGTGTGGTGGAAGGGCTAGTTCTCCCAGTACTGACCTACACCCTCAAGTATGCCTAGCACTACAAAGCTATTTCACCTGTTGGAAGCCAAGGCGCAGACCGGGGACATTATCTCCACTCCCTTCAATGCCAAGACCAGGCAGTGAGCTGTAGGTACTTGAGCACTTGTTCTTTCCCAGCATTTCTTAAACTGACCTTTGTCAGGGCTAGCCTTGGCAAGGGCCTCTACTTTCTGAAAGGCAGCATTGCCAACCATCAGTGTTTTTACTGGTAGTCATAAAAAACTGGCACGTTTCTCCTGACAGTAAATTTCAGTGACAGTTTAAAACATGGCTGTGACGCTCCGATCCGGAGCCACCCAAGACTATCCGAGTGCCTGCTGCTACATTATTATGAACTTGATTTGGAATGGCGCCAGTAGTGGCCAGGTCTGGCGGAGGCCGTGTCTGAGTGTGTCGTGTGATGTCATAGTGAAAGGAAGCAGAGCGTAGCAGACAGAGCTTTGTGTGTGGGCCTGTAGGACAGGAGCAAGGCAATCGGGAGTGGGACTGTCAAACTGTTTGGACTGGAGAGACCACCTTGTATGTAGAGAGACTGTCACTGTGGGCCAGATTCAGGTAGAGTTAGGCTGGCGGATCAATGGATCCGCCAGCCTAACTGTCACTTTAAGCCGGCGTTTTTGTTTTCTGTAACCAGAAAACAAGAAACGCCGGGTTGGAGTTCCGATGCGATCGGCGCAATTGAATTTCGCCATCGCATCGTTACTTCAACTTAAAAATGGCGCCGGGGGCGTTCCCGCCAATTTACGCTCAAAAAATATGTTAATGAGCGGAAATCGGCAATTCACGATTTTTTTCGGGCGCGACGCAGTGACTTTACGACGTTTCCGGAAGCGATACGCGGCGTATAGATAAAGCAGCCCCCTAGTGGAGTATCCTATGTTAAGTATAGGCGTCGTCATCGCGTCGGAAAAAAAACCACGTCGCTTGCGTAAAACATTCATGAATGGGGATGTGACGTCATTGACGTTCACTGACAGAATTTGGAGCATGCACACTGGGATGCATTGACACTTGACGCATGCGCAGTACGTTCGCTGCGGGATCGCGCTTAGTTTGAATACTACACGCCCCGTACCCGCCCAATTTGAATTCCGCCGGCTCATTTGCGATGCGCTGCCGCAACTTTAGGAGCAAGTGCTTCATGAATAACAGCACTTGCTCCTAAAATTTCGGCAGAGTAACGTAAATGAGAAGCGTTACTCCAGAGCAAAGATGCTCCCATCTACCTGAATCTGGCCCTGTGACTCAAGAGGGGACGTGTCATGTCGGTGATCTGTGCTACTGCACACTGCGGTCATTGTCACTGTGAGAGCCAATTTCGTGTATGTGTGCCGCCCATTCTATTTCTTGCCCTTCTGATCCCTGTCCCTGAGCTACTTACTTACTATAGCGGAAATAAAATGAATATTGCCTTAATATATCTACCTTAAATCACATTGTACTTGTTTGTAGCCTAAATATGGAAATTTTCCCCTTAAGACTGTAATTTTGTAACTTTTGCAAATGCCAGTAAAAACTTGTCTCTGTTGGGAAATGTCCCGTCACTATCCCTGAAGAAAGTCACGTGACCAGTGACGCAACGCGTTAGGTGGAGCCTTGTGCCGTCATTTCAGGTGGTGTTTTAACAGAAGTATGGTGAGGAGGCCTGTGTGTCACTACTCCCATTGCTTTTTATCCTTACTTGATGTAAGCAGTTTTTTTTTACTTTTCATTTGGCAATATTGCACTATGGCTGTTCTTTGTTTCCTTTGAGCGCCATTTATACAAGAAGTGACATTCCTTGGAGCGAGCCATTTCCTCTATATGTGGAATTACCCAAGACGTTTTGATGCCAAGTTTTGGACGTAGTTCTTCGTCTTCGCCTGGAACCTGGATGCCTTTACACAATTTTCTTCCCTAATGACCACTGGGAAACCAACATTTCCAGGAGTATCGATCTCCTAGGTCAGAGATCCTCAAACTACGGCCCTCCAGCTGTTGCAGAACTACACATCACATGAGGCATTGTAAAACTCTGACATTCACAGACATGACTAGGCATGATGGGAATTGTAGTTCCTGAACTGGAGGGACAATTTGTAGGACCCCTGTCCTAGGTCTTCCAGCGCTTGTGCTGGTTCTCCTGCTGCTTGCCCCGTCATTACAGGACTGGCGGGACAAAAACCACTACGCTATCAGTGTCCTATTGTTGGTATCAGTAGGAGGAATAGTGTCATGTCATGGGTGTCAGTGGGATGACTAGTGTCCTATGGTTGGTGTCAGCGGGATGAATAGTGTCCCATGGTTGGTGTCAGCGGGATGAATAGTGTCCCATGGTTGGTGTCAGCGGGATGAATAGTGTCCCATGGTTGGTGTCAGTGGGATGAATAGTGTCCCATGGTTGGTGTCAGTGGGATGAATAGTGTCCCATGGTTGGTGTCAGTGGGATGAATAGTGTCCCATGGTTGGTGTCAGTGGGATGAATAGTGTCCTATGGTTGGTGTCAGTGGGATGAATAGTGTCCCATGGTTGGTGTCAGTGGGATAAATAGTGTCCCATGGTTGGTGTCAGTGGGATGAATAGTGTCCCATGGTTGGTGTCAGTGGGATGAATAGTGTCCTATGGTTGGTGTCAGTGGGATGACTAGTGTCCCATGGTTGGTGTCAGTGGGATGAATAGTGTCCCATGGTTGGTGTCAGTGGGATGAATAGTGTCCTATGGTTGGTGTCAGTGGGATGAATAGTGTCCTATTGTTGGTGTCAGTGGGATGACTAGTGTCCCATGGTTGGTGTCAGTGGGATGACTAGTGTCCCATGGTTGGTGTCAGTGGGATGAATAGTGTCCTATGGTTGGTGTCAGTGGGATGAATAGTGTCCTATGGTTGGTGTCAGTGGGATGAATAGTGTCCCATGGTTGGTGTCAGTGGGATGACTAGTGTCCCATGGTTGGTGTCAGTAAGATGAATAGTGTCCCATGGTTGGTGTCAGTGGGATGAATAGTGTCCCATGGTTGGTGTCAGTGGGATGAATAGTGTCCCATGGTTGGTGTCAGTGGGATGAATAGTGTCCTATGGTTGGTGTCAGTGGGATGAATAGTGTCCTATGGTTGGTGTCAGTGGGATGAATAGTGTCCTATGGTTGGTGTCAGTGGGATGAATAGTGTCCCATGGTTGGTGTCAGTGGGATGAATAGTGTCCTATGGTTGGTGTCAGTGGGATGAATAGTGTCCTATGGTTGGTGTCAGTGGGATGAATAGTGTCCTATGGTTGGTGTCAGTGGGATGAATAGTGTCCTATTGTTGGTGTCAGTGGGATGACTAGTGTCCCATGGTTGGTGTCAGTGGGATGACTAGTGTCCCATGGTTGGTGTCAGTGGGATGAATAGTGTCCTATGGTTGGTGTCAGTGGGATGAATAGTGTCCCATGGTTGGTGTCAGTGGGATGAATAGTGTCCTATGGTTGGTGTCAGTGGGATGAATAGTGTCCTATGGTTGGTGTCAGTGGGATGAATAGTGTCCTATGGTTGGTGTCAGTGGGATGAATAGTGTCCTATTGTTGGTGTCAGTGGGATGACTAGTGTCCCATGGTTGGTGTCAGTGGGATGACTAGTGTCCCATGGTTGGTGTCAGTGGGATGAATAGTGTCCTATGGTTGGTGTCAGTGGGATGAATAGTGTCCCATGGTTGGTGTCAGTGGGATGAATAGTGTCCTATGGTTGGTGTCAGTGGGATGACTAGTGTCCCATGGTTGGTGTCAGTGGGATGACTAGTGTCCCATGGTTGGTGTCAGTGGGATGAATAGTGTCCCATAGTTGGTGTCAGTGGGATGAATAGTGTCCCATAGTTGGTGTCAGTGGGATGACTAGTGTCCCATGGTTGGTGTCAGTGGGATGAATAGTGTCCTATTGGTATCTACAAACCTGCTAGCTGGGGGGGGGGGGGGTTTAACTCTTTCCTCCATTCAGATACAAGTCAAGATTCGGGTCCTTGCTGAAATACTCTCCAAGGCATGTTCTCTTCTAAAGGGAAGCCGACGCTGCCGAATTTCCTAATGTAACTTTGCCTTTGCTCAGGATAATAAAAGTCTGGCCCTCCCATTGAGAAAACAGAGGACAAGGACAAGGTGCAATAAACAGCAATCCCTTTTAGAACAACCAAAAGGTAGAAATCTACAAAAAGGTTGAATAAAATCCATGCAATGTCTATAGAACTGAAGACAAACCACTAGGGATGTAACACAATATTCATCACCACACATACAAATCAAGATCACATGGTCCATATTTATGAATAAGTACTTCTATAGTGCTGTCAATATACGCAGCACTTTGCGTTTATAATGTACAATCACATCAGTCCCTGGTCTGTATACAGAAGTAGAAGTCTGGGCCTAAACCGATTTTTAATCTCTTGCTACTAAAGCTGCCCATACACACTATTTGTTTGAAAATTCTATTTTTGAAATGTTCATTAGATTATTAAATCGTTATAGGACAAATCGACAATCGTTTTCAATTGTGGTGCCTAGAGATATCACAGGTGAAGGATGGAGCATTTTTCTCATTTATTATGTGAATGAATGACATTCTAATGCCGCGTACACACGATCGGAAATTCCAAAGTTTGATTTGGGCTTTTGGTCGGAAATTCCGACCGTGTGTAGGCTCTGTTGGATCAAATTTTTTTCTGGTTCTCAAATTTTCCAATGGGAAAAGTTCTTGTCGGAGTTTCCGACCGTCTGTGTGCAATTCCGACGCGCAAAAAAACACACATGCTCGGAATCATTTAACTTTTCTCGGCTCGTATGCAAGACAGGTTTGAGCCAAAAATCCACGGTTTTCTAGTCTGAATTTCCGATCGTGTGTACGCGGCATAACAGTTAATGAGGTCCTCAGTCGGGAAAATCACTGTAATGGCTCTGTGTTAGAAAAAATGTGATCCTAAATTGGAATTTTGTAGCCATGAACATTTGTTCTTTTAAACCGGGGCTTTCCAACAGTGGTGGCCGGTTTCAAACAACCAACTACCCCCCCCCCCCCGGTTGGTCCAGTAATTATCCCATCTAGGCAGGTGGTGGGCGACGGCTCCATGTCCTCTCCTCCATCGGCGGCTTCCAGCGTGCCTTCTCTCCTCCTCCTAGGCGTCCAATAGAATCACCTGTCCTTTCAGCCAATCGGGTGACGTGTGTCAAAACCCACTTCTTCATTGGCCAGGAAGAGGATGAGTGTTAGAACAATGAATGAATATTCACTATTGTAACACACCTGGGTGGGCTGTGAGGACATGCTCTGCGCCCTGAGCCAACCCCATTTTGAAGCCTATTAGAGCCCCCGGATCTAATCAGGTGCTTCAAAATAATACCCCCCCCCCAATTGGAAACCATGCATCCGGCGTCTTGAAAGGGGCCGGACACATAGTTAGGGGGAGGCAGCGATGGATGGAGCGGGTGCCCATAATGGACCAGCCGCCCCTGGTCCCCAAACTACGGCCCAGGGGCCACATACAGTCTGCTACTAGGACTCTGATGAGAAGGGAGGAGGGCTGACTCTGATCTAAACAAGAGCTTCTGATGTGAAATGGAGATCTGTTGTGAAAGGGGCACTCTGATAGAAGTGGGGGGGGGGGGGCTCTGATGTGAAGGGAGGCAGAGCTTTTGAAGAAAATAGGGGCCTTCTAATGTGAAGGTGGGGCTCTAATGTGAAAGGAGGCTTCTGGTGTAAAAGGGGGGACTTTGATCCTCAGGGGGGCTTCTGATTTGAAAGGGAGACTCTGATGGACAGTCAAGTTCCTCTATCGCAGGCATGTCCAAAGTCCGGCCCGCGGGCCAATTGCGGCCCACTTTATGGTTTAATGTGGCCCCCTTGGTAATTTGGATATACATATCTTTTGTGGCCCCCAGGCCACAAAATATATATACTGTATTTATCAGTGCTGCCTCGGAGAGGACAGGGAGGAGGTGGGATGAGCGCCATCAGATTACATACAGGAGAATCTCCTGTTTACTCGGCGGCGTCTGTAATTGGAAGTCCTGTCTCCTGGGCTGCCATTGGATGACTGTTCTGTTGATCATACGAGGCGGGACTTTGTATTAAAGAGGCCACCATGTAAACAGGAGATTCTCCTATCTATAATCTGTCGGCGGTCGTCCCGCCACCCTGCCTATCCCCCTCCAATCAGGCTGCACTGATGGCAATGATGAGGCTGCAGATGGGCACTGACCCTTATTTTGCTTTACAGTTATTTAAAATGCAAGTTTTTTTCCTGAAACTCCCCTCTTAAAGTGAAGGTGCGTTTTATATGCCGATAAATATGGTATATCCAAACAATACACCCAAGCTAATCTCTTCACCATACAGAGCCACAAAGGCAAGAGAATTCTTGTTGGGCCGTGGTTCTCGAAGCATTGGTGCTCGAACAAACACACTTAGACCGAATTTTAATGGTTCAAAGAATGTCAGGAAAAAGGTCGGCCCTCACGCATGTTCACTTCATCAAATCTGGCCCTCTTTGAAAAAAGTTTGGACACCCCTGCTCTATCGCAACCTCGCTGATCCTTGTCTTTATGGACCTTGCTTTGTGCACTGGTCCAAATCATTTGGTGGAGGGGGGATTATGGTGTGAGGTTGTTTTCCAGGGGTTGGGCTTGGAAGGAGGACTGCACTAAGGTAAAGGAAGCTATTTAGGGAAAAAATATATTACTTTTTAAACCCCTTTAAGAGATTGGTCACCTGAATAGGCTAGGGCAGTGATGGAGAACCTTGGCACCTCAGATGTTTTGGAACTACATTTCCCATAATGCTAATGCACTCTGCAGTGTAGTTGAGCATCATGGGAAATATAGTTCCAAAACATCTGAGGTGCCAAGGTTGTCCATCACTGGACTAGGGCTACACTGCAGATTTCTGGTAGCTTAATCCTGCTACTAAAACATTTAGTTGTTTTATCCAAATTTGTTTATTTTAATGTTGGCTCAAACTTGTCTTGCATACACACGGTGAGTGAGTGAATGACTTGTACAGTAGGTGACTGGGATATTGTGTCAATCTCGCTCCCTTTCTCGGCGAGATTGAGCACTTGCGAGCTCCATCGCGAGAGCCAGCGCCGAGCTGGCTTGCCGCGATGGAGAGCGAGCGCGTCATAGAAGCGACGGGGATCCAACGCGGATTCCCGCCAATTCTACACGTGGGCGGAGTTATGAATCCTGAAGGAGAAATCCCCGCCGGATTTAAAAAAAAATCCGGCATGGGTTCCCCCCTCAGGAGCATAACGGGCCCTTAGGTCTGTTATGGGTTGTAAGGAGACCCCCCCTACGCCGAAAAAACGGCGTGGGGGTCCCCCACAATCCATAACAGACCCGTATCCAAAGCACGCCGGCCGGCCGGTCAGGAAGGGAGTGGGGGCGAGCGAGCTACCTACCGGAGCATGATGGGACTGCGACGTCACAAGACAGGCCTATATATTTAGCTGCGAGCCGCGCGCCGGGCATAACAGCGGGAGGAAGCGTCGCGTCAACATCTGGAGAGCAGAAGAAGAAGAAGACGCCGACGTCGCAGAAGAGGGGACCGCCGCCGCTAGTAATTGAGCTAACACACGAAGATAGCGGCGGCGAGTCCTGAAGAAGAAGAAGACCCCCGGAGAGCGGAGAAGACCCCCGGAGAGCGGGAGAAGACCCCCGGAGAGTGGGAGAAGACCCCCCCCGCCGCCGAAGACGTCGAAAGAAGCCCGCCGGGTGGTGGGCGCTTTTATCAAAGCGCCCCCCCGGCGGCGGAAAAGAACCAGACGGCGGCACCCACCCCCCACAGAAGCCCGCCGGAGGGGGGCGCTTTTCTAAAAGCGATCATACACACCCCCCCCCCCCGGCGGCCAACTAATAAAATATTTCAATACACTGTGTGGTTTATTTGTGTTTAAACTTTTGTTTTGCAGGTGAATGGGTAGGGGTACAATGTACCCCATACTCATTCACTTAGGGTGGGGGGCCGGTATCTGGGGGCCCCCTTATTAAAGGGGGCTTCCAGATTCCGATAAGCCTCCCGCCCGCATACCCCGACAACCAACGGCCAGGGTTGTCGGGAAGGGGCCCTGTCCTCATCAACATGGGGACAGGGTGCTCTGGGGTGGGGGGCCGCAGTGCGCCCCCTACCCCAGAGCACCTGACCCCCCCATGTTGAGGGCATGCTGCCCGGTACGGCTCAGGAGGGGGGGGGCGCTCGCTCGCCCCCACTCCCTTCCTGACCGGCCGGCCGGCGTGCTTTGGATACGGGTCTGGTATGGATTGTGGGGGGACCCCCACGCCGTTTTTTCGGCGTAGGGGGGGTCTCCTTGCAACCCATAACAGACCTAAGGGCCCGTTATGCTCCTGAGGGGGGAACCCATGCCGGATTTTTTTTTTAAATCCGGCGGGGGATTTCTCCTTCGGGATTCATAACTCCGCCCACGTGTAGAATTGGCGGGAATCCGCGTCGGATCCCCGTCGCTTCTATGACGCGCTCGCTGGAATGTGCTTTTACTATTCCAGCGAGTGCGAGATATCGGCAGCCTGTCGCCGAGATTCAGCGCGATGCTGGCGTGCTAAAAACACAATCTCGGCGGCAGGCACTGTATAGCGCTACACATGCTAACTAAATTACCTCAAGGCACTTATTCCATCCATTGTCTTCCTTATACTTCAGAAGAGGTGGGTCTCAAAATTCCGACCGTCAAGAACGCGGTGACATGCAACACTATGACGAGCCAAGAAAAATGAAGTTCAATGATTCCGAGCATGCTTCAAATCGATTCCGAGCATGCGTGTTTTTTTGTGCGTCGGAATTGCACAAAGACGATCGAAATTTCCGACAAGAACTTTTCTTGTCGGAAAAATTGAGAACTAGCTCTCAAATTTTTGTTGTCGGAAATCCCGACAGAAAAAGTCAGATGGGGCCTACACACGGTTGAAATTTCCGACCAAAAGCTGACATCGGACATTTCTTGTCAAAAATTCTGTCTGTATGTACGCGGCAAATAGAATGCATGGCTCCCTATGGAGCGGACTACACGAGTAGTATGTTGTTGTGATCAGTCACACATGAATGGAGCATTGTGTACGACCATGTGAGATCGATCACTACTACCAGAGGTCTTCAAAAAGTTCCCACATTTTTGTTGGAAACGGTAAGGGCGGGAGGAGTAGTAATTGGTCAAGTCTGAGAGTGTCATGTGACTAGTCTGTCTGGCATAAGACTCGTCTCTGTGGTGAAGTTGCAAAGCGTAAAAAAAATGGGGGAACTTTTTGAAGACCCCTCATACATGTCCCTTCTATACACTGCAGTGGCTGGATGGTGAAGATGAAGGCCGGATATACAGGATGACCACCTGGAAAGTGTCATGGCCTGAGACTATATAGAGCTCACCACTGACTACAAGGAAGGAAGGAAGGATCACCTCCTGATAATAACGGGTAGAAGAACGTAGATGGAGAGTGTGATCGGCCTACCTCAATGTCGGGTTGTAGGAGACACGCCAGGAACACACAATGGTCTAATATGACAAGTCACCACTTCCTGTTTTCACTCACCCAGTGTAATGACAACCAAACAGGTCAGACCAGTGTGACTCCACCAGCCACACGTTTACGTCTCTCCCATATAATGACGGTGTCACTGTGCTGTGGAGGAGGTGACAACATCATAGAAATCTGTCACTTTCTACATTTATGAGTAAGTGGCAGCAGTTTTGATTTTAAAGGGTCAGTCCACCCCAATGTGCGGTGCCAGGTCTACACCTATTATGAGGGGCTCCCGCCATCCCTGCTGGACGTCATACTATGGTAAATACAACAGCTGGAGCATCTAAATGGTGAAGGTGGACACTCACAATTGTGGCAGAGAGACTTCATTGGGTCCAGGGCTCAAAATGTAAAGTCCAGAGCTACTAGCCAGGGTTACAAGGGTTACTCGCCACCAGTTGCCCCACCCAACCCTTACCATGCCCCGCCACTAATCATGCCATCATAAATTATCTCATGAAATTACACTTAAATATTTTTCCAGAATTAAGTTACAAAAATAAATATTAACAACAACTTTATCAGCCTCACCTGTGCCCATCAATGCAAACTCTCCTGTGCCCATCAATGCAGCGTGACCTGTGCACATCATTGAAGCGTGACTATCATTGCAGCCTCACCGTGCCCCACATTGCAGCCTAACCGTGCCCCACATTGCAGCAACACAGTGCCCAGACTGCAGCCTCGCTGTGCCCCACATTGCAGCAACACAGTGCCCCACATTGCAGCTTCGCCGTGCCCCACATTGCAGCCTCACCGTGCCCCACATTGCAGCCTTACAGTGCCCCACATTGCAGCCTTACAGTGCTCCCATTTCAGCCTTGCCAGGGCAGAGGAAGCGACAGGGGGGGCCGGATCGTTACTGGAGTTAGAGGAGAGCCGCGGGGTTTACAGAGCGGTAAAACACAATGTAACAGCGCACAATCCAATCCATGTGTACCCAGGAAAGCTGGCCTTTATATTACAAGGTTGATGGTAGATCTATGGGAGATTGTACAATCAGACTGTATAGTGTATCTCTTTTAGATCTACCATAGACTATGTAGTAGAAGGGCCAGCCTGGATGCATACAGAGTGATTGGGTAGATTATTGTGTGTCATATTACATCGTTCTGGTAACACTAAAGCTGATTGTACAGAGATTGTATAGTGACCCTTAAAGCCGATGGCCCATTAAAAATGTTTTTTAAAAGCCAGCAGCTACAAATACTGCAGCTGCTGACTTTTAATATTAGGACACTTACCTGTCCTGGAGTCCAGCGGCGTCCGCAGCAGAGAGACGAGCGAACCCTCCATCCACGGTGAGGGAACCAGGAAGTGAAGCGCTGCGGCTTCACTGCCCGGTTCCCTACGGCGCATTCGCGAGTCGCGCTGCGCCCGCCGATTGGCTCCCGCTGTGTGCTGGCAGCCGAGAGTTCCCAGCACACAACGGGAAAAACCAGACTTTTGCCCGAGACTGCGGGCCGGAAGTGGGTGCAGATACCTGTCTTTAGACAGGTATCTGCACCCCCCTCCCCCCTGAAAGGTGTCAAATGTGACACCGGAGGGGGGTAGGGTTCCGATCAGCGGATCTTCACTTTAGGGTGGAGATCCGCTTTAAGGTGGCCATAGACTATACAATCTCCTTAAAGTGATTGTACACCATGTACAACCACTTTTCCCTACAGGTAAGGCTAGTACCTAAGGCTTACCTGTATCACCTAAACCTGCATGGTTTAAAGAGATATTCGCCATATATACGCCTGCGCCATCGGCCCGTTTCTATAGTGCCTGTGGTGTGACCGTCAGCTCCGACATAACTGCGCGGGAGTGACGTCACTTGATTCCGGGCAGAAACAGAGCTGGAGTCCGCGGCCCTGGATGGAAAAGGGGGGGAGGAGAAGGATGCAGCCACCAGCGCGGGCATCGCAGGCCTCTTCTGCAGGTAAGTGGCACATAATGGGCTAGTATGCAGTGCCTACTAGCCCATTATGCTTTTACTTTGCAGGGGAAAAAAGAGGAAGTAAAACCCATTAGGATTTACTTCCTATATAACTGCTTGCCAACCATACACTGTATATAGAAGGCTCTGCTGCGCAGGATCATGTACTTAGTACCTAGTACGTGATCCTGCACCTCCGGGTCTGGGGCGTGTGCTGCCAGTGGTCCGCTCCCGCTATGATGAGACACAGCAGGAGCTGATCGGTGGGTACAGTGGACTCAATGTCTGCCAGCACCTGCTGATGCCTTGGTACACAGGCAAAACAGTGGTCTGCCTATGTAAACAAGGCAGATCTCCGTTCTGACAGGAGGGAAGGGATTGATCCTGTGTTCCTGGAAAGCATGTATATCGATCCATGTCTTGCCCTAGTAAAAGCACCTCCCCCACAGTAATAAAACTCCAGTTAGGCACACAGGTAACCCTTTGATCACCATAGATGTTTAACCCCTTCCCAGCCAGTGAAATTAGTACAGTGACAGTGCATATTTTTAGCACTGATCACTGTATTAGTGCAACTGGTCCCCAAAAAGTGTCACTTAGTGTCCGACTGTTCACCGCAATATTGCAGTTCCACTATAAGTTGCTGATCGCCGCCATTACTAAAAAATAAAATGCCATAAATCTATCCTCTATTTTGTAGACGATATAACTTTTGCGCAAACCAATCAATATGCACTTTTTTTTTTTACCAAAAATACGTAGACAAATACATATCGGCCTAAACTTATGAAGAAATTAGATTAAAAAAATAAATAAATTGGGTATGTATTATAGCATAAAGTTAAAAAATATTTTTTCATTTATAGCACAAAAAATAAAAACCGCAGAGGTGATCAAATGCCACCAAAAGAAATCTCTATTTGTGGGGGGGGGGGGGGGGGGGGGGATGGGCATCAATTGTATTTGGGTACAGCGTTGCACGACCGCACAATTGTCAGTTAAAATAACGCAGTGCCGTATCGAAAAAAAATGGCCTGGTCAGGAACGAGGGGTAAATCTTCCGGAGGTGAAGTGGTTAAATGAGGACAACCCTTTTCATCCAATCAGGCAGGCCCATACATGAAATAGTAGATCTATGAAAGTGTATTGTACAATCAGATTGTATGGTATGCAGATTACATGCGATTGTATAAGACTGACCACACACTATACAATCTCCTTCATTAGACCCACCCTCCCCCCCATGTAGTGTGTGAGCCCCATAGGATACACGGCAGTGACTTTGTATGGGATCGTACAGTGTATGGTGATCTAGAGACATGTGATCATAGACTCTCATTACACATACACTGGGATCTGCACCCAGCGATGCTGCGACACCATACACCCACCCACCATAGTACGGAGCTTACATTGTATGGGTACAGCCCTCCTATTACCCCACCACCCTAGTATAATACACCCACCTCCCCGCACACCCGGGATCGGTACTCACTCACAGCCCGAACTCTCCGATCACTTCTCTCCTCCGACAACTCATTGGGCGGGCACTTTGATAGTGGGCGGGCTCAGCTGTCATACACCGCGGCTGATTGGCTGCAGTCACAGGATCCCTGGTGTCATTGAAGGCGAGCCGTGTGTTTTGAGCACGTGATGACGGAGCTGACGTCACGGCCGCGGCTGTCAGAGCGCAGAGTTGTGCTAGTTAGTTCCTGATACGGGCAGTCTGGTGTCATCTGTCATGGTGACCCCGGAGGACAGATCACAGTGTTTACATTACAGATCCCAGAGTAAACATCACAGTATATAGATTTCTGTATATACAGATCCCAGTGTAAACATCACAGTATATAGATTTCTGTATATACAGATCCAAATGTAAACATCCCAGTATATAGATTTCTGTATATACAGATCCCAATGTAAACATCACAGTATATAGATGTCTGTATATACAGATCCCAATGTAAACATCACAGTATATAGATTTCTGTATATACAGATCCCAGTGTAAACATCACAGTATATAGATTTCTGTATATACAGATCCCAGTGTAAACATCACAGTATATATATTTCTGTATATACAGATCCCAGTGTAAACATCACAGTATATAGATTTCTGTATATACAGATCCCAGTGTAAACATCACAGTATATAGATTTCTGTATATACAGATCCCAATGTAAACATCCCAGTATATAGATTTCTGTATATACAGATCCCAATGTAAACATCCCAGTATATAGATTTCTGTATATACAGATCCTAGTGTAAACATCCAGTATATAGATTTCTGTATATACAGATCCCAGTGTAAACATCACAGTATATAGATTTCTGTATATACAGATCACAGTATATAGATTTCTGTATATACAGACCCCAGTGTAAACATCACCGTATAAAGATTTATGTATATATAGATCCCAGTGTAAACATAACATTATATCGATTTCTGTATATATATACCCCAGTGTAAACATCACAGTATATAGATTTCTGTATATACAGATCCCAGTGTAAACATCTCAGTATATAGATTTCTGTATATATAGATCCCAGTGTAAACATCACAGTATATAGATGTATATACAGATCCCAGTGTAAACATTACAGTATATAGATGTAGCGCCCCCTTACTTTCAGTATGGGCACTACGCTAAAGTAAGTTGGAGTGGGAGAGTTGCATTGCTCCCATTCATGATTTACCTAAATTGTGACCTCTGTCATTACAGAAAGGTCCACTGGGTCGGTCTGCATTCTAGGGATGTGGTATCATCTCTGGTCGGCAGTTGGCGCCACTGGCAGAGCAAGTCTTCCCCAGCAGCCAATTGGAGGAGTTCATCCCTTTGCAGGGCATGCTGGGGAGGGGTATATCTGTGAAGGGTGTCATGTGTTCTAAAATCTTTGCGGGGTCCCGGTTCCAGGTGCGGCATCCACCTTCAGGGTGTGCACATCCATGGACCCCGCCAGTGTGGCCCACCTGGCCAGGCTTACAGGCTTCACCTAGCCTCCGGAGGCGAAAGGGGACCCCAGTGACTTACTGGGTTCCCAGTTCTATTGAGAGGATCCCAGGCTGGGTGCCGTGCGATTGGGCTTGAGGGAAACCCAGAGGCAGGTTATCCAAGAGGGCTTTAACCGAACCAATCTGGGATCTGGTGACCGGGATGCTGACAGGTTCGCTTTACTGTCTCCCGGTGACCTGTGCTAGAGTCTACTGGGAGGATTCGCTCTGTTCATCCACCTAATCTCATTTAAAGTAATTGGCCTGTGGCAGAGGCCCTAGAGCTGGGTCTGTGTGAGAGGCCTGTTCCTCCCAGGGATCCGAAGTGACGTCTCGGCTGCCAGGTTTGCGAGAGGGACCTGTCTGTGTGCACTTCACCCACTTAGCAGAAGTGGCAACGAGTTTCGAAATTGGTACTACTGAGGGCAAATCTGCCCTGTTCCTATCCAGGCCTGACACCGCAAAGTTCTCCTCTTCTTTCATCAACCTTTTTTCCTTCCTAACTGAAGTTGATGTTGGCTGTGTTGGCCTGGAAATAAAGCATTGAAAAACCTTTATTGACTGTCTGGACCTCCACTCACTACTTTGTTCCTGCATCACACCCCTAGACAATGCTGGAGTAACTTAATGTGCCGATCCCAACAAATTAATTAGCGGCTCTTTCGAGGGTAGCGCTACATAGATTTATGTATATATAGATCCCAGTGTAAACATCATAGTATATAGATGTAGCACCCCTATATTTTCAGTTAGGACGCTATTTAGAGGGGGGTGAGGGAGTTACTTTGCTCTCATCCATGTTTATTTGTGCAAATTGTCCGGGCTGGGTTCCTGTGGTCCCATTCTGTGTTCCAAGGATACACTTCTATTCTTTGGTCGACAGGTGGCGCCAGAGGGTCCAGGCGGAAAGCACCTTTCCCCAGCAGCCAATTGGAGGCGTTTCTCCTCGTGGGGCATGCTGGGGAGGGGTATATCTGTGGCAGACGCCATTTTTCAGGGTTTTCGCGGGTTTCTGGTTCCGGGTGGGGCACCCACCCCCACCACTATGGCCTACCTGGCCGGGGCCCGTGCAACGCAGAGTTCTTGGCTCTGGGCCCATATGGCTCAGAGAAACTGAAGCAACCAAAGGGGGTGATTCCAGTGACTTACTGGGACCCACACTTAGAGAGAGATCCCAAGCTGGATGCTGTTCGGTGTCGGTTTGAAGTGAACCCAGAGGCAGGTGATCCAATAGGATTTAGACGGAACCATAGGAGATCTGGGTGACCGGACACTGACAAGTTGGTTGTTGCAAACTGTCAGTCAGTGACCCCAACTATTGACTGAGAGGATCCAATTTAATTCTTGTCCTTGAGTATGGGAACTGTGGCAGAGGCCTTTACTAATTTACTAAAGCCAAGTCGGTGACAGAGACTTGTTCCTTCTCAGAGCTCAGAGTGATGCTCCGGCTGCACTGCACCCATCCCGGCTGGGGTGGCGACGAAAGCGAGAATACTATTTGGAGGCAGGATTGCTTCCTCCTATCCAAAGCCTGAATCTGTCCTATCTATTCCAAGTTGACTGTTGGTCGTGTTGACCGGGAATAAAGCATTTTAAAATGTCAACCAACTGCCTGGACATTCCGTCACTGCTATCACCCCTAGACATATTACAGAGGTAACTTCAATTACGCCGATCCCACATCAAACCAGCGGCTCCTGTGG
Source organism: Rana kukunoris (assembly GCA_029574335.1). Lineage (NCBI taxonomy): Eukaryota > Metazoa > Chordata > Amphibia > Anura > Ranidae > Rana > Rana kukunoris. The sequence goes on along the minus strand of CM056052.1, from coordinate 61,677,511 downwards.
GAGAGAGCGCTACATAGATTTCTGTATATACAGATCCCAGTGGATATACATCCCAGTATATAGGGTTCTGTATATACAGATCCCAGTATATAGATTCCAGTATAAACATGTCAGTAATTGCTGTAGATCCCTGTATATAGATCTGAGTATATCGATCCCAATATATAGATCTTAGTACATTGTTTCTCAAATCCAGTCCTCAAGGCGCCCCAACAGGTCATATTTTCAGGATTTCCCTCAGATGAAACGACTGTGGTAAATACCAAGGCAGTGAAACTGATCATAAAACATGACCTGTTGGGGTGCCTTGATGACTGGAGTTGAGAAACACTGTCTTAGTATACACATCCCAGTATACACTGTATATACAGTATCTCAGTATAAACATACCAGTATATTGATCCCAGTATAAACACGGAAGTGGCGGCCTGTCCATACGGGGCGACGCCCCCGAATCCATCCGCCTGGCCCCTAATCTACATGCAAGACGCATGGATTTTTATGGGTTTTTTTAGGCTCTTTTTGAGACTTTAATTGGCTTCAAAGAAGGGTGGGCTCGGGGCGCAGAGCACTGCGTCCCGAGCCCACCCAGTTGTGTGACAATAGCAAATTAATATTTGCTAATGTCTTCCTGATTCTCCTCCCGGCCATTCAGGAAACGTTCCTGAGCCAATCGGGTCCACTTCTTGTTCAACCAGGAGAAGCAACTTTCCTTACCTCTGTGTAGCGCCGTGTTACTTTTCAGAACTGGTGCTAGTGTAAATTTAGAGGGGGTCAGAGAGTTAAGTGACTGACCAGGTTAATCTGTTTAAATTTGGAGCCTCCATCCCAGCTTTTGCTGTGCTGTGGGTTCACGCTGTCGTTTCTGGGGTGCTGGTCCCACCCCCGGGCTGGCGGGTGGTGGCAGCAGCGGAGTCAAGGGTTTGGATGCTTCTTCCCGGCAGCCTATCAAGAGGAGGCTTCCTCGCTGTGCATGCTGGGGAGGGATATTGATGGGGCAGACGCCATGTTCTTGGGTCTTCTTCCCGTGTGGCGCCCATCTTCAGGGTAGCAATTCCACGGCACGCCGGCAAATGGCCTTCCGGGCCGGGGTGTGCATGCTACGCAGTGATCCTGGTTCTGGGACCACGTTGGCCCGGAGCATCTGATCTGACGATGGGGCCCAGTGAACAACTGAGTCCCCAATCTGCTGAGGCCCTTAGCTGTCCGTCCTGTTGGAGGAAGCTGTCCATTGCAGAGTCTGCCTGAGGAGTGCCAAGAGAGGCTGGTGTTCCAATAGGGGCCTGACCATCCATGCGAGACCAGGAAAACCGGGGAATGACAGGCTGGATAATGGTCACCTATCAGTCGGTAAACTAACCAAAACTACCTAACTAGAGGACGAGGACTACAGGATGTTACAGATGAGCCTTCTTTCCTTACCTTCTTGTAAGTGTGTTTTGTACAATGTGTCATTAAAAGAACCTCTTTAATACTGCACTTAGGTGGCGCTTCCTTTCTCTACCCCTCTTTTGTTTACCACAGAGTCAGCTCTCTGAGGACAGCAGCCGCCATTGAACAACCAAATCACCTGCATTTTTTTAACCATTGAACTGCCTGTTACTATTACTTCTAATGGACTAATCACCATACACCTACCACACATGTACTTTGAATCTGCGCTGACAGTTACCTTTCCTATTGTAACCAAAACTACCTGAAGGAGATCCGGGTGTTGAATCTAATAGAGAGGATTCTGCACCACTTTGTTTCTTCAACCTGTGGGTCTGTGGCAGAGACTTAACCCCAAGTTCTGAGTGACATTCTTGCTGCCAGGCTTGTGAGAGAGGCCTGTCCAGGTGCGCTAAACCCATTCCGGCTGGAGTGGCGAAGTAAAGTGTCGTTGGAAGCAGGACTGTTTCCCATCTACCTACACCTGAATCTGTTGTTCACCATTTCTGCTATCTATTCATTCTTCACTTTCCTATTGTTTAACCGTTTTTACCCGGCTGGGTAATAAAAGCACAGAAAAGACACCTTTTCAGTGGACATTCCATTTACTACAACTCTCACTAAGTAACCTAGACGGCAGAGATACAGAGGTAACGTGCCACCCAAAACAAACCAGCAGCTCCTTCGGGGGTAGTGCTACATCTGCATTATGTAGTCCTTAAACCCAGCACTGACTTTAGCGAGAGAGAGAGAGAGAGAGAGAGAGAGAGAGAGAGAGAGAGAGAGAGAGAGAGAGAGAGAGAGAGATTCACAGGCTGACTACCGAGAGATTTTCTCTTTTCTGCAAAAAGACGAGGTGTGCATATCCCTGCTTTTGTGTGCACATTAACCTGTTCCAGGGCTGTGGCTGTGTGGACCGGAGTCACTCCAGGCAGATCCAGAAGTGATCTGACATCTGAACAGTGAGATACCTGCTGCTGTGTTGCTGGGATTGGTGAGAGGACACAGCTGCCAATAACCTGTTGCTGCTAGCAGAAACTGGGAACATATTGCCTCGTTTCCACTGAGCGGAACGGTTCGGGTCAGTAAATTTGGAACGGTTAGAATGGACCGGTCTATTCTGGTGAGCGTTTCCACTGCAAATCGGACCGTCAGGGACCATACAGGGTTTTGAAAAAATGCCTAGCACGTCCACCAATCAGTGGAATGTATTATAGCTAACCGAACCATTCCATTTTCTATGGCCCCACATCTGAAGGACCCAGAATGGTCCGGTACGGTTTGCTTTTATGGCACACTTTCATAATGGAAATACCCAAAATAGTGTACCGTACTGAACCGTACCTAACCGATCCACTCAGTGGAAATGACGCATAAGGCCTGGGGAAAAGGACTGGCCGTTAAGTCCCTGATGAATTGGCCAAATTTTGAATCATGTATGGCCGGCCTAAATTACCGTATTTATCGGGGTATTGTGCACTCCCGCGTATAGCGCGCACCCCTCTCTGGAGTGTCTCTGGAAACTGTGGGTGATCAGACAGCAGTTAGTAGTTAATTAACTCATTGTTTTCAACCTTCCCCAGCTACAGTATGTGGTGGGCCCATTTTTTTGGGGTTTGCACTTAAGTACCATCCCTTCTGCATGCCGTGCAATAGTGTTCCTAAGTGGAAGTTAGTCTCTCTCTGCTACCGTGTTTCCCCAAAAATAAGCCCAGGTTTTATATTAGTTTGGCAACAAAGACAGAGTAGGGCTTATTTTCGGGTTAGGTCTTATCATGAAATGTACTGTGTTCTCTCCCCCTCTCTCTCCCTGCCTAACAGGAATCCCCAGTGTGAACTGAGTCAAAATGCTTGTAAACTACTCTATTACAGTAGTATATAATGTACAATGTGTGTGTAATATAATTGTGCCAAATACTGCACCTTCGTTATAGAACCGCTCTGCACTTCTGTGACCCGACGGAGCTCACCTCCCACAATTATATTACAGAAACACACACATTGTACATTATATACTACTGTAAAAGAGTGAATTATAGGATGTTACAAGCATTTTAAACTAGGGCTTATTTTCAAGGTAGGGCTTATATTGCACTCTTCTTGGAAAATACCGCTAGGTCTTATTTTTGGGGAAACATGTTAGCAGCTGTAGTGTGAAACCACTCAGCAGTCCTGTGCACTCAGCAAACTCTGGTCCAGATGCTCAGCAGCCAAGGTCTCCTCTTGCGATACCACAGAGTCTCCTCCCTTTGGAACTGGCTCCCAACCATCACAGCTAAGCAGACATGTGCACAGCTCTGGGCTGGTCCCCTTGCAGAAAAGCAAGTAGTTATTTTCACAGCCTGGGAAAACTGCTTTTTGCCCCTCCCCTATATGTCTCTGCACTGGGGATTGTAGTCTTAAGCTGCGTACACACGACCACTTTTAATGTCCTAGAAAAACACAAAGTTTTTCTCAACGTGATTCTTATCAAGCCTGCTTTGCATACACACGATCGTAAAAAAAAAAAAAAAAAAAATGCTTGAGCAAAGCGCAGTGACGTACAACACGTACGACGGCACTATAAAGGGGAAGTTCCATTTGGATGGCGCCACCCTTTGGGCTGCTTTTGCTGATTTTGTGTTAGTAAAAGTTTGGTGAGAGACGATTTGTGATTTTCAGTCTGTTACATCGTGACGAATCTCCATTAGAAATGCTATTTTTACCAGAACGAGTGCTCCCGTCTCATAACTTGCACTCAGAAGAGCATGCATGTTTTTTTCCCATCGTTAAAGCCTACACACAACCGTTTTTTCATGACCTGAAAAACGACAACGGGAAAAACGATGAGAAAAATTAGAGCATGTTCTAAATTTTTAATGCCCTTTTTTCACGTTGAGAAAACATTTCTGGAGCCTACACACAATTGTTTTTAATGACCATTTAAAAAATGGCATTTTTCACGTCATGAAAAACTTTCGTGTGTACGCGGCATAAGTCTTTTTTTTTTTTTTATAAATTCTTTATTTTTTTAAATTTCTTTCACAAAGATAAATGAACAAAATTTCATATAATACCACTTATACAAAATTTCTATTATTCTACTCGTAATATCTTCTCTTTGTTTACAATGCTTACTCTGAACAAACCATCAGAATCACAACAACTGAATAAGGAAAATGTAAGTCTACAAATGGTCCTCAGCATTCCTCTTTCCTACTTCCTCTTCTCCACCATTGTAACCCCTGTCCTTTAATTGTATCCTTTTTACTTTTAGTACCTTTTTCTTTGTTACTTTAATTTTTATTAACCTGGGACCCCCCCCCCCCCCCCTGGTTATCCCACCTCCCTTCGAGAACAAAACTAGAGAAAAAAAAGGGAAAAAATACTTTAGTTGGGATCATTAACTCTCATTTACTTCCTGTTTTGCGGCGCTCGTTCATCTAAGAACTACATTTCCCAGTATGCATTGCGGCACACCCAGTAATTCACACCTCCTTGAAGTCTCTAACGTAGAGAGCGTCCTGCCACACAGATGTAGTTCCCAGGAGGGGGCAAGCACGCCACTGACTGTAAAGCCTCCCTTCACGGTGGTGAGTAACAATCAGACAAGCCGGGAGTGAACAGAACAGAGAAGAAATAGAGCAACTTCTGAGCAAAAACGAACAATGAGGAAGTAAAAAGAGGAATGTCTGCTGGTAAAGGATGCAAAATGCGGGACTGTCCCGGGCAATCCGGGACACGTGGTCACTCTATACTGAGGAGGAACAGGAAGTGATAAATTCAGACAAAGAAAACAAAGAAAAAAAAACATTAAGAAGGGAAGTTGAAGGAAAAGGTGAACCAACAATGCACTAGCTTAAAGTAACCTATTTAGAAAATAAAAAACAAACCTTTACAACTCCTTTAAAGTCTTTCTTATACTTCATGTTCCCTCTAGTGGTCGGAAGCAAAACAATACTGGCTAGATTAGAATAGGAGCCCTACATGCATGCTCTGAGAAGTGCTGCCACCCACCTTACAGTATGCTTTGCAGTTATGGGTGGATCACAAGAGCACATTATTTATTTTCCAAAAGTTTAGGTAAGGTAATACAGCGCCTACATGTTTGTTTCAATGATATGTTTACTTGTTGCTGTGATTTCACATTAGTTCAGCCCAGCAAATAACAGGGAGCGCTGTATTCCATTAACGGGTACATATTACATTTATGGACATTCCAGAGACAATCTCTTATCTTTGCCATTCGTTATTACTGTCAAATTGTTTTATATTCTTTTTACAATCGGTGTTAAAGTGTTGGTTGTACCAAGTGACAGCTGAATCCTGTTCATCAGTCATCTCATCTTGCAGCAACGTTTCTCAACCTTTTTTCAGTTGTGGCACCATTATAAAGTACTCAAAATCCAGAGGTACCCCGGTCTTATGCCGCATACACACGACCGTTTTTCATGATGAGAAAAATGCAATTTTTTAAATTGGTCATTAAAAATGACCATGTGTAGGCTTTAGAGCATTTTTCTTGTTGTGAAAAATGGGCATTAAAAATTTTGAACATGTTCTAATTTTTCTCGACGTTTTTCACGTTGTGAGAAAGGGTCGTGTGTAGGCTTTAACAACGGGAAAAAAACACGCATGCTCAGAAACAAGTTATGAGACGGGAGCACTCATTCTGGTAAAACTAGCGTTTGTAATGGAGATAGCACATCACGCTGTAGAAGACTGAAAAGCACGAAGGCTGAAAAGCGTGAATCGTCTCTCACCAAACTTTTACTAACACGAAATCAGCAAAAGCAGCCCGAAGGGTGGCGCCATCCAAATGGAACTTCCCCTTTATAGTGCCGTTGTACGTGTTGTACGTCACCGTGCATTTTTTTTTTCACAATCGTGTGTGTGCAGACTTGACAAGAATCACGTTGAGAAAAACTTTGTTTTTCCCATGACATGAAAAATGGTTGTGTGTACGCGGCTTAAGATGTATAAAATGTTACTTATTAATAGAAACCTTATCCTGGGACAATGTGCATAACTATCTTGGTTAAAATAACTTCACATTAGAAGCCCCCCTTCACATTAGGGATCCTTTTATTAGATCAGAGGTCCCTCCATTACATCAGAGTCCACTCTTCACGTCAGAGGCCCTCCAACATAGCAGAGGTCCCCCCATTACAGGGGTGGGCAACTGCAGTGCTTTAGCTGTTGCCGAACTACAAGTCCCATTATGCCTCTGATAGTAACTATCAATCTACACATCAAGCCTCTGGGAGTCATGCTTGTAACTGACAGTCTTGTAATGCCTCTTGGGACATGCAGCTCCACAAAAGCTGGAGGGCCATAGTTGCTCACCCCTGTCCTATCATGTCAGAAGTCCCCCCATCACATTAGAGGCCACCCTTTACAGTCACTCCTCTGCGCTCCAAGAAAACTGAAAACAAAGCGATAAGTGATCATGTGATTGCCGAGGGACAGCTGCAGCATCAGAGCAATGCTACAGCAATTGAGGGGAAAATAGATTTTTGTTTTTTTAAACACATTAAACTTCTCTGTTAAGCCCCTAGCTGCAAAGGTGGCTTCCAAGCACTGATGTCAGCATGTCAAGGCTCAGAAAACTGCTAAATTCAACCCAAGAGATGACATAGGCTTAAAGAGCTCCCAAAGTCACAAGGTGTTCTGGTAATTCGGTTGGGGTCAAAGTGGATGTATCTAAAATTCAAAAAAAGAGACTGAACCAATTCAGCCTACATGAGAGATGTGCATTGATAAATCAAAGAAAAAGTTGTTTGGTCATTGTACTGGTGAACATGTAAGCAGGTTGAGTTTTATGCTGCACCAGCCAGGAGGGTTAGTGTTAATATTCCTCCTGGGTCCTTCTTGGCAGGCTTTCTTTGGTCCGACGACCAGTTGATCCTGTGCTTTATAAAAAGGAGAGTACGGACAGAGAGAGGAAAAAGAGACGTTTTGTTGATGATCGGGTGTCCATAATACAAGATACTGTAGTCTGTCCACCCCAGCCTTGTGCTGAAGCCAGAGCACCTATGGATAATGAACATTCTACAGAGCACGGGACCTCTGAGATCTACAAAATGCCTGAAGACACTAGTTCTGGAGCTCTGTCATAATGGACTCTATCATGTGCAGGTATGCTGGAGCAGCCACCAAGCCTGAGTTAGGGATGTTAGGAAAAGACTGTGCACTTTGTTCTGTATGCTGTGAATTTACAGTAAAGTTTTTGAAACGTTGTCCTTGCCTTGTCTGAAGCTACTCAAGGGGTGTAATGCAAGTAACCAGCACACATTGTTCACGGTCAGTTAAATACACTGGGGTGTGAAGACAGCAGTACAAGAATGAATACAGTGTGAAAACACAAGTTATTGCCAAGGGTAACAAAGGTTCCACAAGCAGCCTGTCATAAGTGTGTAGATGGGATAGCTCCTTGCAGGAGGAGTTGTTGTCGGCACTCTTTCTTAATGAGTGATCCGTCTCACATGACAGTGGGAGCAGATGAGCACTGCAGAGGTTCTCAGCCTGTACACAGGTACGGAAGAGGAAGAGTGAAGCGTGTGCAGTGAGGTAGTGGAGATATGCTGGGCCAGTGGAGAGGGCATTGGCTCTGCATGTCCCTTCTAATTGCATCAGTGACCAAGTGGTGTACATTAACATTGAGAGAGTTACCATAACTAGAGTTCAGTCGCCCATTCACAAAAGGTACCCCATGTGTAAGGCAATGACCCTTTTCAAGGTGCCTAACATGGCCCAGAAGAACCCACCCTGGGGTAGGCCTCCTATGTGACCCATGACTGGTGGGCCGTTATACAACACACCTACAAAGTAATTTCTGCTACAGGTGATACCAACTTTGAGGCCAAGGGTCAAAGTCAACAATTTCTTCAGGGTGAACTTATTTCGCACATGACATTATAATTTAATGGGACGTTTTTTTTTTTTTTTTTAAATAATTGATCTGGGGTCTCTTCAAAGAAAAAAAAATCATATTGAGCATCTAGTGAACAGATAACCTACAGTTTATGAACCACCATATAATACAAATAATTGCCCCTAGAATAAATGTGTTATATATTATTCCACTGCCAATGTGCAAAGGGCATCCTGTCAGTGAAGACACCCTATGATTATTTTGATAATTTTTAACCTAACTGCAATAAGTTCTAGGTTAAGGAAAAAAACATTCTTATGTCTTTTATGATCTGCTAACTTGCAGGCCAGTTATAAAAAGTCATCCCGCCAGGTTCAGTCTCTGCCAAGCACCAGGTTGGAAGGGATCATGAACTGGATAAAGGTGGTGGGTATTGTTCTAGGGGCTGCAGTCATCCTGGCCATTGGTCTTCTGATCGGATTTTTTGGCATTCCTGGGGAGCCAAAATGGGCGAAGGACCTTGCTCAAGATCTCGATGAAAAGTTTATTAACCAGTTCATGGAAGAAGTGGATAGCAAAAGAATAGAAGAGAACTTGAGGTGAGACTTGCTCTGTTCTTATAATCAGGCTTGGATTTGTGGAAGGGCGACATAGACTGGGATCTTGGACAGCAAAATATTATTATCAGCAGGAGACTGGCTCTTGTTTTATTCCTAATTTATTATTTTTAGAAGGGTGGTGAATTGAGTGACGGAAAAGATGCCAACTGTCAATTCTGATGCACTACCTGTCCTTTGGCAACTTTCCAGAATTGGCCAACATTTGCCAGGGGCAAATTGGTCGGTAAGCCAATGTCTCCATTTTCTGTGAAGATAAACAAAAATAAGTTTTTAAACATTTTTCCAAAATCTATTCCAAGAGCACTACTGATGTTTGCATATACTTGTGATGCTCATAATCTGATATTACTAGTCTGATTTGTAAGGTTGAGTTGAGAATCTTCACACTATATGGAATGCATAATTACTTCAATTATCCAATCATGTGACAAGCTAATTCATGTTTACTTTTTTCATATTCTCATGATTGGATGTCCAATGTAAACAGGAATTTGCTTTTCACATGACTGGATAATTGAATTGAATGTTTACTTAATTTATTCATTGGTGAATCTTAACTAATTTAGTGTCTAAGCTCAGGTTCACACTGATGTGGGTTAGAAATCGCGTAAGTTCAGCCGGACTGGCACAATTTCAAACAGGCAATGCAGTCTGACTTTGGGGGCGAAATGACAGACATCTGTGCGGGTTCATGCATAGATGTCTATTGAAATCGCACCACGAAGTTGCCAAAAGTAGTACAGGAGCTACTATTGGGAATCGAAACGGCGCCGCAAAGTTAGCGATCCAGACGGTGCCATTGCCAGCGATAGCCTCTGATTTGTAATGCGATTTGACATAAATTGCATGCGAAATCGGCCTAATGTGAACGTGGGCTAAATATCTGTTTGTATTCATACTCACCTTTCCAGTGGTCTGTGTGTTAAAACACTAAAGAAGAATTTCAGACAAGGTATATTCTACAATTTTGTCCCTGACATCCTTGGACAGCGCTTTGGTCTTGGTCATGGTGGAGAGATTGGAATCTAATTGATTACTTCTGAGGACAGGTGTCTTTTATACAGGTAACAAGCTGAGCTTAGGAGCACTTCCTTTCAGCCTGGGTTCACACTATACTACACAACAGTAGTAAGACTTTCATCCTTCTTTGCTCTGCGACATAAGTCCTTTCATGAACAGGATACTACTTTGAATTGACTTTGTGATACTCTGACTTGTTCTTTGACCAATCAAAACAGCCCCAGTGTGAGATAAATTCCTTTTACTGCTGTTCTCACATGTCGGATGTCAAAAGTTGGATGGTAATGACAAGGATCCTACTTTGATCCGACTTCAATGATATTCAATGGGCTGAAAGACCAAAGTAGTACAGGGAGCATTTTCAAAGTCGGACCGACTTATGTCAGACCAATTAAGACGGCCCTCATAGGGAAACATTGCTTTTCATAGAAAAAAGGATACCCCCAAGGAAACGGGACTTAGAAGGCCAGGCTCAGAATAAAAAAGGTTTTATTGAATGGACCAATCGACATACCAATAGATATTTTTTTTAGAAAAGTGACCTGTACGGTCCAGCTACCTCTGCACAACACTCGCAGAGTAGATATGGAACACCAGGGATGAGAAAAGTGCACCCAGTGAAAAAATAGAGGAGAAGTAAAATTAATTGGCTACACAGTGTATGATACAACACAATTAAAAAAGCACACTCTACGAGGGACAATGGAGAATGCCCCATTAATTTTCATACGTCATGCGACATGAGCACCCAATGTCGGAGCGTTTGTCGGACCAGTGTGAACCTGGCCTAAGAGAGTGCTCCTAATCTCAGCTTGTTACCTGTATAGAAGACACCTGGGGGGGGGGGGGGAATCCTTGCTGATTGATGGGGGATCAAATACTTATTTCACTCATTAAAATGCAATTACATTTTTTTTTATGTGTTTTTTCTGGATTTTTGTGTTATTATTCTGTCTTTCACTGCTAAAATAAACCTATCATTAAAATGATAGACTAATCATTTCTTTGTCAGTGGGCAAATATACAAAATCAGCAGGGGATTGAATATTTTTTTTGCCCTTACTGTACAGTTTGGGGAGGTGTGAGCTACAAAGTCACAGGAAATTTGGTCAAAATTGATGGCAAGATGAATGCAGTACATAGGCGTGCGCAAAGGGTGAGCCAAATGTGCCTGGGCACACCCTAATCACCTTGTGTGCTGCAGATGCCCCCTGTTTAGAACTCTGATATTTCACCAAAGCCCCCTAATGGGGCTCCTAAAAAAAAAAATTGAAATTGTAAATAATAAAATTGTAAATAATAATACTGACATTGTCCCCTGGTTGGCAGAGTGGCCTAGATGCTGCACATCAAGACAGACCCGCTATCGTAGAATGAATGGCAGTCTCAGCCTGGATCACCCCTCAAATGTGTTTTGCACTGCCTCCAAAGCTTATTCATCTGGGTGGAACAAAAGGTGGGGGTGGAGCAAAACACATTGGGGGTGTGGCCTGGCAGGAGTCCAGGGTGAGACTGGCTTTTATTCTACTTTAGTGGGTCTGTCTTGATGTGCGGCCTCTAGGCCACTCTGTTTGCCTACACTATGTTTAAGGCTGCATTCACATCTGAGCGTTTTGTCGCCTGAAGCGCGACGCTCAAAGACGCTAGAGGGGAAAAATAACATTATTCTCTATTTTCCATAGCCGACAATGACCTGTAAAAAACCGTGGTTTAAAAACGACGCGTTTTGTTGCGGCAAATCGCGGTAAAAAAGGCTGCAATTTGTCGCGGCAAATCGCGGTAAAAAACCTCACAAATTGCCTATGCCTAGGTGTGAATTCACACCTAGGCAACAAGTAACGCCGCGTACGTGGCTTATTTTGCCGCGATTCGATTAACTTTTTTTTTTTCTCCAACAAATCCTTTCCATTGCTGTCTATGGCCGAACGCCAATGCCGCCTGAAAAAAAGGGCCCGGGACTTTTTTTCAGGCGGCAGGCGTACGGCGTTTCGGCGTTCGGTGCGAGATGTGAACCATCTCATAGACAGCAATGGAAATTCGCCCCTCCAGCGTATCGAGCGTCGGGGCGTTTTGTCGCCAAGGTGTGAATGCAGCCTAAAGCTTAGACGAGCTCCTTCCCTGGCCAACGCTCACAGTGGTGGGTAGGGGATCAGCGTTCCTTTTTAGCCTGAGTGGCAAACATCCTTTTCTTGGTCTGCAGTATGTATACCATACCTGGACAATGCACCTGGATGCTGGAAATCACCCTAGTAGATACCACTACTCCAGTGATCTCCACTTGCTGAGCAGCTGGCCTGCTGCATTGTGAGCAAGGGAGGTCTGCTGCTCAGCTGGGGAGCCATTCAGAGAAGGCTTTGCATTCCTTCTGCCAGCTTCCTAGAACAGTCTGCCACTGGCAGCTGGGTTTGAGAAAGAAGGGCTGTCCTTCGAAACATGTTACTGCCTAACTCTTTCCCCCAGCACATGTGTTTACTCAATTCTCAAATACACAGTTAGGGCCCTTTCACACGAGCGGACGAACGGTCCGCTCATTACAAGTCCGTTTACGGACTTGTAATGGGTCCCTATGGGAGCGGATCCGTTAGCGGATGATGCATCCGCTAACGTCCGCTCGATCCGCATGCGTTTTTGCGGACGGAAGAATGTCCTATTTTTCTTCCGTCCAGCCAAACGGATCGGATGGAAACGGACAGACGGTCCGTTTCCATCCGACTCCCCATAGGGGAGAGCGGAGGAGAGACGGGGCGGTCCCTGCACAGTGTGCGGGGACCGCCCCGTCCGCCCGACAGCTCAGCGGAGACCCCCCCGCTGAGCTGACGGACACACGGAGCGGACCGAAAAACGGTCCGCTCCGTGTGAAAGGAGCCTTAGACCCTGCCTTCATGCTGACAGCCGCATAGGTGAGTATGACCGCCCTTTAATTGAAGGGGCATCGTTTTTTTTTTGTTAGGGCAGCTGACAGGGTCCCTTTAACTATATTAAGATAATCAAAATTACTTTAATCAACAAGAAAAGTTACTTTTTGATAGGTTGGTATCATTTTTGTAAAGGCAGCTCCCCATATGGAAGTGTCTTAGAAGCGTATATTGGTGGATCTTCCTGTACGGCCGTTGGAATCTTCAGTCTCGGTCTATACCTGTCTTTACAGAATTCTCTCCCAGAAGCCCCATGTAGCTACAAGTGCAGCAGATGAGGAGTTGGTGAAGTTGATGCTGTCCCGCTGGAAGGACCCTAATTCTGGCCTGGATGACGCAAGAGAAGAGCGATATGATGTGTTCCTCTCTTTTCCAGATGAAGCAAATCCCAACACCGTCAAAGTGTGTAAGTGGATTGGCATGGGTAACTGTGGGCATTAAACTAGTCCTCAACATTGGCTTCAGCTAAAGCTGCACTCCAGGCTAGGCATGTGCAGAAGGAAAAAAATTGGTTTTGTTTTGTTATTCTATACTTTATTTACATAAATTTGTTTCATTTATTCACATTTAAATCGATTTGAATATTCTGAATTCCAATCGATTCCAATTTTTCGAATTCAAAGTGATTCAAATACCTTTTCGAAATTTAATTTTGGATGATGGTTATATTCTATCTATTCCATTCTATTCTATTGTTTTTTTGTCTATTCTTTTATTTTCTATTTTATTCTTTTCTTTCCTATTATATTCTATTCTTCTCTATTCTATTCAAATTTCAGAAAACGGTTATATTGTTATATACTTTCTATTTCATTATTTTCTGTTTGTTTGCTTATTCTATTCTATTATTTTATTTTCTATTCCATTCTAGTCTTTTCTATGCAAATTCAAATGTATTCTATTTGAAATTCAAATTTTGGAGGATAGTTATATTCTTTCTATTTTATTCTGATGTTTTATTCTATATTATCCTGTTATTTTCTATTCTGATCTATTCTTTTCTATTCTTTTCAAATTTCAGAAAACGGTTATATTGTTAGATACTTTCTATTTCATTATTTTCTGTTTGTTTGCTTATTCTATTCTATTAGATTATGTTCTATTCTATTCTAGTATTTTCTATGCAAATTCAAATGTATTCTATTTGAAATTCAGATTTCGGAGGATAGTTATATTGGGCCAGATTCAGATACACTTAATATTGCGCTGCGTAATCGAAATACTCTACGCTGCCGTATTTCACCAGGCTCTACACGGAATCCTGGTAGATTTTTGCCCGTACGCTACCGCGGCGTAGTCTATTTCTCGCTGTGTAATCGAAATACGCGATTAGGGGGCGTGAAGCATTTAAATTAAGCGCGTCCCCGCGGCGATCGAACTGCGCATGCTCCGTTCAGAAATTTCCCGCCGTGCATTGCGCGAAATCACGTCGTTACGTCATTCGTTGTTTGAGTAGCGTCGTTTACGAACATTCCTATTCCCGAACGACTTACGTAAAAAATAATAAAAGACATCGGAAAACGTAGAAATTTGACGCGGGAACGACGGCCATACTTAACATGGGCTGTCTAATATTAGAGCAGCAAAAAGCTGGTATAGTGTTACGCAAAAAAAAGATGACTAAAGGTGCCGTAAGAGATTGCGATTGAAGATCTTAATTTCGGGGATCGCCTAGAAAAAAGCTCATTAGCATACCCCGACGCGGAAAACGACGGGAAGTCCACCCAGTGGCCGCAATTTTATTGCAGCGTAGATCTGAAGGCGTACAAACACGTAATCCAGTCGAATTGAAGCCCGCAGCTGTCTATTCATGGTTTGAGGTTTCAGACTAGCTAAAAAACGTGCGTAATTTGAAATTACTCCAATCTAACACCAGTTAGACAGGCGTAATCGCTCTGTGAATCTGGCCCATTGTTTCTATTCCATTCTAGTCTGATGTTTTATTCTATATTATTCTGTTATTTTCTATTCTAATCTATTCTTTTCTATTCTATTCAAATTTCAGAAAACGGTTATATTGTTATATACTTTCTATTTCATTATTTTCTGTTTGTTTGCGTATTCTATTATTTTATTTTCTATTCCATTCTAGTCTTTTCTATGCAAATTCAAATTTCGGAGGATAGTTATATTCTTTCTATTCCATTCTATTTGTTGTTTTATTTTATATTATTCTGTTATTTTCTATTCTAATCTATTCTTTTCTATTCTATTCAAATTTGAATTGATTCTATTAGAATTTTGGGATATGGTTATATTCTATCTATTCTGTTCTTTATTTTATTCCATTGTTTTCTATTCTATTCTTATGTATTCAAATGTAGTCTATTTGATATTCACATTTTAGAAGATGGTTATATTCTTTTTATTTTATTCTATTCAATTCCATTCTATTCTATTTTGTTTCTATTCTATTCTGCTCTTTAATTTTCTATTCTTTTTTGTTCTATTTTACTCTATTATATACTATTCTTTTATTTTCTGTTATTTTCTTTTCTATTGTATTCTATTTTTTTCTATCCTATTTTTTTCTTCTATTCTATTTTATTCTTTTTGGAAATTGAAAAACAATTTGAAAAACTATTTGAATTCAAAAACTTTTCGAATTTGAAAACTTTGTGTTTCGATCTCTTTTTTATTAATTTTATAAACAATTTACACAATATAAATACAATCATATATTTTATATCTATACATATTATCCTGTTTTAACTGACATGGGACCAAATTTATAGTTTAGGGTCTATTTATCCTCTCTTTTCCTTTCATTCTTTCCCTTATCAGTTTCCTAGGACCTCATTAAAGTTTCCTTTCTTCTCATTCTTTCACATTTACATTCATTCGAGAAAAAAGTAAAAAAATAAAAATTCAGATTTCCCCCCTTTCTTTTGTATTTCTTTCTGAAAACTTCTAGTTAGAAAACTATTCAAATCGATTCCAATTCGAATTTCGTCCAATTTTTATTTTTTTTCATCTACACCAGGCTTACAGTTTGACACAAAGTTGAAACATGTACATAGGGAGTATATTACCAGCCAAAGATTTGTACTTCTGTCCAGCCAGGCCTGAAAAATACTCTCCACTAACAGACTGCATAGTCAGTCCAGAGACCTAACTTTTCTCTATAGCAGTTATACATTACAGTAAGGTCAACTCCAGTGGCGGCTGGTGCTCAACATTTTTGGGGGGGGCGCAAAGGAAAAAAAAAATTGCAGTCTCACTGTGCCCAAAACGCAGCCACTGTGCCATGCTATCAAACGCAGCCACTGTGCCATCATGATTATGTTTCTGATACTTTTACAAGGTGAAAACTGAGTTTGCAAAATGAAATTATATCCTTTGTGACTAAGTAATTTGCCCTTTAATTAAAGTTTTTGCGCCCAAAGTTCAGCTGTACCTAGGTGCATGTGCAGGCACAGGTAACCCCAAAAATCGTCTACATGCATTCAAGTGCCCACAGCTAAACTTTAGGGATCAGTCAACCCAAAAACAATTACCTCAATTTTTGGATAATGCTGGAGAGTTCTGCAATTTATTATCTATCTCGTTCGGGGATTAGAAAGACTTTGGTAGAGCGCCCCTTTTCTTTTTATTATTTCTGGCCTGATTAGGGCCTCAACTTCTAAAAAAAAACCCTGCCATGTTGTTCACAGTGACCCCGGATGGTAGCAGTAAGTTTACTGCCAATCATACAGAGGAACAGCTCACAGAAGACCAGAAGCATCCAACCATTCTTCGGCCGTTTCTTGCTTATGCTCCCAATGGATCTGTCAAGGTAATGAGACTTATTTTTTGATCAATGCTATAAATATAATGTATGAAACCCTAGGAGGACCATAGCTCTAGCACTGATGCTGCAGCTGTTCCAAGTTAGCTCTACGACAGAGAACTGAGCAATCACATGATTGCTGATCACTCAGCTCTCTGTCTGCTGGGAGAGGAGAGCCGCGACTGTAAGTCATTGCTCTCTGCTCTACTCCTCAAGCACTCACTGGAGCTTTCGAGCAGGGGAGGAGGAGCGCACAACTGGCTCTGGCTCCCAGAGGAGCCTCACTGAAAGGCAGTGGTGGCTGGTGCTCAACATTTTTGGGGGGGCCAAAACTCACTGTGCCCATCAATTGCCGCCACTGTGCCCATCAATTGCCGCCACTGTGCCTATCAATTGCCGCCACTGTGCCTATCAATTGCAGCCACTGTGCCTATCAATTGCAGCCACTGTGCCCATCAAACGCAGCCACTGTGCCCATCAAACGCAGCCACGCATCCATCAAATGCAGCCACTGTGCCCATCAATTGTCGCCACTGTGCCCATCAATTGTCGCCACTGTGCCATCAATTTTCGCCACTGTGCCATGTCATCAATTGTCACCACTGTTGCATCAATTGTCGCCACTGTGCCATGCCATCAAACACAGCCACTGTGCCATGCCATTAAACACAGCCACTGTGCCATCAATGGTTGCCACTGTGTCCATTAATTGTCACCACTGTGCCATGCCATCAAACGCAGCCACTGTGCCATCAATTGTCGCCCCTGTGCCCATCAATTGTCGCCACTGTACCATGTCATCAATTGTCGCCATTGTGCCCATCAAACGCGGCCACGCATCCATCAATTGTCGCCACTGTGCCCATCAATTGTCGCCACTGTGCCCATCAATTGTCGCCACTGTGCCCATCAATTTTCGCCACTGTGCCATGTCATCAATTGTCACCACTGTGGCATCAATTGTCGCCACTGTGCCATGCCATCAAACACAGCCACTGTGCCATGCCATCAATGGTTGCCCCCCTCTGCCAGATTGCCCCGTCAAATACCACCAGATTGCCCCCCCGCCCGGCACAATTACCTTTCTCAGGTCAGCCATCCTCCCTCCACTGTCAATCGATGTCTTCTCCTGCCATCGATGACGCTCCAGCCGATCAGGTTACTGGTAACCAGACCCGGTGAACCTGATTGGCTGAGACGCGTGTCAGTGTTAACCAGGGAACGCACACACCGTGCGTCCCCTGGTTAACTATTTAGGAGAGTGCCCATGTACTCACCATGCTCAGATGCAGACACAGGCCATTTTGACTACATTATTGCACCCAGTATTCCTCTGCTTCCCTCTCTTCATCAGCTCAGAACGACACACCTGATAAGGCAGATGTAGCTGGGCCAGGGATCTGCAGCCTGGTGGGAGGCCCTTCACTCTCAGAACGGGTGTGCAGCATTTTCAGAGGACCCAGCTGCTGTGAGCCAATTGCTATCAGAGTACTTCAGATTTAGTGGGGTACCCATCCTGTGTTATTAAGCCTGGAATCCTTCCAGCTGTTCATTTATGTTACTGGGGCTTCCCTGGACTTTACTCGGTGGGATGCTGTCCATCAGAATAACCACACATATGCCAAAATAACCAATAAGATTTAGCCAATGTTTATTTGCAGTATAGAAAATATGAAACAAGATACCCTATAGCGCCTATGTTTTTATTTATCTGCATCATTATATCACAGTGTATACTTTCTTCCATCTCTCTTCTATAGGGGAAATTGGTTTTTGCCAATGAAGGGAAAGTAAGTGATTACCAGTACCTGGCTAACCATATAAATCTAAATGGCACCATTGCTATTGTGCGCTATGGAGGAACAGGAAGAGTGAACAAGGTGGGGTATTTCCTAAATTTAAATTATAATTTACAATACAAAAAAAAAAAAAAAGAATAGACCTATGCAAATGTAAGAAATGTGTACAGTTACTTTATGTTTTTTTACCAAGGGATTTAAAAATCGGGGTTGGTTACGCTGTAGTGCCAGGTGATGTGCCCACAGCTGCCCCAGATTCCACTGAAATGCCTCGTACACATGGCCGGGATTTCTGACGTGAAAACTGCCATGAGAGCTTTTGGCTGGGAATCCCAACCCTGTGTATGCTCCATCGCAGTTTTTTTGACGGGAAAACTGCCAAAAACAGCCCACAAAAAAAGAGAACCGGCTCTCTTTTTTCCCGTCAGGATTCCCAACTGACTTTTTCCCCTCAGGATTCCCGACTGACTTTTTTACCGTTGGAAATCCCGGCCGTGTGTACGGGGCATAAGCCATTGCTGTCCAACCAAAACATTTTTTGTTAGTTTAGTTTTTTCAGTTTTCTGTTGCTGCCTGTGCCCTCATTAGGAAGCTCTTCCTTCACTTCGCTGTGTGGTCACCAAGATACGAAACGAGGAGCAAATCTCCACTGGGGACTCTGCAAAGTCTTTATCTCTGTGGTCACCGTGGCAGGAGTTGAGGAGAAATCTCCATATTGGGGCTACAAACAGACACAAAATCCTGACAAAGTATCTAATGCTTCCCCACTCTATCCCAACCTAAGGAAAATGTTCTAGCTGGACTTGGGCTTTGAGCGACATACAGAAATAAGACTGCAGCCATGCATGTACAATCTAGCTTCCAAAGGATAGTTTAGAAATTGGCCATACACTGTACAATTTAGTTAAATGTACAGATATTATACAATTAGATTGTATTGGGAATGGCTGTTTTAAGAGATATTGTTCTACAAGCAAGCATATTTGCTTCGGATACACGTGCATGCTTGTGCCTACGAGAAAGAGAGAGGGGAGCACTGCAGGGAAAACCTTAAGGCCGCGTACACACGATCGGTAAAAACCAATGAAAACTGACTGAAGGACCATTTCATCGGTCCAAACCAATCGTGTGTGCGCCCCATCGGTCAGTTATCCTTCGGTCAAAAAAAGAGAACTTGCTATACAATTTGACCGATGGACACCTGACCGATGGGTCAAAAACGATCGTTAGTATGCAAAAGCATCGGTTAAAAGGGCACGCATGCTCAGAATCAAGTCGACGCATGCTTGGAAGCATTGAACTTTGTTTTTTTTCAGCACGTTGTTGTGTTAAAACTCGTAAACATCACCGCATTCCAACACAATCGTTTTTTTAACCGATGGTGTGTAGGCACATCAGACCATCAGTTAGCTTCATTGGTTAACCGATGAAAACGGTCCTTCGGACCGTTCTCATCGGATGGACTGATCGTGTGTACGCGGCCTAACAATTTCCTATTCTGGCCAGTTGATTTTCCCCTTCTGTAAGCTCAGCCAGGGAACATTGGTCAGGCTTGTGGAGGGACTTCCATGTATATCAATATTCCACAGTCTTACCCCAGATGGTTGGATCAATTAAAGAACTAAAATTGGAACCATCTGCATTGCCTGAAAGGCTAAACCTGGGCTGAAAAAAAAGGATTTTTAATAAACAGCTTACCTGTAAAATCCTTTTCTTGAAGTACATCACGGGACACAGAGCGCATAGCCATTACACTTGGGTTATATGGGTACCTTCAGGTGTGGACACCGGTGTAATCAATTTCACAGGAAGTTTCCTCCCTATATAACCCCCTCCCACTGGGAGTGCTTCAGTTTTGTAGCAAGCAATTCTCCCGAGGTTACACAATGTTCCCCAAAAGAGGGGTGGGAGCTCTGTGTCCCGTGATGTACTTCAAGAAAAGGATTTTACAGGTAAGCTGTTTATTAAAAATCCTTTTTTCTTTATCGTACATCACGGGACACAGAGCGCATAGCCATTACACTTGGGATGTCCTAAAGCAATGCTCTATGAAGGGAGGGAGACCGTAAGGCCAAGAATAGCCAAATAAAAACATTGTCAGGAGAAAACATGGCTCCACCAACAGAAAAACAAGGGGGCGTGAACCGGGCCAGAGGATTCTATACTGCTGCCCGTAGGACCGCCTGCCCAAAAGCTGCGTCCGTACCCTTTGCAACGTCCAACTTATAAAATTTAGTAAACGTATGTACGGAAGACCAGGTTGCCGCCTTGCAAACCTGTGCCATAGAGATCTGATGGTGTGCCGCCCAGGAGGCACTCATGGCCCTCGTAGAATGGGCTTTAACTGATAAGGGAGGTGGAACGCGCTTCAGACCATAGGCCTGAAAAATCAGCTGCTAAATCCACCTAGCCAAGGAAGACTTGGCAGCCGGCTGACCCTTCTTGGGGCCATCCGGAAGAACAAAAAGCACATCTGTTTTCCAAATCTTTTCTGTAGCCTTGAGATAGACCCTCATGGCTCGGACCACGTCCAAAGTATGAAGCCGTCTTTCCTCTCTGGACTGGGGAGTAGGAAAGAAGGATGGTAGGACTAGGTCCTGATTCAAGTGAAAACTGGATATGACCTTAGGAAGGAAAGAAGGTTGAGGCCGCAGAACCACTCTGTCCTTATGCAGAATAAGGTATGGCTCCCTGCATGACACGGCTGCCAGCTCGGAAACCCTTCTGGCTGAAGCCATAGCCACCAAGAAAACCAACTTTCGGGTTAGTAGCACAAGAGGGATTTCTGTCAGAGGTTCAAACGGCTGCCTTTGTAAAGCTGACAAGACCAGATTTAAATTCCAGGGGCAGAGGGGAGCTCTAATAGGGGGATTCACATGCAAGACCCCCTGCAAGAAGGTTTTCATAAGCGAATGGGTGGCCAAGGGTCTTTGAAACCATATTGATAAAGCCGACACCTGCCCCTTTAGAGTACTAAGAGCCAACCCTTTGTCAACGCCAACCTGGAGGAATCGCAAGATCCTGTCAATAAAAAACTTTCGAGGATGCCATTTTTGAGACTCGCACCACTCCACATAGGTTCTCCAGACTCTGTAATAAATATTTCTGGAGACCGGTTTCCTAGCCTGAATCAACGTAGATATGACCTGATCTGAGAGGCCTCTGCCCTTAAGAATTAGGGATTCAGCCGCCAAGCCGTCAAATTTAGCTGCTGTGAAGCAGGATGGCAGATTGGGCCCTGAGACAGCAGATCTGGGCGCAGGGGGAGCGGCCACGGCGCCCCGACTGACATCTTCACGATGAGTGCGTACCAAGCCCTCCTGGGCCAGGCTGGGGCCACCAGGATCACAGGCCTGCGCTCCACCCGTATCCTCCGTAGAAGGCGGGGAATCATCTGCAGTGGAGGGAACGCATACAGAAGAGAAAACTGGTGCCAAGGGCAAACCAAGGCATCGGTCCCGTAGGCCGAGGGATCCCTGGCTCGGGATATGAATTTGTCCAACTTTTTGTTGGATCTCGTTGCCATAATGTCCACATCTGGGACTCCTAATCTTTGGCAAATCTCTTGGAATACCTGGGGGTGAAGCGACCATTCCCCCGGGAGCAACTGTTGGCGACTCAAAAAATCTGCTTGAGAATTGTCTATCCCTGGGATGAACACCGCCGAGATGCAGGGTACATGGGCTTCGGCCCATGAGAAAATCACGTTTACTTCTCTTTGGGCTGCTGGGCTCTTCGTGCCCCCCTGGTGGTTTATGTATGCCACCGCAGTGGCGTTGTCGGACTGTATCCTTACTGGCAGACCCTGAAGGGGGAGAGTCCAGGCGATCAGGGCCAGCCGAGCAGCTCTGATCTCCAAGATATTGATGGGAAGCAGTTTTTCTGCCTCCGACCACTGCCCTTGCTGGGTCTGTTCTTCTAGAACTGCCCCCCAACCTGACAGGCTGGCATCCGTGGACACTATCCTCCACGTGATGGGGCACAAGGATTTCCCTTTTGACAAATTTTGAGAGACCAGCCACCAAGACAGGCTGCGCCGCACCTTCGGGGAGAGCACTAACGGACGATCTAACGCCTGAATGGACTTGTTCCAAGCAGAGAGAATGGCTGCCTGAAGATATCTGGTATGGATCTGGGCGTAGGGCACAGCCTCGAAGGCGGCCACCATCTTCCCCAGCAGTCGCATACATAGGTGAATAGTCGGCCTCTTCTTGCCTAAGATCATTTGAACTGCTTGAGCTATTGATCTGATCTTTGCTTGAGGTAAAATTATCCTCTGGCAGTCTGTATCTAGCCGAAGGCCTAGATATTCCAACTGCTTTGTGGGTTTTAATACCGATTTTTCTAGATTTACAATCCACCCGAATTCCTCTAGATGCTGAACTGTGCGACCTACTGCCTGATTGAGGTTGGAAACTGAGCTGTCGATAACCAGAAGATCGTACAAGTATGCCAAGACTAAAATGCCTTCTGTCCTTAGGACGGCTAGCACCGGGGCTAACACCTTTGTGAATACCCGCGGAGCTGTTGCCAACCCGAAAGGGAGGGCTACGAACTGGTAATGGCGGTCATCTATCATAAAACGAAGAAACCTGTGATGTGCCGGGTAGATTGGCACGTGCAGATACGCATCTTTTATGTCTATAGATGCTAGAAAGTCGTCTTGATGTAGGCTGGCTGCCACCGAACGTATGGACTCCATACGAAAGGTCTGAATGTTTAGAAAGCGATTTAGGCGTTTGATGTCCAAGATAGGCCTGACGTCGCCATTGGGCTTTGGTATTATGAAAAGGTTGGAGTAGAATCCCAGACCCCATTCCTGGGTTGGTACTTCTACGATTACTCCATGGAGCAAGAGACGATCCAATGCTTTTACAAGAGAGGCCCTCTTTAATGGGTCGCTTGGAAGACTTGACCCCTGAAAATGAGGAGGGGGGACTTCCCGAAACTCTAGCTTGTAGCCCGTGGTTACCACGGATCTTACCCAAGAGTCGGGAATTCTGGCCTTCCACACTTCGGAGAAAAACCGAAGCCTTCCCCCCACCCAAGAGAGTGGGGGCGCCCCTTCATGAATCTGACTTGAGGACTGGTTTAACCGGCTTGCGAGACCATGGCCTCTTGCCTGTCGTGGCTTGTCCTTGTGGGCGGCTATTAAATGCTGAACGCCCGGGAGGCCGTCGATACTGACGGGAAGTTGAAGGGGCCGAGCCTGCGAAGGCCTGTCGCTTAAATGCGGGCCCACGTGATCTTTTCTTGATAGGCAAGAAAGAACTTTTACCACCTGATATGGTCTGGATATATTTATCTAGGTCTTCACCGAATAGTCTCCCACCATGAAAGGGAAATCCTGCTAAAAGCTTTTTGCAGGGTGCCTCTGCTGACCAGTTTTTTAGCCACAAAAGGCGACGCATATGAACCAACAGCAGAGATAAACGGGACGCCTGTTGAACGGAGTCCTTAATAGCATCTACTGCAAAGCAGAGAGCTCTTGGGAGGTCAGCCAATTCACGAGCTTGCTGAGCCGGTATGTCCCTTAATATCTGTTTAGTCTGATCCTTTAAAGCCTGACAAACGCCAATGGCTGCCACTGCTGGCTGAACCACGGCACCTACTGTGGTAAAAGAAGCCTTCAGTAGGGTCTCCAATTTTTTGTCGACTGGATCTTTAAACACCTGGACATTTTCCACCGGACAGGTCAGGGATTTATTTACGCAGGAAATGGCTGTGTCCACGGTAGGGAGTGCCCATTTCTTTGCAAATTCTTCTTCCACAGGATAGAGAATGGTAAACCTTTTAGGAGGGATAAAAATCCTATCAGGTCGAGCCCAATCCTGAAAAATCACGCTCTCCAGAAGGGGGTGAACTGGGAAAGATGCACCATTCAATGGTGCCTTCAAGGAACCTAAAGAGGATACCGCGGGGGCTAATTGTTCTGACACTGGAAGTTTAAAAGCAGTGCGAACCATATCCGTCAGAGACTGGATCCACAGACTCTCTGCTTGAGAAGCCGAAAAAATTTCATCTATAGTGGAATCTTCAATGTCTGACCCGTCAGGACTCAGGTCCGCTTGATCCCCCTGTGGGTCCAATTCCTCTGAAGAGAGGACCTCTGCATCCGAACACACCGTTCTAGGTGACGGGGATCTAGCCCGTTTGCCACCCGGCAAAGAGCGGGCAATTAAAGCAGTTAACCTTTTCTCTAGCCCACCCAGGGTGGATTCTAGCATTTCTTCCGTAACATAAACGGGAATGGGTTGATTGGGGGCCGCCTCTGCCCCTAGCACCCTCAATGGCTCCTGCACGATGCTGTTCGGTGGTCTATCTGGTGAGGGTGGGACCACTGGAGCCTGGCCCAAATCCTCTGACCCCGTTGGAGACCCCTTTACTTTTTTGGCACCTTTTGCAGCCTTAGCTGGTCCTGATCCCTTGGGAGCCATTGCACAACCTTGAGACACCTCTACAGCCAACACCCAACTGTTGTAGCTAGAAGTGAAACACTAATAAGGACAGGCTATGGTAAAACATTTTCAACATTTTCATACGCCTGAGAAGGCGGCAATACCGAGGAAAGTCCTGTGAGTATTGCCACACCAATGTCCGTTAGCTGGAGTCCAAGGTTGCACCGACTCAGATACTGCCAGATCTAAGGCTGAGTCCCTTTAAGAAAAAAATCTATTTTTTTTTTTTTCTGGTCAGTGTGGACTTAAGTCCAGACCTGAAGATCCACAAACCACCACTGGGTGTCACTGTTAGCCAGAACTGGCTCAGCTGCGCGCTCTATGTCCTCACTCTCCACTGCTCTCAGAAGGGAATGACCAGCCAGGAAATGCTTTTTTGCTTTATCTGAGACCTGACGCTGCTGGGCCGCCCCCCCCACGCACGCTGGCGCTGTAAAAGGCGGCGCGCACGCACGCGCGCCCCCGCCCCCCCCACGCTGAAACCAACATGGAGGAAGCAGAGAGCAGAGGAGAAGCCTGGACCAGCGCTAGTAACACAGACACCTGGTAAGCCACTAATCTTTGTAGTGCACACATAGAGGAAGCTGTCCCCCTAGGCTTCCTAGGAAACAGGAGTTTTGTCAGCACTTCCTCTCTATACACGTGGGGCTGCAGTATCATGCTAACAGGCAAATCTGGGGGGAGTAGCAAAATACATATCTTTAAAAGCATATATATATCTACATGTTATCTGGGTAAACATTAGTACATCCCTTCCTGCCTCAAAAGACATAGTGGAGATAGTGGCTGATGCACAAGCATACCATTAGCCAACCCAGAACCCCCAGGGGGATACCTACTGTCGAACCAAGTCCCGCAGGTTCCCTCTTACCTGCTCCACGCCGCAGGGTATTGCAAAATGCAAGAGGCCCAGCCTTCCCCCATCTCCGTGGGTATTGTCTTGGACCTTCAGGGACCGGGGTCCTGTGTTAAGGAACCCACACCCCTGGACCTATATAGCATCCTGGCATCAGTAGCGTTTAGTTCTTGGAAGAGACTAAGGCACTGGAGTCCAGAATCCAGCCCTCCAAGGAGAGGCATTATAGGCAAAACCCCACTCCAGCAGGGCCCGGGTACCGTACACCTTGGCTTTGAAGCACTTCGGACGGATCCGGCTAGCTATCCTGGGTCCCGAGACCTCCGAGGGACAGCTAGACGTGACCAACACCTAAGACACTGGCGAAAAAACTGAAGCACTCCCAGTGGGAGGGGGTTATATAGGGAGGAAACTTCCTGTGAAATTGATTACACCAGTGTCCACACCTGAAGGTACCCATATAACCCAAGTGTAATGGCTATGCGCTCTGTGTCCCGTGATGTACGATAAAGAAATGACAGTTGAGATCTAAAAGTCTGAATCTGATCAATTGCTATTAGGTAATACATAGCTCTCTCTCTCCGAGAACTGAGGTTCAAAGTCTCAGCTAAAGCCTGATCTCTGAGTTTCTGAATTGAAGAAGCTTATTTGGAATTTTATGACAATCATATGTCACTTGATCAACTATTTGCCATACTGCTCTACATTAGGGTGACCAGACATCCCTGATTTCCTGGGACAGTCCTCAGCACACTGTTCCCAGACCAAGTCTGTCCCCGGTTTTGTCCCCGGATTGGATTTGAACAGGGGCAACTTCAAAGACAGTCCGCAGAATAAAAAAAAAAATCTGAATTACACACCCCCGTTCCGCCACACCTACTAGCTTAGGGAGTTGTATTTTTCTCCATTATCTGTGCCCCTTTCTGATGATCATGTGCTGGTCGGAGTGGAGAGAATATTTCTTCAGTTTCGGGTACATGCCGATTCAGCTCCGCTCGCATGTTCTTCTGCCTTGGCTCAAGTCCCGGCTAGCCGCCTGTCTGGTTATCTTCCTCCGCTCCCCACGAAGTAGTAGTCGGGGGCCCGGAGAGTGAGACTTGACAGGCTGTGAGGCTGTGGCGGCAGGCAGAGTGTCGCTGATTGTTGCCATTACTAGTAAAAAAAAAATATTTCCCCGTATTTCATTTAAAAAATCTGGTCACCTTACTCTACATGGGATAATAATCTCATTAAAACAAGTTATTCGTGTTTTTAGGCTATTGTACTTTTAGTACCCCAGCTTTAGGCTCACATTTTGTACAGCTCTACTTTCTGTACTTGTGTTTACTCATATTAGAGTATGAACATGTGTAATTAGCTATAAGTGAAGTATGTGTAATGCTAATGTCATCGTGTATGTTTTTTAGGCAATTAATGCTGCCAAATTTGGAGTGATTGGTGTAATAATCTACACTGATCCGAAAGATATAAATGATGGATTGTCAAATCCTGCAGACACATATCCAAATTCCTGGTATCTGCCCCCTTCTGGAGTAGAACGAGGGTCATTCAAAGAGAATTTTGGAGATCAGCTCACCCCGTACTATCCAGCTAAAGGTAATAACTCAAGCAATGGTATTGGACTGAAAAAGAAAGGACGTGTCCGCTCTCTTTTCCTGTGCGTTTCATGTCTATTACATAATTGGTCTCCTTTTTGCTGTTTTACCTTCTTGAAAATCTGCGCCCTACACACCTAATATTCTTCATATTGTGCTCTCCTATCTTTTCCCACATTTTTTCTTTAGATCAACTACATTTTCTCTTTTGGAAGCTATCCAGTTCTATTATATTTCCCCATATCCTGCATATTCTGTTCTCTTATTTCATATATCCTACTCTAAAGCCTGCTCACTAAATTTCCCATATCCTCCTGTCTTATTATTCCTCATACCCTGTTCTTTTATTAATCCCTATATCCTATACTGTACTAGTGGTTGTCAACTTGTAGGCAAGTGCAGTCTATTTTCTCTACTGCAAGTGTTTCTCGCCCACAGCAGCAATGCAGATGGGGGAATAAGTTAAGGGAAACTTTGGCAGCTATCTTGGGTCAGGCCGAGCCTATTTAAGGCCCTGGGTTTTTGTGCGCATTTTTCGAGTGACTAGAGTAGGGACAGGTCATCTGTCTGACAGAGACAGTATTTAGAGCCAGTAAAAAGTTCTGGAGGAGTAAAAAAAAGTGTAGCGACACACCATCTTTCCTGAAAGCCTCCACGTTTGATTACGGGCCGGCCAGGCCGCATTCCAATCCTCATGGCAGATGCTGTAAGCATCTACGGGTCTCCAAGTAACTGTCCCCTCATGATTACTCTCTTTAAATGGCTTTGATTTGGCTGCCTTCCTGCTGGGTCTGTTTGCGTTTTGCTGAATTTCCACATTATGTAGCGCTACTCCCTTAGAAGCCACAGATATTTCGCCCATGTCTTCCCACACTTTGCCCCACAGTCAGGCACACACACCACTTTTTGCTAGTTTCTTCAGCCTACGGCTGGTCATTATTTTTTACAGCAGTGGTCTCCAAACTGCAGCCTGAGGGCCGGATGTGGACCTTTGCTTGCCTTTATCCGGCTCTTGGGGCACTATCCCTCCTACTGATACGAGACACTATTCTGCCACCTGACACCGACAATGGAGCACCATTTCTCCCACTGACACATCTAATAGAGCACTATGCCTCCCTATGATACCAGCAATGGGGCACTATTCATCCCCCTAATACCAAATGTTTACTAATGCCAGATAAATTTCCACTCCCGCTGGCCAAACTCCGGCCCTCCAAGATTCTGAAGGACAATAAACCGGCCCTTTGTTTAGAATGTTTGGAGACCCCTGATTTACAGTATTCCCCGCTCTTTTTTTCCTCCATATGCTGCTTTGCCATTATTCCCCATGCTCTCTTATTATTCATTATGTGCCTTTAATTTTAATATTCCCCATTTCCTGCTCTATTATGTGGATCCCATGTACTGCTCTTTTACTATTTCACATATTGTGCTCTCCTATTTTCTAATTTCTGCTCTTTTATTATTCTCTATAGCCTGCTGTCTTATTATTCTCCTTTTCCTGCTCTCCTATTATGCATCATATCCTGCCCCATCCCCATATCCTTCTTTCTTATTATTCCCTATGTCTAACTCTGTTATTATTCCCCATGTCCTAATCTCTTAAAATTTCCCATATCCCGTTGTTTTATTATTTCCTATATCCTGTTCTCCTAATATTCCATTATCAATACAGTGGAACCTTGGATTACGAGCATAATCTGTTCCAGGAGAATGCTCGTAATCCAAATTACTTGCATATCAAAGCAAGTTTCCCCCATTGAATTTGATGGAAACGAAAATAATTTGTTCCACATTGACTTCAATAGCATGCAATACCGCATGCGGCCAGAGGTGGTGGGGCGCCGGAGAGCCTCGGAAACGGCCAGAAAGGCCCGAGGACAGTTCGGCTGACCTCGGAAAACCTCGAAAAGACTCGGCCGTTTCCGAACGGCGCAGATCATCACCTTTCAACTCTGGCGCCCCCCACCTCAGGCCAAGCGCGGTACCGCTTTGGCCTGAATCCTGCTTGTTTTGCGAGACAACACTCGCAAACCGAGTTAGGATTTTAGGAAATACAGTGCTCGTTTTGCGAAAACGCTCGTTAACCACGTTACTCGCAATCTGAGGGTCCACTGTATCCAGTTGTGTTCCTATTGCCATATCCTGCTCTCTAATTGTTCCTCACACCCTGCTCTTTATTATAATATTATTCCACATACCGTGTTTCACTGTTTCACCAAAAATAAAAGAGGGTCTTATATTAGTTTTGGCTACAAAAAACACACTAGGGCTATTTTCAGGGGATGTCTTATTTAGTTAAGGTAGTACAATAATCTACATTTATCCAAATACAGTCATGTCATATCGACGATCTTAAAGTGGTTGTAAACCTAGTTACACCACTTGTACCTACAGGTAAGCCTATAATAAGGCTTACCTGTGGGTACTGGAAATATCTCCTAAACCTGCACATTTAGGAGATATTTACCATATACGCTTGCACCGATGGAGCACTGCAGACGTCAGCCAGGAGGAGGGGAGAAGATCTCTGGCGGATCATGTAAGCGCCCAGCGGTGCTAAAAAAGGGCATTTTGCACAATTAGGCTACAAAAGGAGACACACAATACTTTATATAATCTTTTTACGAAACGGATTACATGTTTTTACGACGACTTTAACTAGGAGTTATTTTAGGAGTAGGGCTTATTTTCAGGGAACAGGGTATCATGCTCTCTTATTATTCTTATTATAGTATACAAAACGGATTACATGTTTTTATGACAACCTTAACTAGGGCTTATTTTAGGGGTAGGGCTTATTTTCAGGGAAACGGGGTATCGTGCTCTCTTATTATTCTTATTATAGTATATGAAACGGATTACATGTTTTTACAACGACTTTAAGATTGGCTTAGTTTAGGGTTAGGGCTTATTTTCGAGGAAACAGGGTAACATACTCTCTTATTATCCACATATTTTGCTAAGTTATTTCTCAAGTCCTTGTCTTTTACTATTCAAATCTTGTTATTATTACTGTCCTGCTCACTTATCATTGCACATACCCTTGTTCGCTTGTTGTTCCCCATGTCTTACGTTACTATTGTTCATCCTATCTTGTAATTTTATCATACTGGAATCCTACATGTCCTACATTACCCCCATCCTACCAAGCTATTGACGTTTCTTCTCTTATTTTGCAGAGTTTACCTATAGAATTCCAGAGTCTAAGATTAAAGGCATTTCTCACATACCAGCACAACCCATAGGTTTCCAGGATGCCAAAGCATTAATATGGTAATTTACTTAATTTAAGTCATCTAGATAAATGTACTTTTTTCAAATAAAGATAGGATTAGCTAGCTGAATGAAATCCTTATGTAGCACTACCCCCGGAGGAGCTGCTGGTTTGTTTTGGGTGGCACATTTACCTCGTGGCTCTTCTGAATTCCTAGGGGTGAATGATGCATATAGCAATAGTAAAAAGAATGTCCACAACAAGTGTCTTTTCTGTGCTTTTTATTACCCAGCCGGGTAAAAACAATGAACCGGTGATGAAAGGATAGAGTTTAGAAGAAGAAGTAGAACAGCAGATTCAGGCGTAGTATTTGGAACAGTCCTGCTCCCATGCATAACACTTTTCGTACCACTCCTGACTGAGTAGGCTTAGCGTACCCGGACAGGCCTCTCTCACTGACCTGGCAGCTGGAGTATCACTTGAACTATTTGAGGGAAAGTCTCTGCCACAGACCCTCCTTGGAATGAATTTGGATTTGAGGAAAAGTCATTGCCACAGACCCTCCTGGAATGGACTTCAGGGAGACACCTCTGCCACAGGCCCTCTCTGTTTGCAAATGCGGAGGCAATCCTCCTCGGAAGAATTACACCTGGATCTCCTTCTTAACGTTGCCCAGGTACCGACTGACAGGTGATCAATCCTTCAGTATCCGGCTACCTTGATCCCCGGTGGTTTGTCGAAATCCTCTTGGACCGCCAGCCTCTCAATGGCGCTCCTTAGATGGACTCCCCACCGAACAGCTCTACCGCCTGGGATCTTCAAAAGTGGGAACCCAGTCGATCACTGGGTCCCCGTCGCTGCTAAAACGTTCCGGACCAACATGGTCCCAGAACCAGAAACACCACGTGGCATGCGCGCCCGTGACAGGTAGGCCATAACGCCGGGGCGTTGTGCTGTGGTCATCCTAAAGGTGGGTGCCACACTGGAAGAAGAACCCAGACTCAATGGCGTCTGTTCCATAAGTACCCTCTCCCAGCATGCCCAGGGAGGACACTGCCTCCTGATTGGCTGCTGGAAAAAAACACCCATGTCTCAACTCTGCTGCTGCCACCTGTCGCCCTGGGGTGGGATAGCACCCCGGTATAAAGATTTAGCATGAAGGATAGGCAGACAGCATGAACATGAGCTTGGTCTTTATTCAGCAGCCTCCATCTTAGAACTAACCACAGCTCCCCACCCCCAGATCACATGACCAAAACTGTTAACTGTTTCCTAACATGATAAGGAACTGGGTATAACAATTGAACTTGAATTATAACATAAAGCATACACATCATTACATCTTCCCTCTCAAGTATGAAGCATTTAATATGAGACAAAGTCCCTCCATATCTTTGGTTTAATAGCTCGACCATAGTGAGAGAAAGTAACCGTTGGCTCATCATCTGTTGGATTGGTGTCCAGTTGAGAGTCACTCCCAGCGTTATCACATGCTGGTACATTTATGCTGGCCTCTGTATCCTCAGTAGACTCAATATCCGTGTTTCGGACTTCTGTGCCATCATGGGCTTGTTCTTTATCTCTATTTTCATGCGGTTCCTCTAATAATGTATCCGCAGCAGTGTCTGGACAAAGATGACTGTTCCGTCTCAGTTTCTGTCCACACTTGGTCTCAATTATATATGATTTTGGTGCATTGGCTTCTTTGACAATTCGAGCGGGTTCCCATGTATTCCCAGTTACTCTGTGTCACACAGCTTGCCCAGCAGAGAGTGGATGAAGGGATTGTGTAGATTTATCAAAATACAGTTTTTGCCTTTTCATGTTTATGATCCTCTGATCTCTTACTCGATCCAGTGGAATAAACGGAGGCTGCAATTTCTGTGGTGCAATAGGCACTGTGGTACCCATTAGCAGCTGTGCAGTTGAGCATAAACCTTCCATAGGTGTTGCACGATAGTTTAACAGTCCTAGGTACAAATCCTGCCCTGATGATTGCGCTTTCAGTATAATGGACTTGGCTATGCCAACATACTTCTCTGCTAGACCATTGGCCTGTGGGTGATAGGGGCTTGTGGGTTTGTGCCTGATTCCCCATTCACACAGGAAGCACTGGAACTCAGAACATGAGAATTGTGGCCCATTATCAGACACAAGTTCTTCACACACTCCATGTCTTGAAAGTATTGTTTTGAAAGCCCATATGACTGTTGTTGCTTTTAAGTTTCTCAGCTGCACTAGCTCAAAGTATTTGCTGTAGTAATCTACTACTATCAGGTAATGGTTGTCCTCAAAATGAAAAATATCTGTAGCCAGCCTCTTCCAATGCCTGTGAAGGAGGCTCTTTTGCATTGTGTTTTTGGCATGTCTTGCAGGTTTCACACAGTGTCTCAAAGTCCAAATTAGGCCAGTAGACCAACTCCCGCGCTCTGCGCTTACACAGTGAGTGATGCCCAAATGCCCCTGATGGATTTGTTTCAGTACTTCTGCCTGTTGTGATTTAGGAATGAGAATACGGTCACCCTTTAATATGATGTCCGAATTAATGTATAGCTCATCTTTCATAGGTCAGAATCCCTGTAGTTCAGGACACAGCTTCTTTCGTTTTTCTGGCCAGCCATTGCACATGACACGAGTTCGTTTTTTTAGAACTTTATCCTGTTAGGTGTCTTATCTTCTATATATTGGAGTGTTCACTAGTACTGTATGTACCTGTTCTTCCAACTCAGGTTCATCCCGTGCTTCATGTCCTTCTAGAAACACCCTAGACAGGGTATCTGCCATTGGAATTTCCTTTCCAGGTTTATACTTTACTGTGAGATCATACTGCTGTAATTTCATAACCATCCGCTGCAGACGTGGAGGTGTAGAAGCTAGTGATTTCTGTAGGATGTACTCCAACGGATTGTGGTCTGTTTCCACAACTACCGGGCGAACATATATGTACTGGTAACATTTCTCACATCCATTTACAATAGCCAGCATCTCTTTCTCAATTTGGGCATAATTGGCTTGCGTTGGGGTCAGTGCTCGTGAAGCATATGCCACAGGACTTCTTCTTGAGTCAGTACAGCACCTAAGCCAAACTGGGATGCATCCACTTGAAGTACAGTGTCACAGTTTACATCAAAATATTTTAGTATTGGCCCTGGATGTTTAGTGATCAGTTTTTTCACTTTGTCGAAAGTCTTTTCCATGTTTGCATCCCAACACCAAACAGCATCCTTCTGTAGCAGTGTACGTAGCGGTGCTATCTGTTGAGCAAGGCCCTGAGAGAATTTGGATAGATAGTTGAAAATACCTAGTGATGTCTCCAGCTCCTTTCTGGAGGTTGGGGTCTTCATGTTAAGAACTGCTGTAATCTTCTTTGGATCAGGCTTCAAACCCTCTTTGGTTAGTAGGTGTCCAAAATATGTAACTTCTTCTACCCCAATTTGCATTTTGTTTGGATTGATTTGTGTGATTTCTTTTGAAATATTTCCTGTGCAGATGCTATGCCGAAAGGTACCCTCGAAGCGCCATCGACCCGAAGGGGGAGTTAAAGGTGGTCGGGTAACTGCTGGCTTCATCAAGACGCAATTGCCAGTAACCAGAATGGGCGTCTAGTACACTGAATACTGTTGTTCCTACTAGCTTGTGCGATATATCCTCTATGGTTTGTAGTGTTCTCTCATTATGACTCTTTTCAAATCACGTGGGTCAATCCATATACGAATTGCACCTGTATTCTTCTTCTCCACCACAACCATAGAACTGACCCGCTCCGATGGTTCTGTGACTTTTTTACTACCCCCAGCTTCTCCATCCTAGTGAGTTCTTGTCTGACTTTATCCACAAGAGTTAAAGGTATTCTCCTTGGGGCGTGAATGACAGGCTGTGCCCCCTCTTTTATACGTATGCGGCTTACACCCGGGATGCACCCCAGGCCCGTGAATAGATCACAGTACTCACGTTTAATGTCAGCCTCTGTCAGACCTCTGTGCCCACTATCCACAGTCATTATGATCTTCACAAGTCCAATCTCTTTACTTGTTCTGAGACCTAGCACGGGTGGGGCTTGAGTTTCTATCACAAACAATTGTAAAACCTTTTTCGGATCCCTTGTATGAGCATTTTGCATGACAGCGACCCATTACTTTCAGCTTTTCACCCCCATATCCCATTAGTTTCGGTAGGTCTTGAGTCTCTAAGGGGGATTCATTACTGAGGTGTTCCAGGTATATGTGGCTTGGTACACAATTTACTTGTGCTCCTGTATCTATTTTGAATGTGATTGGAGTTTTGCTAGCTCCTATCTGTAATGTTACAGTTGCTTCATCTGCAGACAGATGTGTTTTTTGTATTGCTGCGAGATATATTGGGGTGCAATCTGACCCTGCAGTGTCATCATTATCCTCTATGGCGTGTATAGAACGTGTTTTTGACCTTCCAGTTTGTGAAGACAGATTACACACCTTGGCAAAATGTCCTCTTTTCTTGCATCTATTGCATATCTGCCCCCTTGCTGGACAGACACTATTTTTTGTGGTGCATGTAACACACTGCTTGTGTGTTACTTGTCCCAAGGCCATAGGTGCCCTTTACTCCTGTGTGTGTTTATTCTTGCCCATATCTGCTGCTGTGATTATCTATAGCATTCATCTGGATCTGTGTTCCTTCCAGTACCTGCATGTCCTTTCTTGACATTTCATATGCTCTGGCAATCCTTATGGCTTTCTCAAGATTTAAGTCTTCTTCCTGCAGCAGCTTTTCCTGAACTTTCTTAAACTTACTTCCCATCAGAATGCGGTCTTTGATCATATTTCCAGCATCATAGAAAGCACAGTCTTTGGCAAGCAAGCGCAGCTGTGTCACCCATTCATCCACAGACTCACCTCCACACTGCTTCCTCTCATAAAACAGTTTCCTTTGCACTGTGGAGTTTCTCCTTGGGTTGCAGTAGGGCTTAAACTTTGCAATCAGTACCTCTGGTTTCTTTTTGTCCTCTGCAGTGATGTACCCACATGCTTACCATGCTCTGCACACATCACGTCCTTTTTGTCCCACACAAATCAGAAAGGGAGCTGCTTTTTGCTGATCAGACCATCTGTCTGCATCTGGTCCTGCAAACACAAGCTCTATCAGCTCTCTCCACTGTGACCAGTTTTCAGACACATTTCCTGATTCCAAATCCAGGGATGGAATGTTCTTTGTGTTGCTGTGTGCTGCCATGACTCTTCTGTTCCACACTTCTTACCATGTAAAGATTTAGCATGACGGATAGGCAGACAGCATGAACTTGAACATGAGCTTGGTCTTTATTCAGCAGCCTCCATCTTAGAACTAACCACAGATCCCCACTCCCAGATCACATGACCAAAACTGTTAACTGTTTCCTAACATGATAAGAAACTGGGTATAACAATTGAACTTGAATTATAACATAAAGCATACACATAATTACACCCAGTAACAACAGAATGAGCCCACAGCACAGCCAAGCTGAAACAGAGACATGGGCGTCCGCTCCATAGGGCAACGGGGGTCGTTTGCCCCCCCCTAGGATCGTAGGAGAAGACACTTGAAACAGTGAGAGCAGGACGGGCTTGGTAGTGCAGCAGAGATGAGACATGCTGACAGCGCAGGGAGAGCTCAGGTGGACTGACCCATATGCACAATGCTGTGTGTCTCACTCTGTTAAAGGTACACTAAAGTCAGGGATTAAAAAAAAAAAAAAAAAATAACAAACATGTGATACTTACCTCCACTGTGCAGTTCGTTTTGCACAGAGTGGCCCGGAAACCTGTCTTCTGGGGTCCCTCGGCGGCTGTCTGGGCTCCTCCTCGCAAAAGCTTTCTTTCTTCATGCGAGGGTGCTCGCATGGAGGAAAGCTTTTGCGAGCGCGCTCCCGTGATACAGCGGCGGCCATAGCCGCCGACTGTATCACTCTGCTCCGCCCCCCAGCGCGCCGCGTCATCCGCCCTGATTGACAGCAGCGTTAGCCAATGGCTGCGCTGCTATCAATCCGCCCAGCCTAGCCAATCAACGGCCAGGCTGGGAACCGAAGAGGACGACGTGGACGCGCCCGGGAGATATGAATGGTCAGGTAAGTACAACGGGGGCTCGGGGGGGGGGGCGGTGCTGCTAGATGTTTTTTTACCTTCATGCATAGGATGCATGAAGGTAAAAAAACTTGTACCTTTACAACCCCTTTAAATTGTAACATCCCAGCCAGTTAGGGTTGCCACCTGTCCGGTTTTGACCCGGACAGTCCGGGTTTGGACACATGTGCCCGGTTTTGAAGCCTCCTGAGACCCGGACACATAAAAAAAAAAAAAAAAAAAAAATTTTTTTTTTTTTTTTTTTTTTTTTTTTTTTAGCTGTCCATCCTGGTCCGGCCGCAACAGAGCTGCACATCCCCGGCTCCACCAGCTTGCCTGAGTGTTAGTAGAAGGTGTGCCGCCCGCAGCAGTGCTCTCTGTTAGCCCCCTGTAAACATGTGTGCATAGGCGTGCGCACAGGGTGTGCCAGGTGTGCCCAGGCACACCATAATCACCCTGTGCAGAACCGATTTCCCCATCTGATCTGGCCCCCCCTCTTTCCCCCCACAGCACTGCCGGCTTCCCTACTCTCCCACTGGTTGTTGCTGTGGATGTTATAGGATGAGTGGGGGAAGGCGGCTGTAAATGTGCCATTTACCGGCCCCCTCCCTCTCTGAATGAAGATCACGAGTGATCGGTAGAGTGTGTTTGAGCTTTGGGGTGCACACCCTAATGTCAAAGGCTGCGCACACCTATGCATGTGTGCATCCGGGCTGTAAACATGTGTGCAACTTCTCACTGTGCTAGCCCCTCCCCCTCCCTCCCTCCGGCGCGCCTCCGTCTGCATTGTGTGCTGCAGAGTGGAAGAGGACACATGGGACACAGAGTGCTCAGCTCTTCTCTGACTGGCTACAGAATACACATGGAGGTGGGTGGATGGGCGGACCATACACTACCCCCACCATACACTAAACATACAGTTCTGCCCCCCCCTGCATATACCATTACCATCCACAGCCGTATATACAGTTCTGCCCCCCCTCCATACCATCCACAGCCATACATACAGTCGTGCCCCCCCTGCATATACCATCCACAGCCATACATACAGTCCTGCCCCCCCCCCTGCATATACCATCCACAGCCATACATACAGTCCTGCCCCCCCCTCCATACAGGGCCGGATTAACAGAGGGGCTGATGGAGCGGGGGTTGTAGCTCGATGACCAGAGGTCACAGAAACCCCACATTTGGGGGGTAGTCAGTTGAAGACCTACCCCACAACTGGTCAAAATATGGGATGGCTATCATTTATGGTTCTGGAGATACGGGGCTGCTTGCACAGCCTGTCAGAAGCTACATACAGAGCGGCCATTATAAATACAAGCTGACACACTGCAGCAGACTGAGAAAAAAAAATCATCATTAATTTTTTGCTAGAAAATGACTCTATGGTGGTCTTTGCAACTTTTTATGTTGCACGGCATAGAGCTACACGATTCTGGCTACAACTGCAATTTTTTTGCTTAGAAGATAGATGACGATTCTCTCACGATTCGTGCGGCATAACATCATCTTTCACATTAAAATGAAAAAAAAAAAAAATGGACTAACTTTACTGTTTTGTTTTTATGGTTTTTATTATTCAATGAAGTAGGCAAATGCAGCGTGACATAAAATATTGCAGCAATTCCCATTTTTGTCTCTGCTAATATATATATAATGTTTGGTGGTTCCAAGTAATTTTCTAGCAAAAAATATTGCTTTATAACAAGTGTTGGACTTTAAGTGGTTACATTTCTTGCATTTACACACAGAAGTTTGATCTAAAAAGGAAGTTGGTTACAATGTTTCATGTTGTTTACAAACTTGGCAGACTGCCCGGATATTTTCTTTACACACAGAAGTGTATCCCTTTGTTCTATGAAGAAAGTGTTAGTTACAATGTTTCCTGCTAACTTAGCAGACTGTCCAGATATTTTCTTTTGACAGCTGAAAGTCTCTCCACTTGTTATATGAAAGAATCAGCAAACTCTGCATTGGAGATGTCAGGGGGGAGGGGAATCGACATCACAATTTTTTAACGATTAATTGTGCAGCTCTAGGACAGTACTGTATTTGCGCAGCAATTTTTCAAACATTTTTTTTTTTTTTGGAAATAAACTGTTTCATTCATTAAAAAAAACACTAAAGTTAGCAGGATTTTTTTTGGTATCCTAAGCGATGCTTTACATTTTTTTAGGTTACATGTTTAGAGCTACATACCCTCCACACTCCTCTCCTGTACATACTGCCCACTGTCATACCCTCCACACTCCTCTCCTGTACATACTGCCCACTGTCATACCCTCCACACTCCTCTCCTGTACATACTGCCCACTGTCATACCCTCCACACTCCTCTCCTGTACATACTGCCCACTGTCATACCCTCCACACTCCTCTCCTGTACATACTGCCCACTGTCATACCCTCCACACTCCTCTCCTGTACATACTGCCCACTGTCATACCCTCCACACTCCTCTCCTGTACATACTGCCCACTGTCATACCCTCCACACTCCTCTCCTGTTCATACTGCCCCCATCATACCCTCGCACTCCTCTCCTGTACATAGTGCTCCCATCATACCCTCCACACTCCTCTACTGCATATACTGGTCACTGTTACACCCTCTTCACTCCTTTCCTGCAAGTAATACCTACCCTCTGCACTCATTTCCTGTACATAATGTCTTACACTTTGCACTCCTTTCCTACACATACCAACATACGCGCCACACTCTTGTATATACTGTTGTAAATTCTGCACTCCCTCCCTGCACATACTGTAATACCCTCTGTACTTAATGAAAATTAAAAGGTGAACTAATGCCCCTGATCTCCACTGCACTTACCTCTGTAGTAATGGAAGAGTTTTATTTATTTTTAAATGATTGTGCTGAGGTTTATTCATGTCAGTGAGACTCTTACTTGTGGCACAGCAAAGTAAGCATATTTTATAGGTAAAATAATTATTTTGTTTAATTTAATCATGCCTCGTGAAGCCCCTCCCTCAATATTGCCACACCCACCATATGTAGTGGCGTGTTCGGGTTTGGCTTGAGGAAAAGGTGGCAACCCTACAGCCAGTACAACCACCCCCCTTCCACAGAAATGGAAGAGGCTGCATCTGCTCTGCCCCCTCCTTTCCTCCCCTCTGTTTCTGTGTTGTCCATGCTCTGTGCACAGCCCGTAAACAAGTAGCTGATAGCTAAAGAGCCAACTAAACTACTAGTGTGAACATCCTGGGAACATCAAGTGAGTTATCAGCATTGTCACTGTGTACTCTGCCCTCTCTCTCCCAAGTCTTTCACTTCCTGTCTTGTCCTCCAGCAGTCTTTCATTAACCCTATGCTATGCCTTTAGCCAGGGTTTTCACTTGTGTGATCATAGACATTGCATGTGATTTGCACCGCATTGCTGTGAAAATCACATGGGATATCTGTGCGATGCAAATTCAGCCATAAAAACTGTATGGCTGAAATGGAATTTGCACCATAACTGTGCAGGACCCTTTTTTTTGGAGTGGATGGATGGGTGTTTACACCTATGCAATCCAATTCCTGCATCATTTCAAAGTTCTCACTGCAATCTGCAAACCGATATGGGGGTGTCATTAATTTTACATTGACACCCGTATCAGTTTGCAAAGGGCAGAGTGAACGGCCGACAAGCAACATGCAATGCAGGAATCGCATATATGTGAACTAGGACTCAAGTGGGTTTACACTGATGCAGTGCCGGTGTATACACAGATTTCCTGCATTTATCTCCATTTTCACCAAAGTCCCACAGACTTCTATGAGATTACACATTTTTTCAACATTTTCTGAAAGTGCACCAAATGTTCTCTATACTGAATCTTTGGTGTGCTTTCAGAAAACGCAGTAAAATTACACAAGCTAATAGAAGTAGGGATTTAATGCAGAAAAACTGCATATACACTGCGACAAACTCCAGTACACCAGTGTGAACCCAAAGGCTTCAGGATGCTGTGTAATATAAAGGCGTCCAGAGATGCAGGGTGCTGTGTAATGTAAAGGGGTCCAGAGATGCAGGGTGCTGTGTAATGTAAAGGGGTCCAGAGGTGCAGGGTGCTGTGTAATGTAAAGGGGTCCAGAGGTGCAGGGTGCTGTGTAATGTAAAGGGGTCCAGAGGTGCAGGGTGCTGTGTAATGTAAAGGGGCCCAGAGGTGCAGGGTGCTGTGTAATGTAAAGGGGCCCAGAGGTGCAGGGTGCTGTGTAATGTAAAGGGGGCCAGAGGTGCAGGGTGCTGTGTAATGTAAAGGAGTCCAGAGAGGGGGTACACAGTAGTGACAAAGAGATATTAAAAGATGCAGGGGGCACAGTCGGGTGTTTTTACATTTTAACGTGGGGGGGGGGGCACGTTTTTAACCCCCTGCTAGCGGTCAAAGAAAGGGTTAAATGCGACTGTGTATCACTGCTTCCGAAGCGCCCCCCCCCCCCCCCTGAAAAAATTTCAGCGGACGCCCATGAACAGAGACCCTATTTGAACATCAGAATCAAGTCGACGCATGCTTAGAAACATTCAAGTTTGTTTTTTTCATCACGTCGTTGTGTTTTACGTCACCGCGTTTTGACACGATCGGTTCATGAACTGATGGTGTGTAGGCACATCAGTCCATCAGTCAGCTTCATCGGTGAACTGATGAAAACGGTCCGTAGGACCGTTCTCATCGGATGGACCGATCGTGTGTACAGGGCTTTAGACCAGGGATGCCCAACCAGTGGCCCAGGGGCCACATGTGGCCCGCGGAGCCCTCTGATGTGGCCCGCGGCCTCCTGCTCTGGGATGGAATTGAATACTGTTATTAAAAGGTCAGTTTATTACCAAAATCACAATGTATATATGGGCATATCTGTTCTGCAGTGGTTACTGGGCTGCTTTCAAACTGATCCGTAGGTGCAGACCAGTTTACCTGCGGGTTACCTGCACTGAGCCATAGAGTTCGGTTATTACCTGCGAGTTTAGTGAGCTTTCTGAAAGTGCACCAAACCTGCAGATATATAATAGAAGTCTATTGCAAATTGCAGGAAAGCCAAAAGGTACACTGCGTTGCACCCGCGGTTTGGGTAAACCGCAGCGCATCAGTGTGAAAGCAGCCTTGGGGCCCATTTTCACATGGTCATTCCGACCAATTGGACCCTTCATTCACCTCTAAATAGTGGGAGACATAAACCAACTTGTGTCCTACCTCCAATCCGATCTGCAAAAAAAGTATAATGGGCTGTGTCCTTGTCCGCTCTGCATATGCAGAACAGACACGGACATGCTATCCACACGCTCCGCTCATTGTGGCCCGCGACCGGTTATTAAGTCACTTAAGTGGCCCTCGCTCTTCAAAAGGTTGGGCACCCCTGCTTTAGACAATATATACACCCATATCAAGGACTACTACATTTCCTGCCACTGCAGTACAAATAACTGATTGTTATGCGCCTGTGTGTTTTTATTTTTCATGACATCGATTTCAACCACATATATTAAAAAAAATTACTTATTGAGGATCTTATAAAATCATAATTATGTTTATTCACAGTGAGCTGGGTGGACCTGAAGCACCAGAAAATTGGCAGGGATCTCTGGGTTGTCCTTATAACATAGGACCTGGATTCAGACCAAACAGATTCAGTAACAGGTAACAGGCAATCTCCTTTAGTGTGATATCAGGTCTGAGGATGTTGCCATGAAAATTTGTCTCACTGGAGCTGGTTTTAAAAAATTATTGAAAAGTATACATACATGCAATAAAAGGAATAATGCATCTCAAAAAAGTACACTAAGCATATGGACACCTGACCACTATAAGGCCCCTTTCACACTGGGGCGGGAGCCGCGCTGGCGGTATAGCGCCACTATTTTTTGGTCTATACCGTCGGATTTGCCGCGGGATTCTGCAGAGGCGCATTGCGGGCGGTATTGCCGCGGTTTCCCATTTATTTAAATGGGAAGGAGTGGTATACGCGCCGCTCCCCCACCGCTCCAAAGATGATGCTGACAGGAGATTTTTTTCTCTCCCGCCAGCGCATCGCCATAGTGTGAAAGCCCTTGGGCTTTCACATTTAGTATGCAGTGCAGGAGTTTTTCAGGCGGTATAGCAGCGCTATTTTTAGCGCTGTACCACCTGAAAAAACTCCTCAGTATGAAAGATGTCT
Organism: Rana kukunoris; assembly: GCA_029574335.1. Classification (NCBI taxonomy): domain Eukaryota; kingdom Metazoa; phylum Chordata; class Amphibia; order Anura; family Ranidae; genus Rana; species Rana kukunoris. Next base: position 61,634,738 of record CM056052.1, on the reverse strand, counting down.
AACTCTATGACCTTGTTGGTCTTCTCTAAAAGGATTCCACTTTATTGTTGCTACATACAATGATATTTTAGACAATTGTGTGCCTCCAATACCTTGACAGTAGTTTGGTGAAGGGCTTTTTCTGTTATAGCATTAGCATGTCCCTCGTAAAAAGCCATCTCCATAAAGACATGGGGGTTGATTTAATAATGGCAAACAACACTTGCACCCAAGAGTAGTAATTGAGGTAAAGCTTCAATTTATACAGAATATCCAATCCCATGCAAGGGAAAAAGAAACAGCATTTTTGGTTGCACATGATTGGATGATAGAAGTCAGCGGAGCTCCCTCTCATTTAGTAAGCTCGGCAGCAACTGCACTTACAAAGTGCTCTGATTATTTGCCTTTAGTAAATCAACCCCATGGTTTGCTGAGTTTTCTGTGGAGGAGCACAAGTAGCCTTCACTGAACCCTGCCCTCAACCCAACTGAAAACCTTTGGGATGAATTGGAACGCCATTGACGTGCAAGATTTTCAACTCCAAAATCAGTACCTGACCTCATCTATGCTCTTTTTACTGCCTAGGCACAAATTCCCATAGAGACACTCCAAAATCTTTGGCAAAGTCTTCCCATAAATTGAAAGGCTATGATAATCGCAATGGGGGGCCAACTCCATATTAAACCCCAACTGAAATGTCAGTTTAAATCAGCTAAATCCATTCCCAGTACTTCAAAACAAAAGGTTGAAGTGTGTTTTATTTAAAAAGCAGCCACAACCTGAGTAGAAAGCATCTTCCCTGCCTTTATCTGTATGACAGCAGCAGGGGTCCCTCTGCAGGCATCTGACACTTCTACTGCTTAGTCAGAACTCTGCAGAGAGACCACGACTTCCACAAAACCCCCCCCCCGAAAAACAGGGGTTCTACTTTACAAGATGCTGGCCGCCCAGAGGCTTTTCTTCTCAGGCTGTGGATGCTTTCTAAAGAAAACAAACCCCAAGACTTTGCACGCCTTTTTGTATTTCTCCTTCTGGAATGTATTCAGCTGGAATGGAATATACAGCAAGTTCATAGACTGTACGTGTGATGCAGCAGGGGTACATTATAATGCCGTGTATCTGTGCATGTATGGGCATGGGAGTCTGTGCGTGTGTGTGTGTTTCATAACAATCAAATCACTAGGATTACAGTTTGCTCTTACTTTCCTAGTGATGATGTCCAGGTTAATGTTTACAATAAACGAACAATAAAATCATCGGCAAATGTAATGGGAATTATCAGAGGAGCCGTAGAACCTGGTGAGTCACCCTTCGCTTGTTATGCTGTCACCATATATGAAGATAACATATCTTGTTATCATTATAAGCCATATTTCCATGCATGCACTATAAATGGCTGTGCCACTGGTAGTGGTATCCAATGATAACAGCTTTCCTTCTGGTAGTCACATAATGGTATTCTTCAATGATTGTCAAATGTACTCCTAAAAAAATCAGGCGCTGTATCAATATAAAACAAAGTTTTCAAAACGCCTGTTTTTTCAGGAGCAGTGATTTTAATAATGCTTGTGAAACAATAAAATTGAAATAGTCCTTTAAATTTCGTACCTGGGGGGTGTCTAAAGTATGCCTGTAAAGCAGAGCATGTTTCACATGTTTAGAATTGTCCCTGCACAAAGTGTAATTTCTTAAGGAAAAAAAGTAATTTAAAACTACACTCGGCTATTCATGAATTGTCGGTCCCAGCAATACAGAGAAAAGTAATTGAAAAAAATGACAGCGGTCCCCCCCCCCCCCCCCAGTCCATTACCAGGCCCTTTGGGTCCGGTATGAATATAAAGGGGAACCCCTGCCATTTTTTTCATTTACTTTTATCTGTATTGCTGGGGACCCGACAATTAACCACTTAAGGACCGCCTACTGCACATTTACGTCGGCAGAATGGCACGGCTGGGCACATCAACGTATATATACGTTGATTTTAGTAACCAGCCATGGGTCACGGGCGCGCGCCCGCAGGCGCGCGCCCGCAGGCGCGCGCCCGCGACCCGGTCCGAAGCTCCGGGACCGCGGGATTCGCGGACCCGATCGCCGCTGGAGTGCGGCGATCCGTCCCTGGAGCGGAAGAACGGGGAGAGCCGTGTGTACACACGGCTTCCCCGTGCTTCTCTGTGGCCGCAGCATCGATCGCGTCATCCCTGTAATAGGGGGACGCGATCGATGACGTCACACCTACAGCCACACCCCCTACAGTTGTAAACAAACACATTAGGTCACACATCCCCTACAGCGCCACCTGTGGTTAACTCCCAAACTGCAGCTGTCATTTCCACAGTAAACAATGCAATTTAAATGCATTTTTTGCTGTGAAAATGACAATTGTCCCAAAAATGTGTCAAAATTGTCCGAAGTGTCCGCCATATTGTCGCAGTCACGAAAAAAATCGCTGATCGCCGCTATTAGTAGTAAAAAAAAAAAAATGAATAAAAATGCAATAAAACTATCCCTTATTTTGTAAACGCTATAAATTTTGCGAAAACCGACCGATAAACGCTTATTGCGATTTTTTTTTACCAAAAATACGTAGAAGAATACGTATCGGCCTAAACTGAGGAAAAAAAATGTTTTTTTATATATTTTTGGGGGATATTTATTATAGCAAAAAGTAAAAAATATTGCATTTTTTTTTAAATTGTCGCTCTATTTTTGTTAATAGCGCAAAAAATAAAAACCGCAGAGGTGATCAAATACCACCAAAAGAAAGCTCTATTTGTGGGAAAAAAAGGACGCCAATTTTGTTTGGAAAACACGTCGCACGACCGCGCAATTGTCAGTTAAAACGAAGCAGTGCCGAATCGCAAAAAGGGGCAAGGTCCTTTACCTGCATTTTGGTCCGGGTCTTAAGTGGTTAATTAATAGCGCAAGTAGTTTTAAATGACTTTTTTTCCTTCAAAAATTACATTTTGTGCAGGGAACCAAAATAAAATAGAATGAAAAATGTGAGGGGGTACCCCAAAAAATCAATACCAGACCCTGCATGTCTGGTATGGATTTTAAGGGTAACTCCGCGCCAAAATTGAAAAAATAAATGGTGTGGGGTCCCCACATGTTGAGGGCATGTGGCCTGGTACGGTTCAGGAGGGGGGCACTCTCTCATCCCTCCTCTTTTCCTGCGGCCTGCCAGGTTGCGTGCTTGGATAAAGGGTCTGGTATGGATCTTTGGGGGGACCCCACAACATTTTTTTTTATTTCGGCACAGAGTTCCCCTTAAAATCCATACCAGACCTGAAGGGACCCTGAAGGGTCTGGTATGGATTGTTTGAGGGAACGTTGCATAATTTTTTTTAATTACGCGGGGTTCCCCTTAATATCTATCCCAGACCTGAAGGGTCTGATATGGAATTTGGGGGGACTCCCACACATTTTTTTTTTAATTTTGGTTCCCTGCACAAAATTTCATTTTTGAAGGAAAAAAAGGTAATTTAAAACTACTTAATTAATTGTAATTGTCGGGTTCTGGCAATACAGAGAAAAGTAATTAAAAAAAATGGCAGGAGTTCCCCTTAATATTCATACCAGGCCAAAGGGTCTGGTAATAAACTGGGGAATTTTCGAGACCGACAATTCATGAATAGCCAGCCGCTAGTAGTTTTAAATTACTTTTTTTCCTTCAGAAATGACACTTTGTGCAGGGACAATTCTAAACACGGGAAACATGAGCTACTTTACATGCATACTTTAGACACCTTGCAGGTATGAAATTTAAAGGAATATTTCACTTTTATTGTTTCACTTTAAGCACTACTAAAATCACTGTATTTGAAAAAAATGTCTGTTTTTAAAACATTTTTTTGCATTGATACATGTTCCCTGGGGCAGGACCCAGGTCCCCAAACACTTTTTAGGACAATAACTTGAAAATTAACCTTTAAAATTAGCACTTTAGAATTCTCCCATAGACTTTTACAGGGTGTTTTGTAACACCCCAAATTGTTCGCTGTTCGCCAAACTGGCGAACAGCCAATGTTTGAGTCAAACTCATGTTCGACTCCAACTCGAAGCTCATCCCTACTCTTAATCCAGTGCTGGGGGGTGATGGCTACAAACCACTTGAGGCATACCTTGGAAAAGTCATAAAAATGTCTATGCCACGGTTTGTGTTTAAAAAACTTATTGTGAAACCAAAGTAAAAGGATTTCAAGAATGGAAAGGGTTAAAATATGACTGAAGGACAATAAATGTTAAACATCATGCTTGATTATAAACCTCAATCTCACCCAAACCTCTGAAGGCTGACTCAGGCATATTAGGGTGGGTGCTGGGGTGGCCAAAAGGTGTGTAGGCGCCAGATGTTGCACTGGCATCCACCCAGTGGAAGGGATGACAGACCACTGGTTGAACCCGTAAGTGTCAGTGATGCGGAGAAGCAGAGGACTTCAAACCGCTGGATGAGGCAGCTGCTGTAGTCAGGCGGCGCACTGGATGTGACATCACCAACACAGAGTGATGTTGGACCGATACACAACAATGAGACTTGGGATGGAACACAGGTGTGGTGGTAAAGCTTATGGAAGGCTGTCAGCAGTCAGAACAATGCATTTTGCGTATGGCCCTTTATCATTGACATCGCTCTGTTTTGGTGACTCCGACATAGCTCTGTATTGCTGACGTCCGTCGCTCTGTGTTGAAGACGTCGGACATTATTCGGTGTTGATGATGTCCAACATCGCTCTGTGTTGGTGACGTCACATGCACTGCACCACCTGACTACATCAGCTGCACCATTCAACGGTCCATTGGGGGCCTCGCCACATCACTGACCCTTAGGGGTTCAACCAGTGGTCTGTCATCTCTTCCATTGGGCGGATGCTAGGGTTGCACGGATACCAAGAATTTTTTACGAGTATCAGTACTCGTGCAAATGCTCAGATTCTTGATCCGATACCTGTTGTATTGGGCCAGGCATCCTCACTGTACCAGGGGTGGGCAGCCTCATAGGTGATCAGTGCGGCAGTGGGGGGGTTACAATCACTGATCTCCTTGCGTAGCCTTTTAATAAAGCAGCTGACAGTTGCGAGGGGGAGAGGAGGAGAATAGATATGTGCACTGCTGAAAAAAGTATTAGTTTTTGTTGAATTTTTTTTTTCGTTTTCCGGGTCATTCGTTATATTTACAATTCGTAAATTTGTAAATTTTAAGATTCGCAAATTCATAAAAATTCATAAATTTGAAAAAAATTAATTAACAACACATATGATCAGCTAATAAAACATCAAAACCATAAAATGAGTGAAATCACATACAAGTTACTATTAAACAATGTGTATGTGTAGATATTCCCTGTACTCACCACTCTTGTATTCTGTGTTATTAGACAGGTATGTGTTGTATGGCAACCACCGGGACAGCTGGGTACATGGAGCCATTGATCCGAGCAGTGGCACCACAGTAATGCTCGAAATATCAAGAGTTCTGGGCACCAAATTAAAACAAGGTAATGAAGATACACTAGCTGTACTCCCTGTTTCTGTCCACCATGTACAGTGCCTTGAAAAAGTATTCATACCCCTTGAATTTTTCACATTTTGTTATGTTGCAACCAACCTTTTTTTTTACAAATAAATATGTGAAACGTGTGGCATGCATTTGTATTAAGCACTATTTACTCTGATACCCCTAACTAATATCAAGTTGAACCAATTGTCTTCAGAAGTCACCTAGTTAGTAAACACTTGTATGTCATTTAATCTCAGTATAAATACAGCTGTTCTGTGAAGCCTCAGAGGTTTGTTAGAGATCCTTAGTTAACAAACAACATCATGAAGGCCAAGGAACACACCAGACAGGTCAAGCATAACGTTGTGGAGAAGTTTACAGCAGGGTTAGGTTATAAAAAATATCCCAAGCTTTAGACATCTCACGGAGCACTGTTCAATCCATCATCGGAAAATGGAAAGAGTATGGCACAACTACAAACCTACCAAGACATGGCCCTTCACCTAAACTGACAGGCTGGGCAAGGAGAGAATTAATCAGAGAAGCAGCCAATAGGCACATGGTAATGCTGGAGGATCTGCAGAGATCCACAGCTCAGGTGGGAGAATCTGTCCACAGGACAACTAGTAGTCATGCTCTCTACAAATCTGGCCTTTATGGAAGACTGCCAAGAAGAAAGCCATTGTTGAAAGAAAGCCATAAGAAGTCCTGTCTGCAGTTTGTGAGAAGCCATGTAGGGGACACGGCAAACATGTGGAAGAAGGTGCTCTGGTCAGATAAGACCAAAATTTCACTTTTTGGCCTAAAAGCAAAACGCTATGTGTGGCGAAAAACTAACACTGCACATCACCCTGAACACACCATCCCCACCGTGAAACACGGTGGTGGCAGCATCATGTTGCGGGGATGCTTTTATTCAGCAGGGACTGGGAAGCTGGTCAGAGTTGATAGGAAGATGGATGGAACCAAATACATGGCAAGAAAACCTGTAATGGCCCGTACACACGATCGGAAATTCCGCCAGCAAAAGTCAGATGTGAGCTTTTGAACGAAAATTCCGACCATGTGTATGCTCCATCAGACTTTTGCCGTCAGAATTTCCCCCAGGAAAAGGTTGAGAGCTGATTCTAAAATGTTGTGACGGAAAAAATTCCTATCGGTCTGTAGCAATTCTGACGCGCAAAATTCCGATGCATGCTCGGAAACAATTTGACGCATGCTCGAAAGCATTAAACTTCATTTTCTTGGCTCGTCATAGTGTCACCACGTTCTTGACGGTTGTAATTTGGTGTGACCTTGTGTATGCAAGCCAAGCTTGAGCGTTTTTTTCGATGGAAAATCCGATCATGTGTATGGGGCATTAGAGTCTGCAAAAGATTTGAGACTGGGACGGAGGTTCGCCTTCCAGCAGGACAACAACCCTAAACATACAGCCAAAGCTACAATGGAATGGTTTAGATCAAAGCATATTCATGTGTTAGAATGGCCCAGTCAAAGTCCAGAACTAAATCCAATGGAGAATCTGTGGCAAGACTTGGAAATTGCTGTTCACAGACACAGACAGAGCTTGTGCTATTTTGCAAACAATGGGCAAAAATGGCACTCTCTCGATGTGCAAAGCTGTTAGAGACATACCCAAAAAGACTTGCAGCTGTAATTGCAGTGATACAAAGTATTACAAAGTATTCTACAAAGTTCTACAAAGTATTGACTCAGGGGGGCTGAATACAAATGTACATTACACTTTTCACATATTTTATTTGGAAACATTTTGAAAATCATTTATTATTTTCCTTTCACTTCACAATTATGTGACACTTTGTTGGTCTATCATATAAAATCCCAATAAAATACATTTATGTTTTTGGCTGTAACATGACAAAATGTGGAAAATTTCTAAGGGGTATGAATACCTTTTTAAGGCACCATAGCTTTGAATATTCCTGCCTACTCTGGGATCTTGCATCTCAATTGTTTATACTAAAATGTGTCAGTAGTTCTCTGTGTCAAGGTCTGCACCTAAACAGTTCCCCATGTACTGGGACTGACCTTGTGGCAGAGAGTACCTACGAATCATAGAGAGAGTTCCAGGAGAAAAAAAAGCATGGCGTTATGGAGAAATGTGCTTCCTCTATGAATTAGTAACAAATGGAACAGTGCCATTGGGAGTGAGGTGACTGGACTGCTGAGTTGGTGGATACCAGTACATGTTTTCGGTACCATTTTGGAAAAGCTGCCCACCTAGGTATAGGTATTCTGTAACATAAGTGGTTTGAGAAGTGTGGCCACGGAATACAAAGAGTTAACTGTGCAGTATACCGTGCACTTCTAAGTCGGCCTTAATGCTGGTTTCACATAACGACAACTCCTGCCTAGTAGGGAGCCTTAAGCCCTGGCCACAACTATCATGTCAAATTATATGGAAAACCATTAGTGGCCAACTGACAGAATGAGCTGTATAAAGCCACATAAAGTATATGAACATTGTCAATGGCCTTCAGGGTCATGGGCAGGAGCGATTACAGTGATGTTCTTCTTGATGGTCTTTTTATAGGAAAGTGGCGCCCTCGAAGATCCATCGTTTTTGGCAGCTGGGGTGCAGAAGAATTTGGACTTATTGGTTCAACTGAGTTTGCTGAGGTACTTTTTTCAACAATTGCTTTTAGATAGAGTGGAAAAGGGTTAACAAGGTTGTTCTGTTTCCTTCGACACATTGGAGAGATTTCTTTTTCCTCTAGACACAACAGTAAGTATGAGGAAATGTTGTCACTGAAACAAAGTGTCCCCATTGGAAGAATTTACCTCCATTTCTGTTCTTGTACCAATTCAAAATTATGTATATTCCCTCACTATAGTCTCCAGGTCTAACTGAGAGAGTGAATCTTCCTAGTGGGAACACAGACGGCAATAACAACTTGATATATATTCTAACCCTTCTTCGCTTTATGCAAAACTTAAAACTTCAGATACATTTTACATTTGTTTTATTTTATAACACTTTGTAAATTAAAATGAGTAGGCCTCAAGCTGGTCTGGATTTGGAGAAAAAACATATGGGCTCTTTCACATAGGTTGCAGTGCTTAACATGGTGGATAGCTTTTCAGTGGGTGATATACAGTAGTAGCAGCTGCCAGGCATTCAGGAGGGAATGAATGTCTGCTTTTTTTAAATTGAAATCCTAAAGGGGGTTTTGTATTGAAATACCGCACCACAAACATGAGCTTAGTCGATCTTACCAGTGACCTCAGTAGGAGATTTTGACAAGTGGTGCCACCTGTCAAACTCTGAAAGACAAGTTAAAGAGGAACTGCAGTCTGCCCACATAATTTGTAATGAAAACATCTTTGCCCTTCTGATGCTTCCCTCCAACCACTTTGCATGTTATTTTATATATACTGTGATCCTGTCTTTGCCAAATATGCTGCAGAAATCTCCCTCCACTAAGGCTGGGTTCACACTACGATTTTCTATACAGTTTTTGGATACGTTTTAAAAAAAAAACCTATGCAACCGTACAGAAAACCGTGGCCATAGACTTTACATTAAAAACCGTATTTGCCATAAATCATACGGTTGTATCCGGTTTTCGAACCATACGTTTTTTAACTTTTTTTTCCCTGGAAAAAAAACGTGGTCTACCACGGTTTTTGGTCCGGTTCAAAAACCGTATTTCAACCGTATACGGTTATGTCGTTGCGGTTTTGTCCGTTTTTTTCTATACGGTTGTTAACCTTGCTTCCCTTGAAATTTCAATAGAACAACTGAAACTTTATTGAAAAAAAAAAAAATTCCGTTTAAAAAACGGATGCAACCGTATAGCATACGGTTGAGTACGGTTGGGTCCGTTTTTTAGAATACGTTTTTAAAAAAAAAAACTGTATCCAAAAACTGTATAGAAAATCGTAGTGTGAACCCAGCCTAAGTCTGCCTGCAGCCATTTTAACTGTGGGCAGTTGAAGCTGCTGCCTGTTTTCTTCCTGGATTTACACAGACACACAGAGGCACACCTCCAGTTCGGCAGCCTTGCAGCTTTCATTGGCCCTCTTGTGACTTACCCCCCCTTCTTGGTAAACGCTCTCAAGATGCATTATGTCAAAAGCCTAGGCTAATGACCAGTCAAGAAACAAGAAGTGGGCTGTATAAGGTATTAATTGGCAGAAAAAAAATGTCTTACTATCCAAAGTTAAAACAACAAGGGCATAAGATCGGAAGCATTGAACTTCATTTTTCTCAGCCACCACGTTTCGACACGATCGGATTTCTGACCGATGGTGTGTAGGCAAGACTGATGAAATCAGCTTTATCAGGTATCCGACGAAAAAATCCATCGGATTAGATTCCATCAGATATCCAATTGTGTGTACAGGGCATAATAGATGACAAGTTGAAAAAAGAACAAATGAATCAATTAATGAAAAACTTATATATCGCGGCACATGCGATGGAGTTGGTCCCCTCTTTGTAGCTTTTACAGCCTCCCCTCTTGTAGGAAGGCTTCCCACAAGAGTGTGTCTATAGGAAATTGCGCTCATTCAGCCAAAAGAGTATTTGTGAGGTCAGGTACTGATGTTGGCCCTGGCTTAGCGTTCCAATTCATGCCAAAGTTCAGTTTAGTAAAGTTGAGATAAGGTTCAATAGAGCTGATAGGGTTACTACTAATAGGGTTCTGGTAGATCCTGATAGGGTTTCTACTGATAGGGTTGATAGGGTTTCTACTGATAGGGTTACCAATGATCGGTTTTAGTAGTTTAGTAGAGTTCAGTATGCTTGAAGTCAAAGCTCTATGCAGGCCACTCGAGTCGCTGCACACCAAACTCATCAAACTACGTCCTTATGGAGGTGGGTTTGTGCACAGGAGCAAGTCGTGCTGAAACAGAAAAGGGCATTCCTCAGACCATTGCCACAAGGTTGAAGGTACAAAATTGTTTAAACTTGACAACCGCCCACTGTAAATATACGTCATGTTTTTAAAGATGGATATCTCAGTAACGGCAGCAGCTGCTGCCACAACCAAAATATTAATCTCTTCAGTGGGCGGTTCTGTCAATGATAACGGCAGTCTCCGCGGCGGATTCACCGCAAGATCGCCGTTATCGGTGGTGCCGCTCTCCCGTGCCCTTCGCCACTTACCGGAGCCGCCGGTAGTGACGGAGGCGATCAGGTCCTTCGGCTGTCATTGTGGCGATGTGAGTGAGGGCAACATTGCCCCCACCCATCCCCATAGCTTTGCTGGGCGGAAGTGACTTCAAAACGTCAGTTCCGCCAGCGTCTTAAAGAAACATTTTTTTTTTTGTCATTTGAAAAAATTACAGTTTCCATTTTTTTTTTTTTTTTTGCATTTAACTCTAAATATGAGATCTGAGGTCTTTTTGACCCCAGATCTCATATTTAAGAGGACCTGTCATGCTTTTCTCTATTATAAGGGATGTTTACATTCCTTGTAATAGGAATAAAAGTGATATATTTTTTTTATTTCAGTGTAAAAAATTATAAAATAAATAAAAATAAATAAGAAAACAAAAACATTTTTTTTTAAATCGCCCCGTCCTGACGAGCTCGCGCACAGAAGCGAACGCATACGCGAGTAGCGCCCGCATATGAAAACGGTGTTTAAACCACACAAGTGAGGTATTGCCGCGATCGTTAAAGTGAGAGCAATCATTCTAGCCCTCGACCTCCTCTGTAACTCAAAAAATGCAACCTATAGAATTTTTTAAACGTCGCCTATCGAGATTTTTAAGGGTAAAAGTTTGACGCCATGGCACGAGCGGGCGCAATTTTTAAGTGTGACATGTTGGGTATCATTTTACTCGGTGTAACATTATCTTTCACAATATATAAAAAAATTGGGCAAAATTTATTGTTGTCTTATTTTTTTATTCAAAAAAGTGATTTTTTTTCAAAAAAAAGTGCGCTTGTAAGACCACTGCGCAAATACGGTGTGACAAAAAGTATTTCAATGACTGCCATTTTATTCTCTAGGGTGTTAGAAAAAAAATATATAATGTTTGGGGGTTTTAAGTAATTTTCTAGCAAAAAAAACTGTTTTAGTCTCGTAAATACAGAATCTGAAAAACAGGCTCGTGATTAAGTGGTTAAATGGCTATATAGGTAGGTGTGATGGTCAAGTGTACATAAATGTGAGTGTAGCGTCATCAACAGAAAGAGTGACCTTTTGATTTATTTGTCCTAAATACTATATTTATTCATTTTGAATGGCATTTTATAAATTGTTGTATGACTGTACGTTTCTTTATTCTTTTTAGGACTACTATAGCAAATTAAGAGACAGGACCGTGGCCTACATTAACGTGGATATCTCTGTGTTTGGTGAGAAATGGCTAAACTTACAGCATTACTCCAGAGGTTTTTGGAGTTTCTTGAGCAATCAGCAATTTCTTCTTCTTAAGATAAGTTCCCACTGACCCCATTGGTCATTTTAGCTATTTGTAAGGGGGGAATTCTTGTAAGGAGCATTCTTCCCACTGACCATCACACTAATGTATCATGAGATGTAGATATAGTAATTTTTAGCAGGGGTTCCCTGAGACCGGAAAGTTATTTCAAGGGTTCCTCTGAGTTGAAAAGGCTGTTCTAGGGTGTGTTTTGAGCCTCCTAGAACATTTCTGCTAATTTACCTGTATGCCTTTACAAAAGCCCCATGTTTCATAAAGATGAGTTCCAGCTCCTCTCCAGAGACCTGCTTCCTACTCTGTTCTGTATCAGTTTCCCTCTGTGCACAAGGCAATCATCCACTCACATAGTTTCTTCAGGTGCTGTATGAAGCCGCGTACACACGGCAGAGAACCTCGACGGGCAGAACACATCGTTCCGCCCGTCGAGGTTCTCTGCCGGCCGTCGAAATCGGCGACCCGCCCATTGGGAATGGCAACCAGCCATTCATGCAGGCGGGCCGTCGAGCAAAAAGAGAGCCTGCTCTCTTTTCGCTCGACGGGATTCCCGACGGGCGGGGCGAGCCAGGAGCGTACACACGGCCGAGGTTCTCGCTGGAATGCAGCTTCCAGCGAGGTTCTCGCTGGTTTCCAGCGAGAACCTCGGTCGTGTGTACGCCGCCTGAAGGGGGCATACACCTCATTATATTCATGACAGGTTTGACCAACCCAGGTGGGATTTCCTCTACACCAAAGCCGTTGCAACTTTTTAATCAATCAAATTAGCTTATGGTTAAATTAATGTTCTATTTTTATCGAAGTTATATGCCATTAAGAAATCTCTAAACAGTGAACAGCAGTGTAGTTTCTTGCTCAGTTTATTGCTTGCTTGCCTGCTTATTTCAGATAAGACTTAATTATAACATCTTTTTTTAATACCTTGTCTTGTCACAATTTTTCTGTTTAGCCAATGCAACTTTGAGGGTACAAGGTACGCCTCCTGCACAAAATGTCGTCTTTGCTGCATCCAAACAGGTAACTTATAAACTTAAAGTTGAGCTAAAACTTTTTTCTTAAAGTGGTTGTAAACCCAGAATAAGGAAAAAACCCAATCACAGGAGTGAATAGAGGTCGGACTTTGAGGCAAGACGGAAGTATATATGTTAAAAATATATTATTTATTACAAAATTAAATGAAAAATACACAGCACAAAAATTACAAAATAGAAAATTAAATACAATAGAATAGCACCATCTGGATTAGTAATTCATAAGTAAATCCTTTGAAGTCTCCTACGCATTTCGCCGCTGGGCTTCTTCAGGATGAGACAAGCAGGATTTTTGAAAATATATAGATATTGTTTCACAATCTAGTACAGCGTGGCAAGCGTATTCATCCAAGGAACTCCAGGCAGTCAAAAAGTGCCAAGATAGCAAGGAGTAATGTGAGTGTCACTTTCAGTGGTCCGGGTTAATGGCATCTATGGTAGTGATCCCCTGATGTCAAGGGTTAACTGATAAAATGAAGAAACCAGGAAAAATTTCCAGGGGCTGTGCCAAAGTATCGGCGAACAGAAGAGAACCCCTTTTCTGGACAATCTTGTAGAAAGATTATAGCTGGGGCAGAGTCTCACAAAAAGTCAAACATAGGCGTAGGTACAGTACGGATTCAAACATAGTCTGGGCAATCAATCTTATATGCTCAATAAAGCCTGCACCGACAAGCACTTTGTTGTGAAAAACGATTTGCGTGTGCCCCAGGGTCACAGCCGGTTGTAAACCCACTTTTTCACTTTTACCTACAGGTAAGCCTATAATAAGGCTTACCTGTAGGTATAAAGAATATCTCCTAAACCTGTACGGTTTAGGAGATATTCCCCTCGCAATGCTCCACTGATTGCAGCGCCGCATGCGCAGAGGGGAATCCACGGCGAAAGGACCGGCATCCGCCGGACCCTGCTGATTTGAAATCTCCCGCGCGCACGGGTGGGAGTGACGTCATCACCGCTCCAGCCAATCACAGCGCTAAAGCGGCGATACCCGGAAGACACGCCGAGTCAAGATGACATCTCGCTCGGCATGGACCAGGTAATTTCTACTTTCCTCGTTCAGAGGTAAGTAGCTCATTATGTCTTTTGCCTTGCAGGTTTTAAAAAAATAAATAAATGTATATGCGGTTTACAACCGCTTTAAAGGGGTTGTAAAGGTACATTTTTTTCACTTAAATAGCTGAGTTACAGACACAAGAACAGGAAGTGAGGGTTCTCAGAAGAAATAAGGACATTTTAAAGCAAAATTGAAGGGTGAGGTAAGTGAAGGGGGACTATACTAAGGTAAAGGAAGCTATTTAGGGATTTTTTTTTTACCTTTACAACCCCTTTAAGGCAGTATTAAACTCTCAGCATTTCTTCGTTTAAAGCGGAGCTCCACCCGCATTTTTTTTTTTTCAAAGTCGGCAGCTACTAACAGTGTAGCTGCTGACTTTGAATAAGGACACTTGCCTGTCCTAGGCGCCCGCTTTGACGGCCCCCGCCGATCCTCGATCCCCGCACCGCCATCCACAGTCAGGGAAACAGGCAGTGAAGCCGTGCGGCTTCACTGCCCATTTCCTACTGCGCATGTGCGAGCGACGCGGCGCTTTGTGAATGGTCCGGCTGCTTTCTGGGATACACACAGTTCCCAGAATGCAGCGCGGCCCATTCACAAGAAGACACCGAGAAGAGGAAGAGGAAGAAAACCGCACCGCGGATCATGAGGGCAAATTCGGGACTTCCGCATAGCAACAGCCTATTTAGGGTGAGTATTTTTTTTTCATTTAATTTTTTTTTTTTAGATTTAAAAAAAAATAAAAAATCAGGGTGGAGCTCCGCTTTAATACATAGTGCACAATAACATAAATGCCCACCAGTAAACTTTGTTAAAATTTCTTTCACTGCACTTGCATTTTACAACTTACAGCTTTCAATATCTTTAAGTGCTGCTTCACTAAACTTCAGTTGTATTTTATTTTTTTACAGAAAAGAGTTAAAGTAGAACTAAAGGCAAAACTTTTAAATGAATGAGTGACTTGTATAGCGCTACACATGCAAACTGAATTTTGCAGCCAGTGTCTTCCTGGCTGGTGTGGTCATGTACCCTGTAGGATCTCGACACGCTTAGGACACACAGTCGTACACATGTATATACATATATACTAGGCCAATTTGGACAGGATCCAATTAACCTACCAGCATGTCTTTGGAGTGTGAGAGGAAACCGGAGTACCCGGGGGAAACCCACGCAGACACAGGGAGGACATGCAAACTCCAGACAGATGGTGTCATGGTCGGGATTCGAACCAGCAACCCTTTTGCTGCTAGGTGAAAGTGCTAACCACTACACCACTGTGCTGCCCTGCAGTCAGCGTCTCATTGCGAGGGTTTACTAGATATTTTTTAACCTACTGGTAAGTCTTATTATAGTAAAAGTAAAAAACATTACTATACAACCAATTTAAGGAGATTCAACCTCTCTATTTTTCCTGTTTACTATTATCATGAAAATAAAATAAAAATCCCAATTTTTGGATTTTCACCAGAAAACGAATGAAGTGGAAATCTTCCAATGGGGACACTAGTTCTGGTGACCTGAGGGTCCCCAAAGGACTTCCTTATTTGCAGGGATTTCCTCTCACTTCCTGTTTGGCCATGTAATAGGAAGTGAAGGGGAATCTCTGACAGGGGTTATAACCCTCCCTTGCTCTATCCAAAATTATAAAAAAAAAAGTTTTGCCTATCGTTCTTTAACTGTTGTCAATGAAATCTGGATTCAGTCTTTTAGATTGTAGAATGGAGGGGGAGGAGATGGGAAGAGCAGTGGAGAGTCTTGACATCCTAGGCTGTGTATTTCTATTGCTGTATGTAGGGAGACACAACTCAATTTCCTGCATGCAAGGGTGACTCCATAGAATGCACCAAGAGAAAAGAGACTCCCTGAATCAGGAAACCTTGGGCAGTGGTCATGACAACAGCTTAAACTGGAATATAGGCAGGAATTACAAAAAAAAGAAGCTGCTTATTATGACTTAAAGTACACTACAGTTTACTGTCAAAAGTATTGGAATTCATGCCTTTACACGCACATGAACTTTAATCAACAATATTAGTCTATATATATATATATATATATATATATATATATATATATATATATATATATATATATATATATATATATTTTAAATATATTTTTATTGAAAGAAGTTTCATACAACATCTAAAAATGATAGCATCAGTAAAAATTTTCAAATTTTTGCGTACAGGAATGAAATCAAAACAAAAGTACAAGATAATTGTGATAATAACATGTCATATACCCTAAAGATAATGAACCTGAGTTCCCAAGGTGGGGTGGACATCAGGGACGAGATCACAGCGTAAGAATAAACATCCAACAGATTGACAAATTGAAAAAGGAAATAAACAAATGGGTAACTGGATGGATCCAAGATATGGGAGAGACTATTGGGGGTCCCGAAAGGGAACTCAATGATGATTCCAAAACAATGGGGGGGGAGGCAGGGAGGGGGGGAGGGAACGAGCACCAAAATCAAGTCATTGATGTAGGAAAGGGGTAGACAGCGAAGCATTGGCATCAATTGCGAACTTGGATGACTCTTTTAAATAGGGTTAGATGGGAGAAGGAATTGGGTGTCCAGAGGGGGTTGGCCTCAAGGTGCCTGTCAGTAGTTGGATTCTTTCCGTTGTGGTTCCGTTAAATTGGAGATATCTGGACCAGTTAAAGCAAGGGGGGAGAGCTGTGGTATAAGAACCAGAGCTTTTTGAAATCCTCCACATCCATGCCACATCCATGGCGCTGAGGCCATAAAGGCTTGCCATTTGTGATAGAAGCGTGCTTTACTCCGATAATGCGTTAAGTCCGCATTGAGCTTATCCTTGTAAAGTAGTTTTAGTAGTTCCTTTTTGAGTTGAGAGGTATTTGGGCAGATGTTGGATATCCAATTTTTCAGGATGGACCTTCTGGCGAGCAAGAGGCAGATCAGAGATCAGTCTTTGCCGGTGGGGGTGGGTAGGAGTGACCATAGTAGCAGTTGGGGGTCCCAGTGGCCAAAAATTAGAAGTAGAGGGTCTTTGGGTAATTTTAGCAGAGTCACTTCAAAGATATATGATAGGACTTGATCCCAGAAAGCCGATATGTAAGTGCACGGCCAGAAACGATGGGTCAGTAAAAGCCTGGGGTGGTGACAAAGAGGGCAAGTGGGGGTGATTTGGTCCTGTTTGCCAGAGAGAAAGGGGATATGGGCCCGGTGGACAATTTTTAGTTGGGTTTACACTTCAGATCTTGTTGGGGATCAGTTTGTGAACGGTATTGAGACCATGTAGAAGCTTGTCCACTAGCTCGGTGTCCAGGAAGTCTTTAGACCAGTTGGCAGCTGAGGAAGACGCTAGGGGAAGAGTAGTTTTCAGGAGAAGAGGTAGATAGATGTCCGATATTTTGTAAGAGCCCTGTGATAATAGTCAATATTGATTTGGCCCACCCTTTGCAGCTTAAACAGCTTCAACTCTTCTGGGAAGGCTGTCTACAAGGTTTAGGAGTGTGTCTATTTGAGTTAATTTAGAATTGACTCAAAATAGCACTGCACCGCACCATAAGTAGTGCATGCATGAAACTCACTGTAACCGGATCGCATGGTACACCCACCCAGTGCAGGTAAACACACTGCTTTTGCAACCTGGGTTTGAGGAGTGGTAAACATTGACACCCACTGCAGATTGCTGCAGTGTGCTTTAAACGCATTGTGGGAAACTCTCACGGAAATGAAAAGAATAACATTTGTGTGTGTGTATATATATATATATATATATATATATATATATATACACACAGTGTCTCACAAAAGTCACTATACCCCTCACATTTTTGTAAATATTTTATTATATCTTTTCATGTGACAGCGCTGAAGAAATTACACTTTGCTACAATGTAAAGTAGCGAGTGTGATATAACAATATAACAATGTACATTTTTTGTCCCCTTAAAAATAGCTCAACACACAGTCATTAAGCGTGGACCTGTCTCCTGGCGGTCTGGTGGACGGGTTGGTTACAGATCGGGACATGTTTTGGCAGCATTCTGGGGTCCCTACCGGTGCACTGTTCTTTACCCTTAGTCCTTGCATTACCCTGCAATTGTCAGACATACGGATACCTCGGTCTGATAACACATCGCTGGTTTCACCAGCACTGTTGGACACCCCCATTTATGCATCGCTGTCCTTCCCCATAATTATGCTCCATTCCACGGTCTCCTTTTTATCTGCCCACGCCACCCAGATCATTCTTCATCTTGACCTGGCTTCATCTCCTAAGAACCATATCATGAACTCCACTGCTTATTATCCCCCTGTCCGCCGCCGGGGAAAACCCCCCCTGGTTGCCTGGTTCTGCACATTAACCACTTATGATCTGAACACATACGCTGCTAAATGACCCAAGGTGTTTTTACAATTCGGCGCTGCGTCGCTTTAACAGACAATTGCGCGGTGGTGCGACGTGGCTCCCAAACAAAATTTGCGTCCTTTTCTTCCCACAAATAGAGCTTTCTTTCAGTGGTATTTGATCGCCTCTATTTTTTGCGCTATAAACTAAAATAGAGCGACAATTTTGAAAAAAATCACTATTTTTTTACTTTTTGTTATAAAAAAAATCAAATAAACTAAATTTTAGTAAAACATTTAGGCCAAAATTAATTCAGCCACATGTCTTTAGTAAAAAAAAAAATCGCAATAAAAAAAATAGCTACCTAGCGGGAACAGCGACACTAATACAGCGATCAGAAAAATTATCGCTTAGTGATGCTGGCAATAGGGAGTGAAAGGGTTAACTAGGGCGGTGATCAGGGGGTTAAAACTTTATTAGGTGGGGTGGGGGGGCTATCCTGGACCTAACACTAACTGACTTTTACACTGCCTGTCACACTGACACTAAATGCAGTGATTAGATCACTGCATTCAGTGACACTGTGACAGGGGGGTGGGGGGGCGATCACAAGGGGTTAATGTGCCTATGTGTGTGTGTGTCAGTGTTGTGTTGGTGCACACTTACTGTGGATGTCTTCTCTCATCAGCAGCGGTGGGAAACACTGCTGCGATGAGAGGTGACATCATTTCCTCCTTCCTGTGTAAACACAGGAGGAGGAACTGACACGAAGGGGGAGCGCGGGGGGGGGGGGGGGAAACACGGACATCCGCCCGCTCGTCGGCGATCGCTCCCAGAGCCAGGGGGACCGCCGCACGCCGCGGAGGGGGTCCCGATGGGACCCCCGAACCGCACGAAGGCGAGGACGTAAATTTACGCCCTTGTGCCTGTACGAGCCATGTTGTGGCCGTAAATGTGCGTGCGGGGGTCCTTAAGTGGTTAACAATTGATTCATTGGATTGGCTGTCCTGATGAAGCGGAAACCCCGCGAAACTAGTAGACTTCGACCAATCCTGGAATTGTACAATTGTTTTGCAATTTTATATTTAAATAAACTTTTTATATTACTTTGCCTATTGTTATTTTACCAGTACCAAGACAGTCCCCTCCAACCAATCGAGTGGGTCATACGGGGTATAGCTTCAGCAACTGTATCCCTACTCCCACTCTCTCCTATTTCTACTGTAACTGGATGATGGTACATTTTTAACTTTACTACTCCCCTTAAATGAGGCTATACTCGCCCTTTTGACACAGTCATTAATGTCTAAACAGCTGGCAACACAAATGTCCAAATTGGGCCCAATTAGCTATTTTCCCTCCCTGGTGTCATGTGACTCGTTAGTGTTACAAGGTCTCAGATGTGAATGGGGAACAGGTGTGTTAAATTTGGGGTTATCGCTCTCACTCTCTCCTACTGGTCCCTGGAAGTTCAACATGGCACCTAATGGCAAAGGACTCTAAGGATCTGAAAAAAAGAATTGTTGCTCTACATAAAGATGGCCTAATCTATAAGAAGATTACCAAGACCCTGAAACTGAGCTGCTGCACAGTGGTCAAGACCATACAGCGGTTTAAAAGGACAGGTTCCACTCAGAACATGCTTTGCCATGGTTGACCAAAAAAATTGAGTGCACGTTCTCAGCGTCATATGCAGAGCTTGTCTTTGGGAAATAGATGTATGAGTCCTGCCAGCATTGCTGCAGAGGTTAAAAGGGTGGGGGGTCAGCCTATCAGTGCTCAGACCATACACCACACTCGGCATCAAATTGGTCTGCATAGCTGTCATCCCAAAAGAAAGCCTTGTCTAAAGATGATGCACAAGAAAGCCTGCAAACAGTTTGCTGAAGACAAGCAGACTAAGGACATGGATTACTGGAACCATGTGCTGTGGTCTGATGAGACCAAGATAAACGTATTTGGTTCAGATGGTATCAAGCTTGTGTGGCGGCAACCAGGTGAGGAGTACAAAGACAAATGTGTCTTGCCTACAGTGACACATGGTGGTGGGAGTGTCATTGTCTAGGGGCTGCATGAGTGCAGCCAGCACTGGGGAGCTACAGTTCATTGAGGGAACCATGAATTCCAACATGTACTGTGACATACTGAAGCAGAGCATTATCGTCTCCCTTCAGAGACTGGGCCGCAGGGCAGTATTCCAACATGATAACGACCCCAAACACACCTCCAAGACGACCACTGCCTTGCTAAAGAAGCTGAGGGTAAAAGTGATGGACTGGCCAAGCGTGTCTCCAGACCTAAACCCTATTGAGCATCTGTGGAGCGCAAAGTCTTTAACATCCACCAGCTCCGTGATGTTGTCATGGAAGAATGGAAGAGGACTCCAGTGGCAACCTGTGAAGCTCTGGTGAACTCCATGCCCAAGAATGTTAAGGCAGTGCTGGAAAATAATGGTGGCCACACAAAATATTGACACTTTG
The DNA here is from genome assembly GCA_029574335.1 of Rana kukunoris. Taxonomy (NCBI): domain Eukaryota; kingdom Metazoa; phylum Chordata; class Amphibia; order Anura; family Ranidae; genus Rana; species Rana kukunoris. The sequence continues at coordinate 61,613,953 of CM056052.1, read as the reverse complement.
GGCCCAATTTGGACATTTTCACTTAGGGGTGTACTCACTTTTGTTGCCAGCGGTTTACACATTAATGGCTGTGTGTTGAGTTATTTTGAGGGGTTATTTTGAGGGGACAGCAAATTTACACTGTTATACAAGCTGTACACTCACTACTTTGAGAAAAGAAAGGAGGGCACACCGACCTAGTGTGATACAGTATAACAGGGTTTTTATTAAATGAATTAAAATCAATGGTTATACTCACAAAATGAGTTGTAAAACACGCTTTGACAGACAGTACAGCCGATGTACAGCAACACCAGAAGAACACAGCGACTACTCAGATCAAATAATATCTGACCAGTGGTATGGCTGACGCGTTTCGGGGGTGTGCCCCTTTCCTCGGAGCCTTGGTGGTCTGTAGTTGCCCCACCAAGGCTCCGAGGAAAGGGGCACACCCCCGAAACGCGTCAGCCATACCACTGGTCAGATATTATTTGATCTGAGTAGTCGCCGTGTTCTTCTGGTGTTGCTGTGCATCTGCTGTACTGTCTGTCAAAGCGTGTTTTACAACTCATTTTGTGAGTATAACCATTGATTTTAATTCATTTGATAAAAACCTTGTTATACGATATCACACTAGGTCGGTGTGCCCTCCTTTCTTTTATCTCTTTAGCCATATGAATTCCCATGATTCTGAGGAGGGCTGCAAGACTATTGAATATACCCTGTAATTGGACCACACCACCCAATAGCAGGAAATACCAGAGCGCAGGAGAATTTTTTGTTCACTCACTACTTTACATTGTAGCAAAGTGTAATTTCTTCAGTGTTGTCACATAAAAAGATAGAATAAAATATTTACAAAGATGTGAGGGGTTTACTCACTTTTGTGAGATACTGTATATATGATATTAGAATGATCTTTTTTCTTTCCCTTTTTTAAAAGTATTCTCAGCTGCATAAGGGGCTTAGAAAGATAGATATGGATAAAGTATACTGATCTTCCCAGTGAATAGCTATGCAGAGGAGGTATCAGCACAAGTCTGATCATTGGAGGACAGGCAAATTGTGCTCCCAGCACAGACAGAAAACTGACCAAGCTAAGTTGGATGTGCTCTCATACCTAGCGAGATCATTTTGAAATAGGAAAGCGGGGGGACTGGCAGGAACACCAGATATTTCACACAAATTATGCAATATAAAGGGAACACAATACTTTGTAACACGAGTACATGCTACAGACACATATAAGGAATATAAAGAATTGGGGTCATTTATTCTTTAATATCACTTTAATTCTGAATAGAGAGTTGGAACTTCTGTCCATTTTTTTCCAGTTGACCCCACTAGGGGGAGATTATGACGTCAGGTAGATTATAATGTCACGTCCAGCCGCTCCACATTTCTTATCATGGTTTGTATTAGTAGGTTAGACCAACCTTTTTAAACCAGGGTGCCTTCTGGGTTCTTCAGGGGTGCATTGACATAATGCTGCTGGCATCTTTGCAACCAATATTGTCATCTGTTGGTAAGGAGGATGTCGGGTGCCTTGTTTGCCTCCCCCTGCCCCTCTCTATTAGCAATGAGGTCTTGTTAGCAGGGAGGGAGAAGAGAGACACTGCAATACTAGTCACTACCAGTTGCCTAAAGGTGGACAGTGTAGGGGATAGTTGAAGACATTGGGGTAGGGAGAACCAGTGGATGGGAGAGTCCTAGGGGTAACGGAGGAGGTGACGGGAAAAGGAGATGTTGGGAGGAGCTGAGGGGCCGGTTTGGGCAGAGGCGTATCTAGTGAAAATGGCGCCTATGGCAAGCACTGAAACTGCGCCCTTGTCGAAACCTTTGAAACCTATCTCTCAGATAACCTTAACAAAAAAACAGCTAATATAACTAGTGATATTTATCATGACATATCCTCTTTATCGAGAAATCTGGGGTTTATTAGACCCCTGATCCCTCCTCTGCCCTCCTAGGCCAGGTAAATGCAGAACCAATACTGGAAGTGATCTTCATCTCTTAAGGCCCCAGTTTTAACAGAGGATAGGGAGAAACTGATGTTCCTCCTTCTTTGTGTGCTGCCAAACTAACCAGATGGAATGGGAGAGCCTGGGAGAACAGGGGAGGGCTGTGGCTGAAAGCAGCAGGGATAGCGCTGCCATTGTCCATTAGCAAAGGTGCTAAAAAGGAGATTCTGTCTATGCTCAGGAGGAGGGAAGAAGAGACCCTCAGATCCTGGTAAGTGCCTTGCTGCCCAGCCACTTATCAGCGGCCCCTTCATATGGCGCCCATGGCATTTGCCATGGCTGCCATACCCTAGATACGCCACTGAGTTTGGGTGATATTTTAGTACTGGGCTAAAGATGTAGCTTGGTGAAGTGTGATGGATGTGTATGTTGTATGTTGTTGTTGTTACAATAATGGTTCTATAGGGATGGGAAAAGGCACTTCAGGGTCTAACCAGTGATATCAATCTTTTTTTACATTTTTGGTTCATGTAACTTGGGGTTTGGCAGGGGTGTGTGCTTTCTTACGAATTTGAAGGTATGTGTAATGTACAAAGGAATACGCCATAATAAACACTTGGCACCGTTGTTCTGATGCCTGATAAGGAAACTGTCTTCTCAGCATGGATCATTGTGTTTTAGATAAAAACTCTTACAATTGATCAAAGGGCACCATTAAAATTTAGACTTCCCTTAGATTACACCATTCAGTGCATGGCTAAAGCAGCCCATACACAGAGTGAATCTCTTTCCTGTTGCAGGTAAGAAATTCCGAGCCGCAGGTAAGAAATTTGGTTGACGGGGTAATTCCCACTGCTGAGCCATTGTATTCTCCTAGGGGGGGGGGCTGAGATTCAAACATCCCTGGTCTGCGGCACTAAAAGTGGGGTGCCTACTAGCACATTTTAACATTAACATTAACAGTAAATTTTGTGTTTATAAAAAGTCAGCAATGACAAAAACTGTAGCTGCTGACTCTTAATAGACACACGCTCACTTGTCCCACGGTCCAGCAGTGTACTCACCCCACCCGTGTTCTCCCTGTGTCCTCCATCTCTACTATGGGCACCCGTTGTGACAGCTCACAGCTTCACAGCCAGGTGCCCACTGCACATGCACGAGCGGTGCTGTGCTCTGTGACTGGTTCTAAAGTCTTCTAGGACCTGTCATGTGTCCCAGAAGAGTTCGGGAGGGAGGGGGAAGGAGAACTTCTGATCGTGGAAGTGGGAGCAGGTACCTGTCAAAATCAGGTTCCCCACCCCCCAAAAGACTTCACAAACAGGAGCTGGGGAAGGAGGCCTTAACCACTTAATACCCTCCCGCTGACAAATGACGGCAGGGGGGATACTCCATTATTCTGACATCACGTCATATGATGTCGTGTCATTTTAAGCCGCTAAACACAGAGCTCCACG